>CP103001.1:0-664051 GCA_024752465.1 Allantophomopsis lycopodina
CCTAACCCTAACCCTAACCCTAACCCTAACCCTAACCCTAACCCTAACCCTAACCCTAACCCAATTGGCTGGTCGTCCAAGTAAGAGTTGAGGGATCTTGTTGATCTTGACCTTGTCAACTCTCGGCTGACCTCTCTTATTAACGGTTGGGATATCGAGGTGAATGCTGTGGATATTGGCGGCGATGTTGGTTGACTTTGGTGGGAGCATTGCCTAGCGTAGTCCTTGCTTGAAGGCAGCAAGGCTATTTAGGAATCCTAAGACGCTGTCGATATCTACTAACATGCTTAGCTTTACACTTAAGGTAGAGTAGTCCCTTAATGTAACTTGCGGAGGGACTTCGCTTCCACTTCGGATACCTGTAAATATCTCCTTATATCTAGATAGGTCTTGCTTAATTGGTTCGAATACATTGCCCTCATCCTCCTCAACTGGGTCCTTTCGTAGAGAGAGCTCTTTCTAGCTATAGAACATACTTAGTCGGCTGAAGAGATCTAGGATGTGTCGGTTCTGCTCTAGTTGGGGATCAAGGAGCTCTTGTAGTCCTTCCAAGTTGATCCGGCCTTCAATTGGGGCTTCTTCCTCGTCGTCTTCCCTTATATGATAGTTATCTAGACCTTTAAGGTGTTCAATAAGATCTATAATGGTAGGAGCTATTTCAGAATTGCCTTCTACTCCAGCTTCGGCTTCAGCTTCGGCTTCAACTTCTACTCTAACTTCAGCTTCGGCTTCAACTTCTACTCTAGCTTCGGCTTCGGCTTCGGCTTCAGCTTCGGCTTCAGCTTCTAATTCAGCTTCAGCTTCCAATTCAGCTTCCAATTCAGCTTCGGCTTCGGCTTCCAATTCAGCTTCCAATTCAACTTCAGAATCAATTTCAGAATCAACTTCGGAATCAACTTCAAAATCAACTTCAGAATCAACTTCGGCCTCTAACTCAATTTGAGGATCCCGTTCTCCTTCTCCTTCAGCTTTAGCTTTATACTCTAACTCGTCCTCATAGTCATCTTCAAATTGGACTATAACATCATTATCTGATCCGCCTTACGAGGCTCTTTCGACATTGAGATTAAGACCTTGAAGTGTTCTTTCAAGCTCTGGGATATCCTTTATATATATGAGTATAGATCTCTAGCTAGCTTATAGGGATATATCTTACTTTTAGAATACTTAGTGCTATTGAGCTAGACCGTTGCCTCTCTTGACTCTGGCTTCTAGCCTGACTCTAGCTTTAGGTCTGTCGGCCTTCTTAGAATTTAAGCCCTCGATTTACCCGCTAAAGCCAACTCATCTCTCTATGTAACTAGATAGGCTGGGCGGAACTAAGTAAACGTGGTGGGGAATCATTATTGTTAGAGACTGGGTTAGTATTGGCTTCAATACTCTGTATTGCTTAGCTTGGTCTAACATCTCCTTCAATGTTCCTATCTAGAGCCTATATCTATATTTTAGCTATGTTCTTCTATTAAGGCTTATATTAAATATACCTCCTTATCCTCTACTATATCTCCATTTAAATCTCTATATCCTTATAAATGCTGGTTCCACCATTCTCAACTCTTCCTTCTATTTGCAGCTTTAGCTTCCTCCTCACTTATATACTTCTTTAGACGAGATCTAGGCATATTATAGTATATAATAAAGGTCGTCTATTGTTATAATATATAGTTAATAACTAGTATTGCTTGTTAACTCAGAATATTCTATACTATACACCGCTTTTTGGGGCTTAGGCAATAAGGCTACTATATAGTATAATAAGGCTTATATATTATCGTATAATATAGTAGCTAATGAGAGTGCAGGACTAAATCAAAGTCATATGACTTAATTCTTCATGCCTTACAACATATCAGAATTCAAGCGCGAATAGAGCACTAAAACTACCCAACTTTAATAGCCTATAACTCTATAAGAGATTTTATTAAAATTGATCTAAGCCTATATATAAAGTGTAGATACTCATTAAAGGTATACTTAAGATTTTTAAGTACTCTTTCTAAGTAGGAATAGGTTATATAGGCCTTAAGGTGCGTAGCTAATGAGAGTGCAGGACTAAATCAAAGTTATATAACTCAATTCTAGATGCCTCACGACATATTAGAATTCAGGCGCGAAGGGAGCACCAAAACTACCTAACTTAAAGAGCCTATAACTCTACAATAGATTTTATTAAAATTAATCTGAGCCTATATATAAAGTGTAGATACTTATTAAAGGTACACTTAAGATTTTTAAGTGCTCTTTCCTAGTAGGAATAGGTTATATAGGCATTAAGGCGTGTAGCCAATAAGAGTGCAGGACTAAATCAAAGTCATATAACCGATTTAGGGATGCCTTATAACATTTCAGAATTCAGGCGCGAATAAAGCACCAAAACTACCCAACTTTAATAGCCTATAACTCTATAAGAGATTTTATTAAAATTAATCTGAGCCTATATATAAAGTGTAGATACTAATTAAAGGTATACCTAGGATTTTTAAGTACTCTTTCCTAGTAGGAATGGGTTATATAGGCATTAAGGCGTGCAGCCAATGAGAGTGCAGGACTAAATCAAAGTCATGTGACTCAATTCTCGATGCCTCACGACATTTCAGAATTCAGGCGCGAAGGGAGCACCAAAACTACCCAACTTTGATAGCCTATAACTCTACAATAGATTTTATTAAAATTAATCTGAGCTTATATATAAAGTGTAGATACTCACTAAAGGTATACTTAAGATTTTTAAGTGCTCTTTCCAAGTAGGAATGGGTTATATAGGCCTTAAGGCGTGCAGCCAATGAGAGTGCAGGACTAAATCAAAGTCATGTGACACAGTTCTCGATGCCTCACCACATTTCAGAATTCAGGCACGAAGGGAACACCAAAACCACTCAACTTCAACAACGTATAACTCTACAATGCGACGAGATAAAGGGAATCCGAGTGCAGAATTGGCATCGGGCAATTGAGGACTATTGATTGTCCGATTTTGGTGCCCTCCCGAGTCGCAGGCGTGGAGTTGGTATGTGCGAGTCCGTCTCCCAATTCCTAACCCGAACCCGGTTTGCACTGTCCCTGCGACGCTGCTGAATTTCAGGTAGGACTCCTTCTCATCAAAGTGAATTGCTTGCTAAAGGTGTAAGAGTAACTCGATAAAAACGATTACCATCTACCACGCTCAATCTTGGCATTTGATAGCGACTCTTGAAGGTCTCAAAAACAGGCTCTTACCATCATGGATGAGTACAGGGCGTTGCGTGCGCCTTGTACAAATGATGGGTCTACACTCTGTTGATGACCCTTGTATGGAGAGGCAATTGCGGCCTCCTATTCGCGATTCTGTCGATCTAGAAGAGTGCCGCCGAACATTCTGGGCAGCATACTTTGGGGATCGTTGGATCACTACTGCTACTGGCTGGCCACTATCTATAGATGAAAGTCAGGTAATTATTTCGCCCCAGCTTTGTCACCACTGGGTCACTGATGAAACTTAGATTTTCACGAGGTTACCAAAATCAGAAGAGGCATTTGAACACGGAATGAATGAAAAAAGCCCATTCTTATCAGAGGTTTTGATTGGTGATCGAGCATCAACGCTGCTCTCGCCATTCAGTGGTCTTCTTTTGGCCGCGACTATTTCTGGACGGAATTTTGCACATATTCACAACACCACTGAACGAAATAGCCCTGATGCTACGAAGTCAGAAGCTTTTTGGAACCGACATCGAATATTGGATAATACACTGTCGGCAACCTTCATGCATCTCCCAGAGTCTTTAAGAGTCTCCGGGGGATATCAGTACTTAAACGTTGTCTTTCTTCACATGAGCCTACATACATCGGTGATCTGTCTACACCAAGCAGCAGCTGTTACAGCAAAGAAGCAATACTTAGACTCTAATTTGATTACGAGTAGTCTCAGTAGATGTGTTTTAGCTGCTGACGAGATCACAACCATGATGAAGACGATTAGTCATCACGATGTTTCAAAGGTACATTCCTTCTAGGAGATTTCCTAGCAAAGCTAAAATGATTTACAGATGAGTCCATGGACAGGTTTCGTGTTGTATATTGCGGGACTAGTGTATTGCAATGACTTGAAAATCGATAGCCAAACGAAGCGCAAAAGTCAATCCAACCTGGAATTTCTTTTGCTAGCTATGAATGCAATAGGAAAACGCCTCAGTGCCATAAAGTCCTATACGGCACAATTAGAGTCTAAACTTCGATGCACTAAGTTAAAAGCCAACCATCAAGTCACAGGCGTAATACGAGGGATTTCAACCACGGCCGCAACTGACACTTGCCATGCTGCCAACCATTATCCTACTGCGGACAGTAACAGCTCAGTTAGAATGAGTGTCGATATTCCAGAAACATATAGTTGCACTAATTCACCAATTCCAAGCTTTATGGATCAGCCACGTCTTGCTGGAATTTTGCTTGCAGAAGACTAAGACGACGAGAACCACCCATTACAAGAAGCCATTGACATCCATCAA
This sequence comes from Allantophomopsis lycopodina, assembly GCA_024752465.1. Classification (NCBI taxonomy): domain Eukaryota; kingdom Fungi; phylum Ascomycota; class Leotiomycetes; order Phacidiales; family Phacidiaceae; genus Allantophomopsis; species Allantophomopsis lycopodina. The sequence goes on from CP103001.1 coordinate 4,488, forward strand.
ATCTGGAATTCAACTACAGCACGAATACATTTCATTCTTTTCTAGTATTACACAGATTCAGCGAGTAAATATAATACCTGCTGCCCATGTCTCAAGTTCCTGTAATATATTTATCCAGCCTTTTCCTCGAAGCGAAACTTGGAAGATAATACTTCAAGCGTTCAAAACTATTAGAATTTAGCTGGTGGCAGCAAATAAGAAACGATAACCACAAATATTTGTCCACAGCGGATCCGCTTTAGCAGAAGTTAGTGAATTGTTGGGGAATCGTATCCAGATGTTCGATAACATTCAATAGCAAGGACATATTTGGGCAATGAAAGCATTGGGTGCTTGAGATACCCATGACAGCACATAGCTTTACCCATTCTTCCAATGGAAATTTTCCACTGAGCCGTTGCCTCATGATTACGGTCCTTGGTCATTTCACATCATCTCAAAAAGGGAGAAGAGCAATATTTAGTCATATGTCTACATAGGAGATGAAATGCTATCTGCAGAAACGTGGCTAAATGTACAGAGAATTCCCCCAACAGAAAAATGAATACATTATTAATCAATATCAATAACTCGGGATACTTGGTATATATTTTATGAAATTCCTTCAATAACCCTTACTCTTCAATTCTGCCTCCGTCCAATTCCACAGGTCATCGGCTAATCTTGTATTCTCAACGATGGCATTTCCAGTCAATTCCGTTACACCAGGGAAATAAAATGAACCACTCTTAACAACTGACAAGTTGCCTGTGGCAGCGAACAGCTGTGGTAGCGCACCATCATGCGTGTCGACCATGAAGAGTTTGAATGCCAGTGCGAAGACCCAAGAAAGATAGGGATAGTTACTAGTTGTATTATTAGTGATACCGGTCCTCACCAGTCCAGGGTGGATAGCATTTGACTTGATGTTGGGATAGAGCTTCGCCAATGACTTCGTGAAGTATACATTGGCGAGCTTTGATTGTCCATACCGAGCTGCTCCGCTGATTCCAGATAGAGGAGTTTTGCTCTGCGTCAAGAGGAGACCACCTTTAGGACCGAACCTGAAAGCTTCCGAGCTAAGATTTACAATGCGCACATCTGCATCTGCCAGCTTTGAGGTACTTTCTAGCGTTGGCAACAGTAGCTTTGTGAAAAGTGCCGGTCCCATGTGGTTTGTACCGAAGTGTGATTCGTAACCATCTTCTGTAAGTCCTGGAGGGACGCCCATGATACCCGCATTATTGATCAGGATATCAAGTCGTTCGCTCTGTGCGAGGAAGCTATCTGCTGCTCTCTTAACTGACGCCAATGACGACAAGTCAATCTCGAGGAACTTGATGTTGGAATTGGGCCTAGTCTTCTTTATGTCGCTGATGGCTTCTTCGGCCTTTGCTCTGGTGCGCGCTCCCATATAAATCTCTCGTGGGTTGTGCTTTGCCAGTTGAAAAATGGTTTCTTTTCCAAGACCACTATTGCCACCGGTTACAATAATAACCTTTCCAGAAAGGTCCGGAATATCCTTATTCGAATCGAAGCGGATCTTCTTGCCCATTGTCTGGAAATGCTTCGAATATGAATTCGTACGTAAAGATGGATCTATAGATGAAAATATTGGTCGAAGAATCAATACCGAAAAAGCCGATTGCTGGACAGGTGGTCTGTTTCACTAAAATTATGTAGGGTATATATTATCTCATATACGTTATCTAAAATTACAGACTGGCTGGCCTGGATATTGGACGAAGCATTAGTAATCATTTGGTGACTGGGGTATATACTTTACGGGTAAAGATCTGTATCCTGCATTGGAAGATTAAGTTTCAGTACCTTAATATGACGGAGCGTAGGCCCTTGTCTTCTGCGGGCCGACGGATGTTGGTTAAGCCACCGGGACAACTTTTTTTAACTTTCCGAGGAGCTAGTCTTTGTGGGGTTTATTTGTCAGCCATACACAGATTACTATTCATATTATAGACGTTTAATTTATCTACTTCCGAGGTATTTCATATGTCTAGCAATCTCGCAGATCTTCTCAAGTTGACCATAGCCTAGGATAACTGATAGCGTGAAAGGGATTTGCGAAGAGAAAGGATTTCTCGTTCCGGTGCGCTCGGCTCATTTTTGAATTATATCGCATCTGTTGATGACATTCCCCTACCAATTCGAACAATTTATTTTATTCTATACGCCATCCCTAAAAATTCCACATTAGTCATGAGTAGTGATATTTTCACAGGTCATATCCAATGGAGGCTGCTACTAAGTGGGAAATGCGCGCTCCTGACTCGCGCATTAGTATAGAACAGTACGATACGAGAGAAACTCTCTTTCAATCAATCAATCAACTACAATACGAATGCAAATTTTGATGTACAAATTCCCAAATCACTTGTATTGCGTGGAATACTCTCTAAAAGACACTTGTCTCTCAGATATATGGTCATAGAAAATAAGACGTCTATTCTCACGTATTTCACTCAACTTCTACCGTGTATATTAATGTATAGGCTGATACTTTTAGATTATTACTATCATATGAGGCAGATTCCAAAGATCCTAGAAACTTAGAACTATTTCATTGCTTAATGTTTGGCGCTTTCTAATGCACATCTGTGTCATGAGACATCGCAAATAAAAGGAAGACGAAATTTTGCAAGACCACTAGTAACTGTAGAATATTCACTAGAACTTCACAACCAATTTCTCTCCTGAGACCTTGCCTGAGCGAAGTACATTCAGAGAATCGAGAATGCTATTAAGTCCACCGTCAATAAGACGAATTGGTGGAGGCTTCATGATATTGATAAGTGATGGAAGGCTGGAGTAGAATCGGACCAAAGCATCACGGTCCGAAGGAACCGCTGGGAACTTGGGTCCAATTGGAGGTAACCAAGCAAACGCCTCTGCAAAAACTGTGTATATGACGATAAGATCGTAAGTAACATTCGGTACTTTAGACTTTCCCGTATCGAGTAGTGTGACTACTTTGCCGCCTTTTTTCTTCATGACCTGGGCGCAGAAATCAGAGGATGCGCCTTCGGAAAAGCAATCAAGTGCTAGACTGATATCTGGAAACTTCCTGGTGATATCTTTAATCGCAGTAGAGGAGCGGTAGTTGAAGACACTGTCAGCACCGTATCTCTTCACAAGATCGAATGAGTGAGGAGATGCTGTCGTAACGACTGTATAGCCGGCTGATTTGGCTAGCTGTATAGCGAACAAGCCCACGGCAGTTGAGCCAGAATAGATGAGAATTGTGTCCTGGTCTTTGGCTTGATTGGCCTCTGTCGACCACGGGATACTCAGATGGACACTCAAGGCGAGCATTGCGGTAGTTGCAGAGACACCATATGTTGCCGCTTCCTCATATTTTATGTCCTCCGGTATCCTCCAGGCCATGTCTCCTTCAGTAGTAAGATACTCTGCAAAAGACCCGCGATCAGAATAGAGACCCCCATGCACCAAGCCGGCAATGCGATCTCCAACCTTCCAGTTGCCTCTTGCACTTTTGCCAACTTTTGTTACTTCTCCTACATAGTCGCAGCCGATTCTGCTATTTCTTGGTGAGAGAAGGTCGATATATTTGTAATCAATCGGATTCAATGCAACCGCACGAATCTTGACTAAGACTTCTTGATCTGAGATTCTTGGAATAGGAACTTCCCTGAAGTCAGCTCCCTCGCCGATTCTTTTTCCTGTGCCTAGATGAAACGCACGTGAAAGAACTGAACGATTCGCAAAGAGGGCCTTCATTTTTGGTCTGTAACAAGGTAAATGTGGTACTTCTGTGAATTTAATGATAGTTGTTGCCTGAATGAAGTAGAGTTAAAGACTGGAGGACTTTGGTTTAGTCTAAATAGAATATATGTGCATTTTTCTCCAGATGGAGAATCAAGCTCATGCAACAGAGCCAGTTTAACTTTGAGTACGAACACCGGCACCGGCACCGGCACCATCTTTGATACTGAGACCAATCCCATATTTAACTGTTATGCTTATCTCATAGCTGTTCATGAAATGATGCATATGAAAGAAGCTGCACTAGCGGCTTTCGTTCTACCAAGGCTGGTATATTTTGTCAGTGTCTCGGAGTCGGAAAGACATTACCCCTTCGAATTCAATGTTCGGGTTAGGCACATCATTCTTACCACCCCTACGGTTGCGGGATATTAAGTTGACCTTTGGTTAAGAATTAGCAATGTCTCCAAAAATTTGGCTATGAGCTAGTAAAACATGTGATTAGTAAACGTTTCCATTGATGCTGACATAGCAATATGGCAACATTGCGAAGTGGATCAATCACAAGCTTACAATTGGTGATAACATTACTTGTATCAATGTTTATTAATTCAAATTCTCACTGCTGACTTTCTGAAAATGTATTTTTCTATAAATAAGAGGACCTGTCAAGCTCACGTTATTAGAATTAAGTCAAATACCAAAGCCATTGACACTCAAATCAAGAAAATATCTACAAGAACTACTCATCCCACCTCACCACTTCAAGAATCATTCTTTCAGCAACAAGAATGGCAGGTGAATTGGTTTTTGTGACAGGAGCAACGGGCTTCATTGGTGCCTCTACTGCCTTAGCGGCCTTGAAAGAGGGCTACCGTTTACGCGTTTCGGTGCGCAAAGAAACACAAATTGACAAACTGAAAGGCATCTTTATTGAGTACATAGATCTCGTTCAATTTGTCGTTGTCCCTGATATAACTTCAGAGGGCGCGTTTGAGAAGGTTCTCGACGGCGTTGATTACATTCTCCATCTTGCCTCACCACTGGCCAACTCTACCGACACTACGAAGATCTTTCCGCCTGCGATTAAAGGAACAGTGGGCATCTTAAGAGATGCAGCCAAGATCCCCAGTATCAGGAAGGTGGTGATCACATCTTCTATGGCTGCACTCGTACCTCTCAACGGGGCTCCGGAAGGTGAGGCGGTTAAAGGTACCGTTTCCAGATTCTTAGCTTTTACACTCACAGCTGACGTAATGTGTGTTTATAGAAGATACGACATGGGATTTATCTGTGGATCTGAATGGTAGCTTTGACGAAGGCAACGAGTCTGCGACTGCCATGAAGATCTACTGCGCTTCGAAGTTACTAGCCAACCAAGCATGCTGGGCATTCGTTGAAAAGGAGGCGCCTCATTATGCAGTTGTTACCATTCACCCATCCTTTGTCTACGGTCATAATATAATCCAGCAGTCCATTCAAGAATTGGAGGGAAGCACCAATGGTCTCTTGTTTTCGAGTATTATGAATGGTCAGTTTTCGGATAATCCTCTTCACTCCGTTTATGTCGGCGATGTTGCAAATGCGCACATCAAAGCCTTAGATTCTAGTATCAAGTCTGGATCTAAGTACTTGGTTTCTGGCCTACAGTACACCTGGAAGGATGTAGTAGAGATCTTACAAAAGCACTATGCTGGCGTCCCATATAAGGTCACTGGTGATGGAACTCCAATGCTGCTAAAGATTGACACTTCGAAGGCAGAGAAGGAGTTGGGTATCTCATGGACCGCACCCGAAACATTTGTTACAGAGGTTATGAATCAACAGTTAGCATATATGAAGTAGAAAGCCTGGTAGTTGGTGTAATCTATTCATAAAGCTCCAATTCTTATTGATACCTTTGTCGGCTTTGCAATCCTTTATCACTAAAGTCAGTAGACCGATATACAAAGTTACGACAGATCCTAGGTTCATAGTAACTCATAAAGATTTTGGTAAGAACTATCTCGAAATGTATTTGTGAATTGCTTCAAATCATCAACTGTGCCAGGTTGAATAATTGCTAAGCCGCAGTTCCACTCCTCCAACTCAACATAATGATCCTTTGAAGAAGTACAACTGGGACAATTACCAACTCTGTTCAATCTTGCGGCGATTTTATCACCCTACATAACATACCTATGATTGATGAGGTTTCGATTGATACGTTTAAAAGGCAGAAGTTATGCCTCTCTCTTCCTTATTCACTGGTAAGTCTTATATCGAAATCTGATAGGAGCTCTAATGCATGTAAATATAAGCCAATTTCAGCCAATATCTGTCAAATTAGATTCGGGTCAAGATACAATGCCGGATCCATGAAGGTTGAGATGTGGAAACTCGGGTTAAACATAAACATTAGGACTTTCGGCCAATGGGAGTGGAACATCTAAATTAAATATTATTCACCTGACTATCTGATTCTCTCTCCGACTTTTGATCAATACTGCAGTGATGTTCTTACTGAAGGGAATTGTTTGAGTATTGATTATCTCTAAGCGAAATCATATAGATTAAGATTTGATCAGCTATATCGGCCAGCTTGATTGGAGCTGCGTATTACCTGCAGAAAAAAAGGTATAAGCAAATTCAGAACACCTACATAGTGTACGATGGACAATTTGAGATTAGCTTCCAGAAAAATTCTTAAAACCTCCTAATGGACCAGTTTGGTTACAAAACAGAATGTATAGATCATACCACTGACGAAAGAAAATTCCCCGATCGAATCAAATGGTTTTGGGTTCTTAGATATTGAAATCTGTAACACAGTACAAGCGCGATTCTTCAAGTTATTCATTACTTGAAAGAGATTAGCGGTATTGCTCAAGGACCTCATTATGTGCTTGTGAAGAATTAAATATGTCCATTACACTTCGAATACACTTAGATAGATTTTCATCTCGAGTTTCTCTATCTTTATTTTTTTATGCCTTGCCGATTATTTGTATCTTCTCTTTGTTTTAAGCTAGATTCTAGTTACTTCTCATCAGTATTCGTTTTGAGTATTATCAGAAATACCACTTTGTGTGCCGTACAGAGTGCTTCTGAGATTCTGCGTAGTAGTAGTGCCAAGGTCACCTCGTTGAGTGCCTCTGGTTTTCTGGATTCAAGATGCGTAGGGGATACCACGTTGAATTCCTGCTCCGGAGGAGGTCAGGGAAGTGTTGTATCATAAACTGGGAATTCACCAGTCTCTTAATTCATATATGTACGGAGCATTTCCATCTCCTGGCGATCAAATAGTTGGACAAGATATATGATGTTATCTTTCATCCATCCTTGATAATCCGGTCTCTCGGTGCCAATATGGTCTGTTATGAGACTGTAGTAGGAATTGGCAACTTTGACAAAACCTGGGGAAGGATAGCTATGATTACCTTATTATCTTCGTGGTCTTGAAGCGGGGTAGAGTGAATTTAGAACCTCCTGGTTAATAATAATACAAAAGACATAATAGGGTTGACCTTGTGTGTGCTCCTGCGCTTCCATTTCTTCCGTAAAGTTTCTAAATATCACCCTCATTCGATCGAGTGACCTATTATATAAATATTTATCAACCATCAATTCGGTCCCAATGTTATCACAGACCCCAGGATAGATGCATGGATTGCAATTATATCGGAAGTCATAATTAACCTTGGCGCGCATATGATCTCCCAACTTTGCAATAACTTCATCCTAGGGGGCATTTGTATATATGGTACGGTAAACTACATGTCCTCATTCCACACTTGGTGCTTCAGGTACGTTTGTGGCAGTTTCTCTTGCTGGGAGATAGCTTAGAAATACTCCGGGATCTAGATGATATTAATTGATTTTTGTACTAGGTGGATATAACTTAGCAGAAGTAGTGATTAGTAGACTCGGACATAATCGATGCAGACCTTTTTGAAGATTCATATATTGTTATGAAAAGAGTAACGAAGAAACAAAGTTTTACAACGAGCATCTATTCTACGAGATACCTCGACGTCGCTGTTATTGGTCAAAGAAACAATTGTTATGACAGATGGGCCGGGCTACCTAGCTTTCATATTCAGATATTGGTTTTCTGCGGGATATGTTAACTGCACCTTTTGAGAACTGAATGAAAACAAGCTAAATCGCTATTGGAATTTGTGTCAGCAAAGCTAATCGTATAATATACTTCACGATCGATACAAAATCTTTCAATCGGGTATCCCGTCCCTTTCCCCGTTTCAGCATATTCGCACTAACTCTTACAACAGGGCCTATGAGAACGCATATCATGTTGAGTTGCACTGTAATTGAAAGGACGCACCCTGAATATATTTGCAATTGGTTCTGGGAGAGCACTATTACTGGTAGTCAGGGTGCCACTGTAATAGAGAGCTTATTTGTAATGCACTTCAGTACACTCAAATTCAGAGCATGCTCTGCGTGTTATTCACCCATATTGTTATATCGAAGCACATGTTCTGGGTAGAAAAATGGTGAATTGATTTAGTGAAATCATTATTTGCCTTTCCAAACAGAATTCCAACGCCATTTTAAGTTCGCCTCTCCTGGTTTGTTGTTTGGAGGGCAACAACGTCTTTAGTTTTTGTATTTCAACGGAATCCTCGCTTAATACATACCCTAATACATAGGTGTGAGGCTTTTGTAAGGTTAAATTGATTTCTATTAGTGAGAACGAATGCTGATACAAAGGTATAAATTGGAATTCAGATAAACAAACCACAATACATAGTAAAAGGGCAAAGGATTTGGAATGGGGATAAACATGTTATGATTCGTAACAGATTAACATGAATTGATTTTTCCTGTAAGAAATATCAAGTACTTATACATTACTCCCACTCAACCCTTACGGACTCAAAGGTCGGTCTTCCCAGGTTGTTATCAGCATCTGGTCTTTACTCTACTTACAATTTGATCGATAATCACATATATTTCTATGATCACATGATTGGAATGATAAGCAACATGTATATTCTACGGACTTCAGCCTTAATGGCGTCAATATTTAGCTCGGCAATATTGAGTCAAGAACCCCCCTCTCCATATTATGTACCCCCTCCACCTCCGCCTCCGCCTCCAAAATATTACGGAGAAAATGAGCCTGCAATAAGTAGTGCACCAACTTCCACTCTACAGACTCTATCCTCATTTACCACTTTTACGACCTCGGTTATACAACCCGACACCGCAAGCGGGAGTTCAAGTGTTATCGGCGGGTCATCTACCGTTTTGTCAAGTGCATTATCAACACCAAGCAGCACAGGGTGTGCAACTGGTTTCTTCAACACAGGAACCATAGGTCAACCTATCAACTGCGTTCCAATAACCGTCTGCACTCTCCCTGGTCAAATCCTGAACCTAAATACCAACACGTGCGAATGCGCGGCTGGCTTTACCACCGCAGGAACCATCGGAGGGTTATTAAACTGTGTTTCAAACATTCTTTGCACACTTACTGGCCAAGTCCTAGACGTCAACCGAGGCATTTGTCAATGTGCAGCTGGTTTTGTCAGTGCAGGAACTGTTGGCGGCATATTAAATTGCGTTTCAATTGACCTCTGTACAATCCTAGGCCAAGTCTTGAATACTTTCACCAATACTTGCGAGTGTGCAGCTGGATTTACCAGCGTTGGAACCATCGGTGGAGCATTGAGCTGCCTTTTAAACGACGTCTGTACAATTACAGGCCAAGTCTTCAACAGCGCTACCGGCAAGTGTGAGTGTGCGGCTGGCTTCGCCAATGCTGGAACTATCGGCGGAGCATTAAATTGTGTCTCAAATGCCCTCTGTACGATTACAGGGCAAGTTTTGAATACCTTTACCAGAAACTGTCAGTGTGCGGCTGGTTTTATCAATGCTGGAACTGTTGGTGGGGCTTTGAACTGCATTTCCAATGTCGATTGCACAGGAATGGGCCAAATCCTCAATACCGCTACAAACACTTGTGAGTGTGCTGTCGGCTATACCGTTGCAGGAACTGTTGGCGGATCTTTAAGCTGCATCCCTAATGTCTATTGCAATATGACCGGGCAAGTCTTGAACACCGCTAGCAATACCTGTGACTGCGCAGCTGGTTTCGTCAACGTCGGGTTTCTTGGGGGAGCAATCAACTGCCTGTCTATGACTGTGTGCAGTGTGACTGGACAAGTCCTCAATACACTAACTAATAGTTGCGAATGTGCATCGGGATATGTTAATGCGGGAAATGTCGGCGGAGCTTTAAGTTGTGTATTCAATGACCTATGCGCTATATCAGGTCAAGTCCTCAACACAGCCACCAACAGCTGCGAGTGTGCGTCTGGTTTCATCAATGTAGGGATTTTGACTGGAGTTATTAATTGTGTAGAAGGATTTCTTTGTACAGCACTCAACCAAGTCCTCGATACTAAAGCAAACATTTGTGTTTGCCAGGGCCCAAGTCTTCTCGGGATTTGCTTATAAAGATTGCTCTGTTCTGGAGAATAAACCCCCTTTTTCGTATATGGCCGAACAATTAACAACATAAATGTTGATTCTACGTAGCAATATATGGTTATCATTATGTTTTCCTCAAAACTCCATTGGAATTGTGAAAATAATACAGTGTGGCATTGATACAAAGGTGAGAACACAGATCCAACTTACCATCATACTTCCGTATTCACTGCCAAACTGAAGCCACTTCCCCATAACTATCATTCCAGGATCGCTAGGCTGGCCCATTCGCTATGCCCAGCTATACGTAAGGTCGTATAGCTGGGAGGGTAGACCAGCGGTTATATGTAATTGAAGTTGTAAAGTTTTAGTGTTCTCTTGTTGCCTGATTTCCAAATACTGTTAGGCATGTCAGCAATACCTCAATTTGATAGATCACGAGATTTTAATTGATACGATCATTATTATTACGACTGGGGAATCGTGCAGTGCAACCCAAGTATTTTATATTGTAGTTATAAGGTAAGCCTATGAATACTGAAAACCCCTTGTCTACCTATGATTTACAACACCATTTTAATCATAGAAATGTGACATTATTGTGCCTCATAGACAAGATTTAGACTACCTTGGGACACTATACGTGTAAGCCATCTTCTTCAAATTGCTTGGCCCCTTCTGTAGGGAGTTTCCAGGCAGCACGATCTTTGGTAAACTGCTCCATTGTAGGTCTCAACTTTGTCTCGTGAAGAGAGAAATCATCCACGCTGCCAACGCGCAATATACTCATGCCTGGAAAGGCTGCGCCGACGCGATACATGAGCGCGCCGCATGTGGAACAGAAGTAGTTGGTCATGGTGTTGTCTTGGCCGGGGGTTTTGAAGAAAACTGTGCGCGATTGGCCAAAGGTCTTCAAGTTCTCCTGACCACGTAGGTGCTTCAAGTGTGTGTCGTAGACGGTGAAGTTGGTAGCGTGCACTGATGCAGTGAGTTTGTGGCAGTCGGCGCAGTTACAGATGAAGGAGCCGACGAAACCAGGGCCATGAGTGGGCTGGAAGTTCAAAGGCAGTAAGTATTAGAGCAGAGTAAATAGACAAGTAAATTCTGATGGCAAAACTTACAAATGATAATTGTACAGCGCCGCAGAAGCACGTAGCGGTCGCCTCATCTTCATTAGACCAGCCGTCGCTAGCTAAGCCAGATAGTGGAAAGTAGGGTTTTGTTTTGTCGACTGGAGAGGTAGTAGAGGCCATATTTAGGAATATTTTGACACTCTTCAGACGTTGATGCAATATAGTAAATAGAAGACAAGTGGATCACGATAGTGAGGATAGTAGAGTTTAATGTAAACGTTTGCTGTTCAGCTTATTGATTGATGTGGGGATTTACTATTTCTCGGAGGAGGGATATGCCTTATATATGTATATGACTAGATAGCTTCCTGCAGTCTATCAAACAACTGAATGGAGAAATTTAGAATTCCCCATACCCCATACATAAGCCACCTACATGGTTTCATTTTTAATCGTATGTTTAAATTGGCACGGTTGCTAACCGTTAGGTGGGGTACAGCTAATTTGTAAGGTTATTTCTCGTTTCATTCGCTTCTGTTGGCCCCGTGGGATTACTCAACTCGGTTGGCTCGATCCGCTCGATCCGCTCGTATCATTCGCTTTCCTCGTTCTAATAGGGCACTTGTTCCGTCACATGTAAGTAATTTTCAGTCATACTATTATCGTTATCAGAGAGTCTTCCTCCGGATTCGCTCCTTTCTAGGTATGACAAAGTTCTTCATGTACGTTGTAAAATTTAATATCATACGAATTAAACAAAATTCTTATCGGATTACTCATTCCAGTGTTTGTAGGACAGGTGATCACCACTTGAACTAAGCCATGATACTTGGGCACAAATTTATTGGCATAGTCGAGATAAACATCTCCCGCATAATGATACATAGCTGTATCACTAAACTCCATAAAATTGAACTCATATTTGAGCTTCTCGAATTCTCCGACTATATGATTAAGCTTTCCAACTTCAACTAAATCGCTCGCAAAACCACCATTTGAGCAAAACAACAGGCTTCTCGATCGAAAACCGTACAAAAACATTCGCCTTATATTCAATTTGTTATGATTACCAACTACACATGTGACATCCAGTAACCCTATTTCTTCCAAAGAGCCCACAAGCCAAAAGGCTGAAAGCAAATTTCAATGTTATATCAGGTTTACCATGCCCATCACAGCATATTTTGGTCATTAAAATACAAAGTATTTCCAAGCCAAATTACATCAACTCATCTAGTCAAACAATATTGCCTCCAGTGACGATCTGGGACAGAAGCCTGGGAAAAGGAACTTCGAAGTAGAGTCCCAGCCTGCAAGATAAAGAAATTGTTGCTAAAGCGCTCTGAGACAGGTCAAGGAAGTAATAGTAGTTGAATTGAGCTCCACTACCCGTATAGCGTTGCGTAGTGGTAAATGTCAGTAAGACATGGTAGTATTTTTGTGAATATCGACGTAAGAGCAGGTAGTGTTGTGAGTGGGATGATGATATCGAGAGACATATTTAAACCGCTACGCCATTTAAACCGCTACGCCATAAAGGTGCTTAGAATCATCTAGGTACTTCAATAAAGGCAGATGAGTATGACTTGAAGAGGGAAATTGGAGTTGCATTATGAAAATATTTATTGATTACTTGATGGATATGGATTGATTTATGAGCCATGTAAGACAACCCGTGTCAAACCTCCTGATCTGACGAACTTAGCCGCCGTTCTAGTATCAACGCCTTGCGATAGCCTACTAAATTTCAGGTGCCCTGGTAGTTATCTTTGAGTGAAACATTTATACCAACCTTTTCAACTAAACTCGGTTATGATTCAACAAAAACTTTTGGTATCTTGCACTCTCATAAGATAATTTGAAAAAGCCCATTCAATAATTATAATAAACTAATTTTCCGCTACAAGCTGGCTCAAACCTTGCAGAAAATCCATCATTTGGGCCACATTTTGAAACCCCTTCACATATACATTCTCGGTGAACATTGAATTCGTGTTGGTATGCGAGCTTGGCAAGCCAACGAGTACTTGTTGGAACGCTTCTATATCTGCTCGCCATAGCTCTCCAGTTTTTGTTCTACGTCGACGTCTAATGGCTAGAATTGCAGCAGTCATTGGAACAATGAAGGTGGTTCCATACTCGTTTGCGATTTTTCTTGTCGAGAGTACTTCGTCTTTGCTTAAAGATATGATAGTCCGACTATTCCACTCATCGGGGTTCATAGGGTACCACCAGTCAAAAGCACTGATATCGGGAATCATTTCGTAAAGCCTTAATGATATAAGCTTCTTCACCGATACTGTTTTATATCCACTGCCCTCTACTTTCCCATGTGCAAGATATTCTTCAGGATAATTTGTTCCATCTAGAAGACTTGGTGAGAAAGCTCGGATCAAATCAGGAGTGTGATAAATAGTGACTTGGGAAAGATTCTCCCTATCAAGAATACAAACATGGCCTTCATGTTTGGGATATGCGTATGATAGTGCCAATGGAAGCGACGCTGCCCAAGAAGAAAATTCTGTATCTGTTGGTAATTGTTTAAGATGGCGATTCACCATCTGGTATAAGTTTGGTATTTCGCGAACACTACTGTGCGCTGTTCCAAGTACAAATGCACGTGGAATAACTCCTTGCTCTGAGTTAAGCTCGGGTCCACCACCACCAGAACCTGTTCCATATGCACGGAAAAGGTATCGGGGGATTCTGATTCTGCTATCTTGGAGATATATTAGCATGAACTACCTGAAGCAGTATTCAACGGGAGCTAGTTACTCTCAAGTTCTGTCCATCTTTCGTCACTCATGCCGCTCATCGTTGATATAAGATAAGAGTAGATTGATTGCAAAGGCTTTGAATAATGATGATGTAACTGATTCTATTGCTTGAGTATTGATAGGAAAGATTTGGCATAACTTCATATTTATCATGGCATCACTTTACATGACTATATTTCGATTTCAACCTCTCTTCACTACATTTAAAACAAAACTTCTCTTCAAACACAGAAATCTTTCAAAAGCCTTTGTCAAGGTTTAAGACTGTTTCATTTAACTGAAGAGTCGGTATTGAACAATAGCGTACAGTGGAAACAAATAAAAGATGGCAGTGTGTCAAAAAAGAACACAAAGCATTGTATTATGCTTTGTTTGATTGGAACTATACCACAAGATCTATTCAAGGATTACAATATCTTTGTTTTGCTCATTGGTTTTAATATCAGAAAGGGGGTTTCATTCTAAGACACAGAAACTCCCGTGCAATCTATGCTTCTGTCTGATAGATCTTCGCAAGGGAAGGTTTCACCTTTGATAACAAAGAATTGTCAAATTTAGATCATTGTTGATATTTTTGGCTAAAAGAATCCTATGAAATTGGCATTGTAAATTATATCATCTTCACTATGAAATATTAATTCTTTGGATGATCCTGCTTTCAATCCCATACACACTTATTGTCACTCTCAAAGAATGAAGATCCAAGCTGAAATTATAAGAAAAAAAAGAGAAAAGAAATATGGTCAGGTAGTATCAGTTCGAACGCGAGACTCGCTACCATTACAGATCAACCAACGGCTCTTGAAGGCAGACTAACTTGTTTCAGGACATCGTCTTACCCGGATGAGAACGTTAATGAAGGTATTGAATCACTTAGACTAGTGTAGATACAACTGGAAATCTGTCAACTTCCTGAATTGAAATATCTCCAAAACTTTCAGAGTAAATATTTGTACGATTTTCTTTTCTCATTCCATGCGACGTCTTTAAGCTTCTATATACAAACTTGAGTAAATTCTAAATCAAACGGCTCAAATAAAAGGCATATATTCAAAGCAAGATGGAGGATGAAATTAATTATTCTAACTTGGAGGTTATAGAAGGCAGGGCCCCGTCTGGTCACGCAGATGGAAGGGACTGGGTCGATCTTGCCCCTTCGCCAGAATCCTACCCTATCACGACACCAGAATTTCTAGCTCAGAATGGTTCATCACATCCAATTGTTCCAATATATTTAGATGCTTCACAGCCATATATATACAATCTTATGAATAGCGGCCTGAACAATACAAGTATCAATATACGAGGCATGCGAAATATTGATACTCTGTCGTCGGATACCGCTCCAAACAACAGGCTGCGGGATACAAGTACGAACACGTCTCAGGAACAGGGTCTGAGAGATAGTATTGTGAATCTTCTACCGTTGGATACTTCTAGAGTCCCGGATACTCCGCCGCAAAGCAGTTTGAGAGATAGAAGAATGGAAACCCAGCCACAGAGTGATTCAAGGCGGCCGGACTTGGATACTCCACCGCAGAGCAGCTCAAGAAGTACAAGCTTACATCTATCGACAACTCTAGCTTTTATGAGTGGCGCACTTCCTACGCCTCGAAATACAAGTCCAGCAGACGCAGTCAGCCTTGTTGATGATAGTGACACTACCATTTCCGAACCAGAAACTCATGATCTACGCGCATCAGCGAGGCAAATCGAACCAAGACACGTTACCTCAAGTTCTCGGAGTGGAAATGAGCACACACATCAGATTGGCAGCTCAGCAGAGGCAGTTGATGCAGGGAGTGATGATAGCCATTCAGATTCAGACATCCTGCGGTTTAATCCAAGAGCCATGCCAACAGGTATTTTTGCAAGCAGGAATGAAGATCAAAGGCGCAGGCTGAATGCTTTATCAGTGGAAAGAAACGCAGAATCACCAGTCTACAACCCGTCTGAAAACTATAGAAGGTTCTCGGAAGGGGAATACGACTCCATCTCAACGTATGCGCCTTCACTACGCTGGCACGAACCTATTCGAAGACAAGACATGTTATCAGCCCAGCAAATCTCAGAGACACACCCAGATGTGCCCTTCCCCGATATGCCTGGCAAGAGGCTCCCTTTTGAATATCGATTGAGGCTACATACAGACCACATGCTCAGATGTCTCTTTGTATGTTCCAGCCTCAAGAAATCCAATCTCGCAGTTTCAACGAGCGGCATACACAACAGAGCGGACATTCTCGTGCTTGCTGATAGTGAGTAGACTTCCTACTTGGACTAATAACTTTTCGTTACTGATAGAACTAGAAATTGGCCCGCACATTGCCGTGCTCAGTATTTCACCTCCTGAGGATTCGAAAGACAATGCTAGCGTAGAAGAACACCTTTTTCTTTCGAGTATAGCGGCTCTGGGTCAAAAGCATAAGTTTGTGCCTCTGATAGGCAATTCCTTTTGCTTAGAACGTATGTACCTGATGCCCAGACATTTGGTAAAACATATGCGTGAGAAATGTCAGATGACGCTGGAGTCTTTGGTTGCAAGTCCCAGATATGAACACCCACCGGGATTGGCGTTCGTAGTCTTGATAGAAAAGACGTTCGAAGTCGTACCAGATCCCCAAAATCCAAATAGACAAATTGAAAAAGTAAACTGGCGGCTAAGAGACGATAAGCCGGAGCAGAAGCAGAGATACAAGGATTGTGTCCTTGGAGAGGATGGGCGTTTCCACCATGTCGAGGTCGATGAGCCTACACCTAGCTCGTACCCCATCTACACTATGCCATCTAAGGAAGTTTCTGAGGCTCTTGATGACTCGTTGTTGGCTTTCGAAATGGTAGTTGATTCTCTCTCTGATGATTCAGGGTATGGGAGCACTCCCACTCAGGCCATTTCTCATGGAGCGGACTTTTTTGTCGTTAAAGATCCAATCTGTGAGGCTGCTGACCCGGTTGAGATGGCTAAGAAGTATCAAGAGGAAGGGTGGAATGCTTACCTTGCCAAAACCCATCAGCTGGGAGTAGTCAGTCCTTCAAATAGCATACCAATCGAAGCTGACCCATCGAGCCATACGCAACTATGAGGCCAAGCAACCTCTTTCAAAAATATGCGGTCACATTCTCAACCAAGTCCTTCAAATACAGCAAAGTCATGAGTTGATGCAGGCCTACCAAATATCATGTAGCGATTAAGCGGAGCAAGTTTTCGGAATTGCTGCTGGTACTGAGTTCATTATTGCTAGCCACCCGCACAATGCTATTAAAATGTTTGTTTCTATTTTCCTGACCGTAAATCAGACTAACATTCTCTCGAAATATCGCAGATCCTATGAAGGCAATCATTCGATTATTTTCGTCGAATACTCTGGCGACAAGGGTCTTATTGCTTTTTAGACACGGAATGGCATCTTGGTTCCATCCACAGCACTTCAGGTCAACGTTGCTTTGAACTTTTCAGGAAATCTTAATTCCTTACATAGCTAATATGGCATTTTTACAATTTCTAGAATGAATCCCAGTGAGAACGCACAATGCACTGACTCGACAAAGAGCCAGCAGAAAAAACATGGCAATGATTCTATCTATATGATCTAGCCCTCAACGCCTCGACGCCAACACCACCAATGCATGAAACATGCTTTAAATTCACGTATCACATTTACTCCATCTCAAAAACCGTCTTTCCTTCCTCCTTAACAAACCCTCTTCGTCTTCTCCACTCCTTGATCCCGTCATTAAAGCTCTTCCTACTCACCCCATCAGTAACCAAGAACATAGTTACGCCAAGCTCCTCAGTATTCCGGTTTCTAGCCTCGTCATCAAAGAACAGAATGTCATGATAGTCGATTCCCGTCCCCTTATTCAACTTTCTAAAGTGCGCAATCTTGCTACCCGGATAAATCTCCATCTGATCAAAGCACTCAATGGCCTTGCGCGACTTTCCACCCTTGTCAGTGCCAGCACCATTTTCCGAGATCTGAATTCCACGCAGAAGTTCACGTGCGAGCTCGGGTGTGCAGGTGCGTGATGCTACTCCCGTGAGAATGGATTTGGAGCGCAGTGCGCACAGGATCGAGGGTACGTCTTGGTAGAAGGCGAAAGACTCGCCTGTGCGATCTTTGCAAGAGTCATGGGTAGATGTCGGCTTAAGGGGGGGCGTGACGTGAGTGTCTACCCAGAAGGGCCAGAGGGTGTAGTCGAGGTCGAAGACAATGAGCTTGGGGAGAGGGAGAGTGTCTGTCAAGGTACTTGGGAAAGGCTGATCGGTTGGTTGGGTAGGTGTTTTGGTGAGTTTGCGGACCATGATGTTTGATGTCGAGATTGTGGTCTGAGATATTGCTTTCGGTCTTGTCTATGTTTAAACCGTTGTGTTGTATGTTTGTGAATGGTCTTTGTAGTAAGGGTATGGTCGCTGTCGAGGATTCTGATTGTGCTGGCGATAAGGATAAGCGGAGCCGCTGGATGATGTCAATGTCAACGAAATTTCTTATTAGTCGGGAACACCCATCAACACTTATATATTCTATACAATGAGTCATACCCTTGTGCGCTACTATTTTTCATTGTCCATTATGGCAGTCTTTGTTCAGTGAATCGTTAATTTCCTTCTGTTCAGCCCTTGTTCTTCGAGTCAGCAATTTCCTAGATTATTCAACTTTGAGATCTTAAAGAACCAACCGTTTCTTCTCAATTCGTAGAAGAGCTCTTGGAATGATAGGGTCTTTCTTATCACTGACTAAACAACCCATACACTTGGTACACTGCTCAATATATAATTCTTATTATAAATTCTTTGTTAACTGCATTATTATCTTTGTATTGATTGTGCCTTGTTTAGCAGACATAACTTTCCGTGTGGAACAACAACCCTATCTCTCCAAAACAAGCTAAATCTATCTAGGTAGCTATTGATAACACCGACTCCAAATAATTATGGATATGAAAGGATGTATAGTTTTATTGAATTTTTACTTGAAATGCGACAGATGAGTACGTAAAAAGGATGCTTTGATAGCTGTCTAATATCGAATAATGTACAGTCCTGGACAAATACTCTGAAAAACACAGCACATCACATTAAGCAGGGAAACATGATACAAAATTAAAATTCATTAATTCTTAGAATACCCAGAACCATCTACGCCTCTAATCCGAATCCCTCTCCCTATCTATATTCCCAAGTAACGCCTCCTCCCGGTCCCGATTTTCAATCAAATCATAAAGTTGCACCTTTTGCCTACCGGGCCAGTATCCCCTCCTTCTAACCCTCCTAAGACCCGCATCGCATGTCCTCCTCAAGAAGCTCCAATAACGATGGGCAAGCACAGCAGCAACTACAAACGCTGCGGCAAAAACAAAGAGCTGTAAGAAGCTCACATGAGACTCCAAATCCTGAACAAGCGCCGAATATCCTAGCACTTTGCCCTTTCCATCTAACGCAACGACACGGAAATATGTGTCGGGCTCCCTATCAGCGGGAAGGTCGAAGGCCTCCTCAAAGCCATCCTTAACACGCTCCTCCACATTAACACAGTCGTCAGCCGCAGCGCTCTCATCAGATGCGCTTTGTAACCTCCACATCGCCACTTCCGTCGCGCCATTCCATGAGACGTATGCACGGCGATCCTGGATCTTAATATCGGGCGGTGCGGTCGGATACCCTACCCATCGGTTCTTAAATGTGCGGTACGACTTCACCAGGCCGGCGTCCAAGATCTCGAACCACACTGCACCGCTAAAGTGTGCGGAGCAGAGCACCTCTCCTGATGGCGAGAATTCTGTGTAGGATGGCGTATTTCCCCAGCCCACGAAGACGTTGCCGTTATCGGGGATAATCTGTGCAGAGCCCTGAGAGATGGCGAGAATGGAATCGGGATGTTTGTATTCGTGAACGAGGGAGGCCGTCATGGCTTTGAGGTCGAGCGTTACTACGACGCCGCGGCTGTATTCGGCGCGTGGGTGAAAGACATTGTTGCCGTTGTTGTCGAAGATGGAGAGCGTATTGTTCGTGTGCCAGGTTGCGTGGTGCTGCCATGCGAAGTCCGTGGCGCGGCCGTCAGACAGGTCAGTGAAGTTGCTGTGCTTTCCGCCGAGAGTCCAGAGGACATCGCCGGTGGGTGAGATGCACAAAATCGAGTGGGTGTAGCGACTCGAGATGATGTAGTTGCCTTGGTCATCCTTATCCACGCTATTCATGTGGAACCAGTCCCACGACTTCGTCTCAATGTGGCCATCGCCATGTCGGTTCTTGTAGGAATCGGAGTAGGGGACGTGGTCGGATGCGCGCCATTCGAAGAGTAGTTTGCCCGTGTCGATCTCGAGTTCTTGGAAGAGGGAGTCGTTGATCCAGCAATTGCCCTCAAAACCTAGCGATGTGCAGTCGAGCTCAATATTCTGGTAGACAGTGATAAGCACGGTGTCGTCCTTTGTGATCTTAAATTCGTGCTGGTCGCCTTTTCGGTTTACGGCATGGACTTCGTAGACGAGATCGTAGGTGGAATTAAGCTGTAGCAGTCAGAATGAGCCAATTAAACGCCAATTGAGCAATTGATGCATACCATGTAATATACGCCGTATGAGTGCTCACCTCCAGCTTCACTCATGCCCGACCAGAAGGTCAAATAATCCTCTCCTTTGTATTTCTGCACGCGAAAGTTCGTCGTGCTCCCCCATTTCGTCTCTGTCCACACCAAATTCCCCTTGGGATCCAAAATCACCGGCCCAGGCTCCTTGACATAGTCACCGCGCGGAGCGATCATCACATAGTCGCCATTATCGCATCGCTCATCCCACTGGTCGATTTTCAGAGCCGGTGATTGAAAGTCGGTCGAGACATAGGTCTGGATGGGGTAGATACCCTGGAAGCCGAGGTCGTAGGTATTGATTTTGAAGGCGTCGACCACGACCGGCAGGATTGCTGCAGCAAAAATAGAGAATCTCATATCAAGTTGAACATATAGAAACAATGAGGATAGGAAAAAGGTCGACGACAGCAACTACAGCAACAATGGCAACCAGATGATGAAGTCTCTTCGCACCATTTCTTTGTACAAGGGGGGAGAAGGGGGGGGATGTCATCAACCTTAAAGATAGGAAGCAATGCCAAGATTTATTGTTTATTGGGATGTTTCCCTTGGTATGGCTACGAATAAGCGGGTGGGAGTGGGTGGAAGTGGGTGAAGGAGTGGAGGAGAGAGGTTGAGAGAGAGAGGTCAGTTGAAAGGGAAGGGGATTAGAGAAGAGGAGTGGTGATAGTAGAATTGACGTCGATGGAGTCGAGGATATAGCCTTGAAGATCATCTGGAGCGTTGATAGAACCCGCACACGAATTCATAGTCCGAACCCCGGAGTCTGTGACAGTAGACGATGGGATTATGGATACTATACAAATGTTACTTACTATCTTATTGTGCTGGACTTGATAAATTATTCGTTTTTCGTACTCGTTTGTCGTATGGACGAAGTACCTTTCGTATTGTCCATACGGCGAAGAGTGACATTGATGGGCCACTTCAGCTATTGAGACGTTTAGTATGTACAACAAAATGTACCTACGCAGGCAAATGACGCGTCATGGGTGGCCATTGGCTTTGCACAGCCCAGTTCTTGTCACTCCTTTGGCGCAGTTGGTGCAGTATCAAGCAAGCAATTTGGCAATCTTAAAGGGGAGACCCTCACTACCCTCTTACAATGTTGAGGGCTACTGTCTTGGCAGGCGTTTAAAGGGTGCAGGGATTGGCGGGAGAGAAACGTGGAGCACAACCACAAGAAGGGCAGAGGAAGAGGAAGGAAGAGAGAAGGGATGGAGATAAGATCAGATGAATGGTGGAAGGATGAATGTCACCGATGACAGAGGGACAGGTGATGATGCATCGTATTGATTTTCAGAATGCAGGAGAGAAGGGACAAGAGCTTGGGTGAGGGTGAGAGAACAGGCGATTCTCTTCTTAATCCCAACTCCTGTACTTAATACAACTGAGGCAGAGTAGCCAAGATACCAAGACACCAAGACACCAAGACAATGGACGATTCCCTCGGCCAATGCAATGCATTCAGGATTCAAGAATAAAGAATCTAAATGAAAATGCCATTGGCGCCACACAACTGCATACTGTGTATAATAAAGCCCGGCTTTCCTGGGGACATGTTAGCCTCCACTACAGCCACGTGCGATATTAGAAGGCACAGTATGAAAGGCGTTAGAATCGGGTAAATATGCACCAGATGGATACATTAGTCTGGGGTTTACTCCATAGGGGAAGGATGAGTGAAAAAAAGCTGATGGTGGAGGGGGTGGATGATCAGTTGAAATGAATCGGACTGTATTTGACGACATCGTATAACCTGCATTTGGCTTCCATTATAATCACGACCTTCGAGATTCTATACACAGTTACAGTATTTGCAACGAGGTATTTCAGATGATCCAATCCTTTGCCTGTGTTTATTAAATGAAACTGTAGAATTCTTCTATTTCTATGCATTGTGCAGCAGTGCACAGACCTGATTCATTTCAACTGATAGCCGGTGGGGGAATGGTGAGTGACGGGATACTACGTAGCGAACCTAAGGACAGGAGAGAAGCACAAGAAGTCAGAGGGCCTTTATGGCGCGCGGCGTATGGGCGTCGGGTTATGAGTTCATGACACCTCCGACGTCAAGGTTATTCGGAGGGCAGCCAGAACAAGAGGCCAAAGGCTTTGTTGGTGGCAGACAGCCACGAATGAGAAGCTGAGTGTGCTGCATGAGAGTCTCCTGAATTGGTGAATGGCACAAATTTGACGGCATGTTGAGATAAGATGCGTGAACGATGCACTCTTGATCCTGTTTTCGATGTTGGTAGGGTTGTCGCAACTGGGGGTTTCAAGCCGCCTTATCTGCTCTGTTCCCGACGTTGAGACTTCTCTCCCTTCACTGAAAAATAGAGTAGTTAAGCATGTGGATTCAGAAGGCTTCTTTTCGTAAAGTAACGTCGGACAACACTTTTGTCAAGATATCTTCCCATCTCTGAGAGATGAGAATGCTGATCGAATCCTCATTATTCCCTACTCGCAGTTCCATGCTACATGGATAATGCAAATTTTGTCCATATACTTCATACTTACGCTTAACTCGCACCCTAGAATGTGGAATTATGTATCATGCAGCTGTGCAGTATCCAAACCCCCCCATTCATGCATCACCATATGCACTGCACACCCCATACCGCGTACCTCGTACGGAATACTCCATTCGTACAAGCCCAGCTCGGCAATCTTACCGCATACGTACATGTACTTTTTTTGTTTTATTTTTATTTTTGTGTAAAATCATTTCACGCGACATCGGACTTAGTTTGTCTATCCCTGCTCTGCAAAGCCTTGGCATTTGACAATGGTCGGAGGGTCAAGAACCGAGGTACGATGGAGGATAGCTTCAGCCTCGCTATTATGTTGTAGTTGGATACAACGTAGGATAAAGTGGGAGATTGTGATCATGATTAAACATCTTCCATGTAATTGAGCCAGAACTGCAAATATAAGGTTCACAGCTCAGGGGATGTATAAATAGGGTTCAAAAAGCGACCGAGCATACAGTAACCAAGGGGTGAATATGTAATAGCTCCATAGGAAGAGCTCGTACATATGCCTTAAGCATTACGGAGCATATTATAAAACTGAATAATGAGCCATTCACTGACAACTGACAATTCAATAAACTCGATCGCAACACATCCACCAAATTAAATAGTCTCTGATTCCCACACATCCTTAGTTGAGGCAAATAGTATAGCACTCGGAGTCCACGCTCACACTACTCATCAAGTTTGTCTCATCCCAGCATCAACAACAAACCCCAAAAGCTAAGCTTAATATGCTTGGACATCAGATGTGTAAGCTCCATTGGAGCGATTATCATCAGTACGGATTATTCTTATTAACCAAATCCCTTACCCACCAAAAGATATCAGCCGTGATCAAAACTGTGTCTACAATATTCGATATTGTCAAGATATATAACGGGTTTATTATAACCGCATCTATATATGAGCTTTTGATAGTGGCACTATGAGAAGTCAGTCCAGTGGTCATAAGGTCCAAGGTGCAAGCTGTAAAAACTCAATATATTACGACATGTCGGGAGGTAGAAATATAGAAAGTCTCGGAATCATCGGCCAAGAAAGGTAGGTAGGCAATCGAGACAAGAAACACGACGAATAAAGAATTTTGGAACAGTGAAGTGTTATTTTCAAGCCTTCAAAAATAAC
Organism: Allantophomopsis lycopodina; assembly: GCA_024752465.1. Classification (NCBI taxonomy): domain Eukaryota; kingdom Fungi; phylum Ascomycota; class Leotiomycetes; order Phacidiales; family Phacidiaceae; genus Allantophomopsis; species Allantophomopsis lycopodina. The sequence continues at coordinate 28,742 of CP103001.1, forward strand.
ATCATGAAATAAGGGATCTTCACATCATAATGCACTCCCAATAGATATACCGAGAATTCCTGATTGTGAGGCGTCGTGAAGATCAAGAGACTAACTACTAAAGATTGCAATGTGGAAAGATAGAGCATTTAATTTTGACTCTTCTCTCTTCCTGCCATCGCCCAGAATGTAAGAGCATGAACACATAATTTTCCAAAGTGCACAAGTTATATCACACTTGGAATTTCCAGTCATCAACAGTCATAAATCTATTCCATAATCATACTGTACATACATAATATACATACATCACTCAATCCCCTACCATGCAAATCCCTGAAATTAAAAATTACACCCAATCATCCAATGTTTATTTTCCCACAGCATGCAAAAGTTTCCCCTTCAATCCAGATTTCGAGTCCTTCTTCGCATGCCCGTGAGCATGATTTTCAGCAGTCTCTCCAACGACTGGCGATACATCAGCCTCAGTGTTAGGTGTATGCACGTTGTCTATTGGTGCTGGAGTTACACCTGTAGTTGCCGGTAAATTTGGGTCCAAAAGAGTCGCTGCGGCGGTGTTATACTCGCCGTTAGTGGTAGCTGAGGATTCAGGCTGTACTATAGTTTCAGCGACGGGGGCCTCTGTTGTTACAGGATCTGGCGTGGCTGCAGGAACCACAGTTGGGGAAACGGTACCATTTTCTGAGATCTTGAGTGTCTCGATGCCCTCAGCGGCAGTGACAAAGTTGACTGGATCAGGTCGAGTAGAGGATACTACTTCGCCGTTCTCAACATGAACCAGTGCATCATTCTTCCCTTGGTTGACCTCTGCCTCCTCACTCTTCTCCACTGCAGCATTGACTTCGCTTGGGGCATCAACAGCAGCAGCAGTAGCGCCAGTTCCCGGCACAGCCAAAAGGCCTCCCTTTGTCTCTGTAGTTCCATTGACCACAGGCTTCTTTGAGTCCTCGAGAGTGGCTAGACCTCCCTCAGTATTCTCTGTTCGAACAACGCACACCTTTTCTCGTCTATTCTTGCCGTTCTCACTTCCTACTGCAAGGTTTGCCATTTGCCCATCGTCGCCGTGGATCCAGAATGCTGGTCCGGCTGGGAAATCTGTTCGACCATTTTCAAAAGTAGCAACCTCCTTCAAGGCCGGGTCAAGAATTGGAAGACCACCCCATTCGAAATCGAGCTGGCCACCGTACTTCTTTGGGATATTCGCCGGGTCGATAAATGATTCGAGAGTGGATTTGGTATCGTGGGCAGAGAGAATGAAAATCTTAGAAGTTGTAATTGGGTCAAACCATTTTTTAATCCAGCCCCATACGGTTGGGAAGAAAGAAGGTGCTCCGATAATCTATAAAGTCAGTGAAACCCATAAATAATTGGCATCTGTGGAGACCTACGAAGATACGATCCAAAGTTTCAGGATAATGCGCCGTAGCAAGTGTACTAGCATCTTGCATATGCGTTCTTAAATTCCAGAACTGCTTCAGACCCACCCCAGAGATGTCGACAATGTTGTTACTTTGAGTTATAGGTGTCCGGGGGTGTTCGCGATCGGTCTGAGCTGTACATAAAGGCATCACAAATCTTGTAAGGTTCTCGTATAATGCGAAGAGACGTAGAAGTTTCGGAGGAGTCTTGCCGTCAGATTTGGCTTCGGTAATGGTCTTGGTGGCCGACTTTTCGTACGCAGCCATTGTTTTGCTGTTCAGGTGCTTAACTTCGAAGACATAGACTGGAATACCACGGCGATCACGTCGACCTGTCCATTGTGGATACTAACAATGTTAAAAAAGTCTCGTGGGGATTTTTGCAGAACATACAAGGCGTCTGGTATCATCGTATTGCTGAAGATCAATAGTCTCATACAACTTATCGATTTCATTGGCTTTCCTCCATGCCTCTGTCTCCTCCAATTGCTTGAAGGCATCGTTGACAACAAATCTTCGAGCTCTCAAGAATCTCCTGCTTTATAGTTAGCACTGGAATTTTAATCATTGTTCATATTGTCTTATGGCCTGGACTTACAACAAAGTGGCATCTTCATGACTAGATGGTTGATCGCCCTCTGCGGGCTTATACAAACCCTTCGTAGCACACAAGACCTTGAAGTTCTTCAGTGCAGCTTCCTCCTGCTCATTCAAATGCCCCAAATGTCCTTGAGGATAGCCATATTCCACCACGGCCGACTGTACACGATGCGCTGGGCCAGAAGACATGATTTCCCCTTCTGTGAATCACCGACACAAAGTGCTGCGAAAATCAATTGCGTCGAGAAGGTACGCAATAGTATGCGCGAAAGTTGTTGTAATAGTAGCACGATTCACAGGGTGATGATCATCCGAATCTTCTTATTCTCACTTCTAAAAGGAAGAAAAAGAAGAGAGAAGATAAAAGGAAGCTTGGGGGGAGGAATGTGTTGTTTTTGTTTGTTCTTTTCGTGTCAATATGACAGGGTCTTTCGGGAGGCACACGGAGCAGTAATGCGCCGTCCATGGTAGTCGTTCGCGCCTCGGACGGAACCATTCTTAAGTGCTGACAGAGCTTGACATCATTATTCATCCAGATTAAAATCGGCTCCACCGAACCTTTCGCCCATTTGGAGTTTATGATCGACTCCAGTACCGTGTAAGTTCGCCGATTAACCTGGATCTTGGACGGATTCATCTGTATTTATGCATGGGACCCGATTTCACAAAGGCAAATTCAAATACGGAATAAATCTTCCTTTCGCTGGCTTTTCTGCAGACAATCGACCATCCTTGGTAATTGCAGAACGGCCCCCTCGGGATTACACATCAGAGAGTGGAGAAGAAAAGTCCCTGTGCCTGTTGATCCTGCAAGACAAGACTGCTCAAAGTACAAGCGGTCAGACCGGGATTTATCATGGCCAGCGCTACATGTACATACATATCTTAAATAAACTGACCTCTACTACTCATACCGGTTCAAAATAGGTATTCTGTGTATGCACGCATAGAGTCAACACACATATGATGATAAAACAGTGTAGACGTTCTGGCATATCACGTAATAACGGCTTACATCGGTGTTCAGCTGCCTAAAGCGCATGACAGGACTTTGAATATTCTCGTTCGTATCATCTCTTTCCACATCCATAGGTGATCTTCAAGCCTTGACTCTTAACCGCAGCTGATATGGAAAAACCTAACTTCTCCTCATTTCGTTGGCTATGTGTTGTTGACATTCATAAATTATCTGATCGACGACAGGGAAGAACCGGATTGCGAAAGCCGTGCCGGATCTCCGGTCTCCGATGGAGCCTTTATGCAACAACACCAACCCCGCGATTCCCGTTGCCATGAAGACCCTTTACTCGAATGTAGGGAGTTTGCTTTGGTACCTTACCTCCAAGCAGAAACATTCTTTTGCAGTACAAACCGGGTAAAACAGAAATCCATACAATGCTAGATATTCTCAGTTAATCTAGCCTAAGATACACTGAGCATGGACGTTTAGTTGGTCAGACTTTACGAGAGGTTATATGACTCTATTTCTCTTCTGATGTCAACATCGCTTTTGAAATCATCCTTTGCTAAAATCCATAGCAGTGATCTGACGTTCAAATGATCCATGCAGATCCACTTTCAGCCTTATGAGTACTCCAAGAGAATGGCAACTAATCAAATGTTCGTAAAGTGTCACCACAACCTTTTGAAGTTAAGTTGATAATTACTAAGCACTTTTAAGCTCACTACTAGGACCTATATTATGGCGATTGAGAGTAGCGTAAGTTGACATAACAAGAATAGATACAAGTCAGCCATACTTCTGGGAAATAGACATATGAACCTCGTGAAAAATCCTGAAAACCAGAAGGCTGCTGAGAACACAAATCGATTTGAAATTAAGAACCCTCATCTAATGAACAGAATTTGAATATAGTGAGAACCAGCAATTATTTCCTAAGCTCCACAGTAATATCATATTTCCTTCGCTCATCAGCACAATGTGTCGCGATGTGATGCCAGACAGATTTAACACAACAGCGGTCGTCGAATATTAAATCACAGGTCGCTTGAAGTTTGATATAAAGTAAATTGGTATTCCTAGTTGCGAAAACTTGCACAGCAGTAATTTATAGCTTAAATCCACAAAACCATCGAAGAAAGAAAACTTTGGCATTCTTGAGGGAAAGATTCGTTGAAGTATCCAGATAATCCTCGTTGCATCTCACGCATGTGCAGGCTACTACAGACATGGATCAGTCGGCCGCATGATGTTTAGTAAGCTTTCAGCTTGCCATCACACTACTTCTATGAAGCACAATGTGCTAGAATCAGACTTTAGATCTGAGGTATCTAATCTTGAGGGCCTGTCAGACACGACTACCGCTTTTCGCAAATGATGTATCGAGCACAAGATGGCCGAATTATCAAGTATATTCAACAGACACGGAGATGAAGCTGCACAGGGAGAGTGGGGATACCTGCTTCCAATCAACGCCAAGGATAGTAACCCTCTTGTCTTGACAGAACGAGGACCTGGATCTCAGAGGAATGAACTCTCCCCATCCCCCAAACGTGATCAGTCACCCATTGAGTCATTAAGTAGTCGACCTCAGAAATCCCTTGAAAACCCTCAGTTCGAGCTTTCCACCGGGGTACTGTTCGAGCAACCGGATTTGTGGAATGATAGCAAAAGGCATAACACAAGTCCTAGTCGTTCTAATGAGGGAAAACGTGATGCCAAAGCAAATATATATACATTTGCTGGCGGAAGTGCCAGTACTTCCAAGGGATACCTGATAGGTCGACATTCTGAGTGTGGTAAGCCAAGTGGATGAGTTGATCATGTTTTACATTTACTCATTGCCTGAAACTTTTAGACTTCATTGTTAAAGATCTACTCGTATCAAATCGACACTGCGCAATTTTCTCGAACATTCAAGACGGCCACACTAGAGCTATTCTTCATGATCTCTCAACAAATGGCACATTCATCAATGATGCTTTAGTGGGAAGAAATCGCGAGCGTGCTCTCGAGGATGGCGACGAGATTGCTATCCACAACATAGCTAAATTCATCTTTCGATATCCACAAATTACAGATATCGGATCCTTTTCTCGGCAGTACATCCTCAAGCAAAGGCTTGGAAAGGGTCACCACGCAGAAGTCTTATTGTGTGTTGAAAAGTCTACAGGTCAACATTATGCTGTTAAGGTTTTTACACAAGCTTTAGGGGCTGAGCAACAATCATCAGTTGAAAGCATACGGCAGGAAATCGCAGTGCTTATGGGACTTAGTCATCCAAACATATTATGCTTAAGAGATGTTTTCTATGAGCAGAACAAAATTTCTCTTGTTATAGAGTTGGCAGTTGAGGGGGAGCTATTCAACTGGATTGTGATGAAAGAGAGACTCAGTGAGGCCGAAACACGCAAAATATTTCTTCAGCTATTTCACGGTATCAAATATTTGGTAAGCCGAACGTACGATCCTCACACTTGTATCATTTCGTTGATTAGAAAACTATAGCATGATCGGAATATTACCCATCGAGATATTAAGCCAGAGAACATCCTGCTTATAGATAAGGAGCTATCTGTGAAGCTTGCCGACTTTGGATTATGTAAGATTATAGGGGAGGAATCGTTTACAACATCACTTTGCGGAACACCTAGCTATGTAGCCCCTGAAGTTCTGGAGCCACATAAATACAGACGATATACGCATACAGTAGATATATGGTCCCTTGGCGTCGTCCTTTATATCTGCTTATGCGGATTTCCGCCATTTTCAGATGAGCTCTGGACGAAAGAGCACCCATTCTACCTATCTGAACAGATTAAAACTGGACGATTTGACTACCCGTCTCCATACTGGGATTCTGTTGGGGATCCTGCACTTGATTTGATCGATCATATGTTGACAGTTGATGTTACAAAACGTTACACTATTGACGATTGTCTCGACCACCCGTGGACCAGGAATATGGAGCCAGACTCCAAAGATGATATTGAACAAGTTGAGAGTGGGGTTTCATCGCTGGACCTTAGCCACCGAAGAATATATCGGGAGCGTACGCTTTTATCTTATAGCAGCTATTCCGCCACTTCGCAAGTTCAATTATTTCCTAAAAAAGAAGTAAAATTCGAATTGCCAGATTTGAAGGACAAGAAACAGATATCACCTCCTGAAGAAGTGCGATCCGAGTTATCCAATTCAATTGAAAATAAACGACCACGCCATTTGGCAGACGATCTATCCATACCACCAACAAAACTATCCAGAGAGTCCGCAAATCTTGGTGTGCAAGAGACTCAAGATGTGATTAGTGCAGCCGACTACGCTTCACCCAAAAGTGATACAACAAAAGACGCCATATCATACCCAGAACGTACTTTGCATCCCACAGATCCTCTCCCGGCACTTTTGAGCATGTCAACAATTCCAGTGAAGTCACCGGCAGACTCAAGCGATGAGGCATCTGCTTCAACGGAAGCCACTGACCCTATGAGTTCGGATCAATATCTTGCCTATTCAGACGACGACGATGATGGTCTACCAGTTGAAGACTATGAGCTTGGTGACCGAAAACCCGAAAAGAGGTTCACAGATCCTAAGCAATACTTTCAGAATCTGAGAGATCTTGAGAATGAGATCATAAAGAATTCTTGTGTTTTGAAGCTCCATATGAATTCTCCTGTTCCAGAACGCAAAGTCTCCAAGGATACCGCGTCTCAACAATTCAAAGTAATAAAAGGAGTGATTACCGAGTGTGAACAAATAATTACGAGCTGCTGCACTAACATAAAATCTCTTCAAAGTGAAGGATTTTGTGGGGAATTTGTGACTATTATCATCAAAGATGAGCTCAGAATAAATGTTGCAAAATTACAAAAGATTCCCACAAACGATATCTTTAATCTTCAGAAAAGATTGAGAGAATTACGAGACTTATTTGATCCACTCGATTCATGGCAAAATAACCTCGGGCTGGATCATTATGTAAAATCGCAGATACAGAAGTCATGCTGTGATATCTTAGTCATGATGGGAGTGGAGTCATGGGTAATGTTCCTCGAATTAAATACTGAAGAGAAGCAACATACTACAATTGCAACTTTGCAAGCAACGGTTCAAGCTCTCGATCTTGCGATCGTATCATACTCAGGCACACATATCCGAAGTTTTGATGAAGCATTCGCCGGAGAAGGACAAACTTGCTACAAACTTCCGAAATCAGACGCACTATATTTTGAATCAATAATTTCACTGAGACAACAACGTCTCAAATGTATGGATAACTTTCTTGGAGGCCATAAAGTCTGGGTATTTCAAAGAGGATATGAAACTTCAGATGAACGGTTGTGGCTTTCAGCAAGAGTCGAGGAGTTGAACGATCTTTGGGGACCATCCTGGAAATTTTGTAAAGAATCTGGCAAGATACAAAGCATTGAGATTGGAAACGGCTGCATATTGCCATGGACGAGCCCTCAAACAGAAAGCTTTGAAGCAGTTCCTCAACTTTCCATTCATGAGAAATATGCTCATTGGATATCATCTAAAGACTGGGACAGCATTGCTGTTGAGATCGGCCAGAAGGGTTTGGAGCAGAAATTCTTTGCAGAGGACGATATGTTTCTCATTGGTACCTCGCTATATCATGGACTGGCGGTAAACCCTTCTTGTAAGCCGTCAAAGGCAGATCTCGTATGGAAGAAGACTCGACTAGAAGAGAAGAACGCTCTCCGCATACCCAAGACGTCATATGCAAGAAGGTACAAAGATTCTCATACTTACCAAGTTTCAGCGAACATTCCAATTGCCGGATCTCATGCACAGGCACTCTCATATAAACGACAAGAGGGGCTAGATCGCAAAAGTGCATTGGTAGAGCGCTGGCGCAACAACTGCGGTTATCCTGGCGAGCTTGAAGATTTCAGTGGAATTGAAGTCTCCATTTGTACTCAGAATGCATGTCGGATACGGCTTCTCCACGTACTCGGCTCGGATACAATGCGAAGCTACCTACATGGAATTTCCTTCGCATGGCCGTCGGAACGTTTCGAGGTCAATTACTTTGAATCAATGAAGAGCCGAAGAAGATTTAGGAGATTCTGGAACAGTAACTTGAGGTTTTCAGATAGAATTAGCCGCGCGATATCGCTGTGTCTCGATATGCTTCAGACAACTGGGGTCAATAGCCACAACGGTGAGCTTGGTGCATTGTGGGTAGCAGAGTTTGAGGATGAAAGTTACTACGATTCCTCGGACTACGAGTTTGATGAGGACTCGGACCAGATTGCATCAGATTCTTCAAATGGCAAAACAGAAGTCACAAAGTATGCGGAATTAAGAATGCCATTTAAAAAGGTGGAGGAGCTAATAGTTACGTTGTTCCGCTCCGAATACACTTGGACTGGCTTTCTTCGAGATTCTCCGGAGACATTAACAATGGCTATTGTTACCTCAAATTGTCTGGAAGCGACGGATGAGCAGGAACTTGGTCGTCGTTGCATGCGGGGATGGTGGGAGGACGGTAAATATATCAAATTACACGGGTATCCTGTGATGCGAACATCGTTATTCGTCAACGAAGCAATACTCAATAGCTCTCAGTTGACATCGGAAGAGATTCCAGGACGGGGCCGGAAATGCATATCGTATCGTATCTGGAATACAATGGGCCTTCAAGAGCGCACGCGGTTTTCGTTGGGTGATCATGGAACCCTAGAAGTTTTCATGCTACCAACCGATAAATGTCCAGTCACCATTATGGATTGGGCAGATGTCAAGAGCTCCCGGTGGAATGAATTGAACGCAACCATTGATGAAGATCTTGTTGGGAGGAGTAGTGAGCCACATCATAAGGAACATATTTCTGGCATTTGGGAAACAAGGCCTTTGCCAGTTTTGATATTATCCAAATCAAAGAAAGGGCTGTAATTCCGTAGAAGTAGAGAATTATTCGAATAAATTTTCTATAATATAGATTTAATTAAAAAAAATCTTTTTAGAAAGCCGTACGATGATTTATTCATGATTATGTATTTATTCGATGGCCTTGTAGTTAGATAAAAATAAGTAAGATAAAAATACACAGTTAGTTAGAGCTATATGACTACTCTGAGCTTTCAATAACTAAAGCTATCCAGCTAATTGACTACACGCATCATGTTCAAACCAGTAAAATCTAGGCTGTCGATTATAAATGTAATATGATCCTCATGAACCTATAGCGATTGTGTTAAAACCTACATGCTATTTAAGGAAACGATGAGAACTTTTTCAAAAAGTAGACACTAATCAGGACCAATACTATATCATGAAAGCTTTGCCGTTGATCTTAGTACTGTTTATTATTTACTACAGCAACTACATATACTCTGTTGGGTATTAATCTTCTCAGCAATTAATATCTCACCAACTCCCCTCCCCCAAAATTTCTCTCATGCCTAAACAGTGCAAAATCCACTTCTGCACATACTTCATTCATCATCGTCATCGTCGGCTCCCTCAAAATATGGACTCTTCAGCGCAGTAGCTGCCCTCCTCCTCGGCATGGCCCTGGTAGGCGCACTGAGCTTCTTCGGTGGCTCCTCTTCTGCACTTTCGTCATTAGCTTTTCGTTTCGTAGGCTTACGCCTCGATGCAGCTCTAGCAACGCTCTTCCCCTTTGAATGTTTTAGTGCTAAGGTTACTTCATCGTCATCATCCTCGTCCTCTTCTTCTTCCGAATCATTAATAATTGACTTCTTCACAGCAACTCTCCGCTTCGGTGTGGCTTTGGGCGCGGCTTTTGCTCTCGACTTTGACGCAGACGGTCTAGAAGAAGGCACATCTTCATCGTCATCATCATTACTGTCGGACTGTACAGAAGATATTTGACCTTGAACCTTAGACTCCATAGATATGGGTGTAGGATATGCAGTTGTAGGTTTAGTATTGTTACCATCATCGACAACCATGTGTTCGTCATCATGGTCATGATCATGAGTAAGAAAAAAGCCACCCCCAGTATGTTCTTCATCCTCATGCGCATGTGAGAAGAAACCACCGCCGGCTTCCTCCTCATTGTGGCCCTCAGGAAAGAAGCCGCCACCCATCTCCTCTTCATTTCTCTGCATGGCTTGAGCATTAGCATGGTGTATGACACTTTTCTTGCGGTTTGTCCATGGGTTGACCACATCTGCCTCGCCGCCTTCAAGCTCGCCATACTCCTTTCTGATCCGCTCGCCAATAATCAAACCCTTCATGAGCTTTCTCCAGTTTCCGATAGCTGCCTGAGTTCTCTTCTCGTCTTCTTTTCTCTCCCTTTCTAATTCATCGACTCTCCATTGCTCAAATACCATCTCCTCGTTCTCTTCTGCTACTACAACACCCGTAATGATAGGTACGGCCATTCTCCCACCAAATTCAAATCCGGTGACCGCCTCTGCAAAATCTATACCTAGCTTCTTACAGACCGATTTCGTGCCTCGATATGGGATATGAACTGCACCACGAGGAATCATTGTAGGAACATAAGCATCCATATTTCCGAAAGAATTCTTTGGAATTATACCGTCGACGATAGGGTCAGGAATGATCCATTCTGTCTGGTCCTCACTGTAAAGTGGCTGAAGCGGCTCGACACCCCCAGCTGCTGCAGCAGCCTCAGCCAGCTCCCGTCTTCGGTTCGTAGTAGCAGCTCTCCACGGTGCGTACTTCCGTGGCTCTTCGCCGAATTTAGGAGCCCGACCTGCCTTATGCCAAGTCTCCACTGTCTTACAAAGAACGATATCCTTACGTAGGAACACTTTTTCTTCAGTGGAAGGAGCGTCGCCTTTTCCTTTGACCGTAAACATACGTACGTGTTTGGCATTTGGAAGGAGGGCCTCTTCACGTTTTAAATCGCGGGAAAGTACAAATTCCTTGGACTTTTTAAGGGATGAAAGTGTTTCAGGTCCCTCCTTAACTTCTCGCTCCTTTGGCTTCATGGGTGTGAGTTCCTTCACATCTTCGTAGTCATCAATCTCTGTGCGTGGACAACGTTTTCCATCTCTTACATAGCCAGCCATGTAAGACTTGAAGAAATCATACTCTTCCCAGTGTGTACGCTTGCCTCGATAGTCATGCACTGCAACCTTTTGAGTTCCTAGGCGATAGTCCTTTGTGACTCCTGGCCATGTCTTGTTCTTGAGGTATCGCACTGTGACATCTTTTGCAGAACCATCGGGCGAATATCCGACAACATAAGCCATGACAGACCTTTTCGCTTTTAGTCCACGAGGTGCGAACATGTCGATATCTGTATCTTTAGCGAAGATCTTCTTTAGTGTTATGGGGTCAACCGGCATATATCTTTTGGTCACGGGCGACAGAGCTTCGGTCCAATAGTGTGGGACGATGAGATCCTGGTCAAAGGCTTTGGACGGCGCTCGTCGTTGGGGAGCTGGAGTAATGTCTACGACTGAGTTATCGTCACTATCACTTTCGTTGGGCACCGAGGACAAGTCTGAGTCTGAGGACAAGTTAATCGGCTGGTCTTTTACACCTTGGCCACTCCTTCGAGCAGATGATCTAACTGGAGTAGTTGTATCCTTCCGCTTCGAAACAGATTTTGTAGGTTTGGCCGGTGTTTTCGGTTTTGCAGGCGCCTTTCCCAACTCATCCTCGCCTGAATCACTATTTAATGAATCCGAAATGTCTTCCGCTAGATCTTTAGAAGCCATAGCAGTACTCTTCTTCTTCCTTGGGCCAGCGTCCTCGTTGGCCTTCGATAGAAAGCCGAATCCGACAGGCTGTAAACTTGCGACCATTCTCGCCTCAATGCCCAACCCTCTGAGTAAAGATGTGAAGAGTTGCTCAGCAACATCTCTACTGCCCTCTCGCTTCCTGGCACATTCTCTAAACTCTTTAAGATTCCTGATTCGCTCACCATGCGATTCTGTATCATGTTCTCCACTTCGGAAACTTTTCATTTCTTCTTCGAGCCGCTGCAATGACATATATCCAGTCTTTCGAATTCCAGGGGCCGTGATTCGAAATGTTGCCCGCCAGTACTTTGATAAAGTCTCTAGTAGGAAATATAACGGATCTCCAGCACTCATATCGATGGCAGCTTTGTCCACAACCTCAGCTGGAGCGCCCCAGTCCCTATGTTTTCGCATATCTTCTTTCTTTGCGGGTGTTTCCTTCTGGGAACTACCCATCTTCCCTCTGGGTGTATTCTTGCCATTTTTCTTCACATTTTTCCCATCCTTCGATGCCTTCTGCTCAGGAGATAAGAGCCCCGACTTCCTCCTCCACTTATCAATAGCATTCTCAGCACCCTTCCATTCTGCGAATTGCGCCACCAAGATGTCCTGCACTTGCTTATCGCAACACCACGCATTCCGAATCGAATTATGCCACAGCAGGAAGAAAACGTGCATACGATGCGTCATTATCCTAATATTTCGTTCAATGGTCGTGGGGCCCTTCTTCGTGCCATGAGGATTCGAAATACTAACAGTATTTGTACCCTTCGTCAATGTAAGTTCCAGATCGCCAGACGGCGCTGGGCCAGCCTTTCGCTCTGCAGGTTTCGCCTCCACATCTTCGAACTCGATATCTTCACTATCTTCATCATCAGATGGGGGCTTTGTGGACGTGACGTCTTCGAATTCTGGCTCGGGCGAGCTGGAAAATGAAGATAGGGAATCGGTTGAGGAGGCTCGAAGAGTTTGTAGGAGACTGGAGGCACTTGGTGCATTTTGAGCATCGAGTGCGTCAAAGAGACCTTTCTTTCGCGGCGGAGCTATGAGTTTTCCTTTTCCTTTCAGGATTGTTGAGGCCTCACTTTTTGTGTCTTTGCGTTTTGATGGCGGCGGCGGCGAGGGTGAACCTAGGTGCTTCTTAGGAAGAAATGGAGGCATTTTGGTGGTCTTTGTCGCTCAGCGACTTATTAGGGACGTTTAGTGCATGGAAAAGACAGTATCAAATGGTAAAAAAGGGATTTTGAGATTCCGAACGCCCTTCCACTAGCTAAGGCTTTGGGACGACGCGATTTGAGTCGCGATTGTACGTCATGCATTTGAATGGTGTTAATTGATTTTATCCTAATATATAAGGCACAAGTTACTTTTACAATCATCAAACTCAGACGTATTGAGCTATATGGAAGACCTGGACAATTATGTCCATAAAATATGTACAGTTAAACAATAAAAGAATTTGGGTCATGATTGTAGTTCAAAAACATCCGCGGGAAATCTATCTCGCTCATAGTCACTCCATAACGCTGCAGATTGCGAGGTGATGTTCTATTTCCATCCTTACTGAAATTCATAGCCCCATTCTGAAGACTGTTTTGCCTTGTAACACAAAGTCGTCATTGTACAGAGAGCACCAAATAACACTAAGTAATTACAATTAATGCATACTTCGGCTCACGCGAGGTCCCATAGAAAAGGCCACTGTGAATCTAGCATAACAAACGACGAGCCAAAGCAAGAGCCATATTTCAGAGCTCTCCACAATAGCTTCCACAAAACTCAGCTTCAATTTCCCTGCCATCATCGCTCAATACCCAGAATGGCAAGGATGATGCTACCTACGCCCCTCATTTCTTATTCTTCCCATATATGCATCCAGCCGCGTCCCCGAACCGCCTCATGAGCAATTTCTGGGATAAACGTGCCTCCTAATCTCATACAACGGAGAAATATCCCTCACTGCCTCCATTTTTGCTCCAATCATGTCGGCTTCCAAGGTGATATTGAACCTCACGAGATCGTATCCGGTACCAAGGTCATATTGGCAGATGAGGCGTGATGAATCTCACATGCAGCTGCAGGTGGCTTTTCTTCTTTCGCAGACGGGCCGGGACTATATCGTGCATACGCGCATCCAAGATCGATGGTGGTGAAGCTGAGAGATCATGCAGTGCTGAATAGCTGTGGATCTTCAAGATAAATGAGATGTCAAGGATTTTGAGATATATGACCAAGCTTCACCAAAGCTCACTTTGAGCTCAAATGATAACTGGAGCCGGGAGCGGGATCAATTATTATTGATCAGATGAGACATTGGAGGCTGCGCCTCGTCAGATCTATTGAAATTTGTTAGTTAAATCGTCATGGTTCTCGCAAGTGAAAGGTGGTGGTTTTGTTTTAGTTGATGTCTTCATATGATGGCGTCTATTTCGAAGTATGATATATGTCAGAACCCCGTCTTGAACTCACAGCTTTCAGATTGATTGCGCGAATTTGCAGATGATTTCGTACAAAGGACCTGGTCTTGCGGGAAGTATATCTGCTTCCATCAGCTTTGCCTTTCAATCTCCATGCTTCGTGAGACATTCCAAAAAGTGTGTCAGTATATGCCTTGAGTTCAGCAGCTGTCAACAAGGGTATTAACAACCATTTCCAAAGCGATGGGCCAACGCCGGAGCGGACTCAACTCACATACCGACGGGATGGGAAAAGCAAACATTATTATCACTCTAGGCGGAAGCGACCTGGTCGCTGCAGCCCCATTATGATCAGAGACATACATGCGTCTCGAACATTCGCTTAGATCCTCCACATGGCAATGAGATCTTGGGGGCTCTTCCATCTATTGTTGAGAGCGCTTAACAGGGTGAGCTTTGCGTTGCTTGCATTCCTGCAAGGCCACCTCAGTTGCCATGTGGAGATGTCACCCTCGGGTTTGTGTCATCATTATGGTGGAACGTGATGGACTGAACATTGTAAAGCAAACACCGTACGATATGATACAAACCTCGTCTCCCCAAATCACAAGCACTCTCCGGGTCTGGCCAGCATGGCTCTAACTTTTTTGATGGCGAGATTTTTTGGGTAGCAAAAACCTAGGGACTTTTGGGGTAATGGTTCCGTTACCATACGAAAAGGTAAAGTTTTGAGCAATGCAGTGCTTGATGATAGTTTGGATTGTTCAGTCCTCAAAGTCTACAACCGCCTTGACGTGGCAGGTTCGGCGATTTGTAACAAGAGACGACAAGCAGGTGGCGAAGAGAAATCTTCCATGCCGTCTTTCTCGCAAAACACTTTGTCTGGCTGGAGTCAGAAGGCTGATGCTGTCTCGGCGAGGGAGTCCGGAATCCCTTACAGGTACCTCCGGAAGTCTCTCGCCTCCCTTACATGCGAACTCGGCCAGCTCATCATACATCAAGTAGGAAAGCTCGCTCTGTTAACGGAGGAACATGAACATAACTGCAGAGATTCCCGTAGTTCTCGTAGTGCAGTGCAGGCTGCGAACTGTGATGTGGGCCATGGGCAATAGAGGGAGATGCATTTTGAATGCCAACGACTAACGGAAGCATTTCGCGCATGTTTGTGCTTCAAGCCCATGTGTGAAAAATTCCCTTTTGTGCACAGCTTCAATTCCGAAGGAGGCCTCAAATGGCAGGACCAAGCAATTTCATTTCCAAAAGATGCGGTTCATCACCTGACTCGTCTAGGCTCTCGAGTAACAGACAGCAGTCAATCTATTTGAGCTGGATTGTTGCAGGAAATCTGCGCGAACAGGGCAGGGCAATTTCTATCATATTCGTATGTATGTGATGTGACGGAATGAAAAGGTTGTGAGCCCCCCCCCCCTTTAATGAATTTGGATTGTAGATGGCGTGCGAAGTGGAATGTCGCGTGTTTGCGAACGAAAAGAAAAGGATGAACGACGAGAAGTAGGCTGACAATGATGTGATATATGAGAAGGGTTAATACAGTAAAATGACCTACTCTGCTCAGGATGTTGTTTTTTATTTTCTGTTTCGGGTGATGGTTGATGTGTTGTGGAGAACAAATGTGATGCGATGTGATGAGATGTGAAGAGATGTGATGAGATGTGAAAGAGATGTGAAAGAGATGTGATGAGATATGATGAGGTATGAAGAGTGAGGAGAGGAGAGGAGAGGAGAGGAGAGCAGTGTCTGTGTCTGTGTGTACCTTGCAGCCCAAGCAATATACTCTCCCTCGTCCAGGTTGTTTGTATGCATACACAGTAGAAGTATGAATAATTGGCCATCCACGACCATCTGGTGATCCATGATGCCATGTTATTCCTCGACTTACTCCTGACTTTGTTTTTTTTATGGCTATCATTTACTATTGCTGTCATTATCGTCATTATCGTCATTATCGTCATTTGTCTCGTCCGCCATCTTTTTCAGCACTCAATAGAAGGTCGAAAGTGGAATACTCAGTCGATATTTGGGATTTGCTTGTTGTCGGGTAATCAATCAATTGACATTATGTAATTGAGAGGTCGTCATCTATATTCCCGCGAGCTTATCATCCTTCAGAGCATTGACTTGGTGATTGACCGGGCTCAGCGCCCAATAAGCCTCAGGGCCCGGCAGAAATCCTGGAGATCGACTTCTTCCTCGTCCCGCTTGGAGACAAGCAGCAAAGCGACCCCCGATAGAACAAGGAATAGTAAAACGGCACTACATAACAAAAAAAACAAAAAAACAAAAAGGTACATTCAGACTACGACTACGCTGGATTCATGCCGGATGTGTCCAAATACAGGTACAAGTACAAGAGCATGTGGACCAAAAGGTTTCACTCAGACCTGGACTATGGGGTCCAGCTCGGTCGATCTATTGCTGTCATGTACGTATTGTGTAGTATCATATCACCATATCATATCACACTGTGTCTTTACATTCATGCTGATTGAGGCGCGTGAGTATCTATTACCGCTGGCTTGACCCATCATCTCGCCTATCTGGAGTCAAGAAAAATGGCATGTCATATAATCCTCCGTACAGCACACAAATTACCCTTTCCAGCTCGGAATGAGGCGGAATATCTCTCTTGCACAGGCTGTTGGGAAAGGCCACAATGTATGTGCCGTATGTACATGTGTACATGCTGTAAGCACCAAAGCACTCAAGATGCTTTGCAGCTACACATGTCGGCAGCTGGATATGGTTGTTCATTACCACATACATGCCACCAAAGATCACCAGCATAACATTCAACGCCCATACATGATGCGTCATGTACTTTAGAGCTATACACATACATCAAATACGAAGCAGAGTACTTATACACATACGTCTTTAGTAGGAATTGGGCTGCACTTTGGTGGATATGCGTGAGAGAAGGAGAGGGAGAGGGAGAGGGACAGCGTTTGTGTATGCGTGTGTAAATACACTCTCTCCTTTCCGTCTGGACTCTTTGCGCGGATCATGTAAGTCTTATGTGTGTGTATGTGTGAAGGCGAACATCTCGCACCTTATGCAACTAATCGCAGAAGCACCAGAGGGAAACCAGAAAAGAATATGCTGTGTTGACAACGAAAAAGTACTGATACTTCATATGTATGTATGTACATAATATACACATCCAGCGAAGTATGTACTAATGACCGCCACCGAGGTAAGTTTATGAGAATAGTACTCTGTTCCTGTACATAAACATACGCTGCTCTGTACATACCGTTAGTAAGTATATATACGTATATACTATGTACATATTGCGGCACATAAAGGTAAACAGTTCGGAGTAGTCATCGCTATTCAATACCCCCCGTCCAGTTATCTTTCTGATTCTCAATTCAATTAAATCAATCAATCACTCACTCACTCACTCACTCCATTACTCAATTCCTCAATCACTCAGCAACTCACCCACAAGGATCAATAGTCGTACATTGCCCTCCTCTTGTCAGGTTTCATGGCCTAGACCAGCTATACATCCACTCATCCTCCCACTTTCATAACGACCCATGCACCATGCACTTATCCCTCATATCTCTAAATCTCTTATCGGCTATCCACAGCATCTCCCATTGCCATCCGACATGAACACTACTGCACCCTCTCACTACCCAAAGCCTCCAAAATGCTGTACCACTGCACCTGCTAATGCCCCCAGAAATAAGTTACCTTAGTATCTGCCCTCCTCAATTCATATCCATGCCCTTTGTGGTCCCACCCCCGGTTCCCAGTAATCATCATTTTTATTACGAAGTGCTGTGTACTACATCCTCACACACCCATACATATCCGGATCTCCAAGAATCTCACGGGTAAAGAATAAGTAAAGAGGAGAAAAAGGATGGGGGGGAAACAATAATAATAAAAAAACACTACAAATATACGAGCACTCCCTACCGTCCTCGCGGCATACTGAAGCATTTTGTGAGGCTTGAGTAGATTACATGCAGCCCCCCTGCATGTACCGCAACCAGAAAGTCTTTCCATTCTCCACTGATCTCATTATATCATAAGAAGCATTGTTGTTGAAAAAAAAAACAGACACCACCAGAGCTCTTCCTTACTTCCTTACTTCTTCTACCAGTGTCGCACAATAAACAGCTGGACACAATCAAATCTTCCCGCCCTTATCATCATCATTCCCTTCTATCAAATCGTCTTACCTCGTTACCACAACTCACCTTACAACGGAGACTTTAATGCCAAAGAAACCCTTGAAACATTCTGCGATTCCAATACCGAAATCAATCATGGAGCCGGATCTATCCATGGCAGATAAGATCGACTTCCCTCCGTCGTCGGATTCGGAGAAAGGTACCAATTCGGTGCGCGACTCTCATCTAATGGACGTCAATGAATCTGGTCACGCTCAGGAAGTTGAGAGGAATTTCAGCCTCTTGTCCATATGCTCTGTGGGTATTGTTACAGGAAACACATGGGCGGCTCTTGGAGGCTCAATTGCGGTGGCCATCTAGTATGTATTAATTATTTATCATCAATCTAGCATGAATCTATCATCTGACCAATGCAACTGACATGCTACAGCAATGGAGGTCCACCAGGAGTCATCTATGAGTTCATCGTCGTCTCTATTTTCTACTGGCTTATTGCAGCTTCTCTCGCAGAGCTCGCATCCTCAATGCCATCCAGTGCCGGAGTGTACCACTGGGCATCTATCACTCCAGGTCCTAAATACGGACGAGTATGTGGGTGGTTCGCAGGATGGTGGAACTTTCTTGCCTGGACCTTCGCATCAGGTGAGTAGCATTTGTATAGTACCGATGAGATATACTTACACCGTGATAGCTTCCATGTCCTCCATCATCGGTAATGTCACAGTAGCAATGTGGTCCGTAACGCACCCCGAGTTTGTCGCTCACAAATGGCACGTCTTCGTAGCCTACCTGATCGGCACTTGGCTATGTTGTTGCACCGTCCTCTTTTTCAATCGTGGCCTACCAATGCTCAACAACCTAGGCCTGATATTTATCCTCGGCGGCGTCTTCGTGACTATCATCGTCTGCGCCGTCATGCCGTCGATGACAGGAACTGGGCATGCAACCTCTACCTTTGTCTGGAGTGAATGGCAAAACCAAACAGGCTACTCAAGCCAAGGCCTCGTCTTCCTCGCCGGCATGCTCAACGGGGCCTTCGCTGTCGGCACACCAGACTGTGTATCGCATTTGGCTGAGGAGATCCCAAACCCTCGCCGCAACGTGCCACTCGCCATGGCAGCGCAGATGGGTATCGGCTTCATCACAGCCATCTCCTACATGGTTGCCATCTTCTACGCCATTACCAGCCTGGACTCTGTGCTCAACAGCAGCATTACGACACTGCCACTTGCTGAGATCTACCGCCAGGCTACAAACTCTCGTGGCGGCACCATCGGCCTCTTGCTCGTCGTCTTCTTCCCTGTGCTCTGCACGACAGTGGGCACGTACATCACGGCCGGTCGCACTCTATGGACACTGGCCCGCGACGACGCCACTCCATTTTCTGCATCGTTGAGTAAGATCTCGCCGCGTTTCAAGAACCCTTTCAATGCGACGCTTGCTTGTGGCTGCTTCTCGACTGTGCTTGGATGTATCTATGTCGGGTCCTCCACGGCGTTCAATGCCTTTGTTGGCTCTTTCGTCGTACTGTCAACGCTCTCTTACCTCGCTGCAATCTTGCCATTTATTTTCACCCGCCGTTTCTCAAACTCCCATGCTGAAGGTGGTAACGCCATGGAGCCCGGGCCATTCAAGATGTCGCATCGTCTTGGTTACTCTGTTAATATCATCAGCTGCCTTTACATCGTCGTCTTCATCGTTATCTACTTCTTCCCATTCAGCATGCCAGTTAACGCCGGCAACATGAATTACTCATGTTTGATCACTGGTGGTGTCAGCATCTTCGTTGGTGCTTGGTGGTTCGTCAGACGCGGTCGTTATGTGGGTCCCAAAGCTCTGGCCCATGCTGAGGGATCCGGAGCGGCAGTTGTGGAGGCAGGAAAGATTGCGAGATGAAATATTTGTTATTTTGATGAAGTAATTCAAAATGTGGGAGGCGTAAATGAATTTCGTTTGTGTGATATATACATAGGTGCTGTGGTGGGGGGCTAATCGGAGTTAGTCTGTATTGTTTGACCATGGGTATGAGTTATGGATAGATGATTGCGACTTGTAAAGTTACGGTTTCTTGGATAGACAATGGAATGGAATGGAATGATTTTTAACGCTCAAGCAAGAATTAGACATGGTCCATCCATTCAAGATGGACTTTCAACCCAGATATATTCCTCCAAACAGTGAAGTAGAAGTTTCGCCAACGCCGAATGCTCAGATTTGAAAGACTACGACGGCCCTGCCTCAAAGATCCTTCTTCTTCACAATTCTTGTCTCCATATCCAGCAATTCTTTTCTGTCGGTCGCAGGTGAATATCCCACAGCATCCGGACCTAGAACGGTCTTAAAACCTGTATGGAAGATCCACTCGACAGCCTTCTCAACTGGCTCATCGAACATGTATGGTAACGCAGGTACAGCAGCGAGTCCTAGTCCAATGGGCGCATAAGTTCTAAAGGTTACATTCGCGGTGTTCTTCAAAGCTTTCCCCGAGTACTTTACAATGCTGTGAATTGTAAAAGCGGGTAATCCCATAGATGCGATGCCCTGGAAGAGCGCACGCTGTACCATCACAGTTCGGAAATCATCTATAGCACGAACAGTGCCTGGCTTCAGGTCGCCCACTGGTTCCGTGACTGCCCTATCAACAGTCGCGAGCGCATTGTTATAGCGTTCTTGGGAAGCTTCGCGAGGAAGTTCGGGATGCAAGATGCGTTGGTTGCGGCAGTAGGCCTTGTAACCTTCGTGCGAAACATCACCGATGAGATATGCCCACGAGATTCCATACGCAGTGCGGATCCAATTTGGATGCGCGACAGGTCGAAAAGACTCTCCAATGTCGGACGTGTAAGCTACATAGCGATGGGCAGACATCATCACCGTGCGAAGTCGCGATGCATATGCTGCATAACGGACGTTGGATTCAGTGGATTCTGGTGCACTATTATGGTGTGAGAATGTCGCATGATTGTTTGTTGATAAGTGGCGTGAGTGGGAATTTGCTTGCACTTACGTTCCATCCCAAAGCTCATCGTAGATACTTTCATCTTTGTCTGCTTTATCGACGATTTTTTGGAGAGCTGGAGGTAATCTCTCGCGTGCTGGGAGTGGCTGTCGTTGACGCAACACCTCTTCCTCGCTGGGCTTCTTCTCAGCTTTATCAAAGAATCCCATGATGTAATGAGCTAGCCGAGTGATTTCGATGGTTGAAAATGTGTATAGAAGCTCTGGAAAAATATGATAGAGTAGGCAAAGAGGGAATGAAGGAGTATATAATGTGTTTTCTGGAGATGTATGAACGAAGAAGCACGCGGATGATCACGGATTCACACCTTGTAAGACGGTAGCAATCCTCGGCAATCCTGGGGAAGCCTGCCAGCCAAGCTGATGATTATCCGATTCGCCCGCGACAGTAGGAGCTTCCCCAGACTCCGCTTCCGCTCCTCTTCCGCTCCGTCCCCGGCAACATGGGCCCACCACCACTAACCGTGCTCACCCACTCACCCTCACCGAAAATCCCGAGGTTGTAAAGTTCCGCCCCGAGCCGCTTTCCGCCATCAAACTTTCCTTCCTCTTCCGCCTCATTCAGCGGAACTACTCTCTCATCAAATATAGCAGCGGAGTGGAGTGCCAAGATCAGAGCACCTTCGGATCAAGCTGCGAGAATTGAACATCGCGACTACACACGCATCTCAACCACCTTCCACATCACTCAAACAACTCAAATCGTCAAGATGGTTGCCTACTACACTCTCGCCGGACGCCAAATTGGCTCCCACTACGTACGCTGCCTCTCCCAATGCGCGCAATTGCAATTGCACTTCGTGCCCCCGAGCTCCCCCTCCCCGACCAGTTTCGTCCATCGGGATGGAGGAGAATTGAAGGACATATGCTAATTATCAACGTTTGTAGCTCGCCATGGGTGTTCTTGGAACGGTCTTCGGTGCTACCTTCCTCTCTGTCGGTGGCTCCAAGGCCAAGGTCGCTACCCAGACTCCTCCTATCAACGCTTCTTCCCCAGACGAGGAGAGCTTCATCAAGTATGCTCCCCAAACCATCGGCATCTACGAATCGGAGTGCCATTGGTATAGTTTAGACATAAGGCTAATTGCGCGATAGGGATTTCTTGGCTCAGGCCGACGGTGGAAAGAAGGACGAGAAGGCTGCTGCTCACTAAGTGCTGCGCGATGGAGGGAATGGATAGATTCACGGCATAGCGATCGACTATTGTGTATTTAGACGAATGGCAGTCGTTGGAACAAAACTATTACCAGATGTGATGGGAACAAAGTCATCGATACGATACATGTTGAAAGAGCAGCCATGAAGATCGTACCAACTCAACGCTACAGGACCATTGATTCGGCAATGCGACAAGATAATTCGCTTTTGGCTACTGACATAGACGAAGCGGCATTGAAACTATCTTACGGTCAATTTATTCAGGTAGCATATGTGATAGAAGAGCGATGAAGGGAGTAGTCTTGTCATTCGGCGGTGACTGTCCCACGGAAGCTGGTCCCAACAAGTCCGACTTCGGTGAGTACATTTACGTTGTCCGATAAGTTTATTAAGTGCGCATAACAAGGCTTGACCTCAAGCTTTGGAGTTCGTTATTATTATCGCGTCTTTAACCCCCTTCTCTTCCAAGACTTATTCTTAATCACATTTCATGAATTTATTTATGTGTTCATTATTCGGACATGACCCCATTGCGGCTCCTCTACACTTCGAAATTTTTAGCAGGTGTTCAGTTATTTGCTGAAAGTATGCGCTTGAATATTGGCTTGGCTTATTGAGTTGAAAAAAGTGTTATCATGGATACTTTCCACCATTACAGATCCCTAATTCATTCAAGTCGGCGACCAAAGCAAAGCCATTCTTTCTACATATCTGGTATGGTCCGATTATGATTTTGAGTCAAATATCACTGTTTGGTAAAGAATACTGTTGATACAAAGACTCTTATGGAATGGCCGAATTTGAAATGCTTTACATACCATGCCAATCTATCCACGAACTACTCAAAGGATACAACCACGACTGCAGCAGACATTCCCTGTTTAACACGATCCATACCTGCCTGAATACCCCCTAACCCCCCTCCCATGACAAGCGGATCGGGTTTTGCTTGAAATGACCCATTTGCCAAGCCCTTCGGCACAAGGCTTTCCCATATCGCCTCCGCAAGTCCCGGTTCCACCGCAGTTAAAGAGGCATTCACTATAGCAGTCAGTACTGACCTCAAGAGTAAACCATAAGGAGTTTCTTACTCATCTTACACTCGACACCGCTGGGCAATCCTTCAAAGAAGGGCAGAGTGGCAGCAATAACCCCTCCCCCGAACTTGGTAAGGATCTCTGCGAGACTTTTTGTGACTTCCCCAAAGCCCATGGAGTTAAAAGCGCCCACAATCTCTTTGCCTTCAAGTAGCTTCATGATATCATCCTCAACGGTTGGAGATGAATAGTCCACTGCCCAATGTGCTCCAAGACTCTTGACATAAGCATGGTTCTTGGCCGACGCAGTAGCCAACACTGTATATCCAGCAGCAACAGCCAATTGGATTGCCGAACTGCCTACGGACGAGCTACCACCCCATACTATGAAGACCTTTCCATCTTGTGCATGGGGTGGTAAGCGGAGGCCTAAAGTTTCCTTACTGAAGAGACCATGTGTAGCAGTAGAGATGGACAATGGGAGAACAGCTCCGTTCGTGAATGGTACATCATCAGGAATAGTGCAGAGCATGTGAGAGGCAACCGTGACATAATTTTGGAACGATCCATGACGACTCTCATAATCTGAATAAAAGTTTGCATATCTGCTAGTCAGTATTTTTAATGTGTAGTAGTGATAAAGAAACTTACCCAATGACGCGCTGACCCTTCTTGAAGTTATGAACATCGGCGCCTACTTCTTCGATTGTGCCGGCGACATTGTATCCAAGGATCTGCGCAATTTTTTAGAAAAATATTTAGACTCAAGCAGATGTACTTACACATGGATACTTCTGTGGCTTGTAGAAATCTGTGGCTACAGCGTCTTGCAAAGCGGTCTCTCCTACCTAAGATTAGATTTTTTCAAAGACAATTTAGGGGAGAAATACGTACCAATGGTGATACCAACAGCAGCGTTCTTGATAATCACTTCATTGGGGTCAGGTGAGATGTATGGTGCTGAGGAGACATTGAGAGGGGCCTTCGATGCTGTGATCCAGGCTCCTTGATTGTTCATATTGAAAGTATAGTTTTCGAAAGAAGAGAAAGAAAGAAACACTTGTATTATGACCTTTAGCTCCTTGTATTGGGGTTATTTTTGCAATACATCCAACCCGTCTTTAATGTCTTTATATTCAATAAAATCGCTTCTTCCAGGAAAGTTTAATGAGATATGCTCTAGAATACGCAAGTGAGTTCTCGGGGCAGTCGAAATAAACTCCGCTCGCAACCCGAAGCGCACTAAAACGCGAAGACTAAATTTCAACGTCAACTGTATTAGAACATCACTGGATTATGCAAGGACATGTAAAATATCCGGCAAGTCCTATTTACTAACAGTGTGATACCATGCATTGATATCGGCACGTTAATTATGTCCGATAAATCCGACGGTCTTTAATGCCACATCGGAGTATTCTTCCTTTTTCTGCATATTTTATGCATATCGAACAAGTGACTTATCCACATTTTACAGGTTATAGGTGTAGGACGTCGAAATTTCTATTTTATGCTTTGCCCTTCTCCTGAATTTATTTTGGGGTACTGATATATTGTATTTGGGAAGCGCCATTGAAAATACATAGTCCAAAAAATGTACAATTATCTATAGCCATACTATTTATTTTTATTATGATGAGCAAAAAGGATGTCGGGCTAGAGAATTGAATATAAAATTAGACAATTCTTAGGTATTTAAGGAGAATCTAATAATTTTGTGGATTTTGGCATAATAGTAAAAGTGACATATACAAGTAGTTGCTTATCTATATATTACCTCCTAATTTTCTTTATGCTCAGATTAACAACAACCTCTTTCGTAGTAAACTAACATATCAACTTTCGTCTTGCCTCTATAGATGAAACGTATCTTTAGCTCTCTCTTCACTTCTCATCTTTTCTCTGTCATCATTATCGCGCAAAGATCCTTATTTCTACTCATGTTGCCTATATCATCGTCAATGTAAGAAAGAGAAATGCATATGTATCCTACATAAAATTAGGATTACCATGCGTATTAAACGATTACTTGCATTTGGATTGTGATTGATTATGATTTGTTCCTTGTATATAGAGAAGCTAAGTACCTAGTTAGCATTCTGTCTATAAGGGGTTTCAACGTATACTGGCATTTCTATTAAACCCAATTATAGGGGCATGCAGGTTTGTAGATTGCTAATAATTTCATAAAGATATTTCTACCTACGCTGTTCGCTGAACATATGAGAGTTGTTTTGGCATCTACCTACATATTCGGCCAAACATCGACATCCACAAACTGATTCAACTTCAATAAAAGTATTCATTCTAAGCGCTTTAACGTTAATTTTAGGAAGTATATACACATGTTATTGATGATCGCCCCCACAATGATTGCCTCCTTCGCATTCTCACCCCTGCTCATGCAGCTAAGCGCCGCAACCTGGACACAACATTCAAGCGAGCTGATTTGGGCGGTGAACCATGTAAAAGATGAGGCTGATACATTATTCAAGGATGTTGCAACATTTACTTCGCCTCATGAGGACTCTGTATGTATTTGCCAATCCCCCATGGCTGGCTTGGAAAATTCATCAAAATCTTCTTCTCTTTTTGGTTCCTTACTCATTCTTAACCCCTTGCCAATATGGCAGAACTCATGGGAACCATCTCAGCTGCACTTGGCATAGTAGGGTTTGCTGGCCAGGTTGTGGACAGTGTTCTGCAACTAAAGCAGCTCCTAGACGATATTAAGGACGCCCCAGAAGAACTAGCATTTTTACTCAACAAGATTGAACGGCAGCAGGATATTTTGAAGTATATCAGAGATTGTGATCCAAAAAGTGTTTCTACTGTCGATACTTCGGTACCAAACGGATGTATAGAATACTGTGAAAAGTTGGGAAAAGACTTGAAAGTAGTTATAAAGGATTTGGAGACCGGTAGTAATAAATGGAAGCGCGGTGGAAGATACATTCTTAAGAAGGATTCGCTGAAGAAACTCGAGGCAAGAGTAAATAGTGGCCAGCAGATGTTGATGCAGGCACAAATCAGCTATAACAGGTCAGTTACTTTCACAGTTCATATCTGTCTTATAATCCTTTGAATAGTCGATAATTGTCATTGTTCTTACGTCAACGAAGGGTGCACAATCTAATACTAACGACTTATTTCAGTGCCCTTGTCATGCATCAGACAACAATAATGGAAAAGCAGGTGGCCATGTTCAATAGCTTCATAATTTCGAATGGTTTCAACTCGCCGGCAATACCAAGAGTACAAATTGAGGACCATAACTATTTGCAAAAAGCATTTCGGTACAACACAGATCCAAAAACATTGCTATCAGCACCGCAAGAACACTTGAAGGATTTAAAAATGTTTGTACGGCAGCCTGAATCACCGACTTCATGTACTAAATCAGTCTTCTCAACTTCTACGTCTTTATCCGTATCCTCATCTGATCAAGATTGTGATGAAACCGTCTACGGAAATTACTACTATTCTGAAACGAAAATGGAGTCGTCATCTGACATAACACCAGTTCTCCAAACTTCCTATTCGACTAGAAGTCGTTGGTTGGATTATTTACTGGGTTCCATTGCGTATGAGAAGACTCAGACTAAAACTCGGAAGCCGGACTGGAGGACTAAAAGCCACAGTGAGCAGACAGAACATAAGGCTCGATTTCAAATACCAGGATGGTTCTCTCAGCGTACGTGGGAATTTTGTGCTCAGCAAGCTCAAAGTGGCTGGAATTTTAAACTAAGAGCACACAATATTGTCCCAGCTGGTTCACGGCCATGGGTATTAGCATGGAAGGGTGACGCCGAGGGATTGAGGATGATGTTTGAGAATAACGAAGCCAATCCTTTCGATGTAGATGAGGAGGGTACAAGTTATTTGCATGTAAGTCGCCAATCAAGGGCTATACTTCCAGAGCTGAGAGATTTAGGTGGCAACCGATCGTTCCAATTTGGATGTAATCCGATTACTAGTAGACTACGGTGCAAACCCAAATGCTACAGTTGAAACATGGTTGTATGTATTCCTTCTCCGATTGAAATTCCCATTTATTAATGAGCAGAACTCCTATACATAACACGCTTTTCGCGAGTGTAGGTATCTGGAGGACATCAGATAACGCCTTCGGTATTGACATTCTAAAAACTCTTCTTCGGGATCAAGACGTCAACACGCTAGATTATCTAGCACCAGCAGCTGAAGAGCTCAGTGCATCCAACTTTCTAGCTCCCGAAGTCCAGCGCCACTTACAGTCGTACGTCTACCCACCATATGAGACGCTGCCCCTTGAAGAGCGCTTTGAGTATACTTTGCGACAAGATTGGCCTTGTATCGAGAGCCTTCGAATAGGGATGGGGGGCGGTGAGATTATACCAGAAGCATTCAAGCTTCAGAATGAAAATGGAAGAACACTGCTTCATGCCATCGCAAGGTCGTCGATGGAGGCTTGCGACTGCCCACATGACACAATCGTGGTGAAAGAGTGTCATCGACTCTTCAAGGAAGCAATACAGGCTGGAGCTGATCTTTGTGCAATTACTCGTGATAATCCTCCTCTTAAAAGCCGACATACTCCTCTCATGGTTCTTCTTCAAACATATGGAGATCAATTCTATAATATTCGTCGAACGCCAATGAGTCCCTATCATCCACGTTGGAGACCGTCGTGCTTATTTGAAGTTGGGGATCTAATGAGGTTTTTTATAATACAGTTGAAAGCCGCGGGCTTGACTGGGGAACATATTATTGCCTATGGAAAGCGTGAAAAGGAGATTCATCTATCAGATATGGTTGACAGAGAAATAACGGTAAACAGGGATTCTACTGGGTTGGCAGAACGCTGTATAGTACGTATTATTGGGTTTAGTTATGGACCAACTTTTCGGCATTGGAATGTTTACACATCAAACCCATTAGATGAATGGGCCGGAGATTTTTGGGCTATGATCGAAAAGCCTGCGCCACATGTGCCGGGAGCTTGGATAGACGATAATATGTAGATGAATCCAAATACAGACATGATGTGCATCGGAGGTCCATGAACATATGCACTCATTAAATTCTTAAGTTCTTTGTTGACTACATTTCAAAAATTGGAATATATGAGGTATTATCTGAGAACGCCCATGCTATGTATGTAATTTGATGACGCCTGCGCCACCCTTTTCCCAGCTCATCTCGCTCAAGCCATATCAATAAGATCCGGAATAGCAGGTCCAACACCTCTGAGCAATACAATCGTATTTCCACTCTGCAAGCATGCTCCAACCTTTTCACTGAATTCCAATACTCGGCCGCCCTCAACATGGAAAACCCGCAGCTTATCCACCTCGTCCATAGTTTGATTGTTCACATTTTCAACCTGTAATTCTTTGGCCGCGACATCGAGGACTCTTCCAATAACCCAATCCTGAGAGAAGTAGAGCTCACACTTATAGGCTTGGCTTTTCGTAGTTGCTTTCTCCGCTTCGACATAGAGATACAGCCTTTTGCTTTCGGGGACTTTTGGATCACCCTTTGCCTTCTTTCTCAAAGTCGTCGTAGCAGCTCTCCTTGCAGCATCGCTCGATGGCTTTGCCTTTGGAAGCAGCCGTGAACCACCAATTGAGGCTTTTTGTGCAACTCCCCAAGCTCTTAGCTTCGCAAGTGCGGCAATAGCCTTATCCCCCTGACCAGACCCAAGGCTAGCCTTTGCTCCAATTGGCACCAGATTCTTACAGTCGTGATCCTCCTTCAGTCTGTGCTTCAAGCAATAACCTCTATTACAAGTCGGACAATGCACACCTGGTACCAAACTTGTCCCAATTATTGTTTTGCACTTCGGATCCGAGCAGGGTCCTTCCTTCTGTACATCTAACAAGGTCCTGCCAGGTATTCTCGCATTTGCTGTGACACTCGTCTTGTTGAGATCTGCCTGTCGTTTCCTAGCCGCCCATTCGCCCATCTTCTCACAGTGATGCTGCGCTTCCATCCGATGTTCAAGGCAGAACGTATGCTTGCATGATTCGCAGCGAAAAGGTAAGAAATCGAGTTGATTGCAAGCGCTGTACTGGCAGTGTGTGCCTATGAGAGTAGGGTCTTCTCGATCCATTGATGTATAGGATTCTCCTTGTGTAGATGGGCCTGACATGATGGCGGTATTAGAGACAAGACAAGAAGAACTTATAGGTGAGTAATGCTTTAGGCTGATAATATTCGTAAGCTCTTTCGGATGAAAATAGAGAGGTTCGAGAGGCGAAAAAGATGTTGAGGTGAGTTGCTGACAAAACTGCAAGTGCTTCGAGAAGCATCGAGGCAATGCTCCAAACGGCGGCGGCTACATGTACAGCCAACAACCAACAACCAACAGCCAACAGCCAAGGCTCTACATATGGCCCTGCCACCTCAGCTCGTCGCAGCCTTCAGCCTCGCCCGGAGGTAGTTGCTTAGCCCCATCGAGGATAGTGCGTGTAGTCTGGATTATATATTATCCGAGATTTGCTTATCTAATCAATAATCGGTCGGTTCCTCTACACAGTAAGACAGAATCACTTGAATCGAGATTCTGTGTCACCACAGGCCTAACTGCCCCTTGTCATCAGGTACCAAAAATATGGTTAAGACAGATATTATATGGCATATATCGTAGTACAGGCCGCCAGTAATGTAAGTTCAGCTAATGCAACAGGGGGCTTGTGGCTTCACTACCTAATGCATTGCACATCCGTGATGAATATGCCGGCCACCACCGGGTATAGAATAAAAGTGTCGAAGCCTATGAACTTTCAACTATGCCAAGACCACTGATATATCTATAGAAAATTTTAATCTAATACCCAAGAGTTTTGTTGTTACTTTTAAAATTATTGGTGAAATTTTCAGAATTTTGACAGTTGTCTTCAATAAACTGTAAATTAATCTTATGGATTCGGGTAAACCAAGCATCTCACGGTAGGTGAACACAGTGCGTAGGAGGAGTGCATTGCCGAAGCTGCAGAGCCCCTGCTGCATTAGCTAAACTTACACATATAACTTTCGGTTGTAGCTATAGTATATACAAAGTTGCACTGTGGTACATAATCTGGTATTGATAGGTAGGCACTTGATGTTCGTGCCATCTTGCGTGCCGGATCCGCATAATCCTTCCATCCCCCTACTTTATCTCGTCTTGCCTTGTTATGGTCTGTTCTTCCATGTTATGACCTGTTATCAACGACGGAAAGCTCCCCCGGAGACGGAACCTTCCATCATCAGATATCATTATTAAGGTCTCATATCTTACAGCTCTAGCAAGAATTTGGAAGCCCGCGAAATCGGAGCTATAAGGTACTAGAAAGCATATCTGTCATAGCCCGCGTCTTGCCCACAGCTGGATATTGACATTTACACTTCGATGCTTGAGCTCATCTTACATATCCTTAGCTTCCGCGAACGAATGTCTTGAACTTAGGCGTGGAATCTCCAGATCCGCAGCAGGCACAGTTTCTATTTCTGTCCCAGAGTTATCGATCAGCTCCTCGCATTACATACTCCAAAAAAATGTATCCGTTTTATCTTTTACCTCACCTCATCTGTGTATGCACATTTGTGATATTGAAATACCATGTGTATTGACTCTATGATTGAACCTTGAGAACTTAACCCAAACTCTCCCCAATAACTCAAATGCTAAACCAATAGCCCCGATAGCCCCGAGATCCGTTAACCCATGTCCGTTGCTCCCGAATCCATTGAACTCCATGCCTGCAAATACCCATGCCCGATATCCCACCTGCCTGTAATTTTGTGGTACCTTCCGTTTACTCTGCCTTACTTTCTTCCTTTCCCATGGGGAGATCCGTTACGTGGCGTTTTCTTGGACGACTTGATGGAGCTTGAGGTCTTGACTCCTGGTCGCTTTTTGGGGCTGGACTCGCTTTCTCCAGTATCCTCCACCGGTGTATTTCCGCCGTCTTCGATCCTCTCTTTCCTCAGATTTCGGATAACCCTTGCCGGAACGCCGACCGCAAGGCTGTACTCGGGTATATCCTTCGTAACAACTGCTCCTGCACCGATCGTGCATCCGCGATGTATTGTAACGCCAGGCATTATCTGAGCTCCAGATCCAATCCAACAGTCGCTTTCAATTGTAACTGGCTTGGCATACAGAATTGATTTTTCGCGCCTCTCCCAGGGATCGACGGAGTGGTTATCAGTGATTATTGTAACATTTGGAGCGATCCAGACGTAGTCTCCAATGGTCACTGGGGCACTATCGAAGATCTGAATGCTGCGAAACTCCGTCAGTATGATCTTTGGGCATTCAAATCGCACTTGACTCACCCAAGATTTCCATAGCTGTTGTCTCCGATGGTAGTGTTGCAACCATATGATGTGAACAAAGGTGCCTCAATGTTTGAATCGCCAACGCTTCGGAAGACCTTACGAGCAAGATCTCGTCGTTTGGCCTTGATATCTTCGAGAGTTTCATCGTCTCCTATCGTAGGGTCATTGTACTTGACTAGCAACTTCTTGACCCGTAACTTTGCCTCTTGTAGCTCTGGCGAGGTATGCGGCAGAAAGCTATGTGGGGATTAGGCACTCAAATTGAATGTGAGAATGGTGAGCTACTTACGGCATGCCGGATATCATCTTCTCGTACTCCTCGCAAAGAGGAAGGTCGACTCCACTGCGAACGGCCGCATCGATGAAGTGTTGGTTCTTATGTTCTGACGGCGCAGCCATAATTTAGGGTCAATGTGCTGATATGATTAGAGTTATACGAGTTCTGATGTGTTCCGGGATACATGGCCGGCTGCTGAAGAATTCATAAGGACAGACGGGAAAACAACAAAGGTTGCATTATATCAACAAAGAAAGGTCAATAACAGTCATGCAGGCCACCTCACCCATCTGTAGATCCATTTCCGAGAACTATGTACAGATTCAGCAGCAGAACATTCATAAGTCGATATTGTCTCTTGCCATGTTTCTTCGCCCCCCCCCACCGAGAGGCTGAGTATGGGGTAGGTAAGGTGTTAAGAAACGTCTCTCAAAAGAATGCCTCGAAGAATCAGCACCACTCTGCATGTCTCTGAGATGTTTTTCTCTCTTTTCTCGCTGTTGACGAGGCTTAAGCCCCTGCTCTGAAAGCAATTAAAATTCGTGCCTGGTAAGCTCGTTCAAACCCAAAATCAGCGGATAAGGGCACCTAGCTTTTCCCAGCCTATAGGAGAATTCTCTGTGGAGTTGTGTTATCCGTTCAAAAAAAAGCAAAAACCCGAAAGTCAGTATGATAGAACATGCAGCTCGCTGAATTTGAAATTATTTGTTGGAAGCATCCAGTGCTGCATGCAAGCCCCAAGGCTAGCGTCTTACAGAAGTTGACAGCTGAAAATATATCATATCGCATCATTCACATCTTCAACCGTGTATCACGGATATGCATCTACAGGTTGCGCGTAGAACACATTCTTTCCCACTGCGGCTGGAATGCCATGCCTTACATGAAAACTATCTTTGGTATGTACTTTGCGGAGGGCAGCCATCCTTGGGGCCCTGGACTCCCATTTGTCGCCTGGAGATTAATTTATATTAGGAGAATTGAAAAGCGTGTCC
Organism: Allantophomopsis lycopodina; assembly: GCA_024752465.1. NCBI lineage: Eukaryota > Fungi > Ascomycota > Leotiomycetes > Phacidiales > Phacidiaceae > Allantophomopsis > Allantophomopsis lycopodina. The sequence goes on from CP103001.1 coordinate 61,813, forward strand.
CCTGGGTCGGGGCCGCGCAGATGGCTTTGCGCGGATGGCGGAGATTCTCTCATGGGCCCTGGCCACCAGGGGCTTTTAAGGCTTTCAGCGCGTGGGAAGCAGGGAATGATATTTTGACAGATCAGGTGGTGACGGAACCTTGTATCCGCTGAGCATCTGCCACGCCAGCCCGGTCTCTCTGATGTTCCTGGGAGGTTGTCTGATTTTATGGAATTGTGGTGCTTTGTGGCCGTTCTGTGGCCCTGTGGCGCTCTGCTTGTTCGATTCTCGATGCTCGATGCTCGATTCCCGATTCCCGACTCTCGATTCTCTTGATGAGGAGAAAGGGAGGGCCGATCCGTGAGCATGTACATAGAATACACACATACATCCCGTGGATGAGTGGAGTGGATGGGAGGGTTCATCGGTATGTGGAGAGCATCACGTGCAGTTGATTATTAAGGAGTAAGCCATCGGTGCCGCCCCTGTGTTGATCAATCTATCGTGATCCAGGACAGTGGAGAGGAAGAAGCAAAAACAAAAGAAAAAAGAGAGCACAGCGAGCAGCAACTGACATGAAATGATATGAAATGGCCGATAGGCGACTGTGATAGGCAGGGCATAGCGACACGACAGAGGAAGACCAGGTGAGGAGACGGAAGTGGTATGTATGTATCTCGGTAATTCCGTTGAGAGACGACGATCTTTGACTATCTTCAACATATTTTGCACAGAATTCATTTTTATTTTTTATTTTATTTTTCGTAGTCAAGGTTACAGCGAGCCGCTCATCTTGTGCATGTATTGGATGAAGCGCATTCAGCCGAATGACTTGCATGGTATGAAGTGAATAGAATCGAATATTGATACTGATATTCATGAGTCGGGAAAGTGGGAAGCCAAGTACCGGCATCCGGCTCGCACATATCACGTGGCAGTAGGAATTCATAGACGGTTTTCGGGCAGTGATCGGTGGCGACGAGGGCGATAAAGCTCATCACGGACCGGGCTGGTTGGACAGTAGAAGGAAGGGCGCAAGACAACATCGACGATGGCATTTTCAATCCACGCAACTTTGGCTTTACGTGAAACATGCTGAATACGATGAAGAACGAAGATGGCTATGCTTGCGAATGCATAGATGCTCATCGGCGATGTCAAGTCTGCACGTGATGTGATCTACAAACCGAAACATTGTGGTGATTACAGCCGACAAATGAAATAGTTCCGGCTGAGGCGCATTTCCTCTCAAATCCTGGGCTTGCGCCCCAGGATCAACTGCATAGGTACTGTGTATATAGATGGAGAGAGCCTTGTCACCCCTGCAGTCACGTGGAAATATTGGAACTATACGTCAATAATCTAGCAGAATATTGCCAGTCTGGTGGTTGATAAAGTGAAGCATAAGTGGGGGAGATGGTGAGTAGGAGGGATACCAGCACCTCAGTGTCTCGTCATCGCATCACAACATCAACCACGTCAATATCACTTCAAATATCTGCATCGCCTTTCACAAACGTGCTGCGTTAAAATACGACATAAGAATTCATTCGTCAATCGCGGATTTCACATTTTTTATTCCATCTATCTACATACCCGTGTCGGCCCCAAACACATCTGAGTTCTTGGATACCGCAAATTGTCAATCCTTACTCAAACTAAAACCAAACCCTCGGGAGTCAACATGCTGCAATTGTATTGCTCAGGAACTCCTGACCAGGTAAATAGAAGCGAGCTTATTGAATTTGCCTTTCCTAACCGTCTCAGATCGGTCTTCACCATGGCCGCACCGCCACGGCCCAAATCCATGGCTCCATAGCTTTTTACAAAGGTCTTTTCCAAAAGAGGTCCAAGATGGACTGGGACCAGGTAACTAGCTATGCATCCAAGTACATTCCCTATCTCAGTTCCCGCTGGCCTGCATACGTTTCGGAAATGACGGCTGTGGCCGAAGGTGCCGGCGTTGACTTCCTGAGTATCCTGGCCCTCAATATCCGAACAGAGATTGCTTTTGGCACATTTACCGATGGATGTACAGCTATAGCCTATCATAAGGGAGATACTAGCATTCTATCTCAGAATTGGGACTGGAACAAGGCTCAGACTCCAAATTTGATTAACTTGAATATCGACCTCGGTACTGTGAAGATCAGCATGATAACAGAGGCAGGCATTATCGGGAAGATTGGTCTCAATTCAAACGGCGTGGCATGTACTCTTAATGGCTTGAAAGCAGCTGGGACGGATTTCTCCAAGTTACCTTGTCACTTGGCCCTCAGAACTATCTTAGAGGGATCCTCAAGAGCTTCTGTTGTTGATATATTGGAACGTGAAGGCGTGGCGAGTGCATGCCATATCCTCGTTGCTGACAAAGAGGGGGCTGTAGGTCTGGAGTGCACCTCTGAGGGAATTCAGCAGCTTAAGCAAGAGGAGGGGGTTGTTGCACATACCAATCACTTCATACTGCCATTCCCTGCTGGAAGTAAAGTTGTTGAGAGTCAATACTGGCTGCCGGATACCGTTTATAGGCTGAGAAGAGCACGAGAATTGATTGGTAAGGTTGATGGTGAAGTGAACAAGGAGAAGGTGCAAGAAATTTTGATGGATGAGGTCGAAGGAGATGGAGCCGCCATCTGTAGACGTACACCTGACGGTATCGAAGGCTCGGATACACTGTTTAGCATTGTTATGGAGTTGCATGGGAAGCCCACTGCTAGTGTGAAGGTTGGAAGGCCAACGGAGCCAACTGAGAGCTTAGTCTTGAGTCCATAGTCGGGTTGTTGCGTTCTCACTTCAGGCAAAGTGAAACCCCTGGAGATCAGTATAATTCTGTTATTGCGGAACATTTTTTTGGTATATTGCTATTATAATCATTTTGACATATCTTTGTGCATAAATCGATTTTCGTAAACATATTTAACAATCAATAGTACGTCTGTATCATTTCTGGTTCATATAAGACTGGTGGAGGCACCTCGCTACTCACATTGAGACAAAAATGGGTAGAAGTCTCATGCAAACTCTTGAATTTTATCTAGCCATAAATTCATGACGGACGGCCTCCAATATATATGGCTCTACAAAATCATGATTACTATGATAATGATTACTAATTTTACACATAATGGGTGACTTGGCCTATCAACTTCATAAAACCCTCGAGTAATATGAACTTCAACCCTTTTCTATTATTGATACAATCAACAATTCTTCGTCTTTGCTATTAGGCTCAATGAACAACTAACATTTCTGAAGCATAGTGTCCAGGGAATTATAAATGGTTGGCCAGCAAAACATTAGAAGCCTCCAGGTACGAACCTTCAAAGCGTCCACAGACAGACAATACTGTCTTGCCTCGCACTTTTAATATCATTCGTTTTCGGGCCTCTTGGCACAGCCATCTAGACAAAGAATCGTCATTGTAGCATCACTGCATTACCACAATGACCCCGCCTTCTAAGACCCAGCCTGAATTGACCCTCCCACGTGCTTCAAAATCACAAATGTGCCTTAACTAAAAACGTCAAGTGTACGCTTATCTCCGAGCACGTTTTCGAACCAGCTAACTTGTATAATTTTGGATGCACTGTAAGGAAACTCTGATAAATCACATCTTCAGAGAATGATCTTGAGAATCATGAACAAGACATTATTCCAGAGCATAATTACTACATATAGATACTACGATTTGCAAATATGGATCTTGTATTTTATTGATCAGTGAATATTTGCACAACTCTATAGATTAATGCACCTAAAATTCAAAATGTAACGACTTATTCTAGTAAGGATATTCAGATCATGATGGCGATAGCCAAAAATGGCCCAAACAATGTCATGATACCTTGTCTGAATGCGTACAAATTTGCATAATTATCAGAAGTTTAAACGTTTTCAGTGCGCCATTTCATATTTAGCACTCACCTAGACAAACAATTTCCAAATATGAACGGTTTGTAATATTTTAGATGAATAATCGTCCTTGAACTCTGATTTTTCTTCAAGTCTTTAATGTCTAAATTGTGGGGCGGTGGGATCTCGGAAGATAAAATCGAGGTTCTCAAATGCATAGTGGGGTATAATATTCCGACATCCTGCCTTCGTCTATGTTTTACCTTATTAGAAAGTAACACTTCGTCAAATTAAAGTTCATCTAGATCCATTGTTTGCGCTCCTGGGCTCCAAGCTGCGATATGATGGCTTATCGTAGGTACGCTATGACATAGATATTGTCATGTGATCTGCCTTCTCGATTGTTGTCTTATGTATACCTCGCCCACCTTTAATTCTGACGTCCTTCTATGACTGAGTGGACTTTGAAGAGCTTGGAATTGAAACCAGGCTCTGATCTTATTTCACTAACAGAATGAATGCCGACATCAAGAAAGCAAATAGGCCTCTGCTTATTGAAGCCTGGACATTATATGCAGTTGGAGTTACAGCTGTTACATTGAGATTGTACTAAGTCTTAAATATATATTGCATTTGGTTTCAATAGAATCGCTGACAGGAGCATAGATGGGGTTGCCAACGAAGGCATGGATGGTCACACTTTCAAATAGATGATGCCTTGATGGTAGCAGCTGCGGCAAGTCTCTCTTACCAGATGTGATACGGTTTCTTATACATCAACTAGATTTCTTATACCCTCTTCACATATTCGACCCTTGCTACAAGCTCGGCATATTATGACTCTCCATCTTCATCAAACGATCTGATGAGCCTTGTATACACGGACCCAGTATCATATTCTGAAGGAAGCAAATGGGGACTGGTAGCAGAGCAGGCCATGATCAGTACCTTGTACCTTATCAAGGGGAGTATACTGATATTTTATCACCGGCTAACGTGAGTATACTTGGCTGTTCCAGCCATTACTATTTTGCTAGACTGATATTTTGTCCAGTCTTGGTCGACGAACTGAAGTCGCTGTGAAATTCCTTGCAGGATATACAGTCTGCTGCTGGGTTGGAAGCGAGGTTGCCTTCTTTATTCTCAGCTGTAATCCTTTCTCAGGAAATTGGGCGGTGCCAATACCAAGTAGTAAGTACAATTACTCGAATATGCTGATCTTACAAGTTTTGATCAGTTGATCCATTTCCTGTCATTGTGTTCTACTAACAATCTTAAAGTACAGTGCGTATTGTGGGGACACTATGCAATTTGCCAGGCCTTTCTCAATGTCTCAAGTGACTTCTTCATCTTTCTCATTCCAATTCAAATATTCGTACGCACAAAGTTTCCTCTCCAGCAGAAAATAATGCTCTGCTGTGTTTTTGGCCTCGGCATCTTCTTGGTTAGTCTCATACCTGCATTTTCCAAACAAAGTCCTTATATCAAACAAATCCTCTAACGGGGGTCTAGATGATATGCGCAGTCATTAACAAGGTCTTGATGAACTCGGGTGCATGGCAGCACTGGAATTGCCGAGAGGCTGGTATGGCTGTAAGTGATACTTTCAAAGTTTTACCCTTTTAGATTACTTAGAAATATGTGTTAACGTTTGACTGTCTCTATTACATAGATCTATATATCCAATGTTCCTGGAATATTATCGTTTGTCCGTACATTTCAAAAGCCAAAACTTCAAAATAACTTGCTCCTAAGAATGGAATATACCAATGGGACAAAAGGGACTCATTATTCTCATTACTCTATCGAGAGAAAGAAGACTGGGCCTCCTCCTTGTCCAGATTTAGCTGAGTGGCCGTTCGACGCATAATAACCATAGAAGTATAGAGGAAATCTTTAATGGCAACTATCCTATACTGTATCAATCTTCTGTAGCATAATAACTCAAAGCATTTTCAGCGATCAAAAGTCTTCCAAATCTTAACAAGCATGCTGAATGGTTGAGAAACAGGGTGACATGTTACTTTTGAATTGATTTTGAATAGTAAACTTTACTCCGTGATATAGTATCTGTCGATCAGAGGACGCAACACAGTTGTTCCAAATCCTACCCTCTCGTGACCTTCGTTTTCCTTCGAATCCTGCAAGACACCATACTTCACAGGTAACCTGGAAACTTCAGCATCGGTGGGTAACGGGTGACAAGCCGCGCTGATTGCAATACTACAGTTTGACATGACTGGGATCCCGGCAGCGAATTTTTTGAATCCGGCACCAATCACTCCTATGACCATAAAACCACCCAAGACTATCGATGCCACTATACCTTTTGGAGACCATCCACAAGCAGTCGTATCTTCGAGATTTTCTCGCTGCCCATATATGCCAGTGGCTTCTACATGAATCAAGAAGATGCTTTGTGATATGAACCAGTGCAGCAATCCCATGACTGCCATCAATGGTATTGCATACTTATAAGGTAATGAAAGCCAGTAGGTTGAACGTTGCTGACCTTTGGGTTCGGAGACCCTCAGTGATTTCTGTTGCTTTGAAAAGTCGCAAACCTCGGCTGCTGATAGCATGCAAGTGAAAAGATTGTTATACATAACGTAAATAAAGGAAATGATGAGTTGGGGCGCATTGGATAGAAGAACCGCCGAACCAAGTGTGAGTCGAAGATTAATGGTATTGGTTGTTTCGGCCTCGCCAAAACCAGCTGCCCAAACGTTATCTTGATTGGGGTTGTGTATAGCTTGAGTAAGGAGAACCAAAGCTGTAATCCATGCAACGAGACACCTATGTTTTTATTAGCTTGAACTTCACAGGTTAAATAAATTACTCACAATAATATAGTAATTCCCCACCGGGGAATACTTGCTGCTTGGAACCAGCGTTCTCTTTTCGTGTATTGAAACCCTTTTTGCCATGCAAGGTCGCTCAAAGAATGATCACGCAAGTGGGAATGCACTCTCCTACGGACTTGGATAGCTGATAATGGTCCCAAACTAGTAGTTGTCTCATCTGGGTCGTTGAGGAAAGAAGAGATCGCATCTCCAGTCGTTATTAAGGGTTCAAAGTCGGATTTATAGATTGTAGTAACCATACACCCAATCTTGACAGCATTGCAAATGATGACAACAAGAAGCATGATTTGTCCAAGCTGCACTTTGCAAGTGGGGTTGACAGGCTGTGCTAGACAGTACTCTATGGGGATGTCAAGGCTCTCATGACCATAACAAAGCGGCTCAGAATTATTACATGGCGACAACGATGCCTTCCATGAATTAGCATTGGAAGTACTCACATCACAAGGTGAGGGAGCTGAGTATCCTTGTTGGTTAAAGCAAAACCAGTCATTGGTGGTCGGGGCAAGCCAGTTCAGGATTGGATTGGTATCGTTTGAAGTGCCTGTAACCACAAGAATATTCCGATAGTCGGATAAATATAAGTGATTATAGGCACTAATGCATTCAGAGTTTGTCAGATTCTTCCAAGAACTGGCGTTTGTCTGGATATCTGAAAGGAGCGGCCCATAATTGGGCAAGAATGAGGATGTGTTGAGGGGCGGGCCATCTATGAAATTTGAAGCGCCAACGACCACCAGATACTCATTCGATGATATGGTGGAGAATACAATGGAGTTATATCTTTTTTTTGCATGTTAGTTGATAATTCCTGTATGATTTGAGTGTAAATACTGACAAGAGATGTAGTGGAATAGAAGAGAAACCGACAGCGAACCATAAACAAAGTCTCCATCTCGCGATAGACCTCAGATTTCGTAAACTCATCACACCAATATTAAGCCATCTCCCCAAGGCATGCTGTTTGTTCAATTCCGCTCGAGTTGGAGCGGACAAACATTGCATACACACATTACTTGCGGACAGCAAGAGAGTACTGAGCACGTTGATACCAAAGTGTGTCCATGTAAAGACTTCCTTCATGGTAGAACATGATCCACTGTAGATAGTAGCTACTTGATTCTCAATGGGATGGTTGACAGACGCCCAGATTAGTAGCGAAAGGTTGAGTATGAAGACCACAGTTGCTAATGCGGCACCGCAGACCAAGCTGAATCGCCAACCTTTGAATTCCCGTTTGTTCGAGACGTCGTCTTTTATTGGTGTTGTCTGATGAGATAATAAGTCATCCAACTCGACATCTTGCAGCGACCTTTGGTGATGCATCATTCAATCAAGAATATCGCAATGCTACTTCAAGTTAGTGAATGATAATGAAATTAAGAAGAGCCCAAATACATGTTAAATGCGATTCAAGATTTAACATCACTGAGCACAGTTCCTCACGTGCTTCGGATGGGCATATATTGAATGCTACAATTAAAGGGGGAACTTTTGTGAACCCCAGGACTTTCGACAGTGGCCGTTATCTAATGTCCCTGTGGTTTGGCCTTTAACAATACCGTATGTGAATGATGATGAGCGCCGCGTTGAACAGAATTATCTGAGTTTACAGAAACAACTCCTTGGATAACAGGTTATATAGTAAGCAGCTTCAAGATTATATTCTCCGAAATTAAAGACTGGAGAGAGGGTATTTAAACTCTACAAATATCCATGCATGCATGCATGTATCTACACCGTATGTAGGTATGAGGCACAGCCGCAATTTTTTATGACATTGCGATGACAGAACGCTAGGAATTTACTGTAGAAAAGTCACACAAAAGTTTGCGCCACAGTAGCGCCCACGAAATCCCCCAACATTTACTACGTAGTATGATGTACAGCCATTCCTTTTACTATTAAGTGGTAATAGTATTGGGTGACGGAAAGGTTAACGGGAGCACAGTCTTACTGACAGCGTATAAATGGATTGTGTACGTACATATCCTGGCCGAGTTTTCTTGATCTGCTACGTACTATAGCTGATTGAGAAGAAAATCCTGACGATCATGAAGCTGTGGCGCCAAGATCATGCTTAATGATGATATTAACAAGCATAAGCGATACAGCCCCCAAAAGATCACCACCTTGGCATACCTAATCACGCTTATTGAAATCCTGAGGAAAGTGGGAGAAAACAGAGAAAGCAAAATCTACACTGACAATCTGCTTATTACATAGTAGATGCATTGAAGGAGAGAATGGGTTATCATTGTGGGCTTTCGTTCATCAGCAGAGTCCGTATCTATACTCTACTTATGCCGCATTCTCTCTTAAAACATACAATATATACCGATATAGAACAACTTGCACCCATATTCTAGGTATCGGACACTCATTAATCGCCTCGGATAAGCACTGGGTAATCGTGTCACCACAATAGCAGCAAATCCCCACAAAGACTGACTCAGTGGAACCTACAAAACAGGAGATGCTCTGTTAATAGAGGATATATCTTAAGACTTGTCAGCTTACTAGTTCTACATGGCACCCGCCATGTTAGATGTTCCATACGACCGTTGCGTGAAGTCAAATTCTACACTGGAAAGGCTTCTTCATCTGCCTGCTCAAGACCCCCATATGTTTCAGACTGACCTCGGATCAAGTAGAAACACCCGTTGAAGTTAGGTATGTCAATAAGTGGAGCAGAGAAAACCAAAAGTGAGCCTCAGCCATGACTTTATATCGTGTGTATGGCAATCACGTCTGGAAGTTCCGGTATCAACTTTAGTAGTCCCAAATAACTCATCAAATAGATCTGATCATTGTGGCCAACGTTGTCCATAAGTATAATATATTCTCTTCTCAATCACAAAATTCAACATTGTTGAAACATGTATGTATCAGTGAGTAAGGTTGGTACGTAGTAATATAGTGAAGTTTAGAAAATTTCCGTACAATGAACAAGTCATACCAGAAATCATTATTTACTATTTAAAATAATGCACTGAATTCATATGGTAGAGTATGCAAGATTTCATACCGAAATAAAATAAAATTGCCAAAGTTATTTTATGTGTTTATATTTTGTATTTAAATTATAATTTAATTAAAATGCTAAGTTGCAGAATAGAAATCTTATGTTTTTTTTTTCCGTTGCAATACAGGGATGTGGAGGTTACAGATCGGAATGCATATACTTCGTAGATTGATTCAGAGGAGTGATCTCTGGTGTTACAATTTTATAATACATGATTGTGCGAGAGCCACAGTGATATATCTAGCTAACTAGCTACCTGAATAATGTGCATATATGTAGTCTGAAGTGTTCTCAGAGTTGACTTTCAATATATTTAGGGTCGTACGGAGACTTTCCAAACAGTACCAAATAGTATCAACGACCTGGTAAGAATTCGAAGTTTAGAAAAGAAAAAAATATAAAAGTGATAGCTTTTCATTAATCTAACAATCATGCTCATTTATACAAAATTAATAATATATACAACTAAACTAACCCATGGTGTTTGCTTCAAGCATTTGTTGATAGGTTCCACCTGCACTTCTGAGAACTTCGTGTGTACCCTCTTCCACAACCCTTCCATGCTCGAAGACTAAAATACGATCGGCTCTCTGCACACTTGCGAGTCTATGTGCAACCATAATCGTAGTACCAGTGAACTTTTCCACGGCTTCTTTGACTTTGACCTCGGAGTGGGAGTCTACATGACTAGTCAGTATGGTTGCCTCATTAACCGTTGAGATGGATCATGGCATTGTACGTACCGAGAGCAGAAGTTGCTTCATCTAATAACAGAATATCAGGATCACGGATCATTGCTCGTGCAATGGCAATTCTCTGCTTTTGTCCACCGGAGAGTTGAGAGCCGTTTGAACCACATTGTCTGTTACATGTTAGTCATTCCTAGCTGTTGATCGGCAAAGAAGTACTCACGTTTCGTATCCTTCGCCTAGTCCACTAACGAACTCGTGCACTCCACATCCACGACATGTCTTCTCAATGTCTTCAGGTGTGACTTTACTGCCTGGTCTGGCTCCCATACCGATATTGAAGTTGATAGTTCCCGTGAATAGTTCAGCCTCCTGACTTACGAGTGCTATACGCGCACGATGATCACGAACTGGCATTGTTCTGATGTCCACATCGTCAATCAGGACGCTTCCAGAGGTTGGGTCATAAAATCTTTCGATGAGCGAGATCGCACTAGATTTTCCGGCACCCGATGTACCTACAAAAGCAACTGTCTCGCCAGAATGGATAGTGAGATTGAGGTTTGTGAAGATTGGCTTGTTGGGACGAGTTTTGTAGGTCAGGCAGACATCTCTGAACTCAATCTTTCCTCTCTTCTCGCCACTGTCAAGCATGGAGGTATTCGAAGAGGAAATCTCCGATTTACCCGATGTCAATTCAGTATCATCGATGGAGCTCTTCTGATCTAAAAGTTGGAAAACTCTTTCAGCTGCTCCTCTAGCTCTGCCTAGTTCCGGAGCGAGAGAAAACATCTGTCCAGATGCTTGAGCAGAAAATAGGATGGCTGGAAGCACGATGAAGAACTGGAGTGTGCTGTACTCTCCTGAACGGACCAATCTTGCTCCCCACCAGTAAGCCAGTGAATATACGAAATAAGTAATTGCGAGTGCAAAGGCCAGAATCAAGTTGCCCAAAATCGTTCCCGACAATAAAACCTTTCTTTGCGCACCGACAGCTTCTTGGAAATTTGAATAAATGGTCTTTTCTACACCAAGAACTGACACAGTGCGAATCGCTGTGCAAGCTTCGCTAGCAAGAGTCGCCGCGGCAACATACGCTCCTTGGGATTTCTCCTCAAGTTGAGCGACTGTGCGGATGCGGAAGAAACCAGCCAATACTACGACCGGCGATGTGGCAAAGAGAACAATGGCAATTTTCCATGCTACAATATGCGCAAGAATTGCACCACCAACAACAGAAGTGAGTGCAGAGAACATGGTGCCTATGATAACGCCAGAAAGACCGGAAAGGTTTCCTGAGTCAGAAGTAAGGACAGAAGTGAGGGATGAGACAGAGTGATTTGGGAGTAAGAACCAATCGGCATCTTGACGGAGAATAGTCTGCAAACACTGGTCGCGGATGGTCATGATGAGATTTTCAGAAAGGAGACCAAATAGAGCTCCGGACGTTGTGTAGGCGCAAAAGGCGATCAGAGAGAGGATGAAGAACATGAGACAGAAGAAGTCTGTTCTAGCAGTTGGAATAGGAGGGTTGTTCAACAGAGAAACAAGGTTACCAAAGATGAGCGATTCGCCCATGACAAGGGCACCGGTGACGACTGTTGCAAACAGTGCAATAAGAAGGAGAGGGATCTTTGACTTGGACAAGAACAAACAGCGAGAAAGCAAAGACAGTGTACCAATGGCTGGCAAGTCTTCTTGTACGTCCTCGGCAGCCTGTTCTTCGTGAAGTTGCTTCTCCTCACTTTCTTCCTTCTCGTTAATCACCTCCTCCTTCTTCTCTACAACTTCTGTCTCAGCCTCTGGAGTTCCATTAGATTCCATTTTCTGTGCATCAACAAGCTTGCTGTAAAAACCATTCTTTTCAAGTAGATCGTTGTGCGAGCCTACTTCCAAGAGTTTGCCGCCTCCCATCACCATGATAGTATCGGCGTCTCTGATAGTACTCAAACGATGAGCAATCATAACAGTAGTCTTTCCTTGCCTTTGAATCTTCAATTCATTGAAAACTTTGGCTTCAGTGATGTTGTCCAGTGCACTTGTGGCTTCGTCCAAAACTAACATATCTGGATCACCAACAAGCGCACGCGCAAGGCAGACTCTCTGCTTCTGTCCACCAGAGAGTTTAGTGCCAGATGGTTCACCGAGTGGTGTATCAAGCCCCTTTGGAAGAAGGCGAATAAAAGTCCATGCACCGGCAGATTTCGCCGCTGCAACACACAGGTTGCGTTCATCCTCTTCGCTCAAGCCGACCTGCTTGATTCCCTGTCGAATGTTGGTAAAGATGGTACCGGAGAAAATAGCTGGATCCTGGTCCACAAGAGCTATGTTGTTTCTAATGGAAGAGAGATTGTAGGATGGAAGTGGAAGATCATTGAGTTTGACTTCGCCGGACTGAGGATCATAAAGACGAAGAATAAGAGCGGCGATGGTAGATTTCCCACTTCCAGATGCACCGACAACACCAACGGTAGTACCAGCCTTGATAGTAAAACTGAGCTCCTTAAGAATTGTCTCCTGTGGTCGTGCGGGATATGCAAAAGTGACTCTATCAAAGTTGATATCAGACTTCATCGTTTCTGGGGTGACTTGTTCTCCAGCCGTTGAGTAAACGTCGATCTTAGGGGTTGGATAATCGATAAGCGAAAGAATACGTGTGCCAGCCGTTGCAGCAAGAGCAAACGATTGAATGAAAGGACCTGCTTGTCCGATCACAAAAGAAGCATCAAGAATCAAAAAGACAATGGCATAAACAGTTCCAGCACCTCCATGAGAGGTAACCATTTTTGACCCTTCCCAAAATGCAAGTGCATTTGCAGCAAATCTAATCTGTCAGCACGAGCAATGCATTTGAAAATATGATACACTTACGCAACAAAGTAGATGCCTCCGAGTAAACAGGCGCCAGCAATTGCCTTTCGGATTCCAACTCTCATGGATCTCTGTAAGTAGCTTCGGTGGTCGTCTGCCAATACCTCTGCAGCACCAAAAGCCTGCACAACCTGCACAGCTTTTATGGCACCTTCAGCCACAGTACCTGCCAATCCGCCATACTCCACTGCCTTCTTCGAGTACTTGTTTAAAACAGCAGTACCAGCGATGATGACAAAGGTCATGGAAGGAATGACAGCGACGAGAAGAATTCCAGTCAGCTTTGCATTAAGTGAGAACCCCACTGCAAATGCAACAAAGAAGTAAGAAACACTTTGGAGAAATAAACCACACTTCTCCGATGTTCCAGCCTGGATGGTTTGAGCATCTGAGGTCAGACGAGAAGTAATCTTGGAAGATGTTAGCTTAGTTACTTCTGTATTGTTGGGGTATCATTTACATCAGGACATTCAGTTTCGTAGTAAGTGAGGTCCAAACCAAGTGCCCTATGGATCATCTGTTCTCGAAGACCCAAGGAGACACGTTGACCTGTTAGGCCCCAACATACGGCCCATCCCCATGTTATCGCAAAGTATGCAACCGCTACGAGTTGTTAGTTGGCTTTTTGATGAATAGATATAACTTTCTTACCAACGCCAATAAGTTCATAGACTCTTTGCTTGACAGCTTCCTCGCTGGGAGGAAACGTATCAATGATCTTGGAGAAAATGACACCAATAATAGGCAGGGGCGCTCCAGCAGCAACGGATAAGACAACTGCAAAAAATAGAATGGTTTTGGATCTCCAATCATTCACTGGTCTGTATAGTTGGAGATATGAAAAGTTAAGATGTTTGGCACCCCATGAGTGAATGAGAGGTAGTAACGGCCATGTGTCTACCCAGCGGACAGGCTTATCGAGCTCGAGAGGCTCGAGAGGATCCATGGCTTGACGGGTAGGTTGGAATGAACGAGGACATCGTACCATCTACTCGAGGAGGTCTTTGAGGACATGTTGAAATGAAGACAAGCGAATATCCTTGCCATGAGGATAATTCGAAAATAACAGATATGAAAATATTTCGGGGTGTGTACCTAGAATTGAGAGCCAAGGAGTGGCCAAGACGGTGCGCACGTCATGGGCGGCATCATTGCCGAAGCAACTAGAGGCACGGCGACGTGCTTCATGTTGAATTGACTCAGAACTACTTGAAGTGAGCTGCTCATTAATGCCGCCAGAACCCCTATGGATGGAAGTCCGAAGTTTCTCAGGATGATCACTGCTTAAACAAGCAAAAGGTGAAGTTCATGAGGTAACAGAAACTGCATGGACTGGGCTATTGCCCAGCGATGAAATTTTCCCCGTCAAACAAGGTATGGGGAAGCTGTCGTGAGGTTCATTGGACAATACAGGGCTATCGGGCATGATCGTGGCACAGTGTGCAGAATTCGTAGGTTTTTGACCCTTTTCCCGGGTATGTTTGGGTTAAAGAGTGGAGGCATATTCATGGGATTGACGAGGGATTTTGCAAGCTTAGGACAACGGTTACAAGAGGCGGGTATGGCAGACGTGGCGGAACAATATGTGTGGTTCCTCAGTTGAGTTTTGGTGGGTTTAGTGGCTTTGGTTCGGGATTCTGACGGGGGTTGCCAAGGCCTGTGGTTAGACTCGAATTAAATTATAGTTATCAGATCCGTTCCCCACGCCATCTTGCCTCATCATGCATTTTCTGCAGCCCTTTTCACCTGTGCTCACCGACATCGGTGGGGGGAACTTGGTCTGCTAATTGTATGGTTAGTCAGTGATGAATCGACATCAAAATGCTTGTAGGTAGTGGAGAAGTACGGGTAAAAAAACATAAGCGGAATACGAGAAAAAACTTTGTAGGTGAAGTTTCGTACTTGCTTAGCTCCCCTTAAAGAGGCAAAATAGGTAATATAGAGTTTGCAGATGATAGATCATCAATTATGTCAATCTTATCAGATCATCTGATCATTTGCAACATCTTATCAGATCACCCTATTTTGTGAAATTTTGTCCCACTGGTGATGCCCACAAAAGATTTATTGGAGATCGCTGGGGGCGGAGGAATCTAGATGCCAAGAGTTATCCGTATTGTTATTGCTTCCATCTTTTCTTCCTTTCCAAGGATTAGAGGGATTTAATTTGGTTTTGGAATATGGAGCTTCGCTTTGCCGAGGCGGAGTAGTAAAATGGATAAACACTGGAATACGGAATACTCCGTATCCGCAGTGGTGGAAACAGGAACAACTCCTCACTGGCATGCAGACTCGACGGATCAGATAACTCTCTTGATCTAGTGTATGTGGCAAGGATGAGAGAGAGCATTGGTGGAACGAGAGTGAGTCGTGCAAGCTGGACGATTGCTCAGTTGAAACAGTTTGGCCATCAGGGCCAAGGAGTTATATGCCCCTGCGCCTTTCGTTTAAATGAAAAGAAAGGGAAAAGCATATACATACCCTTATGATATTACAAAGTTAGCGATTTTTGGGTAACGTTGCCGTGGTACATATACTGGATATACTGCACATGGTTCTTTGCAGGGGCGGTTTAGGGTGTACCATTCCTTTACCTAACAGTCGTTACGTGCTTTAATGACGAGTAAGAATTGGTTGTGGGTACAGTGGAGATGGTAGGCGAGTCGACTTTGAAAGTTGATGAGGAGGATTCTTCCACCTACTTTTTCTCCGTATTCCGAGCGATTCAGGTATTTGTTTTAGAAGTTTCGTCCTCGTCGACGTCAATTATGAGCACATTGTGAGAATCGAATGTCGTGCGTCAATCTTTAAGCAGTAAAGGTATCCAACATGTTTGGTACCTGCAGTCTTTGCAATGGTATTGGACTCTTCTAACATATCCCTTACTGCGGGGCCCTATTGGTAGTTGGCTGAACATTCTGGGATCTGCAACTCTACTTGACCATCGGAAAACTACTGTACCTATTCTATGAAGGAGTGCTGGTGCGGAATAAGGTGTAGGACAACGAGGCGGACGATCACTTATAGTACAGACAAGTGCGCGCTTAAAAAGAGAATTTCTCTGTACATGTGTATGTATGCACCAGATGTATGTATATACTTACCTAGCTAACGGCAGTATGTTCATGGTACGATCGTATCCGCGTTCGCCTTCTTAAAGTCTCCATACGGAGTGAAGAACGGGGAATATGAATAGTAGCAGTGATTCAGCCGGACGAGAAAGGATCGATGGGGAAAATTCCATGCCGCTCTCCTCATCGTCTTCTGCCCAATGCCATGCGCCTACACACCCTCCGTGGCTTCCATGTGTCTGTGTGATCAGTAGCAGGCAGCTGGGTAAAGAAGGGTTACCATGACACCCTCATCCACTTCTAGGTACTCCATGTTTTTGGCACCCACTTTCACTATTCAATGTCTTTCCGAGCTCGCCTTCCTTGGCCACACGAAGCACCATGAGTACTGTACACGTCGATTCCATTGCTGACATGACCGAGGCGGTTATGTCCTGTGTGAGACGATATTTGCGTCTGGCATTTGTGTATGTGTGCCAGCCCGTCGACCAGAAGCCGCCGCTACTAGGCCATGCATATATTCGCATCTTAATCTAGCATTATACGGAGGAGAGAGAGGGAGAGGAGAGTATGAAAGTATATTGTATGGGAAGTATCGTAGTCGTGGCACGTTTCCTTGAGCAACCAAGGTACGTACGGAGTAACAAGTGTGAGGGTCTGACCGGTATTGTATTCATACATGTAGCATACAGTGTTAGCAGCATAGGGCCTCGCCGAGAATCAATCATCATGGCCTATGCCACATCCCACATCCCACATCCCACATCGAATCCCACACATCATGGCCTCGCCCATACTCGTTTAATTTTGACTTTCTATGCTATTATATCCTAGCCGCCGTATGATGACGATGAAATGAAAGTTATGCTGGACTGCATGATTTCCTCCGGGTTCAATGGCGTCTGCCTGGTCTGGCGGTGCTAGCATTCTAGCATTCTAGCATTCTAGTATTCTAGCATTTTAGCATCCTGGTCGGGCTGGGTCTTGAAAGGGCTGTTGAGTTGTTGCTTTGCTGTACATAGACACATACTTAATTAGAGTATGTATGTAAGTAGGCTGTGACTATTTGTGCTGTTAGGGTGACGACGGTACTTGAACAGCTCTGCTCTAGGAGTAACAGTAGTGGTATGGTAATAGAAGTAGTAATAGAAGTAGTAATAGAAGTAGTAATAGTAGTTAGTAGTAATAGTAGTAATGATAACTCGTACCATATGTACACTGACACCATTTACTTACTGCCACCCCCACCTCCACTCCACTATATACTGCACTGCACTACACTGCACTATACACACTACACATACTACACATACTACACACACCACACACTCTTACTCACCCCCCCTCCCCTAGCAAAGGCGACGACGACATCCTTCCAAATCTACGCCTCAGACTACCCAATATTTACCTAATTGCAGGTCTGAGAACATATTTTGTGCACTGTTCATTTGCCCCGAATATCCATTATTGTTTGCCTGTCATATCATCTTCGGGTTCAATCTCACCATCATCATCCGATTTTGTATGCATCCTCGGACCTTCTTCTGTAAATGATAGCCTCATCATCTTCCGACCGATCCAGAAATCCTCACCCGTAATACTCCACAATCAACCCACACGGACTAAGAATTTTCAGTTGTCTTGACACTGACGTCCAATATCTAAAGTGCCTTGCATTTTATCAAGGATCATTCTGACGACGCTACCCACGAATAAACCCGACCGCTGTTCTAATTGTGCTCAGCGGCACTTTATCTTGGCATCCTAGACACATACTGTATCTTCGCCCCAAAAAGTCCAAACATCTCCCATCATCATCTTTATACATATTCTCTCCACCTTCCTACTCACTACTATCTACATTTTCTCTGATCGACCTCATCTAGACTCAGAAGCTTCACTGCCAACCAAGTCATTTCAAAGGTTGAACATCTTCATTAAAAAGGATCTTCCCAGTATTCTGCCGTCCGTTTAATTTGTTATCAACGACTATCATCACTATCATAATGCCTCCATCCGCCCTGTACGACAACACTTCGGATCACGTGATGTCGGAGTCTGGATTCTCTGCATCCACTGGAGCTACATCCCATAGCGACAGTGAGCCTTTGGATCTCCTCTGTATCGGATTTGGCCCTGCCTCTTTGGCGATTGCCATTGCTCTTCAAGATGCTTACCCTAACGGCAAGACGCCACGCGCTGTCTTCCTTGAGCGCCAATCTACCTTCGCCTGGCACGCCGGCATGCAGATTCCTGGAGCAAAGATGCAGATTTCTTTCCTCAAGGATCTTGCTACTCCAAGAAACCCAAGATCTTACTTCACATTTTTGAACTACTTGCAGGCCAAGGGAAGATTCGCCAACTTTGTTAACTTGGGAACTTTCTTGCCAACTAGATTGGAATATGAGGATTATTTGAGATGGTGTGCCGGATTCTTCGAGGAGAAAGGTGTGGTTAGATACGACCAGGAAGTTCTTTCCGTCACTCCAGAGACCAACTCAAAGACCGGAAAGGTTGCAGCATGGACTGTTGCAAGCAGAGATTCCACCGGAGAGGTTGTTAGCTGGAAGGCAAAGAAGATTGTTATTGCTGTTGGAGGAAAGGCCAAGCTCCCAGAGAACTTCCCACAAAACCACCCTCTTTTGGTGCACAGCAGCCAGTACCACGTTCAGGTGAACAACGTCCTCGCTGACAGAGAGAAGCCATACAACATCGCCGTTGTTGGAAGCGGTCAATCTGCCGCAGAAATTTACAATGACCTTCCAGGACGCTACCCAAATGCCAAGGTCTCTCTTTTGATCAAGGGCCCATCCCTTCGTCCTTCTGACGATTCTCCCTTGTAAGTATTTCTCAAGCTCTCGGTGATTTACAGCGTTAATTTGTGTTACAGCGTGAACGAGATCTTTGACCCAGATCGTGTTGATGGTATTTACTCTAGCGATCCAGAAGCTAGAGCCAAGGCGATTGCCTTGGACAAGGCCACCAACTATGGTGTTGTCCGTCTTTCTTTGCTTGAGCACCTTTATGAGCAGCTCTATATCCAGCGCCTCAGATTCCCTAACAAGGAGGACTGGAAGATTAACATCCTTAACAACTGCCAGACTGAGGTTGAGGCTGGAGAGGAGAACCTCAGACTTAGAGTCACCAGAAGCACTGAGGACGAGGCTGCCAAGGAGAATGTTATGGACATGGATGCAGTATTTGTTGCCACCGGTTACACTCGCAATGCCCACGAGGAAATGCTTAGAGAGACAAGAGCACTTCTTCCATCGTCGCACAAGGGTCCAAAATTCCCAGTCACAAGAGACTACCGTGTCAAGTTTGATGGAGAGAAGGTTGAGGGTGACACCGGCGTATGGCTTCAAGGTTGCAACGAGGCTACCCACGGTGTAAGTTTCCTGAAAATTTTATTATTATTATTTATTTACTGACCATTATTATAGCTGAGTGACAGTCTTCTCTCTATTATCGCTATCCGTAGTGGAGAGCTCGTTGAGTCCATGTTTGGCAAGAAATAGATTTCTTTTCTTTTAATATTATTTCCTTTAGGTTCATTGTTTTTTTTTAGTTAAGGTTGTCTTGTGGCATTTAGTATACCATGTACCAATGTGGTATACAAGATCTTACATGTATAGTACCTTCTGCCGGATACCAAAAGCATTTGCATTGTACATATTTTCTATAAATACAGAGCCGGGTCTATAGCCTTGGCATTTACATACTACATATACCACTCACTTCCACCAATGCAAAAAGTCCAGAAAAACCCGGGGCAAAGCACTTCAGTCTCATCGATACATGTTGGCATTGATGAGAAATAGGAGATGTGTGATTCGTCGAGTGTACATCATGATCAATCCACCAAGCTCATCCACAAATTTTGGATCCTGCTGAAGTGACGCGCCTGATGAGAAATACGCCCTTGCTGATTGGATGGACATTTCGTGCAGGTTGTTGGCTTGAGGCGTGCAACAGCCACATCGACACTTAGCCGGGATGCAGTGACAGCTTGCAGCTCCCTTATTGAGAAAATGGTATGATGGTAGAGACTTGACTTGATAGTCTTGCAGCCATTGTTTGGAGTGTCTTGTGCGTAGTTAGTATCGCATTATTGACGCAATACTTTTTCATAAGCGCTGAAAATCCGAATTTGTGCACGGTTATTAATAATGAATCGGCATCACTTTCTTCTTCGCCGATCACCCATTAATCACTTTGCGTTAATTTTCTTGCTGGGAACTAGCTAGGGAGGGACACGCATGGCTAGACTGCCAAGGATTATTATCAGATCCGCTTATTTGCCCTGGGTTGGCGATGTCGGTGAGGTCGGACAGTTCGGGGATGAATGTTCGGATTCGGACGAGAAATCTTGCAGGTCCGACCTGTCTTACTGCCTGTGTGTTTTGTGATGAGGTTCGTGTGCTCGGGGGCTTCGCACTGCTTGACGACCAGGAAAATTTCAATCTGATAAGAATTTTTTCCCTGCTTGTGGGTCAGACAGATGCCAAGGTGAATTATCTGATCCTGCTTCCTCGACAAGACGCTACTATGGGAAGGTGATTTAGGCTGGCTTCGGGCGAAATCTTACGGACTTTTCTGGGTATCTTGGCCGAGGATGATGAGAAGTTAATGGCTTAACAACAAGCACGTCAGGCGTGTCAAGCATGTCGTCGCTCATGAATGGCACTTGGCATTATGAATAAGAGTCAGATGACGCTTGGATTTGATGTTTGGGCATTTATTATCCGAAGGAGGCATTTCCATACCGGGCAAAGCTTTAGCCACCAGACAAGAGGATTGGTTGAGAATGAAGGAAATGTACAGAACAACTCCATGGACTCTTCCACGAGATGCATTTTTAGTGAGCCGGAGTGGGTATTTGGCATGGGTTAGATTCGAAGGAGATCAAGAGCTTGTGGAGGAGGAGGAGGGAGGCGGGCATGAGCTACTACGGGCCATGAGAGAGGGCGCCAGCATGTGCGTGCACGAGCAAGTATGGGGAGAGGGGAGAGTCGGAGGAGAAGTGTTCCTGTAACACAGAAGTGCTGCGTTGAGAGGAGAGTTCGAGCCCCTCTCGCACGCCTTTCGGAGTTAATTGAAGTGTCCATAGGAAGCCCAGTACTGTCGCAAGCGACGAAACTGACTTGAGAAATGCATACTTGTAATAGAATAATTGTATGGTATGAGCACAATAATAATTTGGTAGGTCCTCAGACCACGGCATGAGCCGTTTGCGATACTCCTTCTGTGGTTCTGTTCGTTTGTACCAAAAGTCCAAAGTCGAATCCACCATTATTATTATTTATTACCCATACGCAGCGTTACCCACTCTTTGGCAGAAAAAACCCACATGCATCGAAATACGATCCAATCCCTGCCCCTGATGTACATACATGTACTTACATGTGTATGTATGTGCATTCCATGTATGTCGTTAAAACCACGTGCAGCTAACACTCTACCCACTCTAATGACACACTAGGTGAGGCTGACACTTTTCTCATCAGGCTGTGGTCCTGTGAATTGACATTTTGTTTGTGACGCTCAATTATTATTGCCTGTTCCTGTTCCCTTATCGGACGTCCCGTCACAGTTGTATATAGCTTCTTGTACCACTTAGACACTTTTCTCTCATTGCTTGACAGCTTTTGTATATACGATTTATAATGTATGAGCAGATGAGGTGAGTTCTCCAACATTATTACTGATACCATAGCATTAGAGAGTCATCCGCCACATTCATCAACCATCATGGGAAACATATTGTCTGCGAAAGACAGTGAGGCGGTGTCTGCACCACCATCGCCATCACCATCACCACCACCCCCAGAAGAAGAACCAGAAAGCACAACATCACAATCTCCAGTTCCAGACACTCCCATTCCCAATTCACTTCCTCAGAATGGTTTATCCATCTTAAATGATCCCCCAAAGTTCCTCAACGGTCCTCAATTCCTCCACGAATTAATACAATGGACATCCGATCCATCAGCAATCGCCCTCGAATTTGACGATGGCGTTCGCCGTCACCTCTACAGCTATGAAAAGCTGCAAAAACAAGTCCAGCACCTTGCATCCACAATTTTAAAAATCCTCCCTCAAACACCAGACTCTGCTCAGCAGGTAATTCCAATATTGCTTCCTCAATCCCCAGTCCTATACATTGCCGAATATGGTATTCTCCAAGCTGGTGCAGCTTTCTGCCCACTCGTCATGGGCTCACCTCAAGAGCGCCTGAAATTCGTCGTAAATGACGTACAGGCAAGCCTCGTTATTACAACCGCAGAATTCAAGGACATTCTGACCTGGGAAGGAGGCCCAGAACTTCTCATTCTCTCGGAATTCCCGGAAGAGCCACAAGGAGATGTTGAGCATGTGCATGGAGATGTGAAGCCAGAAGAGCTGGCATACGTGATGTATACATCTGGCTCGAGTGGAACACCAAAGGGTGTAGCGGTCTCGCATCTCGCAGCCGCACAATCGCTACTTGCACATGATAGGCATATTCCCTCTTTCGAGCGTTTTCTGCAATTCGCAGCGCCCTCTTTCGATGTGTCTGTCTTTGAAATTTTCTTTCCTCTTTTCCGAGCGAAGACATTGGTGGCTTGCAATCGCAGTCGATTGCTCAATGACCTGTGTGGCGTGATAAATGTATTGGAGGTTGATGCTTGCGAGCTCACTCCTACTGTTGCTGGCGCATTGGTCCAGAAAAGAGAGTTTGTACCAGGTTTAAGAACAATGTTAACTATCGGTGAAATGTTAACTCGTCCGGTGGTTGAAGAGTTTGGAGGCTCAGATGAAAAAAGGAGTATCTTGTACGGAATGTACGGCCCTACAGAGGCGGCTATCCATTGTACTGTGCACGAAGCCATGTCCAGTAGTATCAATGCGGGAAATATTGGTATTCCATTTGACACGGTCACCACATACATCGCTGCTGCTCAAAGTACCGAGCCAGAAAACTACAATGTGATGGAGATCCTTCCAGTGGGTGAATGGGGAGAACTCGTTCTCGCCGGTCCACAGGTCGCCAACGGCTATCTTAACCGTCCTGACCAAAACGCACAAGCTTTCATCACTTACAAAGATGCAAAGGCATACCGAACTGGTGATAAAGCACGCATGCTACCTGATGGAACCATGGAGATGGCCGGTCGTATGAGTTCTGGTCAGGTGAAACTCCGTGGTCAACGAGTTGAATTGGGAGAGATTGAGCAGGCCATCTACAAGCATCCTTCTGTGAAGGTTGCATTCGTTACTGTCTTGAATGGAATTTTGGTATCTTTCATTCAAGGTGGCGTCACTGTAGACGACGTTAAGGAGACGTGCAGAAAGTGGTTACCTGAATTCATGGTTCCTACTCAGGTTGCAATCTTGGAAACTTTCCTGTACCTACCTTCAGGAAAGATTGACAGGAAGAGATTGGAGAAGGAGTTCTCTGAGAGAATGATGGAAGAAGATGAAGATGCAGAGCCAATGAGTGAGCAGGAACAGTCTGTTCGTGATGCGCTCAAGGAAGTTCTAGGTGTGAGTCTGAGCCGGACCTCTGGACTTGCAGCCGCGGGACTTGACTCTCTTCTCGCAATTCGTGTTGCTGGAAAGCTGAGGGGGTTGGGTTACCAGCTCACACCTGTTGAAGTTTTGAAGGCTGAAACGCTCGAGATTTTGACCGAAATGTGTACAACATCGACATCTAAAGCTCCAAAACCAACTTCAGAATTATCTCCCGAGTACGAGAATATCATTCTAGATGTCAAGAATACCCTTGGTACACAGTTTGACTTTTCCGTGGTTGACACTATTCTTCCCTGTACCCCAGTGCAAATTGCGATGCTGTCTGAGACTATGGCCAACTCAAAAGCATACCGCAATTGGGTTGTCGTTAATTTACCAACGAAGAATTTGTCATTTGAGACTGCAAAGGAAATCTTCCAGAAATTGGCGAAGAGAAACTCCATCTTACGGACCCAATTCGTGGAATCTAGCGTGGGAGGCGGGTTTGCTCAACTTGTCTTCAAAGACTTGGCGGACTCCTGCTTCAAAGGTGTATCCGAGTTCGACTCAGATGCATTCCCAAAGAGCACAGACAACTTGGTGGATCCGCTTTCAGTGCAGGTAATTGAGAATGGATCAGAAGTCAGCCTGGGTATCAACATTCATCACGCTCTGTATGATGCTTGGTCCTTGGAGCTAATGCTTGACGACCTCAATCAATTACTCGTTCAATGGCAGGAAGAACGGAAAGTCGCTGTAGACTCATCACCTAGACCTCTATTTTCAGACTTGGTTGCCGCTTATTATAATGGCATTCTCGTCACGCATAGCCAGGAGTCTAAGAACTACTGGGAAGCTCACCTCACTAGCTTCGATCCTCTTTCTATTCCAAACTTCCACAGCAAGTCCGGAACTCCTCCTGGACTTCAGGTCGCTCAGCTCAAAACAAACTTGTCTACCCCGGAAATAGAGTCTGCCGCTCGAAGTCTCGGCGTTGCCCCACAAGCAATTTTCCAAGCTGCTTTTGCCGTCATTCTCAGCTCCTATGTAGGAAGTGCTGACGTCTGCTTTGGTACTGTCTTTTCTGGACGTACACTACCTGTGGCTGGCATTGAAGATATGATGGGACCTTGTCTTTCTACACTTCCAGTGCGCACAGAAGTCTCACGTGCAGCATCAGTCAAGTCCCTGATTCAGCAACTGAATGCTGTCAACAGACGCCATTTAGAATACAGCACTCTCCCGCTCCGAGATATCAAAAAGTCTGCAAATATTGATCCTGGCATTGCTCTGTTTGATTCTATTCTTGTCTGGCAGCAAACTCTTCATTCTCAGGATTCGGAATCGAAGAGAGAGCATGTGGTATTGTCGGATACCGTTGACTATTTGGAATTCAACCTCACTCTTGAAATTACCCCCGCCGAAAAGAACATCCATATCAAAGCCAACTACCAACAAGCATTATTACCTCAGAAGCAAATCGAGCTCTTACTTGGTCAAATTGAGGGCCTTGCAAAGGCATTCTTGGGAGGTCTTGATGCTACCGTGCTTGATTCTCAATTAGCGATGAGCGAAGATCTCCTGTCGGTCGAGAATCCATCTCCTGACATGCATCTCGGTTCCAATAGTCTTGCTGAAGACGTTGAGAGATTTGCAGAGACTCATCCGGATAACGTTGCAATTGACTTTGCTATATCTTTGGATGAGACAAGCCAGAATATCCATAGCACCTCATACAAGGAGCTGAACGAATCTGCGAACCGCATAGCGCATCATTTGATTGCAGAGAACGTACTCCCCAACGATCCTGTATGTATCTTTATGGAAAAATCGGCAAACCTTTACGCTAGTATATTGGCTACGGCAAAGACTGGCGCTGGATATGTACCTGTTACCCCAGAGACACCTCTGGAGCGACTCCAGTACATCCTTAACGAAGCAAATGTCAAAATCCTCATCAGTACCAGTTCTCTCCGTACCACACTTCAAAGTATTACAGACATCAAAATCATCTATCTTGAAGACTTGGATGTCTCTTCTCTACCCACAACCAACCCAAGCATCACTAGTCACCCAGACCATCTAGCCTACTGTGTTTACACTTCTGGAAGTACTGGTACACCAAAGGGTGTCCAAGTTACGCAAGGAAACATGATTGCAAATCTTGATTTCTTACAAACCATATATCCAACATATGATTCCAACCGCCTCCTGCAGTCTTGTTCACAGGCTTTTGATGTCTCTGTATTCGAGATCTTCTTCGCTTGGCGCATGGGTGGTACTCTTTGCTCCGCTACCAAAGATACTCTTTTCCGTGATATCGAACATGCTATTCGGGTCCTGCAAATCTCGCACTTGAGTTTGACACCTACTGTCGCTGCACTCATCAATCCTGATAACGTCCCAACCGTCAAATTCCTAGTGACTGCTGGAGAGGCTGTCACTCAAAAAGTGTTCAACCTGTGGGCTGGACGCGGTCTGTTCCAAGGTTATGGTCCTTCTGAGACTACCAACATCTGTACTGTTTTGCCTAATGTGGCAAAGGAGCACTACATCAACATTATTGGCCCAACCTTCAAAAATACATCTGCCTTCGTTCTCGCTCCAAATGAATTTCTACCACTGCCCCATGGTGCCGAAGGTGAATTCTGCTTCGGGGGTGTTCAGGTCTTCCGAGGCTATCTGAACGAGAAGCAGAATGAGGGGCGCATTGTTGTACACGAAAAGTATGGCAGGGTCTACCGTAGTGGTGATTTCGGTCGCATCATGCCTGATGGCAACCTGGCATTCACTGGCCGTAAGGATGAGCAAGTCAAGATCAGAGGACAGCGAGTAGAATTGGGAGAGATCAATTCTGTCATGTTGAAACAATCTTCGATCAGAGACTGTGTCACTCTTGTCGTGGAATCTAAAACAACTTCAGCAAAACAGCTGATCTGTTTCTTTGTAGCAGTAGAGGGTACTGCGGAAGGAGAAGTTCCTGAACAGCTGATTGAGGAGGCTTATACGTCATTGAAGGCTTCCTTGCCAATTTACATGATACCGTCTGCTCTCATCCCAGTCGAGAAACTTCCTTCAACTACTCAAGGCAAGATTGATAAGAGATTACTTGTCAAGTACTATCAGTCTCTTTCTGTTGAGTTCCTTAACTCCACCAGTAACAAGCAGCCTTCGGAAGAGAACCACATTTGGACACCACTTCAAACCACAATTGCTGCTGCTGTCGCTGATATTGCTGGACTCACATCGGCAGATGTTGGACCCCACACAAATTTCTTCAGTGTTGGAGTCGATTCAATCTCAGCTATTGCACTTTCCAGAAAGCTGAGAGATCAAGATATTCGTATTGAGATTTCTGACATCTTGAAGAACCCAGAGGTAGTTAGACTATCTGAGCGAATTATTTCGCTTCAGACAGAGTCAAAATCTCCTGTTACTGCCGATTCAAGCTTCAAGTTTGAAGACTCTTTCATTGCCTCGATAAAGACAAAGTTTGAGATTGAAGGTATGACTGTGGAAAAAATCTTGCCATGTACACCACTCCAAGAAGCCATGTTATCTGCTTCCGAGGGACACGGGTCATACGCCAATCGTGTTGTACTGGATATCCATGGCGATGTGCAGAAACTCCAGGAATGTTTCCAGAGTCTCACTCAAAGGCATGAGATTCTGCGCACTGCGTTCGTGCAGGCTGATGATAAGAGATTCGCATACGCCCAAGTCGTTCTGAATGATTACTCACCGCTTAATGCCTCTACTCAAGGAGAGCTGAGACCACCTTACTCCCTGAAGTTTGAACAGAATGATGGAAAGTCTTCTTTGGAGTTGTGCATGCATCATGCACTCTATGATGGTGTAGCTATGTCTCTCATCTACGCAGAAGTTGAGAGGCTTTATGCTGGTCAGGACCTTGCATCCCCAGTATCTTTCCAACCTTTCTTAGAATATATGACATCGCAAGACCTCAATGCCGCGGATGCATTTTGGGATGGAATTCTCACTGATTTCGCACCAATCTCATTCCCAAACACGGTCCCAACAGCAGAAAGCATCAAAACAAGTATTGCCGCTTCTATCCCTCTATCCTCTATTGAGAATTTGGTCAAGAAGAACTCTACATCTTTGTTGTCTGTTTCTCAAGCCTCGTGGGCCGCTCTGCTGTCAACTTATACCTCTACACCCGACGTATGTTTCGGAAATATCGTTTCAGGACGAACTGTTCCGGTATCTGGTATTGACTCGCTTATTGCTCCTACATTCAACACCTTACCCATTCGTCTCTCTTCCCTCGATAATATCACAAACCTGGAGACTTTCAGAAAATTGCAGGATATCAACGTGGAGAGCTTAGCTTACCAGCTCACGCCTTTGAGGAGGATTCAGGGACGTGCGGGTGGTAGATTGTTTGACACTTTGTTTTTGATGCAACAAGAGGCACAAGAACTTAACTCTGAGTTGTGGGAACTCAAGGAAGATGAAGGTGATATGGATCTACCGGTCGTTATTGAGGTCGTTCCAGAAGCAAAGACAGACACTTTGAGAATTTGGCTACATGTTCGTGGAATGAATGAGGAGCAAGCCCAGATCATTCTTAAGACCTACGATGCCCTCTTGAAGAGATCATTGGAGAAGCCTTCAGGACGTCTGTTAGATCTTGACACTATTGAGAAGAGCTTGATCGAGGCAATTCCAAAGCCAGTAAGAGAGAAGCGGGGTGGCAATGCGGAAGACGGAAAAGATGATTCCCTTCCTTCCTCGGATATTGAAATCAAGATTCGCGACGCTTATGCTGCCTTCACAAATTCAAAGATCGAAAGCATTAAGCGCAGCACCAGTATTTACCGTCTTGGAATCGATAGCATTAGTGCTGTACAGGTTGCTTCTAGACTTCGAAAGGATGGCTATGTTCTACTCGCAAGCGATGTCTTACAGCATCCTAACATCTCTGAGCTTGCGGCTTTCATTTCTACTTCTGAGTCTCCAACAGAAGTCGCCTCTTTTGACTTCGCAGCATTTGATAGCAAGCACCGCGAGGAAGTATTGAAAAAGGTAGATGGCGATGTGAAAGCCATCAGACCTTGTACCCCTGTTCAATGTGGCATGATTGCTCAGAGCATTCATTCTGAGGGCAAGGAGTACTTCAACAGTCTTTCAATGGATCTTCCTTTGGATATCGATGTTTCCAGGTTTAGAGAGGCATGGGAAGCCGTGGCACGAACCCATGAGATGCTGCACACTGGTTTTGTCACCGTTGATGATGCATCATTCCCATTTGCCATGGTCACATACTCTGTCGAAAGCTTCAATTTACCTTGGTCTACCAGTACAGTTGCATACCCGGATGTCGCGAAATATCTGCAAACTATACCATGGAGCTTGCAGCATTTGGAGAGTGGTGACAAAAATGTGGTTAAATTTGCCGCTCACCACGCACTTTATGATGCGCACTCCATTAGCTTGATCCTCTCTGATGTGGCACGCGTCTATGCTAGTCAATCGCTCACGAATTATCATCCTATTGATTCCCTGCTCGAGGGTATTTTACTCTCGAGTCAGACAAGCGATGAACAGGAGCAATTCTGGAAGAAAGATGAGAACAAGCTTGTTGTTAGCAAATTCCCAGATCTTACTCCTTTGCGCATAACTCAGACTACAAGCCATGTTGAAGAACGAGTGTGTGCGACTTCTATTATTTCTCTTGAGCAGATGTGCAGAGATCAAGGCTTGACAATGCAGGCTGTCGGTGAAGCTGCTTGGGCAAAGCTTCTCGCAGCTTACTCAGGCGAAGTTTCAGTTTCCTTTGGTGTGACTCTTTCCGGACGCTCTATCATTCCAGAAGCAGATACCATAACATTCCCCAGCATTGTTACAGTGCCTCGGAGATGTGATGTTGTAGGATCTAACACTGAACTTATTGCACGCACTATGAGCTTCAATTCTGCTACAACTAAGTTTCAATTCACTCCTCTGGCACACATTCAACGCTGGTCTGGATTCCCAGAAGGAAAGGTTTTCGATACCCTGTTTGCATACCAGAAGTCCTCTGCCGAGGAAATTGAGGTCCCATGGAAGGTAGTGGATGAAGAGGCTAGCGTAGACTATGCCGTCTCTATTGAGTTGCAACCAACTGAGGAGGGGATGCTGCTTAGACTGACTTCCAGGGAGAATCTGGTACCTGTTGAACAAGCAAGCACTATTCTTTTACAGCTAGAGGCTCTTATGATGGACTTACTTCAGAACCCGGAGAGAGCTGCTGCTAGTGCTCCTATTGGTGGCAAGGACATCTTGTCTATCACTCCTGCTGACGAGCCTATCATTCCTTGTGAAGTCGAGTTGCTTCATGACTTTGTCACTGTTCAAGCCCAAAAGACTCCAGATAAAATTGCTTTGGAGTTCGCGAGTAACCTTCACACAGGAGAATTCACATCTCAGAAATTTACATACACAGAGCTAGAGAGAGAAAGTAACAAAGTCGCAAACATGCTATTACAGAGGGGTGTCCAAGCTGGTGGATTGGTCGCGATCTGCTTCGACAAATGCGCGGAAGCGTCAATCTCTATCGTGGGAATCATGAAGACAGGCTGTGCATATGTTGCACTCGATCCAAATGCTCCTCCAGACAGATTAAACTATATCGTCGGCGACTCCGGTGCAACTCTCGCTCTTTCTGCTGGCAAGCCTGCTGCTACTTTAAGAGAGAACGTCAAAATTGAGCTTATTGCTATGGATGGTCTCGCTGTCTTGGAGGGAGTTTCAGATGATATCCCAATACTCTCAAGAAAGATTGATCCCGAGGATACTTCTTATTGTCTCTATACTTCTGGAACAACAGGTACCCCAAAGGGCTGCAGCTTGTCACATTCTAATGCTGTTCAGGCCATGCTTGCCTTCCAGCGTCTCTTTGCACCACATTGGGATGAGGATTCCAAGTGGCTTCAATTTGCATCCTTCCATTTTGATGTCTCCGTCCTTGAACAATTCTGGTCTTGGAGTGTTGGAATTTGCGTTGCATCCGCTCCTCGTGATCTTATTTTCGAAGATATACCTGGTGCAATTCAACAACTTGGTATCACTCATATTGATTTGACTCCTTCGCTAGCAAGATTATTGACTCCAGAGGAAGTGCCAAATCTCTGCAGAGGAGTCTTCATTACCGGAGGTGAGCAGCTCAAGCAGGAGATTCTGGACACATGGGGCGAGAAGATGTGCATTTACAACGGTTACGGCCCAACTGAGGCCACTATTGGTGTTACAATGTATCCTAGAGTTCCTCGAAACGGTAAGCCAGCGAACATTGGACCACAGTTCGACAACGTAGGCTCGTATGTATTGACTCCCGATACATTCGATCCCGTCATGAGAGGCGCTATTGGTGAACTTTGTGTCTCTGGTGCTCTCGTTGGTAAGGGATATTTGAACCGTCCTGAGCTTACAGCAGAAAAATTCCCATTCGTGGAAATCTTTGGGGAAAGAATTTACAGAACTGGTGATCTGGTGAGAATTTTACATGATGGAACATTTATTTTCCTTGGAAGAGCAGATGATCAGGTGAAGTTGAGAGGACAGAGGTTGGAGTTGAGTGAAATCAATGAGGTCGCGAAGAAGGTTGACGGAGTAGAGGAGGTTGTGACGTTGGTTCTAAAGCATCCTAAGCAGATGAAGGAGCAACTGGTCATGTTCTTTGTCACCTCAAAGGATGGAAGAAAGTTAAAGCCAGAGTTTATCGGAGGAGATGCCGCAAGAGATTTTGTCAGTGCTGTCAAGGAGGCTTGTAAATCCCATTTGCCTGGGTACATGGTTCCTACACACTTCCTCACCTTGACGGCATTCCCGCTCAATCCAAACAACAAGAACGATGCAAAGAAGCTCGCTCAAATGTACAATGAGCTATCTATTGAGGAGCTTCAAAGCCTCAGCCGGGAGAGCGAGAACACCAAGGGTTTCAATGACACGGAGAAGAAGGTTGTCGAGGTCCTTGCTGGTGTTTTCAACATGGAAATGGAATCCATGACCAGAGATATGAACATCTTCGAGCTTGGTATCGACTCTATCTCTGTCATTGGTCTCTCACGAGCACTTGTCAATGCAGGATATTCGAATGCTAAGCTTGCTGTAGTAATGGGCAATCCTTCCATCGGCTCCCTTGTTGGAAAACTTCTGCAAGAGGATTCCAGCGATGTTCGTCAACGTCAAGCACAACTCAGTGCTTCTCAAAACATTGTCGCTTTTGCTCACAAGCATACTGGAACTGTACTACAAGAACTAGGCATTGAAAGAAGCGCTATCGATAGTGTCGCACCTGCCACTCCAATGCAAGAGGGTATGATATACCGATTCTTGAACGCGCCGGATGCGCTTTACTTCTTAACTTTCGAGTTCGCATTGAGTGGAGATATTGATTTGGAGAGGCTTAGAGCCGCATGGCAGTCAGTTCAGAATGGAGTACAGATTCTGAGAACAAAATTTGTCATCACAGATGATGGATATGCTCAAGTGGCTCTTAAGGATCTTGCCCTACCCTGGGAAATAGTTGAGGAGGATAAGTTCAACTACTCTGAGATTGAGAAAACGGCGGCAATCAAGGAACCGTACAGAATAACCATCGTTAAGTCAGCAGAAAGGACAAGCATGATTCTTCGAATCTTCCACGGCTTGTATGATGGTAACAGTTTGCCGATGGTGCTCAGCCGCGTTGCTGAACAATACCACGGACAAATGGAGACCGACTTTGGACCATCTTTCCAATCTGCACTGCCATATGGACCGCTTTTGTCACAGGATGGTGCAAAAGACTTCTGGCAGAAGGCTATCCCAATATCTCATTTCCAATCCATGCCATGTCTCTCCAAGCAACCAGCAGATATCGACATTGCCGTCTCTGCAAGAGTTACTGATATTGGAGATATTGAAGAATTCCGACAACGCCTAAACACGACCTATCAAGCTATTCTTCAAGCAGCATGGGCATCTGTCATTCAGGAATATCTTTCTACCAGAGTCACATTCGGTATGGTCAGTTCTGGTCGTTCCATCGACCTTGAAGATGCAGACAAGATTATTGGACCACTTTTCAATACTTTCCCATTCTTTGTCGACATTAAGTCGGGTATGACTTGGAAATCACTGATCACCGCCTGCCATGACTTCAATGTAGCGGTTTTGCCATTCCAGCATACTCCTCTCAAGAATATTCAGAAGTGGTGTGCTTCTGGAAATGCTTCGAAGGATATGTTCGACACTCTCTTTGTGTTCCAGAGAGACGATGCGGAAGAAGAGGTACTCAAATCTCTCTGGGAAGAAGTTGAGGGTAAGCAGGTTGCTGATTATCCGCTTGCATTTGAAGCTCGCTTGATGAACAATGGCGATCTTGAGATGGTCATCGTTGCTCAAGGAAGGACAGTTGACGAGGAAGCTGCGTACGGCTTACTCGAAAAGATGAAGGCTGCAGTCCAGATTGCCGTTACTCAACCTGACTCATTAATTGAGGTGAATGAGGCATCATCGCCAACATCCTCGGACGGCTTCGTTTTTGTCGATACTCCACGCGCATCTCCAGAAGATGAGAATGCCTTTGTCTGGACCGATAATGCCAAGAAGGTTCGAAGCGAGTTGGCCTCATTAACGGCAATTGATATTGGCGCAATTGGTGCTTACACTCCGATCTTCGAGCTGGGTCTGGACAGTATTGATGCTATCAAACTTTCCTCACGCCTAAAGCGCCAGCAAATTATTATTCCAGTCAGCGCAATTATCAAGGCCCAGACTATTGCTAATATAGTGGGTGAAATTCAAGGATCTATCGCCGCCGATGATAGCGCGAAGAATGAGGCTGATCTAAAGGCTCTTCAAGAGAGACTTTTACAGCATCTCAAGGAATCCGACAGATTGCCTGGTACTGTTGATAAGGTTCTACCAGCTACTCCTTTGCAAGAAGCTATGGTGGCAGAAATGCTCAATTCCGGATACACCCGCTACTTCAATCATGAAGTACTTAAGATTGATGCTACCACAGATTTGAACCAACTCCAGTCCGCATGGGACGCAGTCATTCAAAATACCGACGTTCTTCGTACAACTTTCATCGACATCGAGGATGCGGAGATTCCAGTCACATTTGCACAATTGATTCACCGTGCCTCAACAGGCGGATGGACCTATCGGGAACTCCCAGATGCTGCCGACCTGGATGCTGAGCTCAACCTCGCTTTCGAGCGAGCACGCAAGTCCGCTGAGCTTGGCGGCCCGTTAATGCAGCTTTCTATGCTTCAACACCAGAAGCAAAACTACCTTGTGCTATCCATCTCCCATGCTTTATATGATGGTTCTTCGATTCAGATGCTGCATGAAGATGTGCGTAGAGCGTATGAAAATGCTTTGGTCATCCGCCCAGACGCAGGAGTTGTTCTCCAGGATATACTTGCCTCGAACGAGAAAGAAGCCGTGGAATTCTGGAAGACCACTCTTTCTGGTGCACCATCAACATCATTCCCAACAAGCCAAATCGAAGAGAGTGAGCTTGTGAACCGATCTGAACGTGGCATGACGACTTCAATGGATACAATTCAGGCTTTCTGCCGGACTTCCGGTATCAGTTTGCAGACTCTTGGCCAGACTTGCTGGGCACTTGTGCTTGCTAAATACGTGCAACGTCTTGATGTCTCTTTTGGGTGCGTTCTATCTTGCCGCGATACTGAGGAGGCACAGAAAATTCTATTCCCATTGATGAACACCGTTGCTATTCGCAGTGTACTTCATGGTACCGTACTTGATCTTTTGCGGTACATGCAGGATACCGGCAATGCTATGCGAAAGTATCAGCATTTCCCTCTCCGCAAGGCGCAAGCCTTGGCTGATGCTGATGGTCGTTTGTTTGATACTTTGTTCATCCATCAAGGAAAGTCTAGAGCCTCAGGTGATGTGAAGGCTCTTTATGAAGCTATTGATGGCAGTTCGGCTGTTGAGTACCCAGTATGTGTTGAGATGGAGATTGTAGACGACAGGCTTGTTTGGAGAACTGCATGCCAAGATTCTGCTCGCAACGCAGCCGAGACTGAAGAGTTGTTGAAGGAGATCGATGTTCTGCTTGCAAGAATCGTAGCATCCCCAGACACCAATGTCATCAACACGGATGCAAACGGGATCTCGGTCTGCGGACAAACACCATTCAAGGATGTAGCTTCCTCAAACAAGGTCGTTGAGACCTCTACTACAGTATCCGACAATTCGGCATGGTCTGAAACCGAAAACACATTGAGAGAGGTCTTTTCCCAAGTCTCGAAGATCCCAGAAGATGAAATTTCCCGAGAGCAGTCAATCTATCACCTCGGACTCGATTCAATCAGCGCAATCAAGGTATCTTCTCTGCTCAGAGCCAAGGGTATCAAATTCACCGTCAATGAAATCTTGAAATTGAAGACCATTCGAAAGCTAGCCCAGAAGGCAAGCGAGACTGTTGCTCCAAATACACAGCAAAACTCAATCACGACAAAGGAAGCTGTTTCAAGCACTGGATCATTCCCTGCTACAGCTGGCCAAGAGTACACAATCAAACGCTGGGCTTTGTCTGGCGGTGGATTGTTCTGCTCTACGTTTGATCTTCAGATCTCGGGAGATATCGATCACGAAAGACTTGACAACGTGTGGAAAATGTGCTTTAACAAGCTTCCTATCCTTCAAACATCTTTCCAAATTGAAGCTGGTAGCATCGTCCAGTTCCATGATTCAGCCTATCAAAGTTCCTTGATTATCGGAAGCAAGGCTCAAATCGTTTCAGAGCTTAACGAATCAATTTCTGGGTCACGTTTCTGGGGCTCTCACCCTCTAGCCTTGATCCTTGATACCACTGGAGATCAACCAACTCTGCACCTTTGGATCCATCACGCTCTGTATGATGGAGCAACTCTTCCACATATCATCTCCACCATTAATTCCCTGTATACTCAGGAGGAATCTACCGATATCAATGCTCCATTGTCGATCGAGCCATTCAAGGACTTCGCAAGGTCACTCAAATCTAGTATGGGTGAGGGAGATGCTACCAGAGAAGGTTTCTGGTCTTCACACCTCAAGGAAGAGGGACAAACAATCTTCAACCCTGATCAGGCCAAGAATAGCTCGGAACTCCGAACTGAGCTTTTCGTACCCAGAGCAGCATCCTTGGAGGATCAGTGGCTTAAGAGTAGAGCAAAGGCTGCTGGTGTGAGCGTTCAGGCGCTCTTAATTGCTGTATTTGCACAGCAGGTGGGAGCAATGTGTGAGCAAGAAGTTGTTGTCTTTGGTCTTTATATCGCAAATAGGCAATTCGACAACGACAACGAGCTCAGATATGCTCCAACCGTTAACATTTTGCCAATTCAAGTTGCAATCAGCAGCAGTCTAGACAAGATGGCTGAGGCAGTCTCAGAGCATCTGGATAATCTCCGTGATAGACATGTGGCTGGCAGCTCCCTCGCAGAGATTTACAAACTCACCGGGCACCGTGTGCAGTTTGTCCTCAACGTCTTGCAAGAGTTTGAAGACAGCCAGGAAACTCAGTCCGAGACCAAGATTTCTGTCAAGAAATCTGATGCAAGCGGTCTTGCTGCATTTGAGAATGTCGTCCCATCTAGAAGACCATTTGAGGATGTATTCACTGAAGAGGAAATGGCACCATATATGGTAAGTAAAACAGTCCAACATCGCAGCTCATTACTTACCATTTTACAGAATGCCATTGATATTGAGATCGGGGAACGACATGAAATGTTGGATATTGGTGTCTTCGCGCCCAATGAGATTATGGATGTAGACAAGGCTAAGGCTTTTGTGGAAAGCTACAAGTCTACTCTGGAGAAGGCTCGAACTGATTAATCGTCTTTTTTTGTATTATCAGTTTGGGAATTGAAAAAGCCAATTTGGCGAGGTGTGCATTATTTTTAGTTTCTTTTATATGTCCTTAGATAGAATTTGTATATATTGCATTAAAGTTAACCCCGTTTAGACTAGAAAGAGGGTCATTCTTAATCGACTTCAATATGTATATTGTGATTTTTCTCGAATACACAGCATACTTTAGAGCTCAATTCACAAATTAGGCAGTTACGGCTTATTTATTATTGCTGTTATTTTAGGATTAGAAAGTAAAGGGAGTATACATTACTCTAAAGGTTATCACTAGCATCCGATTAGGTTAGATTAGGTTATCGACCTCGTCTAACCTAACCTAGAAATATTTAGGTCAGGTTAAGTTTTAAGATCTTGTAACCTAAACCTACCTATAAGGTTAGTTTAGATTAAGGTTTTGTGGGGCTAGGTTAGGTTAGGTTATTCGGTTTATTTAGTTTTCAACGCACCCTAGTTATCACACAACGAAATCAGTGAACTAATGAAGAAATTTTATGGTTTGCGAACTTTTAATGATACAGCTTGATAACTATAATACATAAAAAAGGAAGAGAATAGAAGAGAAGTTCGAGTTTCTGTTATTTCTTTGGTAGGGAAACTATTAATTGAATACCGAAGCCAATCATAGCCTTGATTTTATTGTCACTATTCATGAATCTGGAAGTTGATTGAAAGTAAAGCGTTAAATTTCATTGTATATACTCTAAATCTAGTGTATATATACTGGTATATTGTGCATTATAAAAACGTAAGAAAAATCATAAACATTCGATCCCAAGTCCCATAAATATTATGGATCATCTATATCATGTATCGTAGAAGCAATTTATGCCTTCTCATCGTGCTCAACCTTGATAACCTTGGCGTCATCGTAGTGGACGTTCTCAATAACACCACCAAGAGCACCGCCAGTTGGGGAAGCAATGACATCCTTGACGCGGAGGACGTGGAATCCAGTGCGCATCCAGTGAGCGGTGACGTAGCCAAGAACGTAGACGAAGCCGACGAGTGGGACGACGTAGGAGATTCTGGTGTTGGCATCGGTAGCGATGGCACCCTGGATAGGTGGGAAGACGGCACCTCCGGAGACACCCATGACCAAGATACCGGCACCACGACGGGTGTGCTTACCGAGGTTGGCAGTACCGAGAGTGAAGATGGTTGGGTACATTGGTGCCTCGAAGAAGAAGAGAGCCATGAGGGTACCGACGGCAGCCTTGCCGTGACCGGCGCAGATGTAGGCGTTGAGGGCAATGGCGCAGCAGGTGTAGATGATCATGATGAAGTCGGCCTGGAAGACGGTGGCCAAGGCGACACCGAAGAATCTGCCAACGGTGAAGATGATCAAGGCGTAGGAGAGGAAGTTAGAGGCCTGGGCGGAAGTGTAGGTAGCATTCTCAGTGGCGTAGTTGATGAAGAAGGAAGCAACAGTGACCTGGGCACCGACGTAGCAGAACTGAGCAATGAAACCGAAGATCATGTTGTACTGCTTGTAGAGTGGGCCCTGGACGATTGGGTTTCCGAACTCATCATTGGCAAAGTCCTCGACTTCAGTGGTACCATTGAGCATCTCCTCAGAGATTTCTGGAAGGTTGGAGACAAGGAAGAGGATAGCAATGGCAACACCAGCGCAAGCGACAGCAAGGTAGACGAACTGAACGTTGGTCAAGTTGTTGGCATTCTTACCGGAGAAGAAGAACTTGGAGGCGATGAGAGGACCGATGAAGGAGGCGACACCGTTCCATGACTGACAGAATTGGAGACGGGCAGAGGCAGTAGCTGGGTCACCAATGACAACGGCATAGGAGTTGGCAGCAGTCTCAAGGGTGGCAAGACCGCAAGCAATGACCAAGGTGCAGGCACAGAAGCCACCGAAGGAAGCAATGCGGTTGGATGGGGAGGAGAAGTGAGCAGTTGGCCAGAACATAACAGCACCGAGAGAGTAGAAAGAAAGACCCATGAGAATGGTCTTCTTGTAACCGAAACGCTTCATGACCTCAGCGGCAATTGGGGAGAAGAGCAAGTAACCACCACCGAAGTAGACGACTTGAAGACCAGTGGATTGAAGCTTTGTGATACCGAGAACAGTCTGGAAATGCTTGTTGAGGACATCGAGAAGACCGTAAGAGAAACCCCAGAGGAAGAAGAGGGAGATGACGAGAGAGAGCGGGTAGATCAAAGCTCTTCCTCTCAGGAAACCGCCTTCGACGGCTCCCGTTGCGATTGGCATACCTCCAGCCATTGTGAAGGTTGTTGATAGAGTAGTTTGAGGATGAAGATGGAAGCAGAGATGTAAGTAGGGATGAGGAAGCAAGAGATGATGAGGATGATGTTGCTGATGCTGATATTGAATCCAGGG
Source organism: Allantophomopsis lycopodina (assembly GCA_024752465.1). NCBI lineage: Eukaryota > Fungi > Ascomycota > Leotiomycetes > Phacidiales > Phacidiaceae > Allantophomopsis > Allantophomopsis lycopodina. The sequence goes on from CP103001.1 coordinate 100,899, forward strand.
TGGAATACAATCCCCCTCTTATACAAATCTCTCTCCATACCTCTTCATATGTTTTCTCCATGCGGAGACCCCATACCCACAATAGAAGCACGCTTCATGCAGCACCTAGACTTGAGGCTGGCGAGGGCCTTTCCCTGCAAGCCCAGCACTATCACGTAGTCAAATCCTTAGCATGGCTTCTAGTTCCTGCGGATAGGGAGGCAACTGGAGTCGACATTGCATCTGGACGCACCAGATGCCCTTGGATGAAATTCCCAGTCCAAGTCCAAAAACCGACCGTGCTCCGTCAGATCCCATCGAGATTAGCATAGCAAAAGCAGCGACTTTGATTGGCGGAGACAGGACCCGGCGCAGATAGTCTGGGAGTAGTCCCGTCGTAGCTGGCCCGACGCCGCCCCGAGAGCTTACTACTGCAAATACTGCGACGAGCCATTGAGAAGAATGGAATCTGGAGGCTCTTGAGCCTTAAAATCGTGGGGAAATGGACAAGGAGTTAAGAAATAGACTTAACCTAGTCTGGAGCTAGGCTGGTGCTAGCCTGACAGAAGACGTAAACCACTCGTGCCACTTTACCACAGACTCTACCACAAGTGGCAGCTCTGGCACGGCCTCGACTGCGCTGATAGGTTGAGTGAAACATGTACTAGCTGTATTGGGCTACTATTGTGGGAGAAAATACGCTGGTGGACGTGCGCAGGCGTTCTGGGCTCTGCGTGCCTGAGATGTGGGAGGGTGCACGCCCCGCACTATTTACTGTGTACCTACATACGTGCACGCGTAGTAATTCCTGCGGCTCCCATCGAATGGTAATCTCTACGCACGGAGTAGATACAGGTGGGGCGAAATGGGAAAAGGATGGGAGAAAGTGTCAATAGCTTCAAATAATCTCCTCATGAGGCTCTCGCTCCCTAAGCCTCCTCCTGAACCCCTTGTTCTGCAGGAAGCGGTGACTGCTCGGTGACGACCCTCATCTTCAGATTGCATGGATGATAGTAGTAAGGTTGATTGTAGCAGAAAGATTCCCCTTGTTTCTCTGCTGCTTTGCGGAGAGAAGAGTGGAGAGTCTTCCCCAGATCGAGGGGTTGGAGCTTAGTAGGTTCGTGGTGCTCGAAGCAGCATGATGCTTTGGGCCAAGACTCAGTAGGCGTGATGGTACCTCAACAATTGGAGCTGTTACGTATATCACCATCATCGAAAGAAACCATTCGCCATCCAACCCTCTGGATGAGTGGCCATGACCACAAGCTTGGAAATAAGCTTGAATGCACTTTCTGGCAAAGAATCAGCGGCCTTCCAGAAGGATTAAGTCGAAGGCTCGGAGGGTCAGGAGGTCAGCATACGCCGTGCAACGGCGGACGTAAGGTCGTGACATCTGCCATCAACAGCCTCCTGGGAAGTCTATCACAAAAGCCGCTGGTGAAGTGCAATGCCTACGTACAAATGGTCAGATGAGCCATAGCCCAATGAATAATGGGGTGAGCCCGTCGCTTGTTCTTCCGCTGGTTGAGCAGCCAGAAAGGCCCAGCTTTGCCATTTGGTGCTGAGGGAGATGAGGCTTTTGACTTTGTGGCATTCTGCCACTCTGAACGCCCTTTCTAGTGGCATTCTGGAAAGAAATGTTCGCTCAAACTTCCAACAAAATGCAGACACCACAGACAAACTCAAATCTCGCCAGCCCGTAGATGACGGCTCCTCGTCGGCATTCAGCGCCACGGCGCATAACTCCGCTTAGATTGAGTCCTACTTATGTACATGGCTTGACTATTCCTTGGTATACAATACCGAACACATAACAAATCTTTGCCATATCCATGGCATGGAAAAAAAGCTTGAGGGGGTGCGTGACTGTTGTATAGTGATGACAATTCTTTGCACTTTCAATACCAGGCAATCTAAGGCGAGGAACATGCCCTCGTCTGGGGTAACCCACTTCTTGCAAGACAATCCCATGGACTTTGGAGACCTGGGGAAACAATGGAGGTGGGGTCATTTGGGGTATCGGCCCTTTTCTCATGCATACTCTCAGACTTCACCACCTGGTGTGAATACATACCAAGCCAGCTGAGAAAACTTTGAATGTGAAAGACGGCACCTCCCACAAACTTTTAATTCTTGTCTCAAGACATTTGGTAATTTGGATCTCAACAATTTTGCGATATGCTTTTTACTGGCTGGAAAATGCGCACAAAGATTTGCTGGTAATCAAGCGCAGCCCGCATTGACGTTTTACTCCTATCTCCTATTGCAGAGACTGGACAACTGAGATTTGAGGCTTTCACGGTGTAGAATTGGTGTAGAGATGGTTGCGGCTCAGTCGATCTTGATGCAAGTTGTCAAGGATGGAGGGCGGGAGGAGATAGGAATGGGGTATAGCGTAGTCGTCTCCCTTTGCTGTTTCTTGGTAGTTTCTTGATGGGTAGCGCCTTGTGAGTATGGTAAGTAGTGTCGTCCAGCACACAGTCAGTCTTGATTGTCGGTGCGAACATTGATCCACATCTCATCTCCTCATGCAACCTTGTTCTCCTTGAACTGATACCGCGGGGGAGAGACAAGTCTTGTGATTCCCCACGTATACTCAACCCTCCATGTACTCCACCCAAAATCACCCCACAGCTTTCACATGCAAAGATCCCTTGAGTGACAAACCAGTACTATAATGTCTTATGTCTCGTCTTTTCACATATCTGGTTTTGCATTGCTGTAACATCATGGCAGTGCCCTCTTAGCCAATTCTTTCAATCCTTCGCCATCGACTCTCATAGTCATCCATTCGGTCATGGCCGTCGCTCCGATCCTCTCATAGAAGTCAATGCTGGGCTTGTTCCACTTCAATACACTCCATTCGAGTCTTCCTCCATTCATCTCCACGACCTCCTTCGCGAGGGTTCCCAACAATACCTGCCCATAGCCATGACCTCTCTCGGTCTCGCGCACGAACAAATCCTCGAGGTAGATTCCAGGTCTTGAGCGCCAGGTACTGTAATTGTAGAAGTATAATGCCATTCCTGCTGGCTTACCCTCTGGTGTGAAAACGAGGATTGTTCGGGCTGGGCGCGTTGGAGAGGGAAGATCGCCCGTGGATGGTGTGGTGTTGGAGGGAGAAACATCGGGGGTGGGGGCGAATGCGATTGTTTGCAAAAGAGATTCGTGAGTTGCTTTTACCTCATCGAGCGCCTTTTCATAAATTGCAAGCTCTTTGATGAGCTGGAGAATCGTGGGCACATCTACACACGTCAATTGATGTCAAGAGCTAAAGACAGATTGGATAGGCCGAATACCTTCACGAGTGGCCTGACGAACCACTACACCTGCTGGAATTGGTGCCATTTTGATTTGAAAACTTATAAAATTGAGTTCCAGAAGAAGGATTGACTGCTTGAATTCAGTTGTATGAGAACACCCTTCCTGTCTTTTATTGACTTGATGATAGTTTCCATTTGCTTCTCCACGCCTTGCGCATGTCAACAAAAGCGGACCAGTGCGGCCGCATTATGTAATGCGCTCTTTCATGATCAAGCTTTCTGATAGAATTGGAAAAAGAAATGACAAACGCAAAAGTTGGAATGGCTACATGTCTATTTTGATACCCCGCCGTCGACTGAATCCTAGATGTACAAAGATCTCTTCGACTACCGAGAGTTGTGATGTAGGGGTCATTGCCGGATTTCCCCAGGGGACTTGCAAGGTGTTGCGGGGTACAGACAATCATATGTGGAGTTCGGGACGTGCATGATAGACGATCAACAAATAAGTTTCTGAGTGCAACGGGAGACTAGATGGCGAGACACAATTATCGAGAGCTGTAGCTATTGCGAGCTGTACGATTTTTGAGAGACATTGAGATTTTAAAAGACACAGCTTTTCATTTTCAAAATATATGGTTAGGTTCAATCAAATCGCAATGTACCAATTTTCACTAACCTCCAGTAATTATGACAGATGAAGGAAGAATGTATAATAGTTCATGATACATCTGGAGCCTCACCCAGATGAATCCAGGTGCGTGTTATATGCATGTACTTTAACTCACGTACCGAAAATCTGAGGTGAAACGTTCGGAAAATAAAGAACTGTTACAATACATACAGAAAGCAATATACAGAGCCAATTATCATAACTGTGCTAAGTAAATTACATGAACCAGTTTTCATGCCTTTAACTTCCAAATAAATTTGTGATTCATGAAATGAAGTCTCCAAATGTTTTTTTTTTCGGACTTCTTTGAAAATTCTTCATCGCCTTTCTATCAAGCATGAAATCGGAACTTAAATCCAAAGCTATTGGATAATTTTACATGGTTACGGTATATTTTGTCAACGAATATTTAGTTTCCGCTCTAACAGTGTCCTCGCAATCTGGACTTTGGCTTCATTGACAGGAGCGTCATCAAATAGCTCCAAGTCTGCCCTACTAGCAGACGAGATATTGTACTTATCGAGGTTCGACCATGAGTGACCCCAGACTATATTCCACCGTCCACTTTCTTTGTCTTTCGACATCAGTGGAGAATTTCTCCATGTCAAACTCCAAATCCTTCGCATGTATCTGGCGGTGACATGGTGACGTTTCATGTCTTGAACACGCTGGAGTGAATCACGTTGGTGGACTGTATGGATCGGCTTGGTGAAATAATCAAAGTCCGAAGGCTGTTGATTCTCATCGGCCATATCGGGTCTACTGCGACGAGGAGGGGGTCCCTCGAAGTCGAAGGGAATTTTGCCAGAAGCTAGATCTCGCAAACGATTCCATTCATGGACAGGCAATGGAGGAGAAATCCTATCTAACGTCCTTGCCCACCATCTCTTCATGTCCGACTTCTTTCTTTTCTGAGAGACCGGATGTCCCTTTATGGTCTGCGAAGTGATTTTGGGTGTTACATTTCGAATTATAGGTCTTAGAAATTCCTCGGCATAGGTGTTATTCATGCTGCTGATAAGCGCCATGAGCTTCGGGTTCCTTTTCTTGGTACTCTCTGCTTCTCCATGTCTCGCCTTTTCAATCAATGCTTTTAGAGCATCACTGTCTGCTGGGAGCTCCTCCTCATCTGTCTTTTGCAAGTCGGCAATCAACTCTCTTCTTCTCTTGCCCGCCCGGCCATACGTCATAAAGATAACTTTGTGGAGAGGTTTTGGTTCACCATTGGCTGCGCGCCCTAGCATTCGAGCATATTGATGACCTTTTCGAAGACGTTCGGGTGTTACCGCTTCGGTCTCTCGAAATCGGGTTGCAATGTATTCCTTGAAATAGCTTCGAGCGGCAGAATCTGGTAGGTAGGTTGCTGCGCGCAACAGGGATCTGAATAGATGAAGTGTAGGTTTGGAGGCTTCATTGAAGGTCATGATGGCGTCGTGGGATATTCGGCAAACATGGTGTCATCCCAGAATGTGACTGAGGAAGGAGAAGCTTGCTTCGAAGGATCGGAATAATGATATCAAGCAGGTGGATTATTCAATTTCATCACACAGGAAAGAAGATCCTCAGGTAACAAAATGTGATAATTAACGCCTGAGGCAGCACGAGGGGATTTGCTGACGCGTTGGCTTTGAATTTGGCGCGTCGCGTTTACTCGTTTAGGAGATGAGCAGGCACGAGGAACAAGAAGAAAAGAAAAATGGATTATCAATGGCTTCGGTAATGGATTCAAGTGCGTATAATAAAGAATAATATTTATTATTTGCTATGAAATTTGATCTACGCTCGCTTAAACTATTTAAAATACTTGTAATATATAAAACATATGAATTAATTGTCTGTTCTTTGCTGTTCTTCTTGAAATTCCCCGGTTGGTGGCTCAACCTCTCACCTCTCACCTCTCACATACCTCACCCAGCTTAGCGTGAAGTCCCCGCGTATGGAAGCACCACCAGAAGACCAGAGGGCCATTCAATTACCTTAGACACACCCACTTACACTTCCACTTCTGGTCGACGCGACAAAACACGTCTCCCCGAGTAGAGAAGCATATCAGCGTGTTTCTTATCATCAATCCCTTCACCAAATAATTCTTTCGACCTCATCGTCGCACATATCTACTCTACAATCTCGGTGCGCGACGTGACGCGACTTACCACCACGTACACCTGCTCGGCCTCACTCGTCCTACACTCACGCCATATCCACCTCGTCGTCGACCAACGATCCTCCATTCCCTCAAAATTGCGCAAAGTCAAAGCCTCTTCACAAAACTAGAAAACTTTTTCGCGCGAAACGGAAAACTTGATCAGCACTGAGAAGCTGTCGCAACCAATTTAAGCGCCGAAGCACCTTGTGGCACGCGACTCCGGCGACCACACGGTATTCAGGTCAGCGACATCTTGTCGCCCAGCCTTCATCATGGCCTACAATGGCATGGGACAGGGTCCACAGAGCAATGGAATGATGATGCAGCCAGGCTTTAGATCTTACGAACAACATAATGGAATGCATCACACAGTCCCCCCACCACAAATTTATTCGGTCTGCCTCATGAGACGTCCCTGGAAGTGTCGTAGCTAATTTAATAATAGGCGGTGTATTCCGGCGTCGATGTATATGAAATGGAAGTTAACAACATTGCAGTCATGCGCAGACGCAATGATAGCTGGCTCAACGCAACACAGATCCTAAAGGTTGCGGGAATTGAGAAAGGAAAACGTACTAAGGTCTTGGAGAAGGAAATTTTGATTGGCGAACATGAAAAAGTCCAAGGTGGTTATGGAAAATATCAAGGTACATGGATCAAGTTTGATAGAGGCCTGGAGTTCTGCAGGCAATATGGTGTGGAAGAATTACTTCGTCCACTCCTCACATATGATATGGGCCAGGACGGTGGTATAGCCGGACGAGGTGGAATGGATACACCAACCAAGGAACAAGCAATGGCTGCGCAACGTAAACGACTGTACAATTCTGGGAACGATGCACGCACAAGTGGTCAGTCGGGAACATTCTTCAAGAATATCTCGAGTACAGCTTCGCATGCGGTTGCTGCTATCAGCAAAGCGAGATTCGATTCACCAGCACCTCGAATGCGCAACGGCAGTCAACAATCACGTCCTGGTAGTTTTAGTCGACAGCCATCTTTACAATACCTTGACACCCAAGAATCTGGATTCCCTGGTAATTCCCAGCAGAGCTTACAAAGCTTCACAACGGAACGAAGTTTCAACATGAACGCACAGGATTCAGCGTATGCAACACAATCAGCCGCTTTCTCTCACGATGGAGCTGCTGAACCACCGCGAAAACGCATGCGACCTTCTCCAAGCATCAACAATTCTCAACCAAATGAATACTATGACATGTCGTTACGAGAAGCTTCACCAACTGAACCTAGCGATTCCTTTGTATACACGCAAAACTCACAACTACAAAACCTTGATACCCCACAAGCCCTTCCACCACTACCAATGGAGAACACAAAGACGGCAGAGTCGAATCGGGCATTGCTCATGTCACTGTTTATGGATCCATCTCGTACTGATTTCAGCAACCATGGAGCTTTCCTGTCCTTATCAGGTGCTGATCTTGATGTCCCAATAGATAACACTGCTCACACAGCCTTGCACTGGGCAGCTACACTAGCACGTATGCCACTTTTGAAAGCATTGATTGCGGCTGGTGCTAGTATCTATCGCGTTAACGGTGCTGGGGAGACAGCGCTGATGCGAGCCTGCGTTGTCACAAACAATCTCGACATGGGCAGCTTTCCTGATCTTCTGGAGCTTCTTGGCCCTACCATTGAATTGAGTGATGGACGTGGCCGTACTGTTTTACATCACATATCTGTCACATCAGCAGTCAAAGGACGGAGTCAAGCAAGCAAGTATTATCTAGAGTCACTTCTCGAGTTCGTAGTCCGTTCTGGAAGTGCTCCAAACAGCCAACAAGCATTTGGCGCCGCACCTCCTGCGATCAAGTCCATGGGAATTGGTCGATTCATGTCGGAGATTGTGAATGCCCAAGACAAGTCTGGTGATACAGCACTTAACATCGCAGCTCGAATCGGCAATCGCAGCATTATTTCTCAATTACTCGAGGTTGGAGCAGATGCTGGAATAGCAAATCGTGCAGGACTTCGACCTGTTGATTTTGGTATCGGTGATCGCGATGAAGTTGATGACCGTCAAGCTGGCTTCGGGAGTCCAGGAAAGGCTCTCGCGAAGAGCACGAGAGAAAATAGCGGTGATATCATTTCATGTGAGTTGTCCTACTTTACATTTCATAGGCAATAGCTAATTTTTTCAGCGATAACATCGTTGCTTTCGGAGACTGAAAAGGAGTTCGCAACGGAAATGGAGGCTAAACAGAGCACAATCGATGCCATCCATACTCAACTTCGGGAAGCATCGGCTCAACTTGGGGATGAACGAAGACGCCTGGAAGCGTTACAAGAACGAAAGAAAGAACGAGAACAACGAAAACAAAAGATTGCAAATCTTCGTCGCGCTGCCGATGAGGAACATTTCCGATTAGGACAACTCCAACGTCAGCATGGTCACACACCTGACAATGAAGCTACGGAAATGAAATTGGGTGATGCGGATAAGTCGTTGGCAATTCCCAACCTTCCGGCAAACTTCAATCTTAAGCAAAGTCGTCTGGATCCAGCACAGATGCAATTGCTATCAAATCTCCCATCTATACCAGTTCTTCGATCGAGATTAAATGCCTATGCTGCAAATAATGAGACGCTCTCGGATGCTGTGAAGGGCTTAAAGGGGAAGAGTAGCGAATTGGAAGCAAAGTATCGGAGGGTGATTGCACTTTGTACGAACGTAGAGGACGAAAAGGTCGATGGGGTTCTTACGAGTTTATTTAGGGCTGTAGATAGTGAACAGGGCGACGTGGAGTTGGGTCGGGTCAGAGATTTTTTGAGGAGAGTTGACGGCGTTGAATAACGCAATTAATCAACCAAAAATTAATACAGAGTAAAACATGGACAATTTCTTGGGAGATATAATGATCAATTATCATGCCTCGTCATGACGTAACCAAAATATTCAAACCCACCAGCGCCACTGATATCTTTCAGCGTCTCTATTGACAAAGACCAAAGCTCATCTTTGAGCAGAAAAATCTTCATAAAATGTGGTTGCCGATAGGAAATATATAACCACCGACCCCCGGGCTTAAGCACTCGAGCAACCTGATGGATATTAGCAATTTTTGTTAGTGGATGTCGAGCATTAATTCACCTCTTGAACGTATCTTTCTACATTTGTTCTCACATCTGCCGGAGGATCCCATACTGAGCCGTTGATGAAACCGTCCAAAGTCATTTTGTCAATAGCAAAATCAACTGAAGCATTGTCCAGTTGTAGATCACGAACATCCATAACGCGCCATTTAGTATCAATGTCGGAATACTTTTCTCTCATTGCATCAATGACTATCTCTGAAAAATCGACGCTGGTCTGATTGACGTAGCCACTGGCGTGAAGATCAGCGGTTAAACTCTATTTGTTTTTTCCCATTTAGCGATTGTTCTAATGCTCAAACATCCCAGAGATCTTCATCATCAAGAATCGAGTCCGAGAAATAACATACACTATTTCCGCAGCCTAGATGTAAGATGTGAGTGCTAGATGGTGGCGGGGGGAGATGTCGGGCAAAAAAAGGACTGAGGATTTGGTAATTGCGGAACCATTCGTAACTTTGCAGCGTGGTCGATGATTCGCCATCCTCGGCGGTCATTTCCGACTTGTAGCGCTGATTCCAGTATGTGGAGAAGGATAGCTCCTTGAGATCTTCATCTTTGAACATCGTGGGCAGCAAATAAAGAGGCTCAGATGGAATTTGTAGGATGAAGATGTGGATTAAAGGTGCGGAACTTATTTGTCAGTAGCGTAAGGCTACGCTCGAGGCTGACCGGGTTTTTTTGTAAACAACGATGTACAGGTACATACAAGGGGTTCAACATTACAAATAGAAGCCGTATTTGCTTCCATGTTATTCGATTCCGGCTACAAAGGTTCCTAGTCCTAATTGCCCACCATCTTGTGGTAGACCTGGTCTCATGAAGTATAGCTCTTCAGGACTGTGACCGTCGGAATTTGGTGTCTACCACGCGACCTCTTGACATGGTTATGTATAATATCCAAACAGCTCAAATTTGTAATACACAAACTTAATATAATTAGCACTTATGACACTTTGACCTCCACCTAGTCAAGGCTATTGGGAGATGGGAGGTCAACCAAATGCTCTCGAAGCATAGAGAGTAGCTTATTGAATTAGAAGAGGTCACTTAACATCTCTACATGTACCTACGTAGCTACTCCGTAGTCACTATGGTGCAGGCTTGATGTAGATCCCTATCGCTCTCAGTACACGAATACAATTAGAACCCGTTTTATTCATTGGGCGCTTTTGTGGCCTGAACACTCACGCAGATTTAAATACATACAACACTGCATACATCTAGGCGAGTAGACATGTTTGAATTATGCGTGTAAATTATTGTTAGAACTGATGCAGCCACTTCTGAGCTGCTGCTGCCGCTGCCTTACCCACCAAACACCGGAGGCCGAGTGTTTTATCGAAATTTAAGCCTAATCCATGTTATACCGAGAATAACCTCTAATACCAGCATCCCCAATTGTTTTAGTTGAGTGAGATCTTTGTAGCTGGAACTTCCTTCACCGCAGGCAACTCGGTCTTCATCCTATTCACCTCTAAAACACTCCCGAAGATTTCATTCTTTGCCCCAACAGCATCCCACTCATAAAATTTATCCTCAATATTTTTCTCGGCCCGACCAAGCCACTCATCCCATTTTTCAGAAATAGGAGCTGCACCGCTCTGTCTTACCCACTGCGTTTGGCCTTCTGTAGCTTTGACAGCGAACCAGAGTGCTTCAGTGTAGTTGGCTGTCAGCTTAGTATTGTCAAGAGTAACATCATATCGTGAGAGGTCCCAAAACCACCTTTTTGGCATCAAGGCTGCTATCCAATATGCTCCGTTCAATACAATGTAAGAGATTCCAATCACTAACTGCATTGTCCAGTTGCAATTGCCCAGTAAGACGACTGATACCATAAGCAAAATCGTGCCGAATCCTATAAGGGCTTTAAAGAAACGTCCGTTGACTAAATAATTGCACTCCTCTGTGCCAATATAGAGTTCTCGTGCCACCTCTTCTGAGCATCTCACAGTTATGAAAGCTCCTTCGCGGGTTCGAATAAGAACGTCTCCATCTGGAACTTTGGCTGTTGCCTCCCGCCTTGTAACTGTAGACTCCCACTTGAATGCTAACCCAATCACGGTTGAGGCAGCAGATATAGTAAATAATGCTAGACAGGCTACCCCATCCTTAATAGCTACTGACCAACTAAGAAGGCCGAGGGTAAGGATCGACGAGAACACGGATAGAATATTCAGTGGAGAAAAGCGGTTTGGTGGAATAACAGCTTGAGCCTTGTCCTTCCATATCTTGCTCTGATAAGAATCATCGTAGATTTTGGCTAAGTGATCGCTAGAATGCTTTATCGTATAGGTTCGACATTCATACTTCTTCACTGTCTGTATCCTATGGATAAGATTGGCAAAGTAGTTGAGTGAATCGACACTGTTTCCGCTTTTAACTCCTACAACATTTGCTGGATATGTAGGCATGCGTTTTGGTCGACTCGACTTAAGCAGTGCTTGAGGCGCAGGAATGATGCGTGGTAGACAGCAGAGCCATGATGTTGTTAGAGCTTGTACATGCTCAGCCATAGAAGCTTCACCAATAACGGCCAGAAGAGACACGATATCCAGGCGCCAGCCATTAGATTCCTGACGCGTCGTTGGAATCCAGTCGCTTAATGTCATTTTTGTAATGCTGGAACGGGTCGAATAGTCCTTAGGTGGAGTTGTTGAGTTGATATTAAAGAAAAGATAAGAAGATTCTTTAGTAAAATGGTTATAAGTAGAGAGATGGAGATATCAAGAACTTCAAAGATCCGCAAGTAGAAGCTTTAACCATTGAAAGAGTGCGAAAATCATGCATGAAGTTGAGATGTAGCCCAAACCTGTAAAATAGGTTCTGTAAGCGCCGTACGAAATTCAATCACTGTTATCAGGGCAACAACCTCAGCTGCACATAACAGACGCAATGATCTTTCGTTTCCGATGTTCCGACCCCTCTGGACAAAGTTTCAGCTGCAGTGTAATGGGCTTCGTGCACAAGGCAAATAATAACATATAAAGGTGGGTGGCACAGGAGGAGACTCAATTTGTATATTCTCGTTGTATCGATGCAACATAATATACTGACTAACAAGATGCACAGCCAAGTATTTATTACTCCCCGTTGTAACTCGGGTTTGTATTGTCTGCTGTCGAAAGCATGAGAGCGCGAAAGCGAAGTGGCGATGTAATGATGGAACGCTGTGCTAATGAGCGAGCATGTGATCCGGAGCCTGTATAATAAAAATACGTATTTGTGTAACACACAGTTTAGGGTATATGTGCGCACATTTGAAAGGTGGGAGTAGAAATACCTAATACTACCAAGCCGGATATATTATCGTATTTGATGTCCAGACTTTGAGCTTATACATTAGCTGAGGTCCGCCGTTGCACTCGCGTATATGTTATCCTATCAAACGCACCAGCTAGATATTAGGGTCACATCTATAGAGCTTCATATATTGAGACTTGAGAAGCTGAAGTGATGATTGAAGGAGAAGAACATCTTATTTCTGTACCCTCACATTCATTTGTGATACTTGAAGTCCAACTTCGACTCGGATTACAATATCCATAGAAAGCAAGCAACAACTTAATTCGTTCATTTATATTTAGATACGTGATGTTGGCCAGAAAATCACTGCAGCCGTATATATACCATGAATGATATCCCTCCAAGTTTCTGCTACTTTCAGTCAATATCCACATTGGCCTTACTAGCGTTCTAATTATTATGATAATTTTTCAAGAGATTACTACCAGTTCTACACCATATAGTATGAAATAACGCCAGATTGAACACATGCGACCACAAACTGAGGCAAACTATGCCACTCATCCCTACGATAGTGCATATGTAAGATTAAGATGCGCTACAGGCGTCGGTAACTAGTGAAGATAGTTTGGACGAAGAACGCAGGCACAATGATATAGTAAGCTTAAAGAGTATGCTGATGCACTTCTCGACCTTCGCTCAATCCAGCCTCTGAAGTTGCCATTAGTTTCTTATTCTCTGCGCGCAAGAGAGTTACCAAAACGAGGATAGTAGCAGCGCCAACGACAGCGAGAGCAAGGCCAACGCCGAACCCCACCGGATATTCTGGCGCCTGCTTCGTGATAAAGACGTTGCTACTGACGAAATTGGCACTATTTCCAAGAGCAAGTTGCAGGGCAGTGCCGACAGATCTCTGAGTGGAAGAGTTCAAATTGTCGTTGTTCCAGGCAACGAGAAGAGACATAGCGACATAGGATCCGATGGGAATGCAAAAGATACCAAAGTATCGAACGGCGGCTGAGGGCACCAAGACGTATTGGATAACCCAGCCGATGATGGCTAGGCCGAAGCCAGCAATGATGAAGGGGAATCGAAGCTTAATTATGCCAGATAGACGACTGCAGGCTAGGCAGATGACTATGGAACATAGGTAGACAGGCATCGAGTGGAGTTGGGCTTGGCGGGTCGTCCAGCCAAGTTGTGTGAGAATCGTGGGCTGGAACGCAACTGTGGAGGAGACACCATTGTCGGCACAAAAGTATGCCAGTGTCCTGATGGTGTCAGCTGTTTGCAAATGAGATGGTTTGACAATGAATTTACATTAGCCAAAGGAACTTGTTCTTAACAGTGTCGCGAATACCGGCGACGAGATTTTCCCAGGTGAGGATTACGTGGGGGTCATCCACAACGAGTTTGTCTTGAAATTCGATGAATGACTTGCCAGGGAATATTAGCATGATAGTAATACTGAGAACGATGGACCATATTCCTTCAATGATAAAGATCCTATGATTCTTTTAGAGAGAAACTTCCATGTACTGTGGTCCGTATACTTACCATCGCCATCCCTTGTATCCATCTGTGCCATCAAGGCCTTCAATTGCGTAGGCAAGCAACTAATATATATACATTAGAAGCGTCAATACGTAGATATCGGCAAGCGCTTACACCGCTGAAGCAATTACCAACAAGTGCTGAAACAAAAAATAATGTATATTTCAGAGGAAAGACATGTCGAGGATAGTATTGGCTCATTAAATATGCAGCACCTGATATTTTGTTGGTTTCTACATGAGGCAAGACTATCCAAGGACTTACCAGGAGCAATTCCAGCCTCAAACACTCCCATAAAGAATCGACAAACATAAAGTTGGCCACCAGTCTTCACAAGGCCCTGGCACATACTACATATACCTACAAATCCAACGTTAGTAAATATTGATGAGTCAAGAAATTCTCAAGACTTACCAAGACCAAAAGATATGAAACCAATCCAATGGCGGGGTGCAATTCTTCGGCCAGAGCGACTTTTCGTACTGAGGACGAGATTGCTTGGAATTTCGAGAAGTACAAATGGAAGATAGAACACCCAAAGTGCAGTATTATAGCCGGTTCCTTCAAGTTTGAGGTCTGGGATCATGCCCTCAATCTTCGCGTTGGCGATGTTTGTTCGATCTAGGAAGGCGGTCATGTAGAGCAAACATAACATTGGTGTCAAAATCCAATCGGCTCTTTTAGTATTCTTCCTGCGTAATTCTGCAATCGATTCATCATTGCTATATCCGGTCAAGGAAGATGGTTCAGCAATTGTTGATACATTTTTCTCTTCCAACATCCTGCGAGAAATATAGAACCGATGACTTTGATCCGAACCACAAAAACATTCAACAAATTAACAAATTATTCACGCAAATTAAGAAGATATGGTTTAAAAGAATACAGTTTTGACAGAATATAAGACGGAAAGACTGAGAGTTGAACTGAGAAAGTATCAAGGCCATAGGTAAACCTCGGCTTTGTATTTACCAGTGACTCAGTGTTTCATTGCTGGGCATCCTCTTTAGAGATCCTAGAACCTGCCTATTGAGCAAAAGATGGGGTAGAGGATTAGACATAGATTGCAGGGTTTTTGCGAGGTCTACCTTACGATACTTATCATACATAATCTTCCATTGGAGAGTTAAATATTGAGGCTATATGTTCTGCAAGGTCCACTGCTTTGCAGGCTGGGTATCAATGCAACTGTATACATATATAATATGGAATTCAGTGCATGCCGAATGGTTATGATTGGCGCACACTTATCTATCGCACGTTATTATTTCGTGTGCATCGAAGCGAAATCGACTTGCAGAAATTACGTAAAATATGGTGTTTATTGCATTTCATTCCATGCACAGATGTCATAATATATGGAACTTAGGTTACGACGTCCTGAAATATAATACGTATTCTTTCATGGTTTTGAAAACGGACCGTGGAGCCGAAAGTAGAGAAGTGGGTGTTTACTCGGATGCGCCTTTGAAGATAACGCAGAATATATATCCCTGTTTCTGAAGTAACCATTCGACAATATCCAAGTGTAAGTTTATATTAATGAGTACCATAGCTTCGGTACTCCAAATCCCAACTCTTCTCAAACATTTTAATTATCATCACGAAAATCGCAAAATGACAGAATCAAACCCCCACATTCTCATCGTTGGTGGTGGAATAGTAGGTATTCTGCTTGCGATTACCCTCACAAAACAGCAAATTCCATATACATTGTATGAGCGCGAGCCGGCGTTTGTCGCATTGGGTGCTGGTATAGGGCTAGGACCAAATTCCATGCGTGCTATGGAATTGCTCGACGAGCAGTATCGAGCTCTTTACAATGAAATTGCCACGGGAAACGCCGATACAAAAAAGCGCAATGTCATGTTTGACGTGCATCTTGCTGAAGATGAGAGCTTTGAACCATTTGAAGTCAGCAGTGGTGCATTCAGAAGAAGTTCGGCGCATCGAAAACAGCTACTGGAAATAGGTCAAAAATTATTGCCGGAAGGGGTGGTGAGGTTTGGAAAAGAAGCAGTGGGCGTTGAAGAGCAGGATGATGGCAGAGTAGCTGTGGTTTTTAAGGACGGTGAAACGGCCATTGGTGACGCTGTTGTCGGTTGCGATGGCGGTAAAGGACCTTTCAGAGAATACGTGGTGGGTAAGGAGTTTAAGGATGCAACATACTCGGGCACATATGTCTATAGAAATGTATTACCTATGGATCAGGCAGTGCAGATTCTGGGTGACGGCGCCAGGAATAGTAAGATGTATATGGCGAGGAATCGGCATATTATGACTTATCCTATTTCTCAAGGCACACAGTTGAACGTCATTGCTTTTCAACGCCGTGATGAGGACTGGACATATTCTGCTTGGCAGAAACCAGTGAGTAGGGAGGAAATGATAAAAGAGTTTGAAGGTTTCGCTGAGCCCTTGGTAAAGCTTATTTCTGTGAGTCTCTAGTCTATTTTCTCATTGAAATACAACTGCTGATCTTTAGACTTTCAATCCGGTTCAATGGGCTCTCTTCCACAACCTCAATACACCTACATACTATCGCAACCGCGTCGTTCTCCTTGGTGACTCTGCACATGCATCTACACCACACCAGGCCGCTGGTGCGGGACAGGGACTCGAAGATGCCCTCATTTTCTCCCGCCTTCTCACACAAGCAAAAGGCTCATCCGACCTTCCAGCAATATTTAAAGTATATGATCATATTAGAAGGCCGAGAGCTCAGAAGGTTGTCAGGACAAGTAATGAGGCAGGAATCATGTATGACCTCTGTGATCCAGTTGTTGGAGATGATATGAAAGCAATGGAAAAGAACTTCAAGCATAGATTCGACTGGATTTGGGAAGAGGACTTGGATGCTTCAGTTGAGAATGCACTGGAGATGCTAGAGTTTGAGACATACTCCAAAAAATTGAAACTTCACAAGACATGAGTTGAATACGCCAAAAATGCTACAATAGCAAGCACAGATAGCAATTCACACAGAATATTTGACATGCAATAAAGAAACGTAAATTTTAAAATAGAATGAATGATAATATTAGAAAGTATCTGTTGAAGATAACCTTCATTTCTTATAAGTGAGAGTAGTTAGAAAGGGAAAGACCATCAACATAAATTCTGCCAACCGCTAAAACGCTGTCTAAGTCTATACTCCAAACATATCTAACCGTAGTAAACGTTGTATGGGTTTTCGAAAGTTCCTCCGCCAGTACCGGCAACATTACACTGGCCGTTGATTTGGTTGCCTTAAATCAGGAAATGATTAGTTCTGCACTCGAATAACAAAGGATAATCACTCACTAGAGGCATCGTACAGACAGTTATCGGCCCCATAGAAAACATCTCCATAGCTTGTTGGCCAGGTGAAGGTCTTGCCGCAATTGGCAGTTGCAGTAGTAGCTGAATCATCTCCAGGGTAGCATCCGTAAATTGGTGCTTGGCCATTGAGGATACTGATGACCCCATTCCCTAGTTCCTCATTGTTGATTCCTGCGCACATGGGCGTAGCCTCTTGGGCATCATCAACGACTGTAACACAACCACTGTTGATATGCTATTCAGTGTCTGGTCAGCTTTTATATTATGGACATCAAGCTGTGGGAAATACTTACCAGCTTTGTTGCAATGGCAAAGGATTGAGTTCCTATGAATACTGCCAAAAGAGCAAGTCTATTGTTGCGTGAGAAAAGCATGATTGAAATGAGTTGAATATATGTTTTAGTCAATGAATATTGTAGATGAAAGATTCTATGTAGAATAGGAACGGGGCATCAGAGCTTTATATAGCCAATTTCGCCTCTGCTGCATAATGAAGTATCCTTCAAACTATCTGCCTGTGAAAGTGATACGAGCTGATTCCAAAATAATCTCTGAAAATGGTGTAGCAGTATCATTATTCTGCCTAGCCTGTGGCCAATTGAATATCAAAATACCGAAGGATTGATCAGCGACCAGCTGCTTTTGCAACCAGTGATACCCTTGTACTGATGAGCTTAAAGATTCATTGGATATCATAACATCGAAAGATTGATCTGCAACTCAAATACTTTGACGGTGTCAATTGCCGGCCACGGAAGTATACGTAGAATACAGAATACACCACAACACAATTGTTTACATAACAGTTTAATGATGTATGTTCTTGCATATATATCCTTACAATGGAGAAGGATGAATTGATGCTGTCACCGTCAGAATACTTATCTAATATTTTCTAAATTATGGGATTGGCGATTTGGATGATTGAATCGAAATTACGTTGGCTCAGCCGTTACAAAGTATCTGGCTCACCACGTTTACATTACACCCCGCGTAATGGGCCCTTGTCCATGTGTATTTGTCCGGCGGTGAAGTTAACATTCTATAGCTGTGTCACAGTATATGTACATATATAGTTGATGTTGCAATCCCTCACAGACATTAAGTGCCTGATATAGATTAGCCTGGCACTGTTGTTCGCAGAGCCTTACGACGATCACAAAACATTGTTTAAGAAAGGCAATACTTAAGTTCAATAGTGAAACCTTCTCGTAACTACCAGACGTTCAATATTAGTAAGCAACTAAGTTTTACGAAGGAGCCAATTAAATCGTCGAGTAATAAAGCGCGCTTATGTTAGCCGCTAAATGGTGTATAATGTAAGCAGCTTTGTTTACGAATGGGCCAATTATATAACTTAATACCGAGTTATTCTCTTGCACTGCACCGATGTTTACGAATGGACCAGTTAGATTGTTGAATATTAAAGCCCTCTTACATTAGCTGCCATTTGGTGCATAGAGTAAGCAGCGTTGTTTACGAATGGTCCAATTAGATAATTCGATACAGAAATACCAGTCTTACAATAATATATAGATTCTCTTGTATTGTACTGCTACGATATATTGTTGACCGAGTGAAGGTTTGTTTGCGTATATGAATATATGGTTATAATCCTGTAGTATATAATTTTGCATAGCCATAAATGAAAGTGTTCTTAGAAGAAATTGTATAGCTATATCTGATGTATGTACTTATTTATGAACTAGCTGAACTATCTATATTATAAGGTATAAAATGTAGGACGTGGTTACGAACATCATACAGACTATTGAAAACCCGCATTTTATAACTACTTGATTATGTCACGGTATCAGGACCCACCAATGACTTAGGTACTAAATTAATTGAGAGAGAAAGAGAGCAGGATTTTACTCTACAGCTATTTTATAGGAAAATGAAATAGAAAAAGATATATGATGGTGCAATTCCCTCAATATAGGTTTGATACTTCCATGGAGTACCTCTCCCGGTTAACTCACACGGAAAAGGTGACCTGATCTTGAGAGTCATATGTTTTCATATCTTAAGTTCATTTGCTGCAAAAACTATTCCCAGCAGTAAGGGTTCAATATCACGCGGCTGCGAACACAATAATTCACTGACAAAGAAAAAACCAGAGAAAGCAAAAGAAATACCTCACACTGTTCTCAATAATTGAAAAACATCAAAAGCTATAAGGATGAGTTTAGGGCCAGCTTGTGCTGGATATATATGGGACCACGAGCCCGACTCCGATGGAATCCCTAAGAAAATAGTCCTTAACATGATAACTCTAAGCTTGAAGATGAGATTGATACTTAGGATCTCAAATCTCCGGTAGTGAGGTTCCAAGAAGCATTGATGCATCTCTTCAGTACCTTTGTACACTAAAAAAATAACAAGTGCAATATCAATGTCAACTGACTTCAATGTAAGGCTTAGAGTGGGCTTTTCAAATGTTTGTGTTGAAACAGGAATATAAAGACCCCTAGAACCTCCACATAAGAAGGGGCAGATTGTGAAGCAAAAAACTAACTTTACCGAACACATTCACAGACATAGAATTCCTACAGACTTCTGCGGAGCAGGCCTCTACTGGCCGTGCTCATACTTGGTTTATATCAAGACCAGAACCTCGCACAGCTATACTAATCAAGTTAGACTGGCATGCTCACTACCTCTCTGGGCCCACTATCCACAGCCCGGTGAGATATTATATATATATTATCTCTCATTCACTCTTAAATCATCATCTTGTCTGTGTCTTCAAGAACAAGAACGAAGCAAAGAAAACTTCTTTAAATTTACGATGGATTATCGCAATATTATTGCCGTTCTGCTTTTCATATTCTACAGTATATCTTTCTTCGCCTCAATATTTCTCATCTGGCGCCATGGTTGGCGTGCCAGCTATGAAACCTGGTTTGTTCTGGCTTCGTTTTCCGCCTCCCGTCTAGCCTTCGCCGCTCTCCAACTCTCAACAATCGCTCAACCTGATCGCATCGGCTTACGCATTGCAGCAGCAACCTTCTCTATAGATGGGCTATCTCCTCTTCTCTTCTCCTCACTTGGCCTACTGCATCGCCTGATGGACACCGTTGGGAGACATCGCCCTAACATTTGCCTAAATCGACGGCACCTGAGAATTATGGAAATTATTATTACAGCAGCATTCATTTGTGCCAGTGTGGGATTCTCTGGATTAACAGCGGAGGAGGTCATGAATGGTATCCCTCACCACCCGTCCACGTCCCGCGCCGCAGCAATACTGTACATTATCGCCTTGGCAGGCATTTTGATTAGTACTGCCACTATGTCTTACTACCATGCAAGCGTTGAAGATGGGGAGAAAAGAAGTTTGTGGGCACTTGTTGTGTCACAGCCGTTATTACTTATACGCACGCTGTACCTATCGCTGGATATTTTAGGAAACATTCCGAGATTCAGCGCCATTAGTGGAGATGTTACAATTTTCCTATGCATGGCGCTGCTCGAAGAGGCACCAGTTGTAGCTGGGTATCTGGGCGTGGGATTCACGTTACGGGTGATCTCAAAGGAGGGATTGGAGCACGTTGGTGAGGAACTGGAATGATGACTACGTGGGGATATAAGGTTTTATGGAATATAGTAATACTTGAGTCTTAATTACTAGATCGATCAGTAGATGAGACTCGACGCAACATGTATGTATATGTATATGCGTATATCAGATAATTCCAATGTATCAAGCTACTGGAATCACTCATTCTTCTACTTTGCAGGGTTGGAGGTTCGGCGCGTCAGAGTAGCAAAGTTGCACGACTCTATACTGACATTGCCTTGAAGATACACTTAATTTGACGTTTTGCGCTACTGTACAATTACATAAGTGGGGCCATATAAGGTTGATTGGGTGATTGGCAGACCCACTAGTCCGTGATGATTGTTCATTGGCTCGCACTGCTGACCCGATTAGGCATTTTGCTCGGTCGATCTTTAAACCCGCTAGCATGACATCAAACTGTAAGCATTTCGCTATTACAATAGACAGGACTGTAAACCAAGAAGCATCAACTTCTCTGCCACCTTTCATTTCCCATTTTCCTTACATTGTCTGAAGTGACTGCGGACTGGCACAGCCTCAAATTCCACATGCGTTGGCTAGTTTTCGCGTGGTCAACAGATCAACACTTTACCTGTTCCGCACAATGCAATTGCGCCTACGTATCTTACGGGCCTGTAAAACAATCTGATGAGAAGCAGGGCGTTTCTTGTCTACATCAACTACCATTATCAAATCCCTATTGAACCAAACGGTGTACGGATCTTGTCCCTTGTCCCAAGTACTCATGGTCTATTGCGGTCCGCCAAGTCGGGGATGCGAGACTTGCCGAAAAAGGAAGATTCGGGTAGGGTGATCTTTTCTGTGACATTCATAGTCTTTCTCTCTACTAATACATGACCAGTGTGACCAAGGACCGCTTCCAAAAGGCTGTACGCAGTGTTCTAAGGCCAAGCGGATATGTCTCGGCTACCGGGATATTCAGCAAGTGCTCTTCCGGAACGAGAGCTCAAATGTGGCAAAGAGAGTGCAGTCTGCTAAGAAAAACCAAAGTTTGCTAGCTCAAAATAATGTAAAGTCTGCTAGACTTAAAGGATCCAGGAATTCCACCAGGGTTGGAAACATGTACGCCCTGGTACCATCGCCCGATGACCAGGCTGTTGGTTTCTTCTTTACTAACTTTTGCAACAATGTCACCTTCGCCCGCAATGCTATAACCAAACCTGATGGCCATGTAGATATCTGGTCATGCGAAATCGGTGACCACCTTTATACCAGCATGAAGGCTGTCGGCCTTGCGGGTCTCTACTACAACAGCCATAACCCAGAGTTCAAAAAACTTGCCCGTAAAAAATACCTCGATGCAATCCATTTAACAAATGAGGCTCTCCGCACACATGTCACGGCTACCAAGGACAGCTCTCTTCTTGCCGTCATAACTCTAGGCCTCTTTGAGAGCGTGTGTGGATATATGGAGAACCATCTATTAGCATGGGAAAATCACATCAACGGAGCAGCCACGTTGATCAGCATACGCGGTCGACACCAATTCGAATCAGCAGTCGGTCAGAGGATGTTCATGCAAGTGACAACGAATTTGCTTTGCAGCTGCCTCCAGCGGGATATTGTGTTCCCTGAGCAAATAACAAAGCTTATCATAGAGGCAAAGAAGTGCAACGTCATTGACCCAAGCAACCCAATCTGGCGATTAATCGAGATCATGATAGACTTAGCCAAAATCCGGGCCGGTTTGCATCACTGCCAGGTGCACGAATATCATGAGACTGTCGACCAGTTACTCAAACTAGACGCTGAGGTCGAATCGTTGATAGCTTCACTATCATCATCGTGGTGTTTCCGCATCGTGTATACATCTGAAGATCCCGAGATCATAGTCAACGGCTATTATCATGTCTATTCGGGGTACTGGCAGGCGCAATTCTGGAACACTATTCGCACCTGCCGTCTGCTCATACATGGCACGATACGTAAAATCTTGCTCGACAGGTTTTCCGCAACTCCTCCGGCTTTCGGTGAGCCACAGTACGCCCAGATCTTCACAGAGAGCACAAAGAAGCTCTACCAGCTCCAGACTGAAGTCCAGGCCAGTGTGCCCCAACATATTGGCTACCTCTCTGCTATAGATCAGCGCCAGCGCTGTCATCCCGACCGATCTCTCTCTTTGTCCTTCTCTGTTATAGACTTCTCTAATGGGAGAGATAACTCCAACATTTCCCTCGGTCTTCTTAAGTTCCCTTGGACCGATTTTGACGTCAAGGTGACCGACACTATGCCAAGAGAGCTGATTAACACCCATGTACCTATCGTTTGTACCCACAGTTCTACCCTCCTCTGCTCGACGCTATTCCTGATAGGAAATCAGGGCGCCACAACAAGAATTATGCGGAAGTGGATGATGGGAGTTCTATCATATATGGGCAAGACAATGGGATTAAGGGAAGCTAAAACCATGGCAGATTTGCTGACAGAGAAGGTGAACGCAGAAGTAATGGTGTAAAATGTACCCGTTATATAAAATAGATCAATAAAGTTAATTTTAGAATTCGTGAGCAAAGGGTTGTATTCTTTATTGTTTGTTACCCCTTTGTTACGCTATCAATAAATCACCACCCATTAATCAAAGTCAGCTGAACAATGTCTTATATTCCAACACTAATACGTCTTCCAGGTCAATTTCTTTTCATAAGCTGTTGGTACATGAGTCTTCAATTCTAAAGAGAAATCTAAACTGAAACCAGATGCGACCTAATTTAGCTTGAAGTAACCTTTAACTAGCCCAGAAGACGTAAAAACGCCTTGTGGGTCAACAGCCTTTTGAATCGCCTGAAGTCTGGCCTTGTTCGTTTCCCCATAGCTTGAGAATGGGTCTTGGGAAGTGTATGCATAGTTGATA
This sequence comes from Allantophomopsis lycopodina, assembly GCA_024752465.1. Taxonomy (NCBI): domain Eukaryota; kingdom Fungi; phylum Ascomycota; class Leotiomycetes; order Phacidiales; family Phacidiaceae; genus Allantophomopsis; species Allantophomopsis lycopodina. Next base: position 124,638 of record CP103001.1, read on the forward strand.
TACATCCACCTGTAGTCTTTGCCAGCATCCACTGATGCTGCCTTGGCTCTCTCAATCCATCTTTCAGCAAAAGCATACATAGCCTCGTCATCCTCGGCGTTGTCCCACACAGAAGTAAGGAGAATAACTGGGATTGGTTAGCATTTATATCTATATGCATTTGAATAGTTAACCTACCAGTAAGCGGCCCTTCAATATTAATTCCATAAGCATTGCCTCCTCTCTCTTTTCCAGCGGCAATAGCTCCTGCAGCATATGCCTGAGAGATGACATTTGGGAAGAATCCAGAGACATTCTTGATAGATTGAATCTCCTCTGCCATGATCTGCATCACTTGCTTATCTAAGCTGGCCGAAGGATAGTATGATAACGTAGCAAACAAATTACTGTATAAGTTAGCTAAAGAGCCAAGAGCCGTATTGTATCCGATAATACGTACCGGCCACCATCTGGCGTTGCCTCAGCCGTTTCCACTGAAAAATTACTCATCCAGTCAATTCTGAGAGTGCTTGATTCGTGCTCAATTGAATTTATGGTTTGGAATACCGGTGGATCTGCGATAGGCTTTAAGTAAGCCTCACTCACACCGACAGAGAATGAATCCGAATCCTGGTTATAGCCATAGCTATAGGACCAGGAGAAATCTGTTTCAGTTGAATTTGTAGTAAGCTCATATGCTGCTGCAGCAATTGCATCTAGCTTGTCGGCTGTATATCCGATGTTTCCACCAAACATCTGTTCCTGTGGAACTGCTCTCATCGTGTAGTGAGTGACAATACCGAAATTGCTCATACCACCACGAAGTGCGAAGTATAGATCTGGGTGGTTGTACTGATTGACCGTGATAAATGTAGCATTAGGTAGGACAATCTATAGGTCATTAGCCAATATCCCCAGTTCAAGAGTAGATACACATACATCGTACTCAAAAATATTATCAATACCTAGCCCATACTGCGGTGAAAGGTTTGAGAAACCTCCTCCAAGTGCATAACCACCGATGCCTACACCACCAGACCTTCCACCAAGTGTTGTCAGATTGTACTGTTCGAGTCCAGAGTATAGCGTGAAAAGAGTGTGTCCACTACCAAGCTTGGCCTGCGAACGGTTGGAGGCTACCTCAATTGACTTGAAATTTGCCATATCAACTGTAACACCGCCCACCGATATGGAATCATCGGGGTTGCGTGCATGACCACCACCTTTCACAGCAAAATTGCACCAGTTGTCCAGAAGCACGCTCATAATTTGTACGACGTCGTCGCTGGTGTTAGGCAGTATGCGGCATGCCGACACCACATCTTGTTGCTTCGCATCCCAAACTGTGAAGTTGCCGTTGCCTGGCAAGTGTATTTCGGAGGGAAAGGCACTAGCCAGCTGTGAACACTGCAAAACGTTAGAATTTGAGAGAGATTCGATAATGGACGAAGGGAGACGAACTGCTGTGCTGCATGCTGCTGTTGTAGAGTTCTGTCGCTTTGAAATAATAGAGTTCTGGGCAGGTGTGGCAGCGGTATTTGAGGAAAGTAGTAGAACCCCTATCAAGAAATTTGGAAGATGCATGATTGCAAGCAAAGATTGCTGAAGTCGGATGATGTCCTAAAGATGGGATCCCATGATGGATATCATAGAGTGTTTTTATATCATTTTGAGATCATTCAATCGTTGCTATCTTGCAAATAATACACCTGTATGACTATTATTCTGCCCATGTTATCGGATACAAGGTCCGTATGTGTACCTGAATAAGAGTAAACCTTATACACGTCGTCATAAAGCCGTAAACTCCATACACCAGAACTTAGGTTGAGGGAGGTAATCCGGACATAGTTCCTTGGCAAGGGAGTAGCCGGAGCGGAATAGGTGTCCGATGTTATCAAGGAATCCCCTCATATCACGCACGGAGGCTCAATGCGAATACCATGTTGATGAATATACGGTTGGCAAAATTCGGGTGAGTAGTACTCCTTAGTCATTTCTTGCACCATTTATGTATTACGATAAGCACGTTACATCAACCCAACTCAATTACTATTACAGAGAAGAATGTTCCTAGGATATAATGGCATTGTAAAATATCCCGATGCATTTTTAGGGGGATTTGTTTTGAACGCCAAGAGTTGATGTTTCTTGTGATGACGTAGACGTAAGCAGTTTGCATATCAACTAGGGTTCAGACCATGCATTGCAAAATATGGCACATACCATGATGATCATTGATGCCCATGTAATTGGGACAGGGAATACACAACAGGGTTATAATCCGATTCTTTTAATATATCAATTCTTCCGTAAGGATTGCGGGCTTTTAGATAAGGTACTCCGCGTAGTATATTTATGCAAAGGTAGGGAAGTAAAACGTTCTCGGAAACACGGCCTATCTAAATACCACAGGGAGAAAATAGAGCCAAGAAATTCATGATACATGATGTCCGGTATTGTGTGATAGCTTCTGATTGTCTACAAAATCTTTAATCTTGTAAATGTGTATGTTAGAAAAGATCGAGTGGGAGGTAGGTATGAGTGGAGCAGTCAATGTCAGCCCATATGCTAAGCATTTTCAAAAGTCCGACAAAGATAACTCCGAGACACTATTGATTGAGAGGAAGCTTATTTGTGGTAGTCATTATAGATTGAAACTGGTCAAAGTTGAGATGTTTTAACTTCCCGCAAAGCTACGAGAAATCCCCCTATTGACACTACGAGCTCTCGAAATTTCTTAGCTGAGGAAGAGGCAGGGAACAGGTGGTGGGGTCTCTGCTACCTTGATTCACATCTTATATTCAGACATTTGTATGAGAAGTCTAGACTTCCATGCAAGCGATCTAGTAAAGTTTCGGTACCTATGATCTTGGATATTCGCTGTGTTGCATGTCTACATGATGTATAACAGCTAACTTGGCACAAACTGAATTCGTTTTCTTAAACATACTGTATAGCCAGTCTCGCTAACCATCATCAATGTTGAGATCACTAAGGATGATTTCAAACCGGCTGTTACGACATTGAGCAAAATTTGACAGAGGCGATCAAGTCCTGTGATGAATGAATCCACCTGGCGGGGCGCTTGAATGAGGCATCTCAATGTAGTTGCATAGAACTTAAAAGACACATTCGCAAAATCAATCACAGGCCTCCAACCTTCAAACGATTTCGAGATTGTGGTGCAACGGTTAAGTACTTAAGAAGTAAAATATATCACAGAGCAACGAGCACATTTTGTTTTCCAATAAATCTTACACGCAAAATCTCATCCCTGGCAGGATATGAGCTATATCCTAGAATAATTCACTATTGCCCTCTTAGTTCCAGCTTGTTTTGGTATAATCTGATAATCTAGGCGTAAGATATCCGAAAGGCTTGAGATGCCTGACTTTAAGCAATTATACTGTTGTAAAGTTAAATTTTTCAGTGATTTCATTCGTGCATGGGATATATTATTGAAACTTGAGTTCATTCTACTGCAAAACACTGCATACAAAGTTATACACATCAATACTCGACCTCGGTGTGTACTACGTAGAGGGTGAATAGCTCTTGGTGGCTACATGGTAGCTTGTTACGATTTCGCCTAATCTAAGCTTAAATCACCAAACTCAATCTCAGTAAATAACCGCCCTTAAAGCCCGACAGCACGCACGGATAAACTCTATTCGTATCTACTAATATTGGCCTGGTAGGTAGTGTACAACATAACAAAAGAAATCCAGATCGTCCAGATCAAATATATAACAAAAGAGAGTCATCAGAAAGATCGTTCAAAATAACAAAATTAAGACCCTAAAGCAACCGAACGCCACAAAATTCAACTCCGCCTCACCATTCTTTCCCTATCAACCAAATCCCCGGCATTCCTCAACCGACCCCTCCACCCCTCCACAAACAGAAACGCGCTCTTAAGCTCCTGTTTACCCATCATCATCTCATCTCTGACACTAGCTCTTCTTTCCAAGCCAACCCTACCTCCCGTTCCAGATCCAGACCGAGGCAACATGTCTTGATGTCCGAGACTAAAACTCCTTCCCAAGTCACGCCCAATATTCCGTCTCAGAACTTCATCAGCATTCCCTTTCTTGGGAATGGATGGCAGTGTTAAGATGTCCGAGTGTGGTCAATGGCCGGACAAGAGCGAAGAGTTCTCATCGAAAACATCGGACTTGCCTGTAAGAGGTCCATTGTCAATGTTGTGAGTGTTTGAGGAAATGCCGCGCAATGATCTTTCAGTGGATACGGAATCGGGTGGGTGATGAGCTAGAGGATTGATAGGTTCCTCAGCAGGAGTAGATTTCCAGCCTCCAGGAACTTTGGGAGAAGAAGATATACGGTGTGGTGGCGAAGGTGGCCGATTATCACCATCTAAGTTGCGAATTATCAGCTCGCCATCCTCGTTTTCATCATAGTCATCGTTTCCGTTACGAGCTACGGATCTGGAGAGAGACATACTGCTTGGTCGAGATCGGATAGAAGGAGAAGGAGAGATCTTGGGGGCCGGTTTTGTGGCTCCTTCGAATATAGACCGTGCCCGTGCAAAAATGGATCCACCAGTCGTGCTTGCAATTGAGGGGGAGTTTGATGGAGTACGATTATGAGATATCCCAGAAAACCCTCTGTAGGCTGTGTCGTCCGACTCATTCGTATTGCTCGTTGCTGACGTACTCAATCTAGGGATTCGGGATGGACTGGGTGTGAAATCTGAGATATCATCTTTCCTTGAACGTACGGAGTTTGGTGATCCTCTGTTTTCACGAGAGCTTGGGGGCTCTATTTCTGAAGAGGTTTTTCTCTGTGATGGTGAACTGAAAGGTTGCGATGATGAAAGGGAGCGTAGACTGCTATAGGAAGTCGATGGAAGATTAAGACTTCGTGCATATGGTCTCGTCTTTCCTGGTCCATCAAATGTGACCTTGCTGTATGAGGCAGATGTGGGTCTGTTGACTTCGTGATCATAATTCTCAGGAGCATAAGGGTCAAAGTCATCAAGCTGTGGACTTGGAGCCAGAGTACGCGCGGGTTGGTCATCTTGCTGAGATGGAAGTGAAGTCTCGTCATGATGCTCGGCCACCGGTGTCTCCTGAGTTACGGCGACAGAAGGTGTTGCTTGTGGAGACGTCTCAATTTTATCTAAATTCGTGATTTTCTCAGCAGAATCTTCTTCTTCGGGAGACTCATCGTCATTAGACAGTTCTTGTTTGGAAATGACCTCAAGTAGGGATTGTTGATGCTCATGACCATTTCCAAGTCTTCTCTGATGCACTGGCTGCGCGACTTCGGGTTCAACCGCGGTATCTTTCACAATATCCTCAGGATCTGTGGATGACACCTCCTTATTTTGCTGATGCTCATCATTCTGCTCTGGCACTGTTGGTTGAAGATCGAATTCAGGCTGGGAGACCTCAGGTTCAATACTTGTTACTTCCGGCTGGATTTTTTCAAGCTGGGTAGTCCCAGTTGTGACCTCATCATTCCCATCTAATGCTTTTGGCTGAATGTCGCTCTCAGGTTGAGCAATCTCAAGCTTAGATTCTGGAACCCCTGGTTGGCCTTTCTCAAAGTGAGAATCTTCGACTTCAGGGACTGAAACATTTGGCAATTCCTCACTTTCAACATGAGAAACCTCAGGAACAATCTCGTGCTTTTCTGGTTGCTCGTTTTCGATCTTTTGTTCCTCAGGGTCAGATACTGAGATCTGTAATTGCTCGTCACTCATGAGAAAAGAACTCTTGGGTACTGTCTTTGGAATTTCGTATTCATCCTTCAGATCGTCATTTACAGGCAAGGAGGCCTCATCAGCGTCCAGAACTGAAGTTTCGACTGGTTGGATATTTTCAACATGCTCAATGGGCAGTTCCTCATGAACAGGTGAAGTCTGCTCTTCGGCCATTGGAGTCTCAGGAAGTTCCACATTAATCGGCTCTGGATCAGCCACTGGTATCTCGGCAAGCTCAACACCAACCGGTTCCGAGTTAGCCATTGGGATCTCAGGAAGTTCAACGTTAATCGGCTCTGGATCAGCCATTGGGATCTCAGGAAGTTCAACGTTAACCGGCTCTGGATCAGCTACTGGTGTCTCGGCAAGCTCAACACCAACCGGTTCCGAGTCAGCCACTGGTGTCTCAGCAAGCTCAACACCAACCGGTTCCGAGTCAGCCACTGGTGTCTCAGCAAGCTCAACACCAACCGGTTCTGAGTCAGCCATTGGGATCTCAGGAAGTTCAACGTTAACCGGCTCTGGATCAGCTACTGGTGTCTCAGGGATCTCAACGCTAGTCGGCTCTGGGTTCAGTAAACTCCCATCTGTTTCAAGTGCCTCGTGCGAAGCAGCTACGTGATCTTCAACCAAGGACTCTGAGCTTTCGATATGCTCCACGGCTGGACTGTCGTCAGAATCTTCTACAACTGAAGTATCCACTTTATCGTTTAATGACTCGGGATCGACGATACCGACAGAATCGATATGGGCCTCGTTACCCTGCTCAGATAATACCTCGTGGTGAGGTTCGGACACATTTTCCAACTCATCCTGCAGGTCCTTGGCGGTAGTTACATCCTTCTCAGCAGCTGGTGTCTTTGGCAACTCAATACTAGCTGGATCATGTTTGAGCTCATGACTAATGTCTGGCTCAACATTTTGGTGGATAGGGGTAACTTCATCCTGAGCCTGTAAAACATCTATTGGGACTGCACTTGCCACTTCATGATGTTCGGGCGTTGGCATCTCCATATTAGCACTTGATGATGTCTCTTCATTGTCGGCCAGAGGCATCTCTGGTGCATCAATGCTGACAGATGCAGGCTTGGACTCCTCAGTCTCAAACGGAACAGCCTCCTTGTCATGTGGATCATCTACACGGTCCCCAGATGGTCGCGGGTGCAAAGTTTCGAAATGATCAATCAGTTCCTCGATTGGTGTTCGAGGAGGCTCTGGGAAACCGCTGGGAGTTGTTGGAGTCTTGAGGCTAGGGGTCTTGAGACCAAGGTCCTCTTCACTTGGCTGCTCGAGATATTGAAAGACATCATACTGCTTTGTGGCAGGTATGGTCACTGTCTCACTCGTCAATTCGCGCACTGCTGACACTTGGGGCTCAAGCTCTGTCCTGATGAAAGGGAGGTCATGCTTTTTAACAGGTTCACCTTCATCACCCGCCTGTATAGCTGGTGTGCCCGTTGCTGAATCAACAACAGGTGGGGTATACACGGTAGGAGTCAAGATCTCTTCTCCGTCCTCGTTTAAACTCCTGATTGAGCTTTTGCGGTCCATTTCCTTGAAAGGTAAGGCCTCAGAGCTGCGTTTCGCAGGGTCAAAGCTACCGGTATATACTGGTGTAACGTGAGAGTTAACGTGGGCAGCGGGCTGTACGTCAACAGGACTGTTCATTGGACTGATGTAGTGTTCCCCAAATGAACTATCGTTACCATCATCAGATGTTGCGGAGTGGGATTCTGGGGCCTCTTCAGGAAGCTGCTTTGGTGAAAGTTCTATGTCTTGAGCCAATGGTTGTTGATTTAGCTGTAATTCTTCCACTACTGGGGACTTCTCCAGATTTATGGATTTGTCGGTCGGAAGCGCTGTCTCTACTGATGAAGACTCCTCTCCCACGTTTTCTAAAGATACAATTGGCTCCTCGAGATTCTCAACCTTCGGTGTTTCTTTAATACTGGAAACCTGTTCGTGGATGGCATCATTGCTATTCTCTTCTGGTTGATGACTTTCGATTTCAGGATGTGCGTCAACTGGAGGAAGTTCAGGCTCTTCAGTATGAACAGCAAGCTGTTCATCAACGCTGTTGATTGGATCGTCCATCTCCACAACTGGAGTGTCTTCTGGGAGCGCTATCTTCGTAGGATCATGTTCCTCATCGCTTTCTTCGATCGTATGAAGAGTATGAGGGCGGTATCTTTCCTCATCCTCTTCGTCTTCCTCATCTCCATCGTCAGATTCATCTTCATCGTCATGACTTTCATCATCATCATCATCATCATCATCATCGCTGTCGTACTCATCATCGTCGTCATCATCATCTTCCTCTTCACTAGACTCATCAGATCCGACTTCAGTGTTATCAGAACTTATATTATCTTCATGATCTTGAGATGCGATGATACCACCAATAATCGGCACACTGGCAATTGCTCCAATTGCCGCAGGTAAAAATGATGATTTATACTCTTCGTGATCTTCAGACTCTTCGTGTTCTCCAATATGGACCGGCTCAACCTCCTTGACCGGATGTTGAGGTATTTCATGCTCGGCAATAGAAGAAACGTTACCATTTTGGGTGTCATCAATCTCTGAGGGAAGGGATTTCTCGACACTGGATTCTTCCATATCGTTGTTTATGACAGGATGCTGAGCAGATATCAATGCGAGGTTTCTTCGTGGACTTGGTTGCCACCAAACGTCTGCAACATCCTTGCGTGGAGAGAGGAGCTTTGAAGAATTTTTATCATTAGTTGGCATTTCGATGACCGTTTCTTTTATAGCATCTGGCGTTGTGATGTCATTATGTGGCTGTTCAGAGTCCTCACTCAGCTTGATTTCCTCGGCCGGTTTGATATCCTCAGACAAAGGGAGATCTTCAATAACAGGATCTGGTTTCGAGTCCTCCATTGCGGTTGAATCTTGGGTAACCGGATTTGATGCAGGTTCTTCGATCGGTTGAGAATCTTCCACCACAGAACTATTTGACTCAATATCCTTGGTAGTTGAAGCAGCTTCAATCGCCGGGCTACTATCCACTGCTTTCATCATCTGGGATATATGTGGAAATGATTGGGTAGGCTTTTGAATACTCTCTTCATCAACAAGCTCCTTAATCTGCTGCGTCTCCGTTGAATCTTCAGTAGCCGGTTCCTTGATGATTAACTCTTGAGCTGGATCTTCAACCCCTGATTTAAACTCGACTGGCTCAGATTCGACTGGCTCAGACTCGACTGGTTTAGACTCAATCTGTGCAGATTCAATGGGACCAGATTCGACTGGCACAGACTCGACTGGCTCCGATTTGACTAACTCCGATTCGACTGGCTCCGACTCGACTGGCTCCGACTCGACTGGCTCCGACTCGACTGGCTCCGACTCGACTGGCTCCGACTCGACTGGCTCCGACTCGACTGGCTCCGACTCGACTGGCTCCGACTCGACTGGCTCCGACTCGATTGGGTCAGACTTGACTGGTTCAGACTCAATCTGCACAGCTTCAACGGGCTCAGATTCAATGGGACCAGATTCGACTGGCTCAAACTTGACTGGCTCAGACTCGACTGGCTCCGGCTCGACTGGTTCTGACTCAAGCTGCACATATTCAACCTGCTCAGGTTCAATTGGATCAGATTCGACTGGCTTAGACTCGACTGGCACAGACTTGATTGGCTCAGACACGGCTGGTTCAGACTCGACTGGCTCGGATTCGATTGGCTCAGACACGACTGGTTCAGACTCAACTGGCTCGGATTCGATTGGCTCAGACACGACTGGTTCAGACTCAACTGGCTCGGATTCGATTGGCTCAGACTCGACTGGTTCAGATTCAATCTGCACAGCTTCAACGGGCTTAGATTCGACAGGTTCCGAATCGACAGACTCCAAGCTCTTCTCGTGGACTGGCGCATCCTCCAGAGCCTTTTCCGCCGGCTCGTGGACCTCCTCAGAGGCCATTGGTGAGCTGATCTTCTCTGTGTTATCATCGTTTGCAGTCACTGGGAGCGATTTAAGCTCACCAGCATTCCTACTCTTCCTAGCCGGTATCTTGGGAATCTCCAAAGATCGTTTGAGTTCGGCGTCGATCTGATCATTGATAGCCTGGTAGAAAGCATGTTAATACCTGAGTACATCCCAATTGACACAATCTAGTTTGAAGAATTGGGGTTGCATACCTTTCTCTTGGCCTGTAATTCTGCCAAGGCATTCTGATGCTCCTCGTATCGTTGAGCAGCCTCTTCCTCGAGCTTGCTCATCTCTCCATCAATCTTTCCATGGAAATCTAAATGTTTTCCATCCCTCTCCTTCTTTCTCTCTTCGTCTTCCTCAGCTCTTTTCCTTGCGATCTCCTCATCTTCCTTCTCATGCAGCGCCTTATTTTCCTCTATCCATTTCTGGCGCTGTTGTTCGAGTGCACCCATTGCCTCGTCATGATGCGATGTATCGGTCAGGTTCTTAATGACGCTGTGAATAGCGCTGATATTATCGTGCATCTGCTCAAAGAGCGCAGCGACGCCCTTCATGGCATCCATTGTGGCTGCGGATTATGGTATTTTACCTGATGTTCGTCTCGTAGTGTAAAGAAAATGGGGATTGCAGACGCAAAGGTCGTTTTCCTTGACGAATTATCGTGAATGTATGGTATACACAATTCTAGATGAACAAGGAAAAAGTTCAGGAGGAACAGATGAACAGATGAACTCTACAAGGAATATAAAGGTCACAGAAAGGAAGGGAATTGGGTACGATGGCCTTACCAACGAACAGCAAACACACATGACGCATACATAGCTCCCAACCAAAGCCCTACCTACCTATCGTCGCATGTGGCATATAGTACCTTCCCACGGCCATGGCTATAATGCTAGGTCATCAATCAATCCATGGTGAAATGCACCAGTGGTGATGTGCCAGGTACAACTCAGTCGTCGACACACGCAACTCGGGCCGCAAGGTGCGACTTGAAGGTGCTTGTGCGAGAGAAATATCATGCGTGTGGGACACAGTCGACGTTTCACCATGTAAGTGGTCAGAGAGCTAACCCGAGATCAATTAGCATGGGTCGGATTCGTATATACCGAAGATAGAATTTTTGGCAGGGATGTTTAAGTAAGCAATCAAAGGGTTCAATATATGTAGAAAGGGATATATGAAGGGAGATTGTTTGGATGAAATGAGGGTTGGGACGTTGGGTAGCTTTTTGAATGTGGGGGTTGAAGTAAGGTTAGGTGGTTTAGTTGGGTACACGTGTAAAGGAAGATGGAGCACGAGAGCATGGAGTGCAGGTGTTACCAGGACCAACAAGTAGAGCAAAGTGAGGCTGGTGGTACCTACAGTATGTACACAGTATGTACTACATACCACACCTATGTACCTAGGTATGGTGGGTATGTATGTATCGTCCGTGGCTGATGCTCCGTCGATGCTCCGCTAATGCTCCGCTAATGCCCTGAAGATCCAGGTCTTTTCCGCTGTAAGCGAGCGGGACGGTGCGTTTGGGGTTATTCCCTGCTGTGCTTCTATTTTCATGTTGATCATTGGAGCTAGCATGACCAATAGCATTCCCCTTAGAACATCAAATCACCAAAGGATTCAAAGAATTATCAATACGCTCTATTCCTGCTGTCGTGGTAATTTATTTTGGGATGCTTGTGAATCCTTCTTTTCTGCGTCATCATTGATGATTCGTACGTCGAACTTACTAATCTTTGTTTTTCCACCGTGGAATTCCGAGAGAACATCAATTTGGTAAAGGATCTATAACGGCGCATGATAGATAGTAAATTGGGTAGGAAATATGTTTGTAAGGCATAATATATCCTTGGGTTTATTTGCGTATTTATATAAACAGTCATGCTGCACATCTCGAACCAATATTCATAATGAAGTCATGTACAGACAGGATACCCGCCTAGTGCATCACCAGTTTGAACAGGTTACCTGCGTACACACACAGGTCACCAGTACAATTTTCTATATTCACTTATTACCATAATACCTGATGCTCATATTACATAACCCCAACTTAACGATTTCATCCCTGTCATCTATAATGGACCCTTTGAATATTTCTATCTCTGAATGATTCAATGGGTTCATGACTTAAAAATATGTATAATGCTACGCCTTTAAATCTTCTTACCCACATCATTGTGCGGCTCTTGATTATATCACCCTGTATAAACGTCAACATCTGTTCCAAAGTGTAAAGCTAAGATAGCTTAAAATCTTCTTTCACATTCGAATATTATCTGATGGTTTCTAAATCATGCTCCATGATGCAATATGAAGACAGACAAAAGAATTAGATTTCTTGTACTGTTTTGATTGATTTGGAGGTAGAGGTAATTTTCGTATCAAATAATCATCACTTAAGCTGTCACTGTTGGTCATAAATTCTTGATTATACTTTTCAAATATAGGTTGTTTTGTTTTTTAATGCTTGATTTCATGTGGCTGGTCGTTCAGATGAACCCCAAAGAGCAACCATCATTTAATGTCGCCATAACCAGTTTCTCAACGAATATAAGGCATTTGATACCTATACTACAGCCGATATAAAACAAAAATGTCCATCTACATGTTCCACCTTAATCTCTCGAACAAAATATCAAATATGCAATGGTTTGCTGCCCACGTCCATAAATCGAAGGTACGAGACAACACACTTGGAAAAGACCATTGTCGTTATAACACATCAGTATCACCTGGAGCCAGCTACGACTGCCCAGGGTAAAATTAGTGTTAAGTTAACATTCAATTGAGGTTCTGACAAAAGTACGAAATCTCCGCAATGACTTCTTTCTTTCCACATAGGCACACAACAACCCACAAATCGAACCTACTCTGCAGCACACACACATTTATATTACGCAACATGATCTTCAGCAATGTTCATCATAGCCGTATACAGTTTCGCTATCGTTGTCTGATATGTTGTCGACCATCGTTGCTTCGCCGATGAAGATAGGGTTGGAGTTCAAGAGATATAAATAAAGAACCTTAAAATTTCCCAACGAAAATATGTAAAGAGGGAAGCGGGGTTGTACAGAAGCCGAGGGCCAGAGACTGAAATTCCAAAACGCAGATGAATATAAAGAGATCGTCGTACATAAGGACTCTTACAAAGACATGGCAAAGGGTCCAGGTAAGACAGTTTCCGAAGAAGCAGCAACCTCAACTTTCAAAGCAAGAAATTCACCGCTCACTAGTACGACATTAAGAAATCCAAATTAAAGCCAAGGAGGATAAAAATTCTACAACTAAAAACCCCCTCAAGGGGCTCCTTAACACATCCCACCCATAGCACACCTTGCCCCCATCTCCATGACATCACTCCGCACTCCTGTCACCCCATCCCAAAAAACAAAGCAAATTCATTATCAATTCTTTAAATAAACTTCTGCGTTCCCGTGGCAGCCCTCGTGCTACGACTCCTGTACTGCGCGCGGAAACTCATCCTTCCCAACGTGCCATATCCAACGGCACCAACAAAGAGAATAGTCCAGACACCAGTGACGATTCCGCCGACGGGGATGATGAGAAGCTTGGTACCAGGAAGGACGAAGACAGTGCTGGACGTGGAGGTGCTCGTCACGGCCTTGGTGGAGAGCTTGCCTGTGATGAACTCTGCGGGGTCTGAGGGTAGGTCGGTGCTGATTGTGCTACCGTTGGCGGCTGTTGTGGAGAGTGTTACGGCAGGAGTGAGGACATTGCGCATTGCTTGGCTGGTATTTGTTAATATGTGATCAAGGGAGATATGAAGGGAAGGCTTACGCATCCATATCTGCCACCAATTTGTCAGAGTTGATTTGTCCGACAAAAGCATATGATTGAGCGAGCGTAATATCAGAGGTGGCTCTTTTGTTGATGTTCTCACTGCGGATTGAAGGCCAGGAAATGAGTGAAAATCCTTCCGTGCGCTTTTGAAGGGTCGAAGCATTGATGGGAGAAACAGTTGCATCAGCATAAGACAATGCAACTTCGACGTTTGCAGCAGAGATATTGGCGAAATCTCCACTTGGTTCACCGACCTTGTAGATGCGCAGATCGGCTTCGAAGACTCCAGTAGAATTATCAAGTGAGGCGAGATTATAACAGATAGCCATGCCGGTAGCGCTCATTGCGGACTTTGGTAGGTTGGTGAGAGCTGATGTACAGGCGACACTCGTAACATTATCCCAGCTGGTAGTGTTGGCATTGGTGGAGTTTAGGCTGGTGCTATTAACTGCTGCATCGCGCCTCTCGAAATCATCGACGTCAACCACACGCTCTACAAGACGGCGAGCAATTCGTTCTGTCATATCATCACGTCGAATGCCAGAGGTAATCTCCATGACAGTGGCACCGGAGACCTGACCAGCCAGTAGCAATGTGGCTGTCAAAGCTACAGGCCATTTCATGATGGCGGCGGTTTCTCTTCCCCCAAGATTTCTTTGCGTATAGTCGGCTTAGGTAGAATGAGCGTTGTCGAGGTGGGAAAGTATTGTAGTATTGGTAATTACGTAGAAGGAATCCGTCCGGCGGGGTCGTTCGTCAATCGAAGTAAGTGAATGTGATGGTTGATTGTTCGTTCCTCCCTCTTCCCAAAGCCTCCAAACAACCAGAGTAATACAAAAAAATGACGAGAGTAAGAATTGAATGAGGAGGGAACCTGCCCGAAAGGAGAGTAAGAGAGGGTGGGGATGATGATGTTTACCTACGTTTCCGCCGCATGAGAGACTGAGAAAGAAGAGAAAATGCAAATGTACGGTGGGATACAAGAATAGAAAAGGAACGACAGGGAGGAGGAATAGTAAGGGAGAAAGCCAGAGGGCTAACTAAAGGCCTGTGTATGATATGACATGCCTCCATGCTTGCATATACTTACATGGGCGGTATCTGCGACAAGATAACCTAGAGTGGCCTGAGTGAGGCTCACGAAGAGGAAAGTTGGGGAATGGTAAGATCAACAGTATCAAGGCACGGGTGTCGAATGCGGGTGGCAGAGATACTCGGTACAGTGGTTGTCGGAGACTAGCGCTCACTCAGAATTCTTGACGCTGCGCCCACTTGTCCTGGTCCGTAGGGCAGAGAAAGGGCATGAATGAAACGGGGATCCGAAGCAAGGGCTTGAGGGTTAAGATGGCAATGTAGAGAGTATTGGAAAAGCATCATCAGTCTAGTGAAAAAAACAGTCGATGGTCATGTCGTTCGTTTGATGCCGTGGTTGTTTTCCGCCTTGGGTTCGTGCGATTCGTGCCTGTGCTCACTCAGGAATGTATTGTGTACTGCCACGACGTACGAGAGTAACGAATAAGAGTTGCAGGTAAGCTTTTCGGTGCACGGCACCCCCATGATCTGGGCCTATGAAGGAGAGAGTTCCGGCACTGGGAAGTCTGGAAGTCAAGCCAAACGCTTGGTGCTTTTCGACATACCTATACCTGACGGACATGATACACTACGCATGGATGAGAGTGTTGATGGGAGATATCTTTGTGGACGTGCGCTCTGGTAGTGGCTGGATTGCAGCATTCCGTGCGTCTTGTGGATACTTGGGAATTGAGAGAGCTGCCAGTAGCATAGATGGATTGGAGAGCCAAGTGATGATGTTGTGTTGAGTGGCAGAGAGAATGGTGGTCGATGATACGGTTCTGAGGCGTCGCCGGTGTCAGGGTTTTGCAGTTGGTGCACCAGGTGCTGAGCGAAACGGGAGCCAAGCAACGCACAGGAGAAGCTCTCAAGCATCACCAATAGCTTTCATGCCGCCACAACATCATATTTTCATGAGGCACAGATCGTGTATCGAAAGACAAAAAGAAAATCTACTTCATCCGACGATTTTCCACATTCAAATGTATCATTGGATACTGTGGTATACGACAACTGTTCGCCCAATCCGGACAGAATGCACCCACAAAAGGTACGTTGAAGTACGTACCACACAGCGCGTAGTCAGAGCACCAAATTCAAGCATCACCATCCACCGCCAGATCCTCACCAGGGCCGCCGAAGCTGAAGCATTTCATTTCCGTCACAGGCACAGCCCACGATCATATTCACCCAAAGTAGCCCTATAGACCGCAGAATAAGGCGTTCAATGAGGCTGAGATAAGGTAAGACCAAGATAATTCAAGCATCTTCAACAGCAACGTGAAGAGAGGCTTGCATCGCTTAATCTACGAAACCCCCCTGAACGAGGGTTCGACCAGCGACGAAACGCCTCATGATTCAAAAATCAAAGCTTGACCGCTGGTGTCTGTGAGTTTAAAACGGCTTGGCCGCATTCCTATGGTTGTCAACGACGGATACCATTTTAACCAATTCCATTAAGCTTGACGATCCTTTTGATTGCTGAGCAGAAGCGCTGAGGTGAAATCACGTGTGGACGACTTCATCTCATGATTAAACTATACTTAGTAGTAGTATCGTATCATCAATTTCATTTATTCACCATATCAAAAGTGCGCGCCTTAATTGGTGGATATCTCTATTTTATTTCAGTCCTCATCGTCGCTTTTCTATCTCACGCCATCTACACTGTTCAAACCCATTTCTGAAGCAAATTGCGCTCAGATTTCACAGGGCCCAGGAAATATGCCCACCCTCCTTCCCCCCTTCCACCAAAGAAAAAAGATCATGCCATCATTACCCCATTGAATAGGTCGGAAACACCCACGTAATCACTCAGTAAGATCGGCCAAACATGCAGAAAGATTCGGCGAATGCGCCACACTCTGGGTTCAAGCACTTGGTCTCACCCTTGACAAGTCCCTCAGGCTGCTCGAAAGGAATGCACAAACTCTTCATGCCCATGCTTGGAACCTTCTTGGCCTCATCACCACCCTCCTCAACCTTACCAGTGGTAAGCTCCTTGATCTTATCCTCACACTTCTCAGCCAAGCAAGATGGGATGAGAACGACATTCTTAGCATCAAGGGCTGGGATAACTTCCTCCCACTTGGTGATCTTGACACGGTGCTCATCGAATGATGCCTTTGCCTTGTTGTACATGTCTGACTGGATGGTCTCAAGAAGCTTAGGAATGGCGGTCTCAAGCTCATGAATGGAGACAGTGCCCTTCTCTCCAGTGTCACGTCTTGCGTAACTGACAACCTCCTTCTCAGCATCCTTTGGTCCGAACTCAAGTCTCAATGGAACACCCTTAAGCTCCCAGTCGTTGAACTTCCAAGCTGGAGTGTAACCATCACGTACATCGTACTCAGATCGGATACCAACCTTCTTCAATTGCTTCTTGAAGGAATCAATCTGATCGTAGTGCTTTGACTTCTCTTCTGGAGTAGTCTTCTTGTTGATTCCGACTGGAATGATGATAGCCTGAATCTTGGAAATTCTTGGTGGGAGGACAAGACCCTTGTCGTCACCGTGGATCATGACCATGACACCAATGACACGAGTGGAAAGACCCCAGGAGTTTTGCCAGACGTGCAAGTGCTTGGCCTTCTCACCCTCCTTTGGAGATGGATCCTCAACAGTGATGTCAAACATCTTACTGAAGTTCTGACCAAGACAATGAGAAGTGGCTCCCTGAATACCACGTCCGTTGGATGGAATGTAACCCTCAACAGTGGTGGTGTAGTAACCTCCAGCAAACTTCTCCTTCTCAGTCTTCTTTCCGCGGACAACTGGGACAGCGAGCAACTCCTCGTAGACACCAGCGTACAATTCCAAGATCTGCAAAACCTCCTCACCAGCCAAAGCTTCGGTCAAGTGGGCAGTGTGGCCCTCCTGCCACAAAAATTCTCTTGCACGCAAGAATGGAGTGGTCTGCTTAGCCTCCCATCTTACGACGGAGTTCCATTGGTTGAGTCTGAGAGGAAGATCACGGTGGGATCGGATCCACTTGGAGTAGTATGGGTACATGACGGCTTCGGAGGTTGGGCGGACAGCAACTGGGACTTCAAGGTCCTTGTCACCACTGTAGATATATGTCAGTAATTATTTGCTTGCAATTTTAAAAATTACATACGCCTTTGTGACCCAAGCAAGCTCAGGAGCGAAACCCTCAACGTGATCCTTCTCCTTCTCCAATGACTTCGAAGACAAGAACATTGGGAAACTGGCTTCCTCGACGTCCATTGCCTCAATACGCTCCTGGAACCACTTTCGGATAACATTCCAGATGTACATGGAGGAAGGACGAAGAATGAAGAAACCGGAAATCTCATTGTAATATTCAATCATCTCGGCCTTGAGAACAACTTCTTGATACCAGGATGGGAAATCGGTGGCCTTGCTAGAAGTAATACCAATAATGTCCTTGTCGTCTGACTTCTTTCCGCCAACGACTGGGAGAGAGGCCTTTGCGGCCTTTGCAGCCTTCTCTGCGGCCATCTTTGCCTGCTTCTCGGCCTTCTTGAGCGCGCTCTTGGATGGCTCAGCTGCAGCGTTTTGCTGGGCAGCAGCATCGGTTGCTGGGATTTCGGAGGCCATATTTGGAGGAATTCGCGGGGTATATGCGACTAAAGCGACCTTGTTATCCTCGAAAATTTCTCGAACTGCGGGTGAGTCTTATATGTCCTCGGTCTTCTGGTCGTGAGTCAACAACCGTGTATCGTAGAAATTGGTTACACCCCACCAAAGGACCAATTAGTGCGGGCGCGAAGCGATTCCTTGCGTCTGCGGGAGCTTGCCTCGTGCACAAGGCTGTGAATATATGACTGGAATACAAGGCGCCAAATATTTCATGTTAGCGTAGCATCAGCAGCCGCGTCTCTTTGGATTTTCGCGATTGATAGAAAGTTGCGAGAGCAGCTCAGCAATACAATCCCCACATACACCCAATACAACATCATGGGTTCTCTTTTCGAACAGCCGCGCAACGCCGGAACCTTGTGTAAGCAGTTTTGAAAGCTATTTTGTAACCAAAAATGCTGACCTGATATAGTCCTTGGTGGTCAAAAGATCAGCGGCGCAGATATTAGAGACCAGAATGGTAAGCTCCTTTAATAGCTATATAGGAGCTGTAGAAGCTGACAACACAACAAGTTCTTGCTACACAGGCTATTGCCAATGTCGTCAAGAGCTCTTTCGGTCCAAGTGGTCTCGACAAGATGATGGTAGACGATATAGGAGTGAGCAATCCCTAGCTTTCCAACACCTTCCATGGTAACCTAACCATCAACAGGATGTCACAGTCACGAACGATGGTGCAACTATTCTCAGTTTACTCGATGTCGAGCACCCAGCCGGCAAGATTTTGGTTGAACTCGCACATCAGCAGGACAAGGAGGTTGGAGATGGAACAACATCGGTGGTTATTATCGCATCAGAGCTTCTCCGAAGAGGAAACGAACTTATGAAGAACCGAATACACCCAACTACAATTATCACTGGATACCGTCTCGCCCTCCGAGAGGCTGTCAAGTACATGAACGAGAACATCAGCATCAAGGTCGATCAGCTCGGCCGCGAGTCCTTAATCAGCATTGCGAAAACCTCCATGTCCAGCAAGATTATCGGTTCGGATTCGGATTTCTTTGCCAACATGGTCGTTGATGCCATCACAGCCGTTAAGTCTACGAACCTCCGCGGCGAAGTCAAGTACCCAGTCAAGGCAGTGAACATTCTCAAGGCACACGGAAAGGGGGCTTTGGAATCTATTCTTGTCAAGGGTTACGCATTGAACTGCACGGTCGCATCGCAGGCGATGAACACCAGAATCACTGATGCCAAGATTGCAATTCTCGACATGAACTTGCAAAAGGAGAGAATGAAGCTCGGTGTACACATTACTATTGACGACCCACAACAACTGGAGCAAATCCGACAACGTGAGGCTGGTATGGTTATGGACCGTGTTGAGATGATTTTGAAGGCTGGTGCCAATGTTGTTATGACCACAAAGGGTATTGATGATTTAGTGCTCAAGCTTTTCATTGAGAAGGGAGCTATGGCTGTTAGAAGATGTAAGAAGGAGGATTTGCGAAGAATCGCCAAGGCCACCGGAGCCACTCTTATCTCCTCGTTATCCGACTTGAACGGTGATGAGAAGTTCGATGCTTCTTCCCTTGGATACGCTGAGGAAGTTGTCCAAGAGAGAATCTCTGACGACGAGTGTATTTTGGTCAAGGGTACCAAGGTTCACAGCTCTTCATCCATCATTCTTCGTGGACCAAACGACTACCAGCTCGATGAGATGGAGCGTTCCGTTCACGATTCCCTTTGCGCTGTCAAGCGTACCCTTGAGAGTGGCAGCATCGTTCCAGGAGGTGGAGCTTGCGAGACCGCACTTCACATTTACCTTGAAGAGTTTGCTGGTACCGTTGGTTCCCGTGAGCAACTTGCCATTGGTGAGTTCGCTCAGGCGCTTCTTGTTATTCCAAAGACTTTGGCTGTCAACGCTGCCAAGGACTCTTCCGAACTCGTTGCTCAGCTCCGTTCTCGCCACGCCCTGTCACAGCGTACCCAGGATGGTGATGCCAACGAGGATGAGAAGACAATTGCCAAGAAGAAGAACTACAAAAACTACGGTTTGGACTTGACTAAGGGTAAGGTTGTGGATGAGATCAAGGCTGGTGTTTTGGAGCCAAGTATGAGTAAGATCAGACAATTGAAGAGTGCGGTAGAGGCTTGTATCAGTATTATGAGAATCGATACTCTGATCAAGTTGGATCCAGAGCAGAGAGGAGAGGATGATGGTCATGGCCATTAGATTGTTAGTGGCTGTAATATATGAATGGCAGATCATGATCTATAAAATTTGTTTCTTGCCGACAATATCTACTTTTTGAGTAAGTGTGAAGAGCAGGGTCAACTTCAACTGCTTACATAGTATATGAGGATCCTGGGAGCATTCGGTAATGATTGGATGGGGTTCAATCGCCGTCCTGAGTAGATTTCATACCTTAGTGACATCCTGAGGCAAGCGGTGTGTGTGAATGGACTCGATGAGATTTCTGTGTGAACTTTGCTGCTAAGTAATTGACCATCAGCTGTGATGTCTAGAGTGTTTCCTAAATCACAACCGGTAGCAATGTAGCTGCACCCAGCTGTATCCCAAATTCTACCCGCTCGGCAATTGTTTGTTTTGGTAGGTCCATTTTAATGAACCCCCGTAACTGGCGGACTACAATATCATCTCGGAGCTTCCATTGAGGCGCAACTCTAAATGTTTGGTTCATGGATAACTCCCGCTGGAGTTTCAATGACAGGATGAATTGAACCATTGCATTGGGCTCGATTGCATGTGTCTAAACGTTCTAGGCTGGGAATGATTTGACAGTCAGTCCCTGCATTAAGACCCTGAATGTTTTCATCATTATCAGCCGCACTTGGATTAGGCCTGGTAACCACCAGTTTTGACTTTCACAAAGCACCAATGATCGAAGAAAGAAAGATGCATGGCCGATCTCTAATGTTTAGTATCTGGTACTCATGGGTGAGAATCTTACGCACTACATAACCTCGAGTATATATATAGTATGTATTCAAAGGTAAATATTGATTAATGCTCAACAACATCTCTACATTTTTACATACCTCTACAAACGATTTTACGATTTATAAAAATGATTTTCAACGGCTTTTTAACTGTATCTGTTGCTTTATGCCTCTTAATTTCTGTTGTATCATCTTCATTTGTCCTTGTTCCTCTCTACGCAGACCCGACAGATTCATCATTTCAGTCCTATATGGACTCTTTCGTCGCAAATCCAAAAGTCAAATACAAAGTCATCATCAATCCATCCAGTGGGCCAGGTTCAGGCGCATATCCTAATTCACAATGGATCGCCGCTGTTTCCAAGATGAGGGCTTATCCCAACGTCCAGCTGTTGGGCTATGTTCATACCTCCACTGCTACACGTCCCGTCACTTCTGTCACGGCAGATATCGCTGTTTACGCCAATTGGGCCACTTATCTTCCCGCCAACATTTCCCTTGATGGAATATTCTTTGATGAGGCACCTAGAAGATGGACGGTGGAAACCTCAACATACATGACAACTGCCGTTGCTGAGGCTACTTTGACCTTTAAATTGTCTCCATACATTTTCTTCAACCCGGGAGTGCCGGTCGATATCCAATTCTATACTCTCGCCAACAATATTTTAGTTTGGGAGAACAACTTCTCAGCGTACTCGATGGCTGCTATTTGGACTATCCCATTACTTTACGCGAGCAAGAGCACTGTGATGATACACGATTTCAATGGAGATGCAGCTCTGCAGACGCAGGTTGTAAATTACTTGTCGAGCTATGGAATATCTGGGATTTTCATTTCGAGCCAGACTAACTATAGTGTTATCTCCAAATATTGGACGCAGTTTTGTAATGCCATCAGTAGTACATAGTGTACCAAATCAATACAATAATGACAGTCTTTTAATCAACCTTGAAATAAAATCTATCAAGTTTCTGGTAACATTGCTATGATATGATATCCTATTTGATTGAGTGTGGGCCTCTTTGCCCTTGTGATATTACAATGTCCAAAGTTTTCTAGGGTAATTTTGCAGGTCCGTAACTGATATTGTTCATGAAAATTTGGATAGCATCATTTCAATCCCTAGCAGACTTAATTCTGCGACCTGTACTTTCTACTTAGGTAAATATAAATTAATTTTCTTCCTGTGTGCTCTGCAAAGGCAGGGTTGTATCATCTGTTGTATTGGTTTTCTCTTCTTTGATACTAACATAAATCCTGAAGCAAATATCTTAAAGTTTCAAAATCTCAAAACTTTTGGGTTCCAAACTGCCTTGATCTAGTACATAGTGGTGTAAACCGGCTTATTTTAGTTCTCGCCTGCTCTCTTGATATCGTTGGCTCACCTCTAATCAACGTATCATTCCCTGACACATCTTCGTGATTCAATCAAGAGTCGAAATGCTAGATGCTGCAACCAATAGTCTAAGCCAATTGTTTCATCCTGTCTTTTCATTCGGCGTCTTCATTGCTCTTAAGAAACTTTTATATTGTTCTACTAGCGGAGCGACATGTTTGTTTGAATTATATCATGACATATGGTTGGTAAAAAGTATCAACAATTGTCTGTCACACCAGGGGATGAGTCACGTTACGAACAGCAGAGTTTCAAGACGATATGGCCCATATTTAGTAATTTACGAAACAAATATATATTTGTGTAATTGCAGTGCCATGCAATACACTTCTTTAACCATCAATGACTTTAGAGCTTCCATCAGAATCGTTGCTTTGGAGGAATTTTGTCGTCTCAAATACACCCATAACAGAGCCGGTGTGGATTGTGGTGCTCGTGATTAAGCCACTCCTTTTTGAAAGGCATAGTTTTATTATCGCCATGTATCCAGCGTCGCTCATCCTCGTCAATATTCAAATTGTCAAATAAAATCCCTCTTCGCCGGCGATCGCAAAAGGCTTCGAATGTCAGTTTCGATGATGGAGGATTAGGATAAACTTTGCGACATTTGGGACATGTGATACCATAGAATGCCTCCGTATCGATGCCGCAAACCATTAGAGCTCGATGCCATTGCTTTTCTCGACCAATTCTCCAAGCTATCATAGTTGGATGTTCGCCCCTGTCATTGCATGCATAAATGTCTGCACCAGCAGCTATAAATGCCACTAGAAGTTCAAGTTGCGTTTGGAATGAACGTAGAATTAATTTTGGATCAGAGTCAGGATATGAACCATTCATGAGAAGGTTGTAATCGAAAACATTATGTAAAAGTGTGTCTCCGGTAGCCTGGCTCCGGTAATTGACATCAGCTCCTTGACGCAGAAGAAAGATTGCCTTATCAACAATCTCAGGTGTAGGAATTTCGTAGTCACCAGAATTCTCGGCGAGTTGAGAAAGAAAGGGTTTATCGTAAATACCATCCTTCAGAATGCTATTTGGATCGACGAACGCGGCACCATAACATAT
This sequence comes from Allantophomopsis lycopodina, assembly GCA_024752465.1. Classification (NCBI taxonomy): domain Eukaryota; kingdom Fungi; phylum Ascomycota; class Leotiomycetes; order Phacidiales; family Phacidiaceae; genus Allantophomopsis; species Allantophomopsis lycopodina. Next base: position 148,185 of record CP103001.1, read on the forward strand.
TATGTTCTGAAATTGAGCCTGAAAAGTTTAGTTTGAGAAGAGGCTGTTGAAGAAGCAAATTATACGTACCAGGGTAACTGCGTTCAATAAGAGAATCGCAGTGCTTGAATAATGACTTATCAAAAGAAACTCGAGTGAAAAGTCGGCGCCGTAATCTGCTAGCAACTTCACGATGTGAGCTTTTCTAATGAGTATCTCGTCCATGTGATCCTTCTCATCATCAAAATCCCAGAACATAGAATGCACAGGACTGTATCAGATTAGTTCTATAAGCTCTTGTTTGCAGGCAACATCAGATGTTGTTTTTGTAAGAAACGAGGTAGCAAGAGCATACGTACTTGCTGCATCCTCGATCATCTTTCTCGATTGCATTTGGATCTGCTTTGTTGTCAAGGAGAAATCGAATCATCTCGGGTTGTATGGCGGTGACAGCATACTGTAGTAAGATCAATTAATGGACCAAAACGCTTCTTGGAAACTCACATTCAGGAGCGACCTCCCTACTTCATCACGGTCTGTCAGATTCGCTGTGCGTGATTCAAGAGCCCTCCTTAGCAACCCGACATTGCCCTCCGATACAATTCGAAAGACTTCAGAAGTATGCGGAATTGTTGCCTGGAATGTTATAGTAATCGGCAGCCCTGTGATGGAGAAGAAGGTGACACGATACGACGGTTTCTTGGTGGCGCTTGATACAGCTGATACCCTTGTAGCAGTTCTTGTATCGAAATCCTCATCAAGGAGTTTGTCGTTAGGTTTTGACTTTGAAGTAGTCAACAAACTGTAAATATAAGCATCTATACACATGCCGTATTTTGTTTTCCATGATGCATATCGGTCGTCGAATCTTGGAACAATTACGTCCGACTGCGATTTTAAGCCCGAGAGCTCCGACGATGGCGAGTTTAATTCTGTCGGATAGTTTAGTTGACAAATAAAAACGTAATGAGTCTACGCTTACCTTTTAACTCTCGATTCAGTACGAGCTTTTGATCCAAATCCAGCCTTTTTCGGATTTCAATGATATCTTTAGACACAGTTGAACGTGACTGAACATATTTATTTGACGTATCTTCCGATGAATTATCAGGTAAGTATGGTAAATCAGTGTCGGGCTTAGAGCTAAGAAGCTTTTGGAACTCATTGAATATAGTTCCTGCTTCTTCAGATCTTATAACTTGGTTTTCACCAAGAGGATATCTCGACAACTTTTCAATAAGGGAACCGATTTCATCGGTTTCAGTTACTGAGCAGCTTCCTACGAGTTGAGTTTCCAGGAGGGTAGGCGATTTCAACTCTGGAGACACAGACGGTGAGGGACTGTGAATGCTAATATCGCTCAAAAGGGCTGTCAAGATTAGCAAAGCTCTGGGACTTGTGGAAATTGAAAGGGGGATCTTACGTGATGGTGGATTTTGATGGTTGCTCCGATTTTTTGTTTCTTTCTCCCACCGACGCAGCTTCTTTTCTGCTACATCATGCCCCCTGAGCCGTACTCGACTGTCTTTCTGGAATGTTTTTTTGCGATACAGAGTGTGGCAAACGATGGCTCTACGCTCTGATGGATTGGCTCTTCGCTGGATTTTCATTTCCTTGGTCTTGGTTTTGTACTGGGACTCCCTGCACACATTCAGTATTTTTGTATTTTAAATTTTATTTTACAAGCCAAATTTCCAGACATCTTTCGTACCCCTCATATAGCATACTAACTGGAGTCGCAGGGAATACTTACGTAGCGTTTAATCCAAATTCCCTGTTAACTATCTCTTTCACATCTTTCAACTGCTTTCCTTGAGTCACATAGAGTTCTCTTATCCGAGGTTCAGCTGACTTCCACCCCTTTGTCATAGCCTGAGCTTTTGGTGCGCGCTTTCGAGTTGGAGATTGATGCTTGAAAGAGGTCGTCATCATATTTTTTTTATCTGGGGCATGAAGTGGAGAGTTATTGGCTTCACCATGCGGCAAGAGGTTGCTGTAGGGTGCATCAAATTTAGGCAATATTGTATCACCCATCGTGGGAAGACCATTCGAGGGAACTGTGGACGTCTGCAGAATAGAGAGTGTGTTGTATGAAAATTGGGAATAAGTAGGTGTTCTCAAGTTGTTTTGTGATTGTTGATGGATCAGATAAGAACCAGATTCCACAGACACGTCAACTGCAGAATCCAAACTGCCTTTTGGGAAACTCCGCAATGGCTCTGGAAGAGGGTTCGCCGCGGCGGCCATGATAGAATCAGGAAGTGAGACTGAATCCAAGTTGTTTTCTTGTTGATAGTGTGGGTCGCCGACCATCAAGTCAATGCTGACATGGGACGGAACAATATTTGATTTACCAAGAACTTGATGAGCAACAAGATTATTCGAGTCGGTACTCGAGGTTGGAACTTCCAAAGAGGACTGGGAACAAGACTTTGGATGTATTGTTGTATCTTGGTTGAAGTTCTCCATTGGTAGCTGGTGATTGTAATCAGACGGTGTAAAGGCATTCGCACAAGAGAGAGATGTCATGTCTTATATAGATTTATACGAATATACAATCAATTATAATGCCAACAGATTGAAATTCAAGCATAAGAGTCTCTGCTGTGTGAATGGATATCCGAATAATACTAAACCGGAATTGACGCATCTGGCTTGACAACTCATTGTTCCATTGACTATTCTGCATGGAATTCACAACCACACAGAAAAGGTCTTATGTGTTCGTGTGGCACAAGGAGGGGATGGCAGCCAATCGTCCCTATCGCCCTACGAACTTTACGCCTCGGCTAGCTAACCCCAGCGGCTTTACACTTGGAGTAGTGGAGCGTAGATAGAAAAAAAGTCTTATGAATTTCCCTTGAGATGTCAGGCCACGACAGCACTATGGGCTGCCTTTCTACCCACCATCTCATTATCCCCAGATACGCCATGTCCAGCCATACATGTGCATCCGCGTCTCTAGACTTCTTGCGCGGCACGTATGTTCAATCAACTCTCGGTGACACATCACTTTTAATTGAGCTTGTTTGAATAATACTTTTTTTTTCCGTCCTTCCAGCCTAAACTCTAAAGCCTTATTAGCACTCGGCACAGTCTATGAGAGAATAATTCATAATACCTTTTGAAGAAGAGTTACAAGTTTCAGTGTCGGTGTTATATTTATCTTCAAACCAATCATTGTCATCTGATTCTAGCTGAGAATTTATTATACCTTTTTATTCTTCTATCTTGTGGTCAGTAGATTTTAGGACTTGATTATCGTGGCATTTTGAGATAATACCTTTTCTTCCCATATCACGTATGAGTATCGCATTGCTGAGTGTAAAATGATTAGATACCATTGCCATGATAAAGAATAATATATATCTACCTCACCTCTAAGTTCTTTGTCGATTACAAATTCGAGAAGACGAACGTATCAAAAACACCAAACCTTAATACATCATGAGTGAGAATTCCTCGTTGTAGGTTGCAATAACTCTTGACTGACCACCATACCCGTAGTCTTAACGATAAACAACAAATTGGTGCTGACTGGAATTTGCCTCAATACTATAGGCACCATTGCTACCATTATTTCTGTCATCATCGGCTTCCACAGCCTGAAACACGCTCGCCAAGTCTGTAAGTCAAGCAACCCCAACTATGTTCAATCTTGAGATCAAATACTCATTCATTCTTCTCATAGCGCGCAGGTCCACCGGTCTTTCTCTTCATGAGTTCCCTGGTCAAAATATTCAATCAGATGCCGCAGAATTCTCCTCGAGAATAGTATGAGAGTTGGTGGTTTTTCGGCGGCTGTGTTCACCATTAGTGCAGGGGTACTTCTGCAGATTTTATGTCTTGACAGATTTTGATATGGACGTTTGGTTCTGCAGTTTTTGTAAATTTCGAGATCAATATAAAATACTTAATTTTGCCTGCAAATGATATTTTGTAAACATTTGATATTGTTCGGTCTGCACATTGTACCGATGTAGTTCCTTTAAACCATTTCAGAGTTATAGGCCCCGAACGGGTGGCACGGAGCGTCCCGTTTATCAACTATGGTCCACTAAATAACCCCGCATTACCAGTATAGGTATAAACAGGCTCACCCTATGCCTTTAAGTATGTACTCGCACACGCGTAAATGATTGTATATACTATGCGGTGAAGAGATGTTAAAAAATGCTTATGAAGACTGGTACAGATCATGAATGATGATACATTCCATTCATATCTCAGTACTTGAAATATCTCTGATTGATATGACAAGTGGTATTCCTTCGGGGTCTTCCAGTAAGTGCTCAATTTTCGCTACTTAATAGTCTATTATCAGCTCTAAACCTTACAACACTCACTTATATGTAACTTTGACCCCAACGTCTCACGTGTGGCACTCAAAATTATAATACAACTTAATATGCCTACATACATAATTATACCATCAAATCTTAAATATGAACTGCGGATGATATAAGTATTAGATAACATAGTTAAATGGCCTCTTTTCCCAGAATTAATATCAAAAAGATCTTAGGGCCTGATTCTCGCAGCCTCTCCTCCATACCGAGAGGTCGTCATCGAGTAAAATGTGTTGCCAGCAATCAGAGCCAAAATAGAATCAACATATCTCCACTCCTCGACTGATAGGTTCTCTTCTGCTTTCAACCGCTCTAGTTCCTTACGAATCTGCTCTTCATTACAAAGTTGTAAAGAATAGGCCGTTGTTTTGGCATCGGGTATGCTCAGGCCACAAGACTTGCGTACCACATAGACTAGATTGATGATAACAACTGTCTTTCCCGATTCAAACGCACGAAGTTCTTTGTCAAAGGAGGCCAGATCATTAACGATTGAGATGTGGTCACCTGCTAATCGGAGAAATGGCGCCAACTTGGGGTTGGCTAAGTCAATATCAGACTCGATTGAGAATTTGGAGCAAGCGAAAAGCCATCTACTACTTGTGAACTTTCATAATTCAAAGGGGTTTGAGAAGTCTTCACTTACGCATTTCCAGCATCATCCCATCGATAATCCAGATATTCTCGCACATTGTCAAACTGCTTTTCTGGTTGGCTATGTAGGATCCAGTCCAACATTGTGTTGATAACGTCCTTGCCTCCATCGCCGGCAACGTTATCTGCATTATATATTCTTTGTGTGATATTGTCTATGCGACCCTGTAAAGGTGTTGTTCCAGTCGGTGTTGCAGATCTGTCTGGTTTCAATCTAGCCACGAAATCATCTTGAACTCGTTTCAACTATGGAATCGTCAGTTATTTTCAAGTCAAAATATTTAGGCCACTTACAGCTTCTCCTGGTGCTTCTTCCCATGAATCTAGATGAATATTAGTTGAATTTCCACTATGTTTTCAAAATGGACCACATACCGTCAAAAAGAACAACAAACATAATGCATGCAGCTATCAACTGCATGCGCTCCTCATTCGCATAAGGCCATAGGTTGATAGCGAATTTTATAAATCGTTCTCCCTCGGGCTTTTTTAACTCACGTGCCGCGATACTTGCAAGGGTACCGCCACTGGAGAGTCTAGCATTGTTGAAGCTCTCATCATTTGCAAGTAATTCACAAAGCTCAGATGAAGACTGCAATGCTGCCTTCCAGAATTTGTTGTGACGGGTAGTTGTCAAGCCAGTATGAAATGGAAGACGAGCATTTTTCGGGTATATTGGGAAGGAGTTGTTGTAAGTTCTATCAGCCTGCCATTGGTCATCGATGGGGTTCTCGAAGACCCAATCTTGAGTAACAATGAAAGCGGGAAGTTCGGGTAGGTAGTTCCAAGAGAAGACGACAGGGGTAATCGACGCTTCGTACTCGGTATCGGTTAATTTATCCAATTGAAGATCGATGACGCTTGGTGTACTCGCCATTTTCGAAGGTATTTGGATTTTCCAAAATTCAGTAAACGTAATATCTGTCCAGATTTTATTGCTTGAAAATAACTACATATCTATATAGAATGCATATGAGACTGCTTGATTATCATCACAAAGTGAGGAGGCTGAGCTATCCGAGATGGCCGTAACAAAGGAACGATGGACGGCCCGAGTATAAAGCTTATTTCACTACCGGTCGTATATTACTGATAAGTTGGAGTAAGTGGGTATCACTCTGTCTTATCAGAAACCGCGATCGATGACCAGATCAATGCCCCGACTCCACATTCCAGTGCCAAAAGTGACAGGGGCCCGCGAAAAGCCCGGGGAACTCAGAAAGGTGTAATGATTTTAAGTCCAGTCGGTAAACCTTGAAATAATTGTCTCGTGGCTTATTACCTTACGTGGCTATCAAGTTATTCGTAGTGCGCACTTCTTAATGCATTGACTTTAATAATGAATGGCGTACAAAGTTTAAGCTAAGCCGATCATGCAATGAAAGAGGGTCAAATATTACAGGTGTCCAATAACGGTCACTCCCGCCTCGGACCTGTGTTCTAGTACCTATGATAGCGCGATTCTTGAGGAGAGGCACTTGAATTACCCCGAGGTCTGATGATTCCCGAAAGTCCGAAACATTAGCCTCAATGCCGTTATATTTGTTTCAGTCTCAGGTGAGTATACTATGAGTTGCAACTGTATAGTAGAGACATTCATGACGTAGATATACTTTTTCTCTATCTTGCCTCGGTGAATCAATCGAGTAACAGACAAACATGTCCGAACAGCGAGAATAATGCCTTTCGAGGTTTACAGTAAGACGATCAACTCGGGCAACTGGGAGATTGTAATTGAAGGATCAGCTTGCGTTAAGGGCTGAGTTTTTTGTATAACATAATTCACAAGGAAATATTGAAAGTTTGTAGTAAAATTTGAAGGGAGGCTCATACCATGAGTTTCACTATCACTACTATTAACGGCGCACAGTTTATGTCCATTCCAAGTCACCAGAGCATATCATTTCACCTTTAAGCTCTTGATACGATACATGCAGATGTCCGCAGTCCCATGATAGTTTGCGGCCGGCTAACTATTTTACAAAAGCCAAAGCCCCTTTAGTTGATAGTTGGTTTACAAATATAGACTCTGACAATTTCTCACAAGATCTCGAGATTATTTCAAAGGAATCTTCAAGAATTACCTTCATCCGAACCAACCCACCGGCAATATGACAACAAAGAAGGTTCACAATATAATTTTTGATATAGGAGATGTACTCTGTGCATGGGCTCCCAACACGACCACTGCGGTTTCTCCAAAGCTTCTTAAGGAATTCCGCACCTCTTTGATCTGGAATGATTACAATAGGGGCCTTATTGGAGAGGAAGCATGCTACACGCAACTTGCCTCCAAATTCTCGGTCCCAGTATCAGATATTACGGAAGCGTTTTCTCAAGCCCGAGATTCCCAAGCAGCAAATGAGGAGATGATATCGTTCATAAGGGAGCTTAAAACAGCCCATAAGGAGTCTTTGCACATTTATGCTATGTCCAATATCTCGCGGCCGGACTGGGAGATATTGAAGAACAAATCTTTTAGCTGGGACATCTTTGATTATGTCTTCACTTCAAGTGAAGTGGGCATGTGCAAGCCAGAACTACAATTCTACCATCATGTTTTAGCTGAGATTGGCGCCTCCCCCGATACAGTTGTCTTTATAGATGATAAGGCTGAGAATGTCTTGGCTGCTCGTTCTCTTGGTATTTGCAGTTTCGAGTTTGACAATAGTACAAATGTCTCTCGTCAACTCGGGAATCTCTTGAAAGATCCAGTACAGCGCGCAAAGGACTTCCTATGGCGCAATGCTGGACAACTAAACTCTGTAACGAGCACTGGTCATGAGATTCGGGATAACTTTGCCCAGCTTCTGATTTTGGAGTGTACTGGAGAACTGTACGTTTACCATTGTTTGCCGCATACAAACCCAGCTAATTATGAAATTTAGTGACCATATCAAGATCGAGCATCACAAAAGAACATGGAACTACTTTATTGGTAGGTGTAGAGTTGTTATTGTTAGTTGTCGATGGACTAAAGCTTATTTAACATAGGGAGTCCATTTGGTACTACAGCACAATATCCAAATGATGTTGATACAACGTCGATCGCATTAATGATGTTATCTATTGACAAAGAGATCGCCGATTCGGTTATGGATGAGATGTTAAGCATTAGAAGTGTGGACAATATCGTTATGGCAAGTGGTCTCTCTTAATATCTATTGTTGAGTTATGTAGCTAATGATTCCGTAATAGACATACTTCGACAACACACGATTCCGAACTGATCCAATCGTCTGTGTTAACGTTGTTCGCCTTTTCTATCATTATGGTCGTGGGAGTCAATCCGAACTACAAGCTACAAAAGACTGGATCTTCAATGTACTCTTTCATCGTGCATATCTTGATGGCACTCGATATTACTCATCCCCCGACGTTTTCCTCTTCTTCTACTCTCGCCTACTCGAAGATAACATGTCATCAGATATATACATGAAAACGGCTGCACTTCTGCGTGAGCGTTTGCAAGAACGTATTAACATGCCAGGAGATGCTATGGAATTGGCCATGCGTGTACTTGCGTGTCATTCACTTGGTATTCGAAATTCGGGGGATTTGAATAAAATGATGGTATTGCAACAGGAAGATGGTGGTTGGGAGATTGGTTGGCTTTGCCATTACGGGAAAACTAAGATGAAGCTTGGAAACCGTGGTCTCACTACAGCCCTCGCAATCAACGCCATACAGGCTTTGAAAATTCCTTCGGCAATGAGACCTAGAGCCTTGTCAGATGAAGGAATTTCAGTCACTTCACGAGAAACATCGCCTGTTTGATTTCTTAGTTAAAGATACCCATCTTTCTATCGTTAGCAGCTGTTATCTGACAATTTATCCTACTTGCCGAATTTATCTTATCTTCAACATAGTAGTCTCAAATGAAGCTCATGAGCTACCCTTTTTAATGAAGTTATATATCAATTCACTTTAAGTCACCAGTTTCAATTAAAAGATTTAATATGAGTTCGACGACCTTGGACAAGTATCAATAATAAGTTGTTCGTCTGAAGAGTCAGAGCAGCTTGAAAGCTTATCTTTTTCAACTTTGACAAATCATCTACAAGATGTATCCCGTCTTAACATCATTTGTCGTCCAAAATATCAACTCGTATATGGGTGGAAACGAGAAGTGGGCTGATGAACTGATAGTTTTTCTTTCGAGAAGGCTAGATGCTGCAAAAATAGGAGTATGACTTCAAATAATGCGCTGCATATTTTTATCGAAAGCTCACCAATTGCCTGGGATTTTATTTTTATGCCCTCGTATCGTCGATCTGCTTATGTGGCTGGTATCCAACGAATCACATGCTAACAAGGCTGTGGTGTGTTTTATCGGGCAAACATGCATATTCCAACCGATATGGTGAGATGCGACCAGTTGTACGCAATCTACAGATCAAAGCATATTTCGTCTCACAGTATTGTACCGCACACATCATTAACACCGTTCGATGAGTATTTGGTGGCTGTAATGACAGCCGTAACGCTAGACAGCCTTCAATCCGGAGGCTCAGAAATAGATGATCCTCCAATCCCAGGAACGACAACATCTAAGGAAGTAGAATGGTATATCAAAGACCTTCCAGAAATCTCTCCAGCCATTCGTGAGTTACTTGAGAACTACTCTCATATCCCTGCTACAGAAGTTAATTATCACATACTGAAATTCGTAATTCCTCTATTCATAGTCTTGATGTTCATGTGCTGATGATCCACAGCGAGATCTTGCCTGGTACGTTAATCCGTACCCTTGTATAGGCCAATTCCACTTCCTAGATCTCTCTTTATCCCGACACCAGAGTTACGAATCCGTCCTAGCAGCGGTTAAAGGTGGGGCAACGCTTCTTGATCTTGGGTGTTGTGTTGCACAAGATCTACGGAAACTAGTTTTCGATACTGCCCCAGTAAGAAATGTCTGGGGTGTTGATATTGAACCCAGATTCTTCGATCTGAGCTATGACTTATTTCTTGATAAGGACCGCTTTGATGGGAGATTTATTGCTGCAGATATTTTTGAGGAGAACTGCCTGGGGAGCTTGAGAGGAAATGTGGATATTGTCCATGCCGCCTTATTTTTGCACCTGTGGAGCTGGGACTTGCAGCTTAAGGCTTGTGTGGCTATTGTGGGGATTTTGAAGCCGGTGGCTGGTGTCAGGGTTTTGGGACAGCAGATGGCTACCACTGAACCTGGACATATGATAGCGGGCCATAGGACTCTATATAAGCATAACGATGAAAGTTTCAAGAGACTCTGGGACGAGGTTGGGATCAAGACGAAAACCAAGTGGCAAGTCACCGCGCGTCTGGATGATGGAGATGGTATTTCTGTAGGGGTTAAGAAGTGGGATACTGATACGGCTAGAAGGCTTGTTTTTGAGGCTGAACGGCTTTGAGTGATACTTGGCAGAGTCATCCAACATTTGAAGAATCTAAATGCTCTTCTTGATAAGCTGGTCAATCTTATAATTAAATTTCTAAATTATAAATGACTTTTTTCATGATATTTAATCTACCCAACTCCATAAAATGCTATAATAGATGCGCGCTAAACTCCACTACAAAATATGATATCCATGGTATAGTAAAATGCCCATCTCAAACACCAAACGCCGCGCTATGCATAAAACACTATTCTAAAAAAATTATGGAAAGCTCAAGTTCCATCAAAACATATTAACCATCCCTGCAGGAGGGACTTGCCACGATCCACTCCTCGTCCTCTGAGGAAAATTACCTGCATTACTCGACTCCCCAAATCTAGGTGTTCGTGTAGCAGTTCTCACCCTCTCAATCTCCCTCGAGTCCTCTCTAAACGCCCCAGCCTCATCTATTGGAACAGGTGTATATTTTCTTGGGCTGTTTGCCATACTAATCGCTTCCCTGACAGCCGGATGATAATTATCGAAGTTTGTTGTGAGAGGTGGCATTCTTGCGCGGGTCTCCTCACGGGTCAGCGCGGCTGCTGATCTGGCAGGCGACTGCTGCTGAGAGGGGACTGTAGTAGGGGGAAGGGGAAAGGCGGTAAATGGGAAGAGGTTTGGTGCTGGGGCATTGTTTTCGGAATTTGGGGGAGGAGGGAAGACGGGTGGCTCGCGGTCTGTAGGTGACGATGGGGAACCAACGTCCTCTGGGGAGTAAGGATAGTCGAAATTAATGCGGTAGGAGTCGTCGGGTTGTGCGGGTCGCATGGGGGTTGTCTCACCCGTGGTACCGCGCTCTGTCTGTTGGCGGCGGCGACGGAGGCAGAAAAGTACGATGCCAATGATGCCAAGAATCAAGGCACCACCAACTCCAACCGTCGTACCAATGATGATGTTTCTATTCTTCTTGGATAAAGAATGGCTATTTGTAGTTGTGACACCATCTGATGATGCACCATCGCTTGCTGCTTGTGCTGAAGTTCGAGAGGATTTGCTTGAAGATGCAGAAGCTGAAGGGACCGTCTGAAAAGGAATAACAGGGTTGATGATGAGATTTGAAAATGGGGAGGATTTCAAAGATGCAGTGGCGGTAGGGAAAACGGAAAAAGGGTCTTTATTCATTCCAGTAGCTGGGATGATAGGGGGGACGATATTACCGATACTATTGCTGCCGCTGGATGATGCGCTAGAGGTTTGTATAACTGGTGGACTAAGGTCAATGCTATTGCTTTTGCTACTTCCACTGCCTGTGTGTATAGCAGGAGGAGCAATGCTGATAATAGAAGCTGTTGAAGTTGTTGATGTGGAGTTTTTCGCAAAAGGAAAGAAAGAGGGCACAGATGGTGTGATTGAGGTGGATGTGACGACAAAAATACCTGAGCTGAATTCCCCAATAACAGTTGTCAACTTCGAATCAGTCTCTTCAACTATGGTACTCAGCTCCCCTGTTTTGGTTGGCGTAGATGCCGTTGAAGATGTCGTTGAAGTTGTCGATGAAGTAGTAGAGCTTGCAAACACAAAACTAGTAGACACAACCCACACCTCTAGACTTTTAGGTTGTCCTGCAAAGGTTGTTTCAACGTTTGTAGCCAGTCCCGATGAAGATCCACAGCCATATTGACGGTAACCTTGGGGATAACTGTTTTCATAACAAACAGACTCTCCGGTACTGCTGAGATCAGTATGACTTTCCAATATAAAGTTGACTCATAACTTACCAAGTAAATATAGCAGGATTGTCAATGGTTTGTGAAGGACTATTTCGATCAACACAACCAGTGAAGACACCAGAAGTACAGGGACCGTCTATGGGACAGCATCCAATTACTGAGTTCACGGTATCCCAAACACAACTTGAACTTTCTGAGCACAACGCTGGCTCATTTGATCTCCCTCCGATAAAACCACAAACATTTTGAGGAAAGAAATCTCTTCGGATATTTTGAGGTTGAGAAGAACTAGTTGGCACAGGTGTCCAGTCGGCGGCATCATAAGCGACTGTGGGTAAAGCTCCCGACCAAGGGAGAGCAGAGGATATTGAGAAGAAAGAAAAGAGATAGAACGATAGTGATGATGGCATGGTGAATGAACGATCCATCATGATTTTCAAAAGAAGAATGAAATAGAATCTATGTCAGAATGCAACGCTTAGGAAATTCAATACGAAAAGAAAAATGAAGAGAAAACGTAACATCGAATGAGAAGAAGGATGAGTGAGTGATTATATGAAAGTTACGATACGATACTTGCAAGGCTTTCTGGCTACGAGGCCTTTCCGTTCGTACCTGCACATCCTATAATAATGCACTGCATGAGGGGTACATCAATTGCAGTGGTACAATTAAAGAATTCTTCCTAATCCTAAAGGATGTCATCATTCTAAAGGCGTCGGCTTACTCTTTCTGCAAATAAACATATGTTGGTAGCATGAGTTACAGAGGCTGAGGGGTTGTGATGAGATGAGCTTCGCCACAGCGATGAGTAGAGGTGTGGTCCAGCACAGAGCACTGCGATATTCTGGGAACCAGGATTGGGTGGACGTAATCCTGTGGGTGTCTTTTCCTGGACGATACCGATGATGCTGGAGCTTGATAGGTGGCTTTGGCGATGGGGGATTATTCTGTGCCGTCGGATGATTCTTGTCAATGGTGCTTTTTGAAGTGGCTGCATGTAGGTTGTGGTCGGATAGGTCTGAAAGATGACCGATGGTCCTATTTTGAGGCCATTTTGGGGGCCATCTTCCGTCCTCTGCCACACTCCCGCAACAAAACCATGAATATCCCCATGAACATTCCCATGTTTTGGAAGTATGCCTGACCAGACTGTCGGGATGGACTAATTCTGGATTCACAATTTGTCGAAGTGATCGAGTCATTCAAAATAAGAATAAGCCCTTTGACCGAGCTTTTGATAGACAGCATGTAAGAAGCATGAGATTGTTATTCCATACTTGTAGTTCCGATATTTGTCTCGTGATTCTTATTTTGTGTAACTGTGATACATGCTAGGGACTTGCTTCTACAGGAAAGCCCCAGCATCTACCAAGTATAATAATATCTTTGAACAGAGAATCGCCTCATGGACAAAACGGTTAAATTATCTGGATAAATTAGTCAACTACTTAATATGATCAAGCTCTAAAGTCCAATTTACTCATACCTGGTGAATACCACAGAAATAGTCGACATTGGGGGTTTGGGGGTTTGTTGGGAGGGGGCGCAAATATTGCAGAAATCCTTGACTTTTAAAGTCCAACCAGCAGGAAGTTGAAGAATGGTAACGAAGTTCTAGATAGAAACCTTTGGTTACGGTGTCCAACGTATTGATGTTCAAGGTCGACGTTTTAAAGATTCTGTGTTCGTATATTACCACTCTTTCAACATCTTCCATTCTGCGAATACAAATTGTGTTATCGATCCACCTTCATCCTGCAATATGAAGTAATACTCCTGAATCGTCTGAGAATTATCAACTCAGTCCAGCCATTAACTTGACAATGAGGATAAGGATAACAAGCCGTACGATTCAGCGAAGTACACCTATCAGCTGCTTCAAGTGAAGTCCTCCCCTTTCCTCAGCGTTACCATGAGACAAGGAAAAAATATGAAACCCTACCTTCCAGAGAATATAATCAAGTAAGAGTCACCATATACTGCTATATGGGATCTACAAGCTTAATACCGTAAGGTGTTGAGGTTATAACAAGACACCGCCGTATGTTATCTAGATCAGCAGCTCCCCCAATGATGCCATCAGATGCAACTCAAAGTCTTTACTACCGTATCGCTGTTTTAGAGTCAAACTGTAGCACCGTGCCCGATCTACAATTGTACCCTAATCCTGTCCGCAACAACGAACTCAACTGAGATTAAAGATGATTGATGACGAGGAAGAAAGCTGGGCGTACACTGTCTCTATCTCCACCAAAGCGTCAATCATCGCATGGCACTCTTTGCTATGCATCAAACTTCATATGAGCACATGAAAAGGGCAGATTGGAATATATGACGACAGAGGCCAGGTGGTCTACACCATTTCCAAACCCTTCTGATGCCTCGACGTATGTGCAATGCAACAAGTAAGCTCGTGATGATTGAGAGATCAGGCTTGAAGTCCGAATATCAGCTTGGAGATAACAATTTGCCGTCTGGAAAGCTTACATATGATTGATGTTATCATAGAAAATCTTTGGAAATAGAGTTTTTAATCGAGGACGCCGGAACTCCTTCAATGAATGCATTCTACCATCCTCAGTAGCCATTGATTCTGCAGGACCGAGAATCAGCTGGATTTCATGAGGAACGCCATAAGACTATGCTTCATCTTGAAAGCTGTTACACTAACGCTGCGATAGCTTGTAAGGTGAAGAAAACTATTTGGCCATGTCATTCTTGATGATACATGTGAGTTAGTTTGAATAAAGAGAGTAGAAGAGCCTGATGATCCTTTCTTGTGCTGCAGACGATATGGATATGTGCTTTGATACACGGTCACAGTTGCTTAGTGAAGATATAACACCGCCATTCTTTACCCCACCTTATCTATTTCTTAAAATCAAAGAACAGTGTAAGTCTATTAATATGATCAGCTCTTTTTCTCTGTCTTTTGAGGATAGAAGATTAACGAAGCGAGCTTGTTTCGAGATATCCACACATTGGCCCCCACGCTCACTCTGATCAGCATCTTCACCGAAATTAGCTTCCATCAACAGAACTAACCAAACCTCATCGCCATCATTTTTGACATAATAACAAAAGCGGCAAAGTCACTAGCAAACAACAACTCAGTCCAAACTATACTAAGTAGGGTAGAACTTTGTACCTCACAACCCCGCAAAGTAAACGGCTTGGTGGCTCAGCAGGGCATTCTATTTGTATAGTACATGCGGTGGACATGCCAAGCAACTCAAACTGACAACAAGCAAGAGATCAATTGCCTTTATTGGCGCTAGGAGCGCCAGTTGTCGCTCGCTCTTCACGTACATAATGTTCAGCTGTGCTGACGCCAAAAAGCGGTATTCTCTCGCGTACAGTCGCTAAGTTCCGGGGTACCCATTTATGTGGATAAGCATGACTGGAATTCTTCCCAAGCTGGCATTGGTACAGCACCGCAGGCAGCGATCTAGAATACTTACATAGGCAGCCTCTCGAACTCTATCACCAAATATATTCACCAGAACGTATTGCTACAGGTTGATAAATCATGAGAATGTGAATGATATGGCTTTATCCGGTATACAATCAAATCAAACCCCCTATCTAGATATGCCACTTCGACGCCATGTCTCCTACTTTGGCCCTTGCCACGACCTGTCAGGCAGCACTACCTGTGCCTGCAGTTCAGCTAAGTATTACTTGTGCGACGAAAATGCAGGGAGCCCACTTTCCGTGCGAAATCCGCAAATCACAGGGAGTCAACTAGACTGTGTTTAGTATTTAATGGAACATCAATTTGTTTCTGTATTGCATGTAGTGAGTAAGGTTGAATATAAGGTAGAGCTGTGCTTGGAAGTTAGGGTTTTGATTGCGTGTCGCTGATGCGAGGATCGTATGGTCTTTTATTCTACGAAGTACAAGAATTATATAATTGAGTAGTGTGCTTGTTTATTGATTCTTATCACCATAAACAATCAATTTACTCTGTACCTCGAAAATGCGTTTCCAATACTTGTCCCTCCTCGCAGCAGCGGCCCTTGTCAGCAGCACCACAATTGATTCCACAGCGACAGTCACTGCAACAGAAACATCCTCCAAAGCAGCCACAACCAAGCCAAGTACCACAATAACTACTACGTAAAGTCCCCCTAATGATCCCGCCCCGATCACCAGAGTGGTGGCACGACCTCACTCGTTCCTCTTCAGCCCGACTAATCCCCGTTCAGACAAACCACGGGCTTCGCATACGATAACTCAAAGTATTTTTCAGCAACCTTAGACAAATCACCAGAGTACACATCCATGCTCTCGTATCTGGAAGAAAACGCCTCAGCCTATTCTGCACTGCAATCCTGGGAGTCGAGTGTGATGAAGACCTATTTCGAAAAGGGCTTCACCTCTGCCGGTGTTGTCGTTAGTGCCCTACCCACAGCGCTACAAAGTTTCTATAGTTCCTTGTATGCGGTAGAAATGAGTATCGCATATAGGGATGGCGTTTTCACCAAGACGAGCACTTGGACGGTGAGTGAGACGGGCACTATGACGGCGATTCCACTCGGCGTGACCAGCACAGCGAGTGTAGCAAGTGCGGCGGGGACCAGCAGTGCCAATGCGGCACCTACTGCTGGGGGCAAGAATGTTTTTATTGTAGGCGGTGCGGCGGCTGCTGGATTGGTGGGCATTCTAGCCCTGTAGGGAAATTATATGAGATAATTGGTGTAAATGGGGTACGAAGATGATGAGTTTAATTTAGATTGTGGGTAGTGGCGCATTATGAGTAAGGTTGAATATAGAGTAAAGATTAGCGCGGCTGTGCTTTGGTTCAGGGTTGTGCATGTAAACTAGGCTACACTGCTACTCAATCCAGGGAAGCTTGACTAGTAATGACTGTTATTTCGGGGATTGAGTCAGCTGAGAGAAACATGTATACAAAGTCAGTTAGGAGACGGAAGTGGTATGCTTGTATAAATATCGCGTGGCATCCCACGATATGATCATTCATTCTCCTGCCATATAAAGTTATCGCTGCCTCCTCATTTATCCCGAGTATCCTCTGTTTTCATCAATTCTCTACCTTAGTCGATTGAGCAAGCTACTAGGCCCAATACTATACCAACCAATTCACACAACTTCAACATCACCACAAACAACCAATCTACCTCAAAATGCATTACCAATACGTTTCTTTCCTCGCAGCAGCGACCCTCCTCAGCAGCACCATTGCTTCCCCAGCTCCTATGCCAGAGCCTACAGCTGCGCCAGTATCTGCTACGTAAGTACACCAATCTCCCCCACCTCTCACTCAAATCTCCACAACCCAACTAACCCCTCCTCCAGCCAAATCAGCAATTACGAAGATGATATCCTCAACTACATCACAGCAACCCTCGAGAACTCCCCAGAATGGACATCGGTGATTTCGTACGTTGAAGACAACGCATCCGCCGCCTCAGCACTCCAGTCCTGGGACGACAACGCCGCCAGCTTGATCCAGAACAGTGTCACCTCTATCCAAGATGTCGTCAGCGGCATGCCTACCGCACTCCAGAGCTTCTTCAGCTCCGTCTATGAGGCCGAGCTTAGCATTGCGTATAAGGATGGCGTTTTGACCAAGGCCGCCGATGCGACTGGCACCTCGACTGTCGCTAGTGCCACTGGAGCCAAGAGCACAAATGCCGCGCCTACTGGCGGCAAGAACGTCTTTGTTGTTGGTGGTGCGGCCGTTGCTGGTTTGATGGGTGTTTTGGCCTTGTAAAGATATATTTGGGGATGAAGATAGAAGATAAAAGGAAGATATTGGGGTTGGAAATAGGTTGTAGCGTTGATTGATACCAGTCTGTTTGATTAATGGGTTACCCATTGTATTATGAATTAAGAATTTAATGTCTCTAAACAATATGTTGGGATTATGTGGTCTTGGTGATCTAATTCGAATGGAAATACGTCGGCTACTTTGCTCCCAGAACTATCTGAATGACAGACACACCCCCTCAAAACCCACACATATACATCACATTCAGTTCCCATCGTAAAGATCGACGCGATGTCCATCTCTCACACGAATACCTAGAAGTCGATACCAAGCAGAAGCAGTCTTGTTATTTGGCTAGGCAGCAACTCTCTTGCTTTCTTGGCCAGAAGAAGATGAGCATATCAAGTTCGTTATAGAAGCCCCCGTCATTAGTATGATTTTATTCTGATTTTCGACTCGTATAGTGCTATCAAAATAGTTGTAGACTCGAATCAAATCTTTGATTGATTTGGTCATTAAATCTTAACCCATGCCGTCCGATCTAACTCCAATCCTACCCAGTGCTCCAATCTCTATAATAATAATAAAAGTTCTTAAATCTCCTCAGTTGAGACCGTATCTTTGTTGTTCGCACGCATCCTCCCCTTCCACACCTTGGCATATCCAGATTTATCAGTCCAAGACCCAAACCCACTAAACCTCGAGCCATACACAGACTTTCCACCTGGATACTCCCTTGGCCTCCTAAACCTCCACCCCTTCTCTTCTTCCACAAACTGGCTTACAGCGCTCTCACCCTTCTCGATCCTCTCGGCATTAATCCTCGCACTCATCACAATCCCTCTGGTGACACCAACATTCCTATACCCGCTTTCAAATCCGGGCTCGCACTTCTCTGCATCTCCATCCGTCCTCCCAACACCTTTATACCGTCCAAACAGCGGCGGCGAAACACTCAAACACAACCCCTCCCCTCCGGCGCAGAAATCACGTAACGCAGCACGGAAGGCAGAGTCGGAGGAAATGTACCCTCCATCAAGCATGAGCAACAACTTCGCGGCACCTCGCGCAGACACAGCATATGCCGTCGTACAGTGAGGGGCTGCACCAAGCTGCACGATACGCTCTGTTGGCACCTCACACCCTTCACTTCCCTGGGTCTTCCCCGCAGCACAGAACCCATTGCTCGAAAACACCGGCGGCACTGTCCCGTCATCTGGAATGGCCGTATCGTGTTTCCGCATCTCCGCTGCCGGTACATCCCCTCCACAATGACCTAGCCAGAGGACATCCCAGTCCATTCCGTACGCTGAGGCATCAGTGCGCGTATGCGTGCCACCGAGATAGCTGTGCACTGTTTGATGGGCGGCAGATGCGAAATCCGAAAGCTGGTTTTGGATTGAGATGTCCCAGTCTGCGGAGGATTCGAGGATTAGAGCTGAAGAGAGACGGGAGGATATGATGTGGTGAATTGCACGAACGTGCATTGTGCGAGAGTACCAGGACGGGATAGAACGGCGGAGTTCTTGCTGCTCGGAAGAGGCAGCAGGCAATTCTTCCTCGATATCAATCAGCTCATTGTCGAGGAATGAGAGGGTTAGATTTGTGGCTTTCGCCGCCAGTTGAATGGAGGTGCCATCGGTGACATGCTCAGTGTCGTTGAGCACGAGAATTGTCTGAAAACCTAGTGTTTCATTTTGAATTTGGGATTGAAGAAATGGTGGGAGTTCTTGTAGTTCACTGTAACGCTCTGAGTGGGCAATCTCCGTGTCGTGGTGGAGGTTATGTGAGGAGACGAGGATGGCGAAGACAGCCAATACGCCGAGGAGCGTGATGATTCTATTGGGAGGAGCTGTGCGGCCGCACAACATTGTGCCTGGGCGAAATGAAAGACGAATACGTGAATATAGGAAAAGATTCAGAGTGACGGAGAGACAGGAAATTTATCAGGATAGATAAAGAGATGAAGTAATTCGCAACATGGGGAAGTCAGGACTCAGGAATGGGAGATGGAATGATGACCAACCATGAAAGCAATAAAACCTACTCATGAAGATGGGAGCTACCTCGACCATATACCCTTGGGGTAAGGGACCAAAGCCCAAGTCCAAGCCCAAGCCAGAGCCAGAGCCAGAACCAAAACCATGGTAAGCCAGAGATGAAATATGGGTTTGCCAAGCATTTGATTCCACGAGCAAAGGAATTGGGAGCCACGGGAGCGCAAACATAACTCGGGATGTGAGGGAAAGGAAAGGACTTCAGCTGGATGTGGATGGCGGTTCATATCTGAGGAAAGTGAATTTAGGCACGAAGGTTGAGTTAGAGGCATGGTCAGTGGTCCGAAGTGTGGGTGAAGGTGGGATGGGGGGAGAAGAGGGCAGCTGTTATGAGGGGGGATTTGTCCTAATACGACGTTGAGCATCAAACAAAGGCGCACGTTTGTGGAGAAAAGGCGTAAAGAGCAGTTGGTTGTAGTGGTTGCTACGCCACTGCTATTGTACGGAGTATTAATTATTTATTAACTACTTGGCCCATGATTACACCAAAATATATCTTCCGGTATCGATATGAATGGATCCATAATAAAGACTCTCTACATAGGAAGTATTCGTACTCCGAACTACCCAAAAAGCGGATTCAAAATCGTTTATGGATAAGCGTCCGAGACGGATATTTGCCTGCTCAAAGGCTTGAGTCGATGCATCGAGTAAAATTCCTACATATGTCACTTAATCCGGAAGAACAGCACCAAATGAATAATGGCTTCCGCCTGTCTGCGTCGAGACTCTGCTTTTGGCATTACGTTAAGATCGACTCAGGCTTATCCATGAGAGTGTCCCTGTCGCTACCGTCCAGATCAATTGTTGTGAGGTAAGGTTTCATGCTTCGCGAATCTGCGATTGTTCGGAGGTCACCATCGCGACTATCCATACCATAGGTGCATAGATACCATAGCTCAAGCGAGGAGGTTTTTAAATGTCGCATGTTGAGAAACATTAGATGAACAACAAGGAAATCTTCTCCCATGTCAATACCGACTGATAATCCATCTATCAAGTTCCATTGTACATTCCTCAGAACCTCCTTTAAAACTAACCGCAGGTAAGGAGGGTCAGGAACACGGGAAGTGTGTAGAACCTCATAACTTCATTGGAAACATCGCAAGAAAGCTGACGCGAAACAAAATCACTCAAGATTACGCAAGCCGCAACATTTTACATTCCAGAACTCACTCAGAACATAGTCCTGCATTATTCTACTTTATGATAAGGCGCGCTTACAACGCCTTCCTAGCAGCATATCTAAAGCTGCCAGCCTTAACATCCGCAAGGGGAGCCGTGGAAATTACCAAATTCGACGCGGAATCCTGCGTCTGTGCAGGGCCTCCATTGCGCTCGAAGAAGCAAAGATAAGGCACCTGTAGACTCTCCAAGTATTCTAGGGCTCTCTCAAAGTTTGTACCTACCTGTGCAATGCCATGACTATCATCCGAAAGCGTGAATAATCCGCCTATACTGAGAAATTCCTGCTAGACATCAGTATAAGTCAACCCTCTACCAACTACATAAACATACCTCACAAACAGCACGTCCTGGATATGGTTCCTTCAACCCTTTCCTTAGCGCACTCGAATTAATTTCCAATAACCCCCTCTGCTCCTTAATCAACAGCAAATTCCTCCTCACCCTTGCCCAAACACCCGGCATGCTCCGCAGATCTCTGTTCGGCTCATCACTCAGCAGGCGTATCAAATCGAAGTGACCGACGACCCTCGGATTCAACGCCAACAACATCTCAGCCTGCGCATCGAAGTAATCCTCAAATAGTTTCTCCTCTCCGCCGGCGACCTCCCGCGCCTGCTCGTACATTTTCCTATCAAAATCGATTGGAATCTCGTGCACATGGTGCACACTGCCAATGAAGAAATCCACTGCGGGGTTACGCATCAGATCGGTGACGATAGCCGCATTGCTGGCCCGGATCCACTCGCACTCGAATCCGATAAGCAGCTTGATTTTATCGTCATATTTCTCTTGCAGACGAAGGGCTTCTTTAATGTAGGCCTCGTGGCGAGGACGTAGGAGAGCGACAGACTCGCCAGCTTCGATCTGGATGACACACTTAGTGAGATTCTGCTAATAGGAATGGCGAGACTTACGCACCTCTTCCGGGTACCGATCTTTTTCTTGGTCACGGGGCATGTGTTCTGTCAGAGCGAAGAGTTGCATGTCCATTGAGATTGCCTTCAGCACTACCTCTTCCAGTGTGTCCTTGGCGTGACCCGGGCAGAATTGCCCGGAGTGGCTGTGCATTGAGAACGCCATTTTGGTGATTGCTGAAATATGTCAAGAACGGTAAAGTCTTGAGAGGTAGAACAATTCTGATCGTGGTATGATTGTGTAATGTTAGGACTCTTGAAGTGTGAGATCACTCGTTATTCTACTACAGCTCAGCCTTGTGCATCACATCTCCAGGCGCTAAGGCAAACTGTAATTCCGTCAAGCTCTGGCACAGTGCAAGACATGATCGCTTGGCGATTTCTGGATCTGCATAGAGAAACTATTACAGGTCTGACGATCGAATTGAATGTGGAAACAGACTTTGAGTGGCGTAATTCAATGGAGTCACGATGCCGTGGATTCGTATAAGTAAAGTTGAAGTGGTGCTGTATCATGGATCCACAGCCTCGCGACCCCGCCACCACAGACAGTTTATGAGAACAATATACGTGACTTTCGCGAGTCAACCACCAAACGCCTACCGACAATTTGGTAAGCGAAAATAATAACAAGTGCAGCAAAAGTGTAAGCTTCTTCAGCAGCAAGTATCAGACCAAGCCGCATGACAAGCCACAGAGTTAAGAATAATGTCAAAATTGGGATCAGGAAAAGTACCAAAAATTAAATTAGCTGGCAAAAGCAAAACGAGCACCAAGGGACTCGAACCCTCAACCTCAGTCTAGCCTCCGATCAGGAATAAATCCCCGGTAGGAGGACCGCGCGCTACCATTGCGCCAAGCGCCCAATGACCGAATCTTGCTTATTTGAAAATATAAATATGTGATATCTTCCATGTGTTTCGTACAGCTAATTTTCGAAATAGGAGTTTCGCAACATACTTACTTTTGTATTATAATGAGTTGAAGATATGAAGATATACGGTCAATTCCCGACTTCATATAGTCACGTGAAAATTAATGGACGTATCCCACTCTTCATGTGTTATTTAAGTAGCTACAGAATAGATCCTGCTTTCTCTCTTCAATCATCTTAACAATCACAAATCAATTGCCACTGGTGCTATGCGCCACTATTAACGACAGTAGATTGTAACCTGCTGTCGTATTTAGATATACGCTACACATTAAATGGACAAAATGAAAACAATGGGGTTAGCATGTCATTGGAGTATACGCTCTGGGTTGTAGTTGCGGTCACAATCACCATTATCAGCATCACTGCACTTGCAATCTCAGAGACAAGATGTATTCACAACTCTGTCCACCCAGTCAGATATGGCTCTCCTCCACTGTATACAGGTACCAAAACCCTAGAGTATCCGACTCATTACTCTCATTGTCCGGCAATTTATGCCCACCCTTAAAAGTCAAGTCCCGCGCGAGTACAGAAACCTGGCATCTGACATACGAGACCCCATCTCAATGTAAATTAAACCCACATGCCAAAACCTCCACCAATACAACTCCAGTCCAATGCCTCAACGAATCTGCGCAAATATCTGAACCCCTCAAACCAAGATCATATCCCAAACATCATCATCATCATCGTCCCCGTCCTCCAGAAATATCTCAACCTCCTCCTCTTCCCACCTCTTAAACACCAGATTTCTGTGCAAAAGCAATCTTAAACTAGCAAGCTGTCTGAAAATCCATTGATGCCTCCCGCAGGCATTCTAGATATCTCGCTCCATAGTAGGAGATCAAGACACAATGGTTGAACCAGGCAATGGCTTTGCTGCTCAAGTCGGGGAGGTAGATGCATTGCGGCCGGGAGAAGGATCATCTGTGTCAAAACTATCAGCTCTTACCACTCTATGTCTGGGATGAAATACTTACTGCCAGCATTGCGCCCCTGTGGGGTTTTTCCCTTTGATTCCTCCTCTGATCCGTTAACAGGCGTGTTTCCGGCGGCCTCAAAATCCTGCAAGGATTGATGATCTGCCAATGGTTAGTTTGTCATGATGTCGAAACTCGGGAAGACTCACCAAGGTCAAGTGACTCCAAACTCTCGCCCAGAGGCCTCAACGTCGGCTGAAACATGGCATTGCTGCGGAGATAGTCTGTTTCTGGACTGTTTTGTGAAGCGCGTGGGCTCGGGCGTATCCGATGCCAAAAGGACATCAAGTAGGATGACATCCTGAACGATTTTTTGGTAGAAGCTTCCGTGAAGAGGGAGACTTGACAGATTCGGCACTTTGGTGAACGAAAGTGAGTTGTAGGAAAGACGGATGAAAATCTTGAAATAAACAATTAAGAGGCTATATATAAGTTGGACGACCTCATCGTCGCCAACGACGACAACACTGGGATTTTTCTTTGTTGCAATTGTTTCATGTAGAAGAAAGTTGAACTTCGGGGATGTAAAGTAAAAGTGAGTTGTATTAAAAGACAAGAATCAGCCTTGTGTGAAGTCTGATGCTAACGGCGACGTTTGCTTCCAAGGACGATACCAAGGCCAAGAACGGCCTTAAGCTATCAGTGGCATGGAATTGCAAGCATGAATCACACAATGAAATGGAAATGGAATTGAAATGAGATCAAACCTCAAGGCGGGGCTATGAGAAGCAAATTATTCAAACAAAAGTAGAATACGTTAAGATAAAAAAACACCCAAGATTGCTCTCAATCATCACTATTGTTCCTTGGGAGGTTCTTGTGTTTCTTTAAAGATGGCGCGCCTTTGACGTTGAATGGGTCTCCACGCCTTGGCTATATCTGTAAACCGTATGCAATAGTCGTGGCTTTGGAGACGCTTGGTTTAAACCAGGCGTTCATGTGTACTTCAATCAATCCTAGATATCGAAGTCGAGCTTCAGGGGCCATGGAATAGCATTTGCTCAGCATATCGCTGAACCTGGGGATGTCTAAGTGGTTTAATCGTGTAAAGCTGTAGGCGTATTCAATTATGTCTATAATGCCTAGTTGAGGGATAGTCCTGCATCCGATACGGCGATGACTTGACGCTTTGTAGCATTCTTCAAGTCGGACTTGACCTTTGTCGAAGAGCGTATATAGCTGGTGGACTCTCATCCTCTTCGTTGCTCTCATATCATCCTAAACAGCTTCTGCTGACTCCAATGCCTTTTGGAAATGGACATATACTTTGTTGGAGTACATTTTGTAGTGGAGTAGACTTGATAGCCTACCGGAAGGCTTTTTCGCGCATTCCACTTGGAGAAAGATCCCAAGAGAGGTCCCAAGAGAAGGTATTTGTGACTATTCTCAATAGACAGTACTATTCTATACGAAGGCATATGGAAACACTTTCGTAGATCAGAGGAATAATTGGATTTAGGTTAAGGTTGGGTCTGATTAGTGGTATGGTGTTCGTGGTAGATGAGGAAAGCCAGCATAACAAAGAGTAAGAAGGTGCTTGGGTCGTGCTTCGATGTGGACTTACAATAAGTGAGAACACAATTACTTATACTTGAACCTGAAGGGGAAAAAAGGAACAATCACCAATTGTCAACATCACACGACAAACATCACAAACACACATATTAAAACAAATAACATTATGTATCTAAACCGCTCAAAAACGCCGCCCAATGCCGTCGTGCAGGGTATCCAAATCGACATGAATCAATGAACATGACAAACTATGTGCTTTTCTGTGGCTCTAACACGCCACTATGTCCAGCCTCAGTCTTCTCCTTCTCGCCAAGTGGCGTAGCATTCCTGCTCTCCTCATCCGTCTCCGTCTCAGTAGCTCCACCAGCATCCAACCTCTGCTTCTCCTCAATCTTCTGCTTCTCCGCTTCCAACTTCTCCATTCTCACTCTTCTCTCTTCTCTCCAGCGTGGTCCATACTTGATCTCCACCAACAACATCGGCATCGTGACTACACAGACGAGCGAAATGAATGTGAAGCACCAGCCGCGACCCATACCCTCAATCATGATGTTGATGATACCCGTGCCACCGGCACCGATGAAGCAGCGGACAAGGTTGTTGGCTGCGGTGGCAGTGGCGGGAGATTGGGGGTAGAGGTCAACGAGAAGTGTCGAGAGGATGTTGAAAGCGCCGTTCACGCAGAATCCAATAAGGAAGGTAAGCACGAGTGGCGCAGCAAGGTGTGCCTCCTGCTCGAGTACCCAACCATAACAGAGGATAGCCGCAAGGCCAAGAGAGAGCATAGGCCAAATAATCTCTATACGCGCGCGCTCGATGGGGAATGAACGAAGATCATCGCCACGTTTTCGGTCAATTGTGAAACCGATTTGTTTGGCAACGCGCTTGTAGTTGCGATCCAGCATCTTACCGTTGACGAACGACGCGATAGCGCAGCCAGCACCGAAAGGCAGGTAACAGAGACCGACCTGGAGGTCGTTGAAGCCATAGATAGCGGAGAAGAGGGAGGGGAGAGATGCGGTGACGTCGTAGAAGGCGGTGTAGATGAGGGCATTGTAGAAGAGGACTACGGCGACATCCTTCTCCATGATGATGTGGACAGTCTTCAAAGGGTTTGGCCAGCGGAGGTGGCGTTTAGATGCGAGCTCTGCTTGTGCGAGACGGCGTCCTTCGGCAGACTTCGTGCGTGTGAGCTCATTCTCTTGGAGGGCGGCTTTCTTGAATGACAGATAGTCAAGCAGAGACATATTCCAGCCTTGCGGTGCTATCGAACCGTTGCCGACTACGTTACGGCCCGTTTCCGGGACGGTCAAAGCAAAAGGAATGAGCCAGCAGGCACCGAAGATGGTAAGGAACCAGAAGATGGACCGCCAGCCAAGGAACTGGGCAAGAATACCTCCGATGACTGGGCCGAGAGCTGGTCCCATCATGGTTCCGGCACCAACGATACCCATGTAATGGCCTCTTTCCGAACTGGATGATATGTCTGCTACGACACCCATACCAAGGGCAATTGCACCACTGCTTCCACAACTTTGGAGACATCGAAGGAGGAAGAGAGCTGGGTAGCTACTCTGAAGTGCAAGACCGATGTTGGCTCCAAGATAGACGATCATAGCTCCAATATATGCAGGTCGTCTACCAGCCATATCCGAGAGATCTCCAAAAACTGTTGGAGCTAGACCCTGGAAGATCATGTATGCTGTAAGGGTCAAATTGATGATTGTATTCGAGACCCCAAGGTCCGCAGCCAGAGGATTGAGAGCCGGGAAGTAGATGTTCGCCGAAGTTGGAGAAATGAAGGCTGCCCATGTCACCATGAAAACAATATATCGCTTCTTCCATTTTCCAAAAGCAGAGTAGACGGGTCCTGTGATCGTAGGAGCCAAAGCCTCGAGGTTTTCCGCAGCTTCTTCCTCTCTATCCATATGCGAGTGTTGTGATGAGTGACGCGAATTTGATTCTGTCGATGTTCGAGGTGGCGTTGATTCGTCTTGCGCGGCGTCCTCCAAGACAGCTCCTTGCTGAGCAGCAGTTACTTCCTCAGCCCTCTCGGCATTTTCCAAGTTCTTATCGGGATCCATAACAATACTTATTTCATGCCTCTTTGAAAATTGCCCTTCAAGCCGCAGAAAGTCCTTGAAGTTTGCGAAGAGGAAATTTTTCTTGTATGAGACAAGTGATAGTAATAGTGAGAGGGAGAGGGGTAGAGGGACATAGATAAAGGGTTCATTGGGGAATACATGAGAAAAAAAGGTACAATGAATGACCCACCGCGGCGGAATGGGGCAGGTAGGAATATCTCAGCAGCAAGCATTTGTTTGATGTAGTCGATGCACAGATCTTATCTATCGGAGTGAGAAGGTCATGTTTTTCGGAATTCCATTGGTAGCGTCGGTACGTGCAGCAACTGAGAAACCGTTATATCCGGGTGCTGTGCCTTGAAAAACACCGATTTTTGCATGTTCATATGTGCATATGCATGCGCAAAAGCAGTCTGTACTAACGGGAACAATCATTTTGGTGATTAGTTTGGGGAAATTCTGGTTGGTTTCGGTGGTGGGTGAAGGAAGAGACCGACAGGGTTATGAGGTCAAGTCTGTCATATTTTTCATGTTCATCCCTCGGTCTTCAGAAAAGTTCGCCGAACATGGAGCTGTTAGGGTGGCGGGAGTGACTAGCAAGTTGAACAGCAGGTCAAGTTTAAGATTCTAGATTGATATTTCGATGCAGGATTGCATAACACGAGATTGCAGTGCAAAGCTGCTTTCGAAGGGGGAATCGGTGAGGACTACAATGAATATTCCACCGCTACAGCAGTTTGAAAGTGAGTCGTCCAGTGGATTTGTCTGAGAAAATACTTCGTCTTCGAAGCATTGAATTGCGTGTGCATCTTCTCTTCCCCCCATGTCAATCCGTTCCCTCTGTTTGTTGGAGTACACCCCGTATTGACTTTGCTTTTGTTCGGAGACCCTGCCGAGGAGTGTGTGGTGATTAACAGAGCTCCTTGAACCATAGACACCCATGCGCCGCGCAGAAAGAAAGACAGGAATATGCGATGTCGGACTTGCGCCGTCATCTATGACCAATCAGGGGACGATCGAGCTTGTACATCAGTTTGTGCAAGGTGAATTACTTAGCCTTGAGATGCTGACAGCTCATCATTGTAAGGCTGAGATGTGCTGCGGATGTGGAAAGCAACTAGAATGTCATGATGGGCGTTTGGTATTATTAGCTGTTACACCTCCGACGAGGAATTACCATGCTGGTCATGGCAGTGGTCAAGAATGAGACGAATTGTGGATTGAGAGTGGATTGAAATGACAAATGCATGACTGGAATTCGGTGCTCCGTGGAAGTTGGTTTCTTTTGAATAATAAATACAAGGGGGATGTCGAGGAAATAAGAACTATGAAGGCGTTTAAACAACTCCGAAATGTGATGTTATGGATTTCAATTGAACTGGTCTGATGGTCCTTCGGTCCAACAGAATTGTAGCTCTTGATGCTATTGATTCCTGAGGTATCAAGGCTTTGTTGCTGCCTTAATTGCTGCGTGCATATTCGTGCCTGAAATACTACGTACAGCTTTCGGCTTTCCTCCGACAATCATGACGCGGCGATCTCCTTGTCAACAGCTTCATAGCTAAGCGAAACAGGAAACTTGGAGCTTCGAAGCATCAAACGAATGTTCCATTGATGGTTTCCATTGATGGATACAGTCAGTCCAGCAACTTAAGGACCTCGGAAATTCACAATCGCAATCAGGACAACACATCGAAGTTCTGTTTCCCCCACAACACCAAGATGGTGGACATAACACCCATATTCAACGAGGCCTTGAAACGCCACGATGCACCACCAGTCAAGAGCACTCCATTGAGCCTCCAAAACATCGACGAATTCCTCAAAGAAGCATACCGCATAGTACGCTCTCCCCCATTTCAATTCCATGACAAGCCCAATTAACCCTCCCAGAACGCCCACATAGCCTCCCTAAACACCTACCTCCAAACCATCCGCCAATCCTACCTCACAACCAGCATACCCTCACGCCGCACGCGCACATCGGGCGACAAACCCTCCATAACACACCTTACCGACCGACAACGGGAGTCGATCGATGGCGAAACAAAGCAACTGCTGCGCGAGCTGAACGCCTCGATCCGCAACCTCGCCGACGCCGAGCAGATCCGACAGAACACAGAGGTAGCGCTGACACGCAAGAAGTACGGACGGCTGGGGCTGGGCGGGCTAGGGGCATGGGCAGCGGGAGGGGAGACAACGAAGAGCTACGAGCAGGAAATCGAGGAGGCACGAGCCAATGCGGTGCGCGTGCACCGCGAGAGCGTGCTGTGGTATCTGCGGCGCAAGCTGCAGGAGGCGGGTGGCAGGCAGGCGGATATGATGGGCACGAGGCTCAGGCGTGAAGTGGAGAAGAGTAAGAGTGTGTTGGGGGAGGCGCAGGCGCAGGCGCTCTTTGAGGGCGGCTTTGAGGGCACGGAGTTGCCTGGTAAGTATAAGGGGGGTGGGGCTGCTGTGCTTGAGGAGGAGAAGAGAGCTGCTGCGGCGGCGGCGGATAGGGCTGGTGGCGAGGAGGAGTTGAGTGCTGAGCAGTTGCAGATGTTTGAGAAGCAGAATCAGGATATGTTGAAGCATTATGAGGCTACGTTGAATCAAGTTCGGTATGTTTGCTGCAGTGGCTGAGCTGTTGATGGTTACTGATGAGTGTTTACAGAACGGCGGAAAAATCACTGGTCGAAATCTCGGAATTACAAACACAGCTGGTGAATAACCTGGCTACACAATCGGCACATATTGATCAGCTGGTTGCTGACTCTATCTTCACGACGGAGAATGTGGGAGGTGGTAATAAACAGTTGAAGCAGGCAGCTGAGAGGAAGAGTACGGCGAAATACGTCTTCTATGCTTCTTGTGGTCTGAGTCTGTTTCTTGTTGTTTGGGACTTGGTTATATGAGTTTATGAACATAGATATACTAAGTATGAATAATTAGCACCACAACAATATCACTTTGCAATCTGTGCTCATTGGTCGACTATCAAGGTGGCACTCGAGTGAATTGAGGGCTGATTATAAAAGCTTGTAATTGATAGGAGTGAATGATTGAGGTTGGTTATAAGAGCTTGTAATTGATAAAGGAATGAGTGATTGAAGTTGATCATAAGAGGCTTATAATTGATAAAGGAATAAATCACTGAGGGTTGACTGCAAGAACCGTACAATTGACAAAAGTCGGAATTATTACAAATGGTAAAGTGCGAGTAGAAATCAATAGTTATTTAAAGGTATTGTGATTCAAGCCCAGTATTCACAGGTTCATTATCAAGGTGGATAAGAATATGCATGATGACAGACAGCACTTACTTGGCAAAGATACAGAAATCGCAGAAATACACCGCAAGTTGCACGGCAAAATGCCATGGGAGAATCTTCTGGGCTTCCGAGAATCTTCTGAGAAGCTTTCAGATCGGATTAATGGAAATGGCTATGACTTATGGAGACAGAGGGATATTTGGGACGGGGAAGTGGAGAAGGAATGTTACACAGCAATCAATATACATATGGTGATACGTATGTATACAGTAGTAGACTCGGTAGTGTAGATTGGAATGCTACGGTTGCAGGAACTGGGCCCATTCGACATGTGAATGAGCAGAGAAAGGTGAAAGTCGATTCATGTGGTGCGCACATGACCGGTCGGCCCATTTATGGACCCTGCATATGGAGAGGCGAGGGAGGGGACAGGCAGAGGGACAGGCACGACAGCACGACAGCACGACAGGCTGAGTAGGGGAGAATGTAAGTCCGGACTACTCCATGTGGAATGATATAAGCGGGCGAATGGGAGGAGGGGGATTTGGGAGGTGGTGGGTAGGTGAAACAGGATGAGAGTTTGAGACGAGAATGAGGAGACAGAGTTTTGGTGGGTTTGTATTGTGTGTACTGTGTATACTTACTACACAGTACAATGTATGGAGGAGAGTATGGGGTTGTGGCGCGACTCCTTCACCGCACGGTAAGACAGACATGGGGATTGGAGATGCACGTGAGAGAGGGAGCTGACAGCAGTAGTAGCAGTCACGAGGGTTATCATATGGATTGTGTGTATTATGTACTACGTAGGTATGTATACTTGTACTTGTATTTGTAATGTACGGTATTTTCATAGTATAGGTATATTGATGTGTGTGTGTGTATGTGTGTATAAATATAAATACATATATAAATACATCTACATACTAGTATACGTATATACGTATGCGTACCCAATACCTTCAATACCTCGGTCTATCCATCTCATCTATCTCTCCTCTTCATCATCATCATCATCACCACCTCCACCATCACCTCAATACCTCGGTCCAATGATGTCTCGTTCATTAGCATTTGCACCGCCCTTCCCCTACTAAAAGGCTTGCATACCCGCCCAGCCGCATAACTGTGTTCTGCTCTATACTCTCTGTGTTCTACTTGCTCTACTGCTCTACTGCTCTACTGCTTCCCTTCCCTTCCCTTCCCCGTATTCCCTCTCTTCTCCTGCTCCACCCTCCGCTGCTTCCCATTCCCCATACAGTAAAAGCCACAGGCACGCACAGGCACGAACAGGCACGACCCGACCTCTGTTACCCACCCTCATCCACCAAAATCCCTACCAACCACCAAATCTTACGCAGACAAACGCAAGTGCACGACCCCCCAATCGCCCATCGCCCATCGCTGCCCATCAGCCATGACTCCATTACCCCTCCAAAACTCATCCTCTCAGGCACCTCAATCACCGCAATCGCCGCAATCATCATCCCCCTCCAAACAGTTCACTTCAAATACCCACATCTCCCCAAATAATCCTTCCTCTTCTTCTTCTTCCTCAATCTCTCCTACAAAACGCCTTCAATCCATCCACCATCATCTCAACTCCAATATGGCCGCCACCAGCTTCCCGGCAGACACTGTGCCCCAGGCACCTGAAGATCCTTTGTTCGGTCTCATGGCCGCATACCGTGCAGATTCCTCAGACAAAAAGGTCGATTTGGGAATTGGTGCTTACAGAGACAATAACGCAAAGCCTTGGGTCCTCCCAGTCGTGAAGAAGGTGGGTTCTTTTCTCAGATGCTCCCATCTAACTCACTTGACAACCCTGGAAATCAATATCCTATCAATTTTACAATAGCTACAATATCTACAGTATGAGAGTGAGAACATCCCTTAGCTAACAACACACCAGGCTGATGCAATCCTCCGCGATGATCCAAATCTCAATCACGAATACCTTCCAATTGCTGGTCTCAAAGAATTCACCAGCGCAGCAGCCAAGCTCATGCTCGGTTCCTCCTCCCCCGCCGTTGCAGATAACCGAGTGACATCCGTACAAACCATCTCTGGTACAGGTGCAGTACATCTCGGAGCTCTCTTCATGGCCAAATTCTACCCAGGCCACCCAACCGTCTACTTCAGTAACCCAACTTGGGCAAACCACAACCAGATCTTCAGCAATGTGAGTGTGCCCGTAGCAACCTACCCATACTTCTCCGCATCCACAAAGGGCCTCGACTTCGAGGGCATGAAGGCCACCCTCGCATCCGCACCAGATCATTCCATCATCCTTCTACACGCCTGTGCACACAACCCTACCGGTGTTGACCCAACACAATCCCAATGGAAGGAAATCGCCGCATTGATGAAGGAGAAGAAGCACTTCCCATTCTTCGACTGTGCCTACCAGGGCTTTGCCTCCGGTGACCTCGCAAAGGATGCCTGGGCCGTCCAGTACTTCGTCGAGCAGGGCTTTGAGTTGTGCATTGCCCAGTCCTTTGCCAAGAACTTCGGATTGTATGGTGAGAGAGCTGGGTGCTTCCACTTCGTTGCTGCACCAGCAACAGATGCAGAGCAAACTATCCAGCGAATTGCCAGTCAATTGGCCATCCTTCAGCGCTCTGAGATCTCTAACCCTCCAGCATACGGAGCCAGAATCGCAAGCACGGTGCTGAATGACCCAGCGCTGTTCAAGGAGTGGGAGGAGAACTTGCGCGAGATGAGTGGCCGAATCATCAGCATGCGAACTGCTTTACGCTCCAAGTTGGAGGAGCTCAAGACCCCTGGATCCTGGAGCCATATCACTGAGCAGATTGGCATGTTCAGTTACACCGGTCTTTCAGAGAAGCAAGTGCTTAAGCTACGTGCGGATGCCCACATCTATATGACTAAGAATGGTCGTATTAGTATGGCTGGTCTCAATACCGGCAATGTGGAGTACTTTGCGCATGCTGTTGACAAGGTTGTGAGGGAGACTAGTTAGATGGGGGGTTAGAGCACTGGTTGGCCTGGATTGTTATGACGTTGCTATGATGGCGAGATTCTGATGACATGCTGATGAGACTTGCATGATAGATGAATGTATGATTCAATTCTAGTGATTATGGGCTTAAAATGGCTGTGGAACTGTGAGTACTGATGATGTTTGGTGATATTTTTATTTGGTTGTTATGGTTTGTTTGGTCTGTAAGTACCTTCATGATCTCCTATCTGTCATCTTTTGGCTGCTCCTTTTTATTCTATTTATCGATTTAGTCCCATAGCCCCATATATCCAAAACACTTATCCGTTTTTGATATTTTATAACACCAAAACGGTGTATATGATGGGGAGCATATATACAATTGGTAAGTTGCACAGAAGATTATCGATCTTGAAATCGAATCAAGTATGAACATTCAATTTAGGTATGTCTCTACGACTTTTTCAATTCATGAACTCATTAAGGTAATATGAGTTTGTATATATTCCCGCTCTTTTTACTTTCAACTAGACTCTCCTCCTTCACAAGCATCTCAAGACTTCATCTTGTCTGATTTACCTCTTCAAAACATCACTTTGGTTGCAATATCAATCAAGCTTCATCATGAAGTTTTTCAACTCCGCCATCGCCCTAACAGCCATCACTCTCACAATCGCCGCGCCCCTCTATACCCAACCACCACCAACTCCAACTCCAACCACCATTCCAACCCTCCCAGTCTCCATCTCCATCTCCACTTCTACAACCACAACCTCCCAACTCTGCACCCCCGGCTACGCCCTCTACCCCGAATGCGCCCGCCACATCAACACTCCCCCAGCCCACCCCACACCCCAAACCATCAAGAACCACCCATGCCACGGCAACCCACCCCACCTCAAATGCACAGGCCTCCCACACTTCACCCACCACAACGCACAAATCCAAAACCGCCACATCCCCTGCCAGAAAGGGAATCCGCACCATTACAAAGGATGCGAGCCCGGGCACAGCCATGGCCCCGGATCTGGTGTCGGCATCGACGTCGTGGGCTTGAACGGCCCGGTGGTAGCCAGCAAGACGGTCGTAGAAAGCCGGGTCCTCGCGCCCGTACACGTCTCTGCTGTTGAGGCGCGCCGTATCCCGTGCCCTGTTGGGAATCTGCATCGCATTCCTGGCTGCTTTCATCGGCATCCGTATCCGATTCATCGGCCTGGGCCGGGGAGGGAGGGGGCGTTGGGGCGGAATTCTACTGGGTGGGGGCGTGGGACGCTGAGGTCTGAGGGGCTTCGTGCTACGGCTACGGCTACGGCTGGGTTGGTGGTTGGTCTTGGGCCTAGGGAGGTGGTTGCTCGTTATACTTCTGCTGGTTATACATCTGCTGGTTATACGCCTGTTGCTACTACGCTTGTTAGGCGGAATGTTGGGAATTAGGGGTAAGGTTTGGGCTGGTTAGATAGAATGTGAGTGTGTATTGGATTCATGGGGTTGGACCCATGGGATTCTAGATTGTTTGAAAATATATTTTTATTAGTCCAAAAAATGAAACCAATGAAACCAATTGACTTTAAGGTTATATTGTATGTTGTGGTTATGTTCAACTTTATGATAACCGGCATACTACTTCAATACTGCGAATAATTCTTCAATGATTTACTCTTGATATTTACAGCTATCAATAACTTAAAATTGCTTTTGTTATGGCCTATACAGAACATAAATGCAGATCAGAATGAAACTACCACCAGACATAAATATCTTCCAAGAATATGAAGAAGTCAAAGTATGCATAATATTATCTAATTATCCCAAACCAAACCTAACCCAAATACCACTACAACATAATCAAATCCCCATTCGCTCCACCGCCATATGCAGGTTGATAAACCTGATGGGGAGCATTCTGATTAACCACGTACTGAGCCTGTACAAACCCTTCATCGGTTGTAGGACTTAATTGCATGCTAGCCATTGACTGGCTTCCAACGCCCGCAAAGAATGCATCAGCCGCATCTACTGCAGCTGCAAGATCACCATTTCCATTCACAGGGCGGACTTGAGGTTGTCCACCCATACCCAAAGTAGAAAGAGATTTTTGACCATCGGCAAGGTTGTGTCCATTCAATGATGGAAGAGTGTGTTTTTGGAGAGCGGGAGAATCCACAAGTTTGCGAGGGCGTGCAGACCGGAAAACTTGTTGGACAGGTTTGAGGTAAATGGTTGCTAGTGTACCGACATTGAGGCACATCTCTTCGAGAGTGTTTGGGTCGAGTTTCTCGGACTCGGCGGTAATGGGTGGTTTCTCTCCCATGACCACTAATTTTGCAGTAGCCATATCTGATGATAACAATCGCCAGTACATATATCCTCTATCTCGAAGATCGGGATTATCCGTTCCTTCTGTAGCCCACTTAAGGACCTTGGGTACGAGTTCTTGTCCCTTGGTAGGACGTTGAATGAAAAGTTTCACCGTTGCGGTCAAAAGTGCCAACTGTACTTCCACTGGCTCATCGGCGAATGAATACAAGAAGTCTTCGAGAAGCACATCGGAATTCTCGATACGAGACGCGTATTGACCAATGACCCAAATCATTGCAGCCTTTGCTTCAGGCTCATCCAGGGAATCGAGGTTTTCGCAAAGAGTAGAAATGATCGATTCGTATTGGTTGGGGTATTTGCGGAAAATGTTGCGGATAACCACCGTGGCTTCTTGCACGATATATGTAACCTTTGTAGCGACAAGTTCCAGTAAAGTGTTGATACAGCGTCTTGCTGCTGGCTCGATCTTAATGGCAAGTTTTCCAATTGCGCGCACCGATTTCCGTACAAAATGAACATCAATCTCAGTAGAATATTCGCGCAGCTCCGTCAATACTTCTTCGATATTGTTCTCATTGGCGAGCATGAAGATGAGCTCCAACTTGGTGACCTTGACGTAGATTGGGTCGTTATATTTGCAGAAGAACACTCGAATGTCGTTCCGGAGCACTTCTGGCCGCCGTTGAAGGATGAGTAAAGCATTTCGAAGAGCGAGGTATTGTACTTCAGGTCCTTTAGCCAACAGGGTGACCAGTGGTGGTGAGAGTTTCCGGCACAAAGCTGAGATTTGTCTCTGGTCTGCAATATAATTCATCAAATATAATATCACACGTATACACGTCAAGACGACCGCTGAATTCGAATGTGATAGTCGAGGTGCAATTCGTTCTGCTAATAGAAGCGCTTCAGATGTCTCTTGAGGAACATATGACATGAGAGCTTCAAGTATGTATGTTTGGCCCCATCTAAAGAAGTTAGTCTCTCACGTCTGATAATTATGGAAGTACATACTCGGAACAATCTGGGAGAATTTGCACCATCTTGGATGCATTTCCATAATCTATGGTGAGTTTGATGGCTGAACTCCTCTCCCAGATATCCATCAAACTGGCCAAGGAACTTGCGACAACGGTCGGATTATCGTCTCTTAGCATAGAGTTCAGTCGGTCTATGAGGTCCGAACCTTCCACAAGATGTTGATCGTGATCGTAAAGTTTTGCGACACAGAAAGCCGCCGTTTTTCGAACGTAGGGATCAGAGTCTCGGAGTAATTGTTTTAATGGCGGTACTGTCGAATGTACAAATTCTTTAACATGGATGTATGACATTGTTCGCAACGCAAGTGCTCGCACCAAGGGGTTGGAATCTTCCATATCCTATCTTCTCATTAACATACATTCCGACCAACAAATAGGAGGCGATGTTAACATACCGCTTGTAAGATGGGTAAAGCCTTCATGGCAACTTCTGGTTTCATTCGCGCATAGTTTACCAGGAATAAGAAACACCTATAACTTAATTAGCCCTGCCATATGGATTGGCTATGAGCAACATACATCTTCTTGATCTCCAAACTATTTATCTGCATGCAGTTGATAACATCTGGAAATAGTGCAACCATGTCGTTATTGCTCATAGTCATATTCGCGACGATTTTCTTCAGGGCGATCTTCTTCGCTGAGTTGTTTTTGTCCTTCTTTCCTCCACTATTCAACTCCAATCGTAGCTCCGCAACTTTGCCCTGTAGTGAACGCGTATATGATAAGCTTCGATTCAAATAATATTCAGGAGGATCCGCATAGAGGTGAGGGAGAAACATCATAATTGAGACCCCAAGCCGCAAGGAGGCGTGAGGCGCAAACACATCCAGGGGTTATAACTTATGGTATCGTAAAGGTCGTAAAGATGTAAAAGAACTGGCACAAAGTATAGACATATACAAAAGAGATCCAAAGACTTACTCTAGCAAAGAGCTTCGCGTCACCACCTCCAGAAGACATAATGGGCTGATGTCAAGGCGACTGACCCCTCCTACGAAACAACCAACGGGAATCAATGGACAAGCCGGGCTCGTGCAGAACCTATCACATGCGCATTATCTGCGGCAGCATTGACAGTTTTCGTGTAGTGAAAGAGAGAGAATGTAGCGCCAGCAAAGGAATTCGAGTGCAATGGTGGATTGTCAAGGGAATTTGGTATGAGGTAGAATCTATAAACGTCGTCAAGCATCGGGCCAGACTAAATTGAAGCACGTTCGAATAATCCGGGGGCGCGCGGGCTTACTGATCCGCGTAGACCACGCTAAGGAGGCCTACAGCTACTCCCGGTGCTGGAAGCGTGTAAAGTATGTACATGCACGCCTTGGGTCTTTACCTCACCTTATTTGATAGCCAACATTGACATCCTCGGACAACAACATACTAGGTGTTCATTATGTCGGAGACTACCACTTTAAATCTACCTCCACCACCACAATGGGTGCTCGATTTGAATACCCCAGCGGTGTCGAAGCCAAAGACAGCTGGAATCGCCGATCCCCCAGGATTCACTGCTGCTGCAACAGGAAATAAGGTAACACTCTTTTGAAGCTCTGTTCCATACCCGTATGCATGATATTAATGCCAAACCAGAAACAAATTGCAGCTGCAAAGCAATCAGGGCGCAAGCCTCCAACGACCGAAGAAATGGATGCGCTCAAGCTCAAGAAAGCGTGGGAAGTCGCCCTTGCTCCAGTCAAGCAACTCCCGATGACGGCATTCATGATGTACATGTCTGGAAATTCTTTACAGATCTTCAGTATCATGATGGTCATTATGGCTTTCAAAAACCCTCTCGTGGGTCTGATGGCAACAAACCAAGCGTTTGATAGATTCGAGTCGGAGGGCATAAAGGCAAAGCTGTTGATGGTCAAGATTGTTTATGTAGTCATGCAAATGCTGGCTCTTGGTTTGGGAATGTGGAAGCTGAATGGTATGGGATTGTTACCGTAAGTTATCCTCAAATCCAAGTGTTGGATTGCTATATTAACATGATTCTAGGACAACGAGATCAGACTGGCTGGCATGGGAAATGGCGAGAACACCACTCGAGTATGCTGTCCCTGCAGTCTAATGAGACACGATAGTGAATATGATCTTGATACCCCAAGGAAATACATCCTGACTTTCTGACTGTATTTGCCCGTAACGTCTATGATGAATCACCGGAAATATATAGCCGAGTAACTGGGTTAGCTTTCCATAACAGTATGACTCAATATAACTGTGGCTCTCAATATCTATACAGCTCTTCCAGAATTCCACACAGGATTGATTGTCTTGATGAAGGTTCACACATGGGATCCGAGTAGTGGGGTGAGTATTTCTATGTTTAGTGGTGCTACTAATACAGAACTTAGAGATTGCATAGCTAATAACTCCACGAATTTGGATTGTAGTCTGACTGGTATGATATAATGAAATGTAACTTGAACCCGTAATGATACTCTGGTTTCAATGAAGGCCGTGAATTGATAAGGTTCTCGATCATACTGAGTGATTCCTTCGCCAAATTCAATATCACCTCTCTCATGCTGACCTTTGGTCACGACGGCTGATACCGCACTAGCGCCAAAATTGTCGAAGTCGACCGCGAGATCAACACCATCAACATCTATGACCATACCAAACGTGTCGCCGCCAACAAACCATACCCAGCCTCTCTAGGCATCTAAATCGCCTCGTGAGGCCCAATTGGTCATATTCTGCGCTCTGCACTGCAGAATCCAAGATGGCCGGCAAATCCATGTCGCCTCAGGGCGCTCTTCTACGAGCATCACGAATGTTCGCAATGCCTCCTCCACTCCCAAAACCACAAGGAGAGCTCTCTTCGACACAATTGCGTGGCTCCGATAGTGCGACCACAATCCATCCTTTATACCAAACGATTACGACAACTCCAGCATCACTTGCCAAAGGTGACTGGGGCTTCAAGCGTCCTTTCCCTCTACGGTCCACAACCAAGTCTTCAACTCCGTTACTTCGAGTCGAGCAAGTCGATACTATCGAGCATATTACCCAGTATGCATCTGCAGCTGACCACAGCTTGACCCTTAAGAAGTGGCAGGAATTGGGCATACCTGTGACCACTCCAAGCGCAAAAGAGAGGACAGTGACTGGTGTCAGTTACAAGAACAGTGGGAAGGGCAAGAGTGTGTTCGAGGATCATGTTGATGTCACAGCTGAATATGATGGCGCAGTGGGAAAGGATGGTCACAGGTGGAAATTCAATGGGCCATGGTTGGCAGGACAATCCGAAGGAGACTTTAACGACTACCTCGCAAAGAAGGTTCGAAGCAAGAAGACACAATTCCACCAATTCTTACGAGAGCAGCTGCTTCAACGCACCAATGCTGCAGCTCTCAAGGAGGCAATTGAGAGGGGAGATGAGATAGTGCCAGCCAGAGTGTCGAATATTACGGAAGAACAGTTCAGAGATTACCTCCGTGAGCTTCGAAACGACCAAACGGAACTTTTCCAGCACATTCGCAAGTTCTTCGATCTTGCTCCATCTCCATCGGCAGCTACTGAGCAACTTGGAGAATCTTTCTTGCAAGCTATTTTGAGCAGAAACTCATCAGATGATGTTCCAACGGTCGATGCAACCAAGTACCAGGATCCAAAATCTGATTCACCATATGCTGCAAAGGGACCACCAAAAACACACCCTTCTGCAGGATTGTCATACCTTCGAACCGCTTCTTATCTGACCAACCATCCCGTTCATGGTCCTCAAGCGAAGAGGGAACCTGTTGAGGCCAGACTCATTACGCCAAAGGGCGCTGGACACTACACTGCAACTATCGGTGTTGCTGGATTTGTAGCAAGAATGCCAAGTGTTGGTTACGGCTTCAACGTTGCAAATCTCTCCAAGTCCCGTAGATCAGCTAATGATCCACTCGCGCCTTCAACAAGCATTGACCCGCAGGCTCCAGGTGGTACCAAGGTCTGGGTCCACCCAGTCACTGCGACTGTTAATCCTGCTGGTAAGGTCATTCTTGAGACAGAGCTCGCAGGTGAGGAGGCTATTGCTGTCAAGAAGCGAACTACTGAGCAGCTTTCGAAATTTGCTCGCTCAACTTCTAGCCAACCCTCATTCACAAGAAGATGGAATAGCAATGGTGATTACGGCCTTGGATCCTTTTAAGGAACGTGGCTACAATATACCAAGATCTTGAAGCTCTATAGCTACTTCTCTCACTGTTATTCTAGTTTAGAAGATGAGGATGTATAGTTATGAAGCCAGCATATGTAGTATAGTATTGTAAAAAAAATATATCACCAAACTCATGATTCTCGTTTTACCACGCTATTTCACTTCACAGCCAAATATGAATCGGTAATATGAGGTTAGACTACCATTGAAATTTCTTGAAAACCTTGATTTCTGGAAGTTCCCACAATCCCATTTTTCATTTAAGATGATAAATCATATAGTTAGTACCTTAGGTCGATAACATTATATGTATCTACCTGTGGAGGTAGACTGGTAATTTTATTCGTTGCCTCATATTATAGGCATCAATATATACTCTGACGTTCTGTCAGTCCAGTCACGTGCGCCAAGATTTTGGGAAACCCTATCCGCGGCCGCTAAGCGACCATTCCCACTGAGCTCAAATCTTCCGAATCACGAAATCCAGTGACGACCATTCCGACAACAACCTCTCAGTTTTTCGACAAATCATCCTCGACAAACCGCAATCATGGGTCGCGTTCGTACCAAGACTGTCAAGAAGTCCGCCAAGGTCATCATTGAGCGTTACTACCCAAAGTTGACCCTCGACTTCGAGACCAACAAGAGAATCTGCGATGAGATCGCCATCATTGCTTCCAAGCGTCTCCGCAACAAGGTACGACAACACAGGAGGCGGATCTGAAAAATGCGTCGAGCATGGCTAATTTATTTCTGAATTAGATTGCTGGTTACACCACCCATTTGATGAAGCGTATCCAGAGAGGTCCAGTCCGTGGTATCTCCTTCAAGCTTCAAGAGGAGGAGCGTGAGCGTAAGGACCAGTACGTCCCAGAGATCTCCGCTCTCGACTTCGCCCAGAACTCCGACTCCGGTCTTTTGGATGTCGACTCCGAGACCAAGGACCTCCTCAAGTCCCTTGGCGTAAGTTTTCCCACACATCACAAAATGCAAGACCTCTATCTGACATTTTCCAGTTCGACTCTATCCCAGTCAACGTTGTCGCTGTCTCCCAGCAGCAGACCGTCGAGCGCCCACGTCGCTTCAACGACCGCCCAGCAAGAAACTAAGCGTACGATACCAGGATTTTGGGTTAGGTTATGGTTGGTTGGGTTTAAAAAGGCGTATTGCTGGCAGGTCATACAGACTAGCTCAATGTGAGATCATATACCACCCCAAGGTGTCGCTGATTCTCTTCGGAGATGACGCTTGATTGCCATTTCCCTTTCTTGCTCGTGAGATGTGAACTGCTACAGAAATGCTGCCAAAATTTTGCCAGCTGTTATGGTTGCTTTCAGCCTCAATTATTGGCGTATAATTATGTTCTGTTGGAAATGTTATGTCTCAACTATGCTTAAAATGATCCCCCTCTACTAACCATGCAGTGGATGTTATTATTTTGATGTAGTTGCAATAAATAAAATATCAATTCAATTACATTTAAACCTTACTCTCTGTCTCTAAATCGCTACTTTATCTTCCATGACCACTTCAAACATTGTTCTGAACAATTGCGTCTTTGAGTGGTGGCTGTACTGCTCTTAATTTCACTGCATTAGTCCATAGAAGATCCTGGCGATCAAACAAATAATCTGAACACATTCATGTCTTACACTGCATCTCTTTACTTTTTACAGACGTGAATTTGACTGAAATTGAACTCGGGTATCATATGAACCTCACCAGACTCCGTATAATATGCATGCCCATATTTGACTACATTTTCCAATCCATATCCTGATCCGACTCCGCATCATTCTCGTCGTCCTCATCGTCTGAAGCAAGTAATGTTCCATACCTTCCTTGAGCAACATCTGTTCTAGGTGTATAGCCCTCCAAACGCATACTGTCCATTTGCCCTTGCAAGCTGTCGAGGTCCGGCGCTGCTACTTCTCTTGTGACCTCTTTCTCTTGTATTTGAACATCAACCAAGCCATTTACAGCCGCTCGGCCTCTGTCGCCTCTCTCCAAAGCCAAATCAGCATTTCCCTGCTGTCTCTGATCCTCCTTATCGATATCCATGCCCCCCATGCCCTGTACGAGTTGCGCTTCAATCTGAGCCTGTTTTTGTTCGCCCATCAATTCAATCGAGCTGATTTCCGCCATCGACCCGCCTCTCTCCCAAGCAGGTCTCTCACTCAACTGCACCCTAACATACAGCGCCCTCCTTGCACAGTCTTCTGAACACCATCTCTCCAGTTCC
Organism: Allantophomopsis lycopodina; assembly: GCA_024752465.1. NCBI lineage: Eukaryota > Fungi > Ascomycota > Leotiomycetes > Phacidiales > Phacidiaceae > Allantophomopsis > Allantophomopsis lycopodina. Next base: position 191,636 of record CP103001.1, read on the forward strand.
TCTTTGCTCACCACCTTGAACTTATTATTCGGCCCCCGTCCCGCTCCCATGATCCGGAACCCGCCCTTCGCGTTGTCCGTTCGGTTGGGATTCGGGCATAGCGCGTATCCGCACTGCCGGTTGATATTACGCTCCTGTATCAGCACGTCGTAGTCGCTTGGCTGGAATGGCTGCAGTGCTTTCTTGAAAAATTGCACGTCGGATGAAGATGGTGAGTCAGAGGCATTGGGCCTGCCTGACGCGAAGGCCCGGGTTGGGAGCTCCAACAGAGCTTCTGTCGACTCGAGAATATCGAATTCGATGTCCTTGCGCTGTTGGATAAGGTTTGCATGATAAAGGGCTGTCTCTCTGTCTCGTTCTTCTTTCGTCTGTCCTGCTGGACTGGTCTTTTTGAGGATAGACTTGGGCGTCGCCATGGTTTTGGTTGGCACAGTGGCGGTTGAGCTTCTTTGTGTTTCTTGTATTTCAAATCTTGTTGTTGTATGTGTGTACGAAGGGACCTCCGGATGGAATGATATTTTGCGGGGAGCTTATGAGCTATGGTTTAAGAAGTTTCACATTGTAGAGATCGTTCATGTTGTGTGGATGAAGTGATTGCCCGTATCGACGCGTAGGTTATGCATCCTATAGTTACTTATTCGTTGATCTCTACAGGAGTGGTGGACTGTTGACACTGACGCGCATATTTGTATGTCCTCACACCACTCCTGGCTCCAAGTTCCGTTCCCACAGCCACAAGGCCAGACCTTGAGCTCTTTAGTGCATCGACCATGTGATTTCCCCCCCAAGTCTCTGCTGCCTCCACCGCCCAGGCAAGACAACAATACGGCTCCAAGGCCCGCTAAGTACTGTTCTGCCAGACTGCCACAGTGCCATGCCAAGCTGTCTATATGTAAGTACGTAGTACTCTACTGAGAAATATCATCGCCGTCACCATCCCGCATCATTTTCACAATTCTTCTATATGCTGCATCGCAGGTAGGCATTCGCATTTCAATTCGCATCCCCTCAAACACAGTACTTGCATACCACGGCCATCGTTTCACGTAGCTTGGCTTCATGCGCTGACGTAGACTAGCGGTTAGGTAGATAGGAACGACGCCCCTCCTTCGAGTGAGAGAGGTTCAAGCATCTGAACTTACCTCAACTTATAACTTTCTGTCTCCACCAACTACACCCCGGATTTTCCGTTTCATTATCGAATAATTCTATAATTTTCATCTTACCCAAAGGGTGACCCCTTTCCCCTCACATTATATCCAATTCCTGCAGACGACAAACAGCTGTTACAGGCTGTATTAGGCACCAGTCGCCATGTCAAGCCCGCCATTCAAAGTCAAGGCTGTTTACGAATACACCTCTCCTCATGAGGACGATCTACACTTTCCTAATGGACAGATCATTACTGTTACGGAAGAAGAGGATGATGATTGGTACTCTGGTGAGTATGTTGACGCCTCAGGAGTGAAGCAGGAGGGCATCTTCCCAAGAAACTTTGTGGAGAAGTATGAACCTACCGCACCACCGAGACCTATCCGTACAAATCGCCCGAAGAAAGAAGTAGATCCAGAACCAGTTTCCGAATCACCCGTTGTACAAAACGAACCGATTAGGGAGCCGGAACCTGTCCGCGCCCCGGAGCCGGAGGTAGCTCAAGAACAAGCTCCTCCACCACCAGCTAGAGAGCCAGAGTTCTCATCTCCTCCTCCAACAGCTGCACCAAAGGAGGTCGAGTCTCCCGCCCCGGCGCCGAAGGCAGTACCAAAGCCTGCTCCACCTCCTGCTGCTGCTCCTGCCCCGGCGCAATCGAAGCCAAGCGGTCCACCCCCCGTCTCAGACAAGCCATCAGGCAATTCGTTCCGCGATCGCATTGCTGCTTTCAATAAAGCTGCTGCGCCGCCAGTTGCGCCCTTCAAGCCTGGTGGTTTGGGTGCTGGAGGGTCAAGCTTCATCAAGAAGCCTTTCGTAGCGCCACCACCAAGTAAGGATGCTTACATTCCCCCTCCTCGTGAGCCAGCACCACAGAAGCTCTATAGACGCGAAGAGGACCCGGAGATTGCAGCTCGAGAATCCGAAAACCAAGAACAGGCTGAACGGGCTGGTTTAGCGCCTACGAATAACGAAGAAGGAGAGGATCAACCAAAACCAACGAGCTTAAAGGAGCGTATTGCGCTTTTGCAGAAGCAACAGGCTGAGCAAGCCTCTCGTCATGCAGATGCTGCTGCAAAGAAAGAGAAGCCCAAGAAGCCTGTCAAGAAACGTACAGAATCGCAGGAGCCAACAGAACGTCGCGAAGAAGAGGGAGCACCATTGGAGAAACTTGAAAGTGCAGACACTATTACAAGGGGCTCATTTGACTCTTCCAGAAATGGGGAGGCTGCTCATCAGCCTCCACGTCGAAAGTCTTCGAAAGGACCTGGTTCACAGCCAGCAGTTCATCCAAGAATGAGCGTCGGGGATGGAAACGAAGCCGACATGTCAGGCGCTGGTGAAACAACTGACGAACCGGAGGACTTGTCTACTGCTGAACGCGATGAGGAGGATGAGAAACCAAGATCCAGAGCTGGTCCACCTCCAGCACCTGCACGCGCTCCAGCTGCTCCACTTCACGAGCCTGATGTTGGTGAGGAAGAAGGGGCAACTGAAGAGCCTGAGGATGAGGCCGAGGAGGAGGAGGGGGAGGAGGCGGAGGAAGAAGAAGAAGAAGAGGAGGAGGAGGAGGAGGAAATCGACCCAGAAGTTCGCCGAAAGGAGGAGATCAGAGCTCGTATGGCAAAGATGAGTGGTGGTATGGGCATGCACGGCATGTTCGGACCCCCTGGAGGCATGCCAATGCCAGGAATTGGAGCTCCTGCAAAAAAGAAGAAGCCCAGTATTCCGAACGAAAGACAGACTTCAGCTGATAGTGAGGAGCCAGCAATGAGAGCTCCTCCTGTACCGATTATGGCACTTCCAGGAATGTCTCGAGTTCGCAGCCCCGAGGAAGTCCACAAGCCACTTGAGGTTGAGAAAGAAGCTGAAAGAGCTGAACCCACCATCAGCTCTACTAGAGGTCCAACTGAAGTTGTTGATGTAGAGGATGTCAAGCCACCACGCTCATCGCATAGTGATCGTCATTCCAGTAAGTATATGTATTAATTCCCTTTTATGATACGGATACTCATCTATATAGTGTCTTTACCATCACGAAGTGCTGCACCCCCTGTACCAGGTGGGCGCTCAGCTCCACCACCTGTTCCAAGCGACTGTAAGTGTAGGCTCAATTTCTCTGCCGTTCTTACTAACAATTTCAGCACGCCCACATGCACCTCCACCTCAAATCCCGATGTCTCCAAGTGCTGGATATGAATCGGAGGATGAATACCCCGGTGCTAAGAAGCTATCACTACAGATGCCTGAAGCGCCAGCCCAGACAGCTCGAGCACCTCCACCTCCACCCCCAGCAGGAGCGCCATCTGTTCCATCCAGACCTCATGACGGTCCCACTTCGCCAACATCGGCAACTTCGAAGAGAATGTCTTTTGTAGGTACAGATTCCCCAAGATCACCAACCATGCCATCCCATGAGAGGCGAGGAAGTAGAGTTCCACCCATCCCAATGGGAAATCCCCTTGGATCAGCTCAAAACAGAGCACCACCACCACCTCCTCCTCAAGAGGGTATGCTCAGTAGAACATCTACGAGTGATGTTCGTCCTGCTCCTGTACCCGCTCAGAACGAGCAACCAGAAGAGAGCGAGGAGGAAGTCACCGAGTATGACGGGGACTATGATACAGATATTGCCTCTGCGGTTCCTCATAAGGATGCCTTGAAGTCACATGCTAGAGATTCTAGCTTTGAAGACAATACCCCAATTCGATCTCCAGTTCTCTCGCCATCAGGTGCTCCTCCACCTTTGCCATCAGTTGCAGCACCACGTGCTGTACCCCCACCACTTCCTAGTCAGCCACCACCACCACCAAGTAGGCAATCAGTAGATATGCCCAGGGCTGCTCCTCCACCACCACCACCTACTAAGGAGCCAGTTTATGATGGTGATGATGATGAGTACGATCCTTACAAATACACTGCACCTGTACCAGTGGCTCCTACTCAATCAAGCAGACCAGCTACTGCACAACACCGACAGATCCCAGAAGATGACGAAGACATCTACAATGCATCACCCTCAGCAACTCGTGCACCTCCTCTGGAGCGACCTGCCCCGCCTCCACCTCCACATGATGAGTTTTCTCCGACATCTCCACCAAGTAGAGTTCCAACTGCTGGCTCTAACACCGGTTCGAATGCTGGTTCAACATCAGCATCGAGATCAAGACCTTCTATGGACGCTCAGAGAACTTTAGGTGCTGGAAGAAGATCCACAGAACTGGGGAGAATGTCTATGGATACTGGCTTCATGGCCAACGATGTCGACCTCGCCAAGGCCACTAAATGGTGGGCTCAGCAGAAAGGCCTTCCTCCAGCCTTCGAGGCCCGTCGAGACATTCTCCATGAACTCGAAGACTCTGATGATGGCTCTGGTTTGATAACTAAGCATCTTTTTGTTCTTTACCAGGACTACTCCCAAACCATCATCACTGTTAATTACAACGCCAGCAACCCCACAGATGCTACTTTCGAGCAACGTCAAGAACCTCCTCCATCTCGACTCCGCCAAGACCAACTCGAGCAAGCTCACGAACGATACGGTCGCCGTCTTGCTGAAGAGGTGGCAAAGAAGAAGGACACGGTTGTCGCACCCGGTACACCGGAAGCCCTCATCTCCGAACTTCTTAAGCCACTCAAAGATGCGCTCCTTCCTGTTGGAGGCCGCTCCTATGGTGCCCTTATCTACGGAAATCTTGCCAACGCCTCAACACAGCAGAACGACGAGATCCGTCCTGGTGACATCATTACGCTACGCAACACAAAGTTCCAGGGTAAGCATGGACCTATGCACGCTAAGTACTCGATTGAAGTAGGCAAGGGCGATGGCCATGTTGGTGTTGTTGCGGAGTGGGATGGTACCAAGAAGAAGGTGCGGGCTTGGGAACAAGGCCGTGAGAGTAAGAAAGTCAAATTGGAGTCGTTCAAGTTGGATGATTTGCGTAGTGGGGAGGTCAAGATTTGGAGAGTTATGCCAAGGACTTGGGTGGGATGGGAGGGTGTTAATTAGTGCACAGCTCATTTGAAGTTGTGTAGACGCGTGGTTGCGTGAATTGGCTTGGGTGGATGTTGTGTATATTTGAGTATAGCATGTGCATTATCTTACTTCTTTTTTGCTTCTAATACCTTACTATCGAGTTAAGTCCTGATTTATTATACTTCCTCTTGATTTTGATGTGCCAAAAAGGTATATGACTCAATTACTGTATTATCTTCAGTATATGTGGATATCTTAATGCTTGTAGCAGATTTAAAGTATGTTTTTTGATAACTGTATAGCTTTCAATGATGAATCTCAGAGGATATGAATAACATGGAGATATGGTGCAGGGTTTACTCATAACCCAAGGAGAGTCAGATAAATCCTACACGGATTTTCTGGTGTAGGTGGTGAGGAAACAAAGTACTTCCATTTATTCTTTTTGCAATTTTCTCTTCATGCCGATGCTCTTCTTTTGCTGAAGATTCGCTGACACAGTTAAAACATAATCCCGTTCTAATTTTCTGGAAGTCTTTGATTTGGTTTTAAATTGAAGCTGCTGAAACTCCTGCATGTTGAATCAGTGTGGTGAAGTTAGGTTAATGTGGCTCCCGCTTTCGAAGTGAGCGGTTCCTAATCAGGAAGTACAAATTGTGCACCTATATATTTTGTATTTCTAGTATTTGCAGACACATTTAAAGACCTACAGTCATGGGTTACTTGCTTGTGGAACTTAGTATCATGCTCATTGAGTACTTGATTTTCATTATGTGGCTGTTACTCTTTTCATAAAGTGGACAATACTATCTCTTTGTTATGTACTCCGGTGAAACTATCACCGTTACAGAGATATATGCTATCACTATCAAGGGCTTATCAGCGCCTAAGGACGATTCGATGGACTAGCGATAGGAGATAACTCAGAGGGTTACGTCAAAGGATCTGTTTGGGATATGTTCTGAGGAACAGGAGTAGGAACATGAGAAAAGAACAAGCAGAGAGGCCGGTATACCAAAAGTGGTATCATGTTGACAAAACAACTTGTAGACATTCAGACGAAATCTAGCGTTTACTAATGATGAGGCGGACCGTCGTAAAGGATTTAAGCGATTAGGTAGGTATATTCTTTACCGTTCAAATACCTCACCAACAGGTTTTAGAATTGTAAGATACGATCTTACATATTCAGAGAAGTTATGACCATTCCTGTAGTCGATGGGTGGTTCAATGACGGGTTTCCGTAGTGATTTCCTAGCTGAGTGTTCAGTTTGCTTACATTTCAAGTGTATATAAACCCGCACGTTCTTGCAAAACGACTTCCTTGCTTTAGAGGTTACCATTCATTCTACTCAAATACGGATTCTCTGGAGCACAAATAGCTTCATTGAATTTTTTTTTTTGAAAGCTTTCCTCATCATTACTTATCTCGCTATCATTAACCAAGTCGTCATTATAAAAATAACCATCACCATCATTCTCACGCAGAAGAAACTTTAGCAGTTCTGATAACAGCTGTTGGGAGTGCTTTGTTTCCTACTGTTTGAATTATCCAGTCTCCGCAGTCAATATATTCTCTTCCTAGACTTATTGGTTTATAACAAAAGAATCTCCTTAAACATTTTACCTGATAGAGACCTTGTATACAGTCTCATCAGGTGTTAGTGCAGCGAGATATTAAGAATACAGATAGTACGACCATTGACATGTGGGAATTTTTTTAAAGTGTATTATACAAAATGTATGAACGGAAAAGCGATTGTTTGCTTCAAGTGAAGCGACTGTACAGTTCAAGTGTGGAAACCTAGATGTCACCCACCTATATCAAGTAATCTCACCTTTATGATAGCAACAAAATAGTAGAATGTAATAAATAATAGGCGTCAATGTACAAAATCATGAGCCTAGTGATCACAAGCGTTCGAACTCACGGGTTTCATCATCTACAAATTCATCACCATTCAATCGCTTGCTACCACCCTTCAGCTCCACTTCAGAATTATCCAGTCAACTCAGTTCAAACATATGCAGACACGTACATGTCACGACGAATTTGAGATGAACACCTTACATATCTAGCTGAGTAAAACTATCTTTATAAATATCCAGCCCTATGGCACTACTAGCCACAACCCCCAGCCTTGTACAACCCAGATTGCATTAACCTCACCTTCACACCGAGGCCCTCAGCCCCCAATCGAAAATATGCCAAACTATGGTAAAAAAACAGATTTCACAAGCTTCAGCCTTGCCATGCTCACCGTGCTCACCACGGCCTCCAACAGGCTGCGCTAAGCATCAGGCTGAGCCTCAGTGACTAGACGCCAAAAGAAGCCATAATAATTTCCGACAGGCGACGGTGAGCTGTAGTCATCAACCCCACCGAGCCCTTCTCCCAAGGAAATACCCGACACCCACATAGATAACCAGCCTTACCGCGGAAACGGCAGTGATGAGTAGTCAATCCCAGCCTGCTTAAGGAAAACGTGTCAAGAGTAAAAATAATAAATTTCCGCCCCTTCCCGAGCCTTGCCGGTAGTCAACGCACGAGACAAAAGTATGTGAGAGAGAGCCTCGCGAGCAAAAAAGTAAGGGTTTGAAGAATGTAGTAAGCGCATGGTGAGTAATCCACCTAGCAGGAAAAGGCCCCGCTGGATACAAGGTACAAGATGAAAGATACAAAATACAAACCCCCAAGACGAAATGAAAAGAAGCGAAAGTGAGGTAAGCATAAGCTTAGTCACGTTCTACAGTGTAACTGGCAGTCTTACTGGCATTCTCATGACGTCCGATCTTTCCATGACTTCCGTTACATTCTCTTTCATACTCGCGCTCGCTCTCTCGCGCTTTTGCAACGCTTCGCGTCTGCGGATTTCCTCGGTGCGTGTGTGCCGAGCAGGAGACTCATCTTTCACGTAACCCAACTCCCACGCTCCGAACCCGGGCTTAAGGGAGGGAGGCAAAAAGGAAAAGGATTCGGCCGAGAAGAGTTTTCAAATACTAGGGAAAATAGGAATGACGGAAAGAAATACCGCCGTGGCTTGCGTGTATTGGTTTTCTCCAGACGCCTTTGGACAGGGCCCGGACATGATGGCTGCGTCCGACTTGGAAGGGTTTCGATGAATGAGAGGAAAGGGGCTTGAAGGAGAGATGTACAGTGGAGCGCCACAGCTCCTACTCAAATGATCCTTCGCCGTGCTCCGAACATTGCAGCATGTCCGTCGGCCAGCAGGACGACGAGTCTGGGTAGCACAACGGCGTCATGATATGACATGTAGGAAAAGGCAATGTAGGCTTGAGGTAGATGGACGCATATCTATCATAATATATGCAGACTTTGAAACTGATGGAAGGAAATCAAGCGTCGCAGAGCATTACGTTGTGCGGAGGGAGGAAAAACCCAATTGGATGGAAGGATCGGAGGATGTTGACGAATTGACGGGAAGCGAATGTGGGGTAGCAACCCGACGTGATGTGCGGACGTGCAGATGCGGGAAAACAGGTTGTATGTATATAATATGATGTATGGAAGGGAAGGTCTATTCGATCAAAGAAAAATAGATGAAGATATTGGAAAAAAATACGTACGTGATGGAAGTTGAGCACGGAAAGGGGTTGAGGGAAATATGACGCGTTGATGCTGTAACTACATAGAGGCGACAGCATCATGCGACGTCAATAAGCTACCTATGACGGCGACGATAATGCGACCACCGGACTGAATATTTTAGATTTTCAATACGTAGAGTGCAACGAAGTACAAGATTTGGGTGGGATAGCACTGCAGCATTACAGGTCTCCAAGTACGTATCTTATATCACAAATCAAGCACACGACAGCACGAAAAGATCTCGAACACAATTAGAAAGCACTGTTTGTCTACCTAAGCAGTAAGAAAAAATCATCAAAAAGCAAACAGCCATCGGGAGAGCGCTCAATTATACCCGCCTTTACCCGCTCACACATAGTGGCGTGGTGTCTTGCATGTGGATGTTCCCTACGGCACTTTCAGGAGCAGTCGATCAACGAGGGGTAGCTATGAGGCTCGAAGATTGCTCAATGAAGACTGTTCGATAGTCAGTCTAAGAAGTAGTTATTGGTTCTCTCTTATTACCTTCCTACACATCTAGAACCATCGAGTTTCGAATATTATCAATCAACCTATGGCCCACTATTAGGACCTAACGGCTAGATACACAGTTTGTTCCCGCGATGATACACGTAAATTCCGCCAATGAATAATTTATGTGCCCAAAGCTATATGATCATCTTACAGATGATCTATAGAGCTGGTCCACAACTATAAGCGCTGATGGACAGACTGTAACTATTATCAATTTCGAAGGGCGACAGGATATACTTCGCCCTACCGCTGATAATCTCGAGGTGGAGATATAACCGTTTTATTATACTACTCAAATCATTGTCGCCGTTTATCATGATGAGGAAATGACCGTTTTAGTCTTTGATGCTCTGTATGTTGGCCTCTAAGCGGATATTGACATTGATATTTGATTACCCTGGGACACACTTGTATTAGCCTTACAGCCAGCCTACTTTGTGCTTCAAAACATTTGAACAAAATGGTTAATACAGTACCCGCGTGTACCCGCTCACGCACAAATGCGTGGTGTCATGCATGTGGCTGCTCCATACGGACACTCTCAGAACGAAAGCAGTGGGCCGAGGAGGCGTCTCTCATATCCTTCAAGTGCTACGCTGAAAGCCCAAAGCAGAAGCTGGAAATAACTGACCTATCACGGAGCCAGACTATCGTCGTACAGGATTGTATATGCTGTGTCTTTCACATAAGACATTTGTGAGATTGGAAGATCTAGTTACTTCGTTGCTGACCACAACGCTGACACCCTTTTCAAGTACCAAGTCACAAACTCAAGAGACTTACCGAGTCAAATCTCTCTTCGTGCTTTACTCCGGGTTGGTCGAAGGAGGATTTGGGTGAAGGATCAATTGAGGGGTGATAACAGTCGAGCTGAACATGATATGTTGTACAAATCTCCATCCTTCATTCCATCGTCCTGGCCAGAATCTTAGATCGTACGTCTACGCGCTGTTCTTTCTCAGCGCAGGGGAAAGGTCACAATCCACGTGTGGTACATCCTACGGCATATCAAGAACATGGATGCCGGCAGACAATTGGATATGTAGGAGTATTAGCGCTGCCAAGCGCATGCACGCCTGAATATCCCACAGAACGAATCGAAGGCGCTTTCTATTCGCTGGTTCGTCAGAAACTTCGGACTGGCAAATGCGATAGATTATACTGATTGGTATTGTGTGAAGCAATGTTTGTGATGGCGAGAATGAGGATTCGCATGCGCACAATTAACGAACAAATGAAATTTACTATATTGCTTTCGACTGCCAGGTGGGAAAATGACTGTGATGATCAAATCATTTGCGCGCTTGAGTGTGATGGCTTGAATTTCATCGAATGGAGAGATGTAAATGAATAGATCTCCCAACGAAATAGAGCCTAATGTTGTGAAATGTATGCTCGTGGCGCGGGTGTTGTTGACATGGCGGCTTCCATCGCCCCGCTATTATTGATACGATAAACATCAATGAGAGGGAGTCTGGATTTCGTAGCATAGGTGGGCGCGACGAGAAGGAAGCGTCATGTACGAACCTTTGACTCCACAGTTGACCTACTTAGAGACCGGATACGATATCATGACGATGGATAAGAGAATCCTTCGGACGATTAGGAGATCGGGCGTATCGAGGCACTGAGGTCGTCGGACATAGAGTGTCCTGTGCAGTGCGATGAAAGACAGATTGACGTCTATTTTAGTGGGCACGGTGAATTTACTGCCCTCTACCCGCGTGATGTGAGGGATACTTTTGGTGGGGCCCAAAAAGCACAGTTCATCTGTCAGAACGCTGGCCCCACAAGCCCAAGAAATAGATGAAGTTGAGTTCAAGGATAATACATACATACTTCAACTCTAAGAGGAAATACGACGCAGTCTTCAGGAGGTTTGTGTGATATTGGCTAGAGCTGAAGCCTCGTTCAAGCGCAGCAGCCAGTACAGGTGAGCGAGGCTGTCGGTCCGCTATACGGCGTGCCCTTTTCCAAATTTGTTAGGTTGCAGATCCATATTCATACATAACGAATAGCCCGTACCGCAGTATATACTTTGTGCTCGACTTTACATGGCGCAGTTTCAGGGCGAGTAAGAAAGGAGTTCCATCATTCCCATCAATGGGAATCTTGCCCGGGTGGTCCCATGGTTTTTACCTCCCAGTTGTTTTTTGGGCAGCAGTTAGTAGTGGTAGCAGTAGCAGCAGCAGTAGTAGTAGTAGTAACAGTAGTAATAGTAGTAGTTAATTGATCGAACCTGTCATCGAAGAAGTCGGTGAGGCGGCGAGGAATGAAAGGCTTCGTCAGTGTGCAGAATCAAGGTAGTGTTGGCATCACTGAGAGTGGAAGTTGTTTTCCCTTGCTCTCTGTTCGATCGGCCCAAGTTTCCGTGTTAATAGTGAGAGGACGCGATTAGGTCGACCGGTTACCCAACTCTGATACTTATCAGTCTTGTCGCGTGTCAATCAGTCAATCAGTCAGTAAGTAAGTAATGATGATGGATTTCTTAGTTACCTGTACATTAAATGTCGATAATGAGCAATTCATTTCAATCACCGATGAAGGCCGATCTGGGTGGGGGTTGGTGTTCTTGGTACATGTTCGGCCCCAAATAATGCTTCGAAAGCGTCTGCATAACCCTTGCAACGTAACACACATGCTTGTACACCCAGTGCAAAGTCGAAGCACATACCCATACTATGAGTGGCTCTGCTGTACGTACGTTCGAGTGGGAGTGTACAGGCACGCAGGTCAGAAACATTAGGGGGACGAGGTTAATCGAGGTGGCTTATTCTTTTTCAGTGATCAGGTGTCTGTACTGTGGTGAGGTAAGCTGAGAGGTGATTTTCTGTACAATATTGTGCTCTTGAGGGTGTAGTAGTATGTGAATAGATACGTAGATATATTGATTTCGTCGGAGACTGTGCACAGCTGACAGGAGGGCGTTGAGTGAGAGAGAGTAAGTATTACGAGCATGGACATCAAATTGGATGATTTTCTTTGTTGATGTTATGATCGATTAGCGTCTTTGTTTTTTCGGTGGCTTGTTGGGTGTTGCTATGTTGCCTACTATTGCTGGGCGTTCTGTTGATCTGTAGTTGATCTGTTGTTGATCAGTTATTCTATTTGATGTTGATACAGGGTATATGAGGAGGAGGTTAGGGTCGCGAGGAGGATGAGAGGCAAGCAATCATGAGGAAGGTCGGGAAGTCGAGACGAGGAGAGGGAGGGAGAGGGAGGGAGAGGGGTCTGTGCCGAGTCGACCCCAGCACGCACATACCGTCTACCGTCGTAGAGCAGAGTGAGCGACGAGTCTTGTATCGTACAGGAAGACGAAGTGCATCCATATCCATATCCATGTCCATGTCGGTCCATGTGCATCCAGTCGATGTCATGGCCACTCGTTCTGCTACCTCCGTTCGCCTTCTCTGTCTACCGTCTAAGCCCGCTCTATACGTCTCCCTTCTCACTCCTCTCTCCCTCTCCACTCTCTCTCTCTCTCACTCTCACCACACACATTGCGTATACTTCGGCCCTCCCTCACACTTCCCTTTCACTCAAAAAGCAGATGGATGCAAACTGCACCGCCAAAGAATGGCTGTTGTTCCACGAGCTGCAAAAGTTAAAGCGCTACCTTACCCGCCCGTCAAACAGGCACAGGAAAAAGCCAAACTGTGAATGAAGGTGCTCCAGCTGCTTCTATTATGGTGTCCGGCTACATTCCCGCTCTGACAGTCAGAGTTCTGATTCTTGCACCGAGACTGAACTGAACTGACTGAATTGACTGACTGATGGGTGGGTGAGGGCAAGGGTAAGGATAAGGATACTCATGGATGGCACTGTAACCCGGAGTAAATAGAAACAGAATATGTGGGAGGAGGGAAATGGCATGCTTTTTGGAAAATGCACCTCTCACCAGTCAGTCCCATCAGATAATATACCTTACTTACTTTACTTACTCACTTACTTACTCAATCACTTACTTACTTAATATCCCGAACCTCTCATTCCCCCCAGTCCCACTTTTCACTCCATTTCAAAAACCCATACCCCGTCTACCTGCTGCTGCTCTCATGTCTAAAAGCACCTCACTCCCCCAAACACGTTACTACACACTCTTATGACCATTCTCTCCCAACGCTTGCCCGACTTCTTCCTTAATCCTTTCGGACACACCGTTGTTGTTGTGTGTTCCAATACCAGAGTCTTACTAGCCCTGCTCTACTTCACCATTCATGAAAACACCGAGAATTTCCTAGCAAAACTAGACCAATCCCCATATACCCAAATACTCAACAACTACACACTCCAACAAATCACCAAAATACCTTGGCACTTCACCAATTACGGATAAACTGTTCTCACATATTTCTCTCTCCACTCACATTCGGAATCTCCCTCTCCATTACGACTTATTATCTTTCCATGTCTGACTGATCAACGGTCGGCGCCTTCCACGTCCCACTTGCCGCATCTCATATCAACTTCCACTTGAGACCATACATGTGTCACCTATACACACTTACTTATATCAACATCAAATAAGGAGCATTGCATCTTCTCTTCATATATCTTTCAATTCATTGTCTCATTGTCTTCCTTTCGAAGACTCTACCTAATCATTATACAAATCCCATACATATTCGAATGTACGGGCATCTTCATTCATAACATCAACAGTATTTTCGCCACATCTTCAGAATGCACGAATTAACAAGAAGGCATCACACGGATTTCAGCACCGTGAAGAAGACTTCTCGCCACAGCGATGAATCCTACGACTCTGAGGAATCTCAAAGTACAGCACCATCATCAGTTGATAGTCGTCCAGCACTAAAACACGCCTACACAACGGGCCCAAAGCTGGAAAGACCAGGTCAATATGAGTATTTCATACCTACCGAAGAAATAATAGAACTCCATCATCGAACGGCTTCAGCATCACAAGCATCAACAATATCCTCCCAGGACGAGCAAGACCTCTTTGATGAGCCGCTCGAGTATAACCTCCCAGAACACAAGCTCGACTTCGTCAGCACGAGTGTGAAGCCATCATCGCCACAGACCTTCGCAGAGTACTTCCCTTCAACCCGACGCCTCTTCATCCGCCACGATGACACTACCCTCGACGGCAACATGAACTTACGCGTCGACACCGAGGTAACGAGCAGCATGTCGCCACACGCCCGCGAGACCATCCAGCTCTTCCACATGCGCATGCACGACCTCAAGTCACGGGAATTCTCTCTTCGGCGCTACTCACGGGACTCAGGACGGGAAGTGTGCCACACATCACGGCGGTACACAAAGCCCGCGTCGTTACAACGGCCATCGCTTCAGCGCTCGGTTTCACATGCGCTGGCGAGTTTCCGTGGAGCAGGCAAGCCAGACTTCAAGCGCACAAACTCGGGCATGTCTGCCAAGTCAGGCAAGTCGACGTCGACGTCCACCAATACCAAAGCGATACCCCAGCGTCAGGACAGCGGCTACGAGTCTAATCCCGATTCTGATTGTGAGGACTCAGATGACGAAGTCGAATCTTTCATGTCGCCTGCTGAGAAGACTCTTGAGAAGGCAGCCACGTCCCTCCCGCTCCCGACTAATACCACGAAGCTCGAGTTCTCCAATTACGCGCAGGTTGATGTCCGTCGCCGTGGTGCACGTGGGAGTAAGCGTTATGACTTTGAGTATTGGGGGAACACGTACTCGTGGCGACGCACGACGGAGAAGCACAGCCCGAGCCCATCATATCATCTCGTGCGTGGCGACGGGCCAGCTATTGCTCATATCGTGCCCGAATTACTCACTCAAAGGCAAATGACAGCCGAGGCGGAACAGGGGGGATGGATTCCACCGTGTATCATGCAAATCAGCGATGATGATATTCTTGAAGGGTTAACAGACGTTGCTGAGTAAGTATCATCCATCACATGACCATCTTGGTCAGCCATTAACATCTACTCTAGGGTTATTGTTAGCACTGGCTTGATTGCTCTTATAGATGATTGCATCAAGGCTCGCTGGCACACTCCTAAGCGCCTTAATCTTAATATCCCGCTGACACCGCGTATCGATATGGAGTTCGTTAGCCCGCGTGCGATGATTGAGCAAGTGTTCAAGCGTCGTAACTCTGGTGGCTCGAATTCCGGTTCGTCGATGAAGGCCACGCATAGTCCGTTGCGATGGGGCCAAGGACTCGAGGCCTATTAAAAAAGACCCATATCCCTTCCCCATGTAATGCTTCTTAAAAACAGACTTCAGTCATGTGAAGTCAGTATAATTATTATTTTCTTTTTCTTTTTGCTTTTCCTATTAGGGGGTTAGTGCAGAGGAAAAAAAAACTTGGGGTTAAAGGTGGGAG
The DNA here is from genome assembly GCA_024752465.1 of Allantophomopsis lycopodina. Classification (NCBI taxonomy): domain Eukaryota; kingdom Fungi; phylum Ascomycota; class Leotiomycetes; order Phacidiales; family Phacidiaceae; genus Allantophomopsis; species Allantophomopsis lycopodina. Next base: position 207,227 of record CP103001.1, read on the forward strand.
ATGTTGCACATAACAGTACGAAGGCGCTTGACGTCCTCGGGCTATTTTTACAGTTGCCTATTGCTACAGACAGTACAGAGCGTGTTGGCGTAAACAAACAGGATATGACAGGCACAGTCGGGATGCATCGGACGGAGATATTATGATACATGATTTGGGTTATCTTTTTGCGCTGGAATGGCGTACTTTAATTATTACTATAGCGGATGATTCACTCTTGATCTCTATGCTTCTTGGTAGTATTATTGACACAATTTATTTGTTGAGATTCGATCATTTGCTTGGACGGAGTTATGTCATCTGTGATGGTTCATAAGGTAAAGTTGATTACTTACTCGGGTTTTTATAATCATCTCAGTGGGCTTCGAAAGCTATCACTGAGAGCTGTATAATACCAAGAGCCGTATCAAAGATATTCAATTATCTCGGGCCGTACTTTCGTGATCAATCATAGAAGATATGAGCTAGTATCATCGTTACTATGTGAATCCATCGCATGCTACTCTACTCGGTCTATTTGCTATTCTATAACTAACTTGGTTTGCAGTGAGTACTTGAGATGCTTATTGCAGCACCCAGAATGTACAGTTGAACTGATACAATACCAACGATTGTTAAGATGTGTATATGCCCAGGTCGCCTCACCCGAATTTTAAATCTGTTCGTTATTATAAGTACAAGGGAGAATATTATACGCCTACAGTACGAGATCAGCGGAATGAAAGATCCACCTGTCAAGTCCAACCAGCTATTTGGAACATAGGCTCTACCCCCTTCCTATGTTATTCAAACAACCAAGTGTTGTGTGTAGATTATAAGAGGAAAACATCGACCTGCTAAGATTCATTTTTGTCAACGATTGCTTTCGATATTTTATCAGTTTGACATAAGACTATATTTCAACTTGAGAAGTTACGATATATGAAATCGGGGGATGGGTTCAGGAATTATAAGGGAATATATATAAATATAGACAGTAATAGATAACACACAACCTCATTTACTTCATGAGCCATCTGCATCATTCTGATGATAGCGTTAGCATAATATGCTCGAGTATGTGCCTATTCGGACTATTTACCAGCAACGCACTCAGCTGTATGGGTTTCCTCTACTCCTAGGTACCCATGAAGGAGAAAAATCAGCTCTTTCCCTTCACCCTTAATTACATCATCGAAAGAGTTCTCCTGTTCTGCGTGGGTTTGAACAAGAGCTCATACTAGTTCTTTTCGACGTTCCTTTAAGACAAGTTGGTTTAAAGGATGTGAGTTCCATTTAACAAGTCGCAATTGTCCACAACGAGATGTATCTATCTCTTTCCTTGACATAGGAACCTGCGTACTGTAGACGATGCTAGCCAGCACTGCTCGTCACTAAGAGTTTCGACTTCTTCAGATTCGTCTACCGAACTGCCTGATATATCACTTCCAGAGAAAATGCTCTCGCTGTCTGAGTCTTGCTGCAACCTTGAATCTAACCTGATTGCAAAACCGGCCTTTGACGTGCGTATGATCTAGCATCCGTCATCACCTTGCCTGTGACCTGAAAAATTTAGTAAAGAAGCCTAGGCATTAATTGAATACAACCTGATATTTGGTCACAGTAACTTTTCAATATTCGAAGGTCTCTTCGAGTAAGATGCCTTCATATTCAAGACATTATACAGCTTGGAAGTTCTAAAACCGTCTACCTCTCTCCATCAGAGTTCCTCGTAGATCTGGAGAATTTATCGATATGGAACTTGATAACAAGGATTTAGGATGCATGAGGGGGGCCAGCATTAACGTTCCTTAGGTTCTTCTCTCATAAATGAGACATAACACCTAACTATCTCCGGGCGTTAGAATGGTTAACTACTTGACTGTTGAGTCAGCTCGAGTACTCTGCCAGTTAGATTTCTGGCAACATAACTTGGAGAGAAAAGGGAGAGACGGTATAATTTAATTCCCTTCTGGGGCGGTAATCCTCAAAGAAAGTTCTTTAAGTTATAGAGCTTAGTATTCGGATCGACTGGGAAGCAATCTTACTGAAAGTTGTGAATAAGCAATTTAACATCATAGCCATAACGATTTCTCAAACAAGGTAACCCTAAATAGCATAAGCAATCACCTTACACCAATATGGATATTATACGTATAGAACAAGATTTCTCATTACCTAAGAAACAAAGACTACGTACAAACCTAACAATCCACCAAAGGGTATCATAACAAACAAATCCATACACAACCCATAGATCCTCCACAAAAACACTTCTACATACGGATGCACAAACAAGGCTGTACCCACTCATAGACCTCCGATTACCCTCAATGGGTTGCACTCAACTCACTTCTCCGGCGTCTCAGGGATCTCCAATTCCTTGGCACCATTTACCCCTCCAGTTATAGTAGCCTCTCCGGCCCTAGGCGCAAAGGGAATGACACCCGTGCTTGTAAAAACAGGCAATTCCCTCTTCGATGGCGAAGGCGTAGCTGTATTTGGTGGCAACCAGCGGAGGGAGTCATGGGTTGGGAGAGGAACAGAGATTGGAGCTTGCGCAAGGGGGGCCTTCGGGCTGATAGGCGATGAAGTTGTCGTGTGGGGGTTGTGGGGTTGAAGGAGAAGAGGCTTGGATTACTGGTTCAGGGCTGGCGGCTTGAGCTACAATTGGAGTTTGATGGCCCTGGTGATCTTGTGGCTGGATTGGGGACACGGGTGCGGGTGCGGGTGCGGGTGCGGATACCTGCTCTTGAACAAACGGAGCGTTCTCCGGGATATATTCGATTGCTTGTGGAACAGGTGGTGGAGAAGTCTCCGGAGAAGTTTGTGTCTCCCTAGGAGTGAAGAAAGGTTCAATGGACGATTCCTTCGAAAGGGAAGCTTCTGGAGTGGCGGCTGCAGAGGCCAATGCAGCGAGCTTAGCTTGTTCTCGCGCCTCGCGTTGTTTCTTAGTGGTGAGGCTCAACTTGATTTTACCCATTCCAGAGGTTAGGCTATCCATGTCGGTGCCCTGCTGTTGTGGTACAGTAGGATCTGTACGGTGGAGGGACGGGACTGATGGGACTGGTGGTTGGGCGGTAGCTACCTTCGGCTTGGCTGTTTTTGGACCTTCGGGGCGTTTAGTTGGCGCTGCGCGGACTTTCTTGACTCCTAATGGCGGGATAGATGTACCACGAGAACTCATAGAGGACTCTGGGCGGATGGCCATCGAACTCTGTGTTCTCGGAATATTTCCAGAGCCGCTCGAGAGACGACCGCGACTTTCAGCGCTAGAGATTGTGGTCCCGGCGGCTGTCGATGCGTTGGAGGAAAGACTAAGACGTCTACCAGACTGAGCGGATGCTTGCTGAAAGTTTGGCTCATCTTTCATGGTCGTCGTCTGACACAATATGTTAGCGTGATTCTCAAATAACATGCACAATCTAGAATATACCTTTGTTGAAGCAGCCGGCTCATTAAGAGTCTTACGTCTTGAAGCCCGAGCCTTTGCCTTCTCTGCATTTTCAGCCAGTTCCTCCGCAGAAAGCTGTATCGCTTTTGGCGCTCTGCGTTCTCGCAAGCTGACACGAGTGGCAGCTGGTGCAGTAGGTGTACCATTTTCACCATTCTCTGGAGCGAGCAAAAGTGATTGACGATCTCTTCGGGCCTTGGTAGCTCCGGCAGATAGATCTCCAGGCTGGCAACTACGAGTCTGTCTGTCGGTTGGGATAAGGATCTTGCTGAGCTCATGCGCAGCAGTTGCCCAGTCAACATCGAGTGGGGGTGGGGTCATCGCTCTGAAGATAGGTCTTGGCGAAGATGGTGCATTAGCTGTGGGGAAGCCCGAGGAATTCACACGTTTTGTTTTTGGCGAATTGACAATCTTCGCAGTGAAGGACTGGGTAGGAGAGGAATAAGTTGGCGCTGGACCACTTGGCACAATAATCTTCGGCTCCGGAGGTGGAGCTTGCGGATTCATAGTTTCGTCGAGGTGCTCAAGATTGGCAATGGACCACCATTGGGCATCATATGGGGTTGGTTTTGGACTTTTATCCTGGATACTAATACTCTCAAGCTTTTGTGTCATCTCTTCTCCTAAGTCGCCCTGCATGATTTCCTCTTTGACAATGGATGGGTCACCACCTGCGAGTCCACTGACGTGACTGAGAACTCCACTGGCCAACGCACGATCACTATATCCTCCCTCAAGCACACTGATCACTCTACCATCGACAGATGTTCCTTCCTCAGAAGCAATCTTGACGACATCTCTAGCCAATCGTGCATAGAATTCAGTTGGAACATTGACTTTGTGGCGTTGCATTCCATCACTTTCATGTTCACTGGCATCAAAACCAGCGGACAAGAAGATAGCAGCTTTGGGTTTGATATTTCCTGTTGAAGAAAGAATGCGTTGCGTTTGCGCTCGGAGGTAATTGCGTGTCTTTTCTAGGAGTACTGAGTACTTTGTCTCATAGAGCTCCCAGAATTCCGCCTCTGTTTTCCATTCTTGCAAGTGTACATTCCAGATGTTCTGTCCATGTGCGTTCTCAATACAAAGACTTGCGTTCTTGACCTTCTCTTCATCACCATATTCACAAGGATAGGAGTTGATGTCATGAAGACTGAAGTACGCGATAGATGTCTTCTTCCAAGCTGCAGCGTTCTTGGCAAGTTTCGTAGCTCTTTTGTTGTGTTCCCATGTGATTGCCTGAGATCCATCACCGTGGTGCAAGTCGAAATCGATGATAGCAGCATGTGTGAGGCCATGGTTTAGGGTGGCATGAGAGATTCCAACGTGAACATTATTCAGCCAGCAAAATCCCGAAGGATAGCTTGTAGAGCAGTGGTGTCCTGGTGGTCTGATAGCAATGAACGTACGGCGCGGGCCTTGACCAGACTTGGAGCCTTCAAACACAGCATCTACTCCCTCACATACTGCACCAAGAGCGCCTTCCATGGCCTCCAATGATTCTGCGCACAGGTAAAGATCTCCCTGATGAAACTCCTGAGGCTTTTCTTGATCTGGACTGCGATTCATCTCCGGTCTTGACAATTCCTTGCCTCCCATAGCCAACTTCGACTCAGCAGTATCACACATAATCGACAACTCCTCCATCCACTTGACTCCATGTACATTCGTAACAGCCGGCGACGAAAAAGCAAGTTTGCGGGCCGTCTTGCGAATGCGAAAGGGGACATCCGGCAAATCGGCCACCGAAGCCTGCGGCAACACAGGGTGACGACCCTGCAAATGGCGCTCGCCAAGTCTGACGTATGCGACTGAAAGACCGAGGATGCTGGCATGTATACGTTCGGGGCGTTCGACAATAGTGCTGAGCGCGGCCTTCGAGGTCTTGGGGCGGGAAAATCGATGGCCGTAGCAGGAATCGTGCAATATGATGATTGTTTCGGTACCAGATACCTTGGGAGCGTTCTCATGCTGCTCGAGTTCCATCTTGAAATGTGCACTTGCTACGCTCTGCGCTGTAGGTTGTGGTGGGGGTTCTGGCGCATCGGTGATACCTGCGAGGGGGGACTTGAGGCCCATTGCTGAAGAGCTTGCTTTTCGCAGAAGAGATGGTGATTTCCGAGGTGAAGTCCCTCCTCCAGAACTATTGAGCGAGCTTGCTGATAGTTTCTTACGCAATGCTGGTGAGGTTGGTTGCGATGTAGGTGGTAATGAAGGAGAATGACCAGAATCTGGATTTAGTAGTCCAGGACTTTGGGAGTTTGGAGTGGATGTTTGAACATATCCAGAGGTTGATTCTGGTCCTTCCATATACGGAGAATGTGGTAAAGAAGTCGCAGAAGCAGCGGCTATAGTGAGATTCTCGAGCGAAAGTGAGAGCGCATGGTCTTCATTGTTTATTGACGGTGGAAGAGGCGCGTCGGATTGAGTTGTTTCTTGGGACTCATTCTGGGGCAGAATTGGATACATGATTTCTTTACTCACTTGCGACACACGCTTCGGCGTGTGCCAAATATTCTTAGGAGTTTTCAAATATACAAATTATGACGATGTGATAGAGCGGCCGCCACGTTGAAGCTATTCGCACCCTTGACAAGCGCGTTGACAACCCTTACTTGGAGTCCATTCGTCGCGAAATCACGAGCCAGATTAGCAGCCTTATAAGCCTTATTTTAATTAGAACATCAACAATCCCGATCTATATTTACTTCCAAGACATTTTTCATGCTTAGACAACTAATTTTGTGAATATTGATCTGGATTGTTGAGTTTGAAAAAGTCTTGGAATATTAAAATTCATCTCGGAAGAATCACTGCATTACAATACATTTCTTCAAATAAATGGTAAATGGTTAGGTAGTGGTTAGGGCTCAATTATTTGAAATACTTGCCCTGATCTTTTGCATGAAAGACATTATGGTCCAAGAATTTCCGGATCAATTACAGAGAGTTACATATTTATAAAGGCTATGTATTTACTGAGAGCACAAAATTCGTTATATGCCGTACAGTTATTGAAAGCTAGAAAATATGAGAGTCATTTACTTATTCAAACCGCAACTGCAATTTTATGGACATCTGTAAGTAATCGTTACTGTGCAGAATCTATTGCAAGATACCTTGAAATGGCTCTACTCTGTCATCTTCACTTTGATAGTCAGGCAATTTAACCTATTGAGATTCCCAACAGAATCTATATACCAAAGTTCATGATCTAGATCCACCTCTCATTATGCGAAAGTTTAATATCTCTTCAGGAGGTGGACTTACAGCCATCTATAATATGTGTTCTCCTTTATTGATAACTGTATAATCTAGTTCTAAGGGTATCTAATATTTACCAAGCCCTTCCATCCAACCTCTAATCTTCCAAGAGATCAACTCCAACCCCTCTCAACGCCCCAACCGCCCACTCAGGAAACTTACTCTTATCCCCGGCATAAAGATCTCCAAAGAACGTCTTCAAGAAGGCTGGGTATCTATCCTCAATAATGGCCTCCCTAACACCACGCATGAGCGACAACTGATACCAAACATTATGAATCGAGACCAAATGCGCGCCAACCGTCTCCTTAGCAGCAAGATGATGCACAAAAGCCCTCGTAATCCCCAGGGCCCCCTCACCCTTCCTACAGCAAATACAGCCACAGCCCTCCTCCATAGGCGCAAAGTCCTCAGCATACTTGGCATGGCGCAAATTAACCAACCCAAACTTCGTAATAGCATTCCCAAAGCGCGCCGTACGCGTAGGCCACACACAATCGAACATATCCGCACCAAGCGCCACACTGACAACCAAGTCCTCAGGATACCCAATACCCATAACGTAGCGCGGCTTCTTCTCAGGCAGCAGCCCAGTACAAGTATCGACGACGCGGCAGTAATCAGCCTTAGCCTCACCGCCACTAAGGCCACCGATAGCGATACCGGGCGTATCACGGGCAACCATCTCACGGCAGCACTCGGCGCGCATGTCGAGATCCAGGCCGCCCTGAATGATGCAGAAGAGGTTCTGGGTCGTGGGATTTGCGTGGGCGGCGATGCATCTGTCCAGCCAGCGGACAGAGCGCAGCATTGCCTCGCGCATGCGTGCGGCGTCGGGCGAGGTGGTCACTAGCACGTCGTCGAGTTGCATGATGATGTCGCTGCCGATGGTGTTCTGTAGGGAGATGGAGTGCTCGGGGGTTAGGAGCATGGGGCTGCCGTCGTGCGGGCTGAGGAAGCGGACGCCTTCTTCGGTGATGTTGGCTAGCTTGAGGAGACTGACCATCTGGAATCTGTGGGGGTCTTAGTTGTGTTCTCTCGTGCTGTGGGGGGGATGCTGGGAGAGTACGTACCCGCCGCTGTCAGTTAAGATATTGTGTTTCCAGCCTTGTAGTTTATGCGCTCCGCCGATTTTGTCGAGCACTTCTTGCCCGGGCTTCAAGCCTAGGTGGTAGGTGTTGTTCAAACAGAGCCGACATCCTGTCTCTTCAAGTTGTTCGGGTGTAAGGCCTTTCAGTGAGGCTTGAGTTGCGACGGGCATGAAGATTGGGAGTGGGACGGGGCCATGAGGAAGCGTGAGAGTCGCTGCTCGGGCTTTTGTGGTCTAGATGGTGCTCTGGTTAGGGCGAAGACTTGAAGATGTGAACATTTACTTACAGAGCATCTTGCAATGAGGTCAAACGTCAATGCCGAGGGCATTGGAGTGGCAGGAGTCATGGTGTGGTTCACCAAAACGTTCGATGGCGGGGTTCCGGGGTAAGGAAAGTTGGGTCGTGCTAGGTGAGCCGAATTTCGCCCTCGTCATCTTATTGAGACTTTCATATTCATCTCACATTCACAAAAGAATAACAATAACACAGCATCTGAACGACTTTCCATTCTTTCATAAAGACCTTCTGGTGTTTTGTAGATTTATAAATCAACTTTCACAAATGCCGAGAACTTAATAAAATTCCTTAAGGATATATGCTCAAGTGTTGCTGTTAGGTACTAGATCCAACAACCTGAACCGCCATATAAAAGAATTCACCTCCCTTCTGTTCAATGTGAGGACATACGCATTTAGAAATTGTATATAGTATCCAGAATATACTTATCCCTATTGCTGTCATGACTCTTGTTGCGTCGTCATTGATTCAGTCTACGTCATTTGATTCAACTTCGTCATCGATCATAACTTCATATGTTTCACATGGAGTTAACATAAAGTTGTCGCCTCACATAATAGCTAGCGATGGCATGCATAAGTTAAAGCAGTATGACTTGTATCCAAGAGCAGACTAAGAGCAGATGATGTATTATATAATCAGTCTCAATGGTATGGTGGTATAGCGGTCATCATAAGCGTTGAGCTACTCCGAGCACAAACATTGATTCTACATAGCCATCCAGTATCTATATGTAATATCAGACATCATTCACGTGTAATATCACCAATCATCAAAAGAATCAGACTAAGCTCATCGAGCCATGAATTTTTTTTTAAGGTGCCGTACTGCGACTGCTTATTTTGCAGACTTTCCAAACCACCTTTATCTAACCGGCAATGAAATATCCTTTGCTGAATAACATTTACTGGATACCGAGAAGCTCGACCTCGCTGAATAAAAGTTAGTAAAGATACTTCAACCACGACAAATTGTGAGTCAACTTACAAGATCAAGTCAGCTCCACCTGGGATTGGGCCCATTCCTCTGTTATATATGTTAGCCACCATTATTTGACCAATCCCCTGTATATAATGGCCATATTATGCTACATTGAGGATCATAGATCTCAACGACTCAATGTGAGGTGTCGAATTGGACGGAGTATTTACCTTGGACCGTAACCGTAGTCGCTGGTGATGTCAAGGACGGCCTTCTCGCCGACCTTCATCTGTGGAACACCCTCATCCCATCCTAGCAGTTCGAATCAGTATCAATGCGTAAGAGAGGTCCATATCAACCCAGCAATCACCAACATACCCTTGATAAGAGAACCGACACCGATCTGGGTCTTGAATGGAATACCGCGCTTAACGGAAGAGTCGAAGCTGCAAGGAGCTATCAGTACAGAGTTCGGGCATAGTCAGCAGACAAAGTCACTCACGCCAAAGTCTCCTTGTTGGCCTTGTTGTAGTCCTGCTTCAACCATCCGGTGTAGTGCATGGAAACAGTCTGGCCCTTGGAAGGGGAAGGACCAGTGCCCTCGGAAGTGATAGTCTTAGTGACACCCATTTTGGCAGCTGAAGAAGTAAAAGTGCGGGAGAAAGATGATGCGTTTGCGTTGAGGAGAGATCTTGGGAGAGTTCGGAAGAGGGACATTGATTGTCTTTTGTTTATTAGGAGGGGTAGGTAGGAAGTGGAAGAGAGCGAGACGGGAGTGGATGAGTAAGGGTTCGGGGCTTTCCCTCCTTCTCTCTTTCTGCCATGCAAAGCAGCTTCGATGGGAGGGGGAGCTTGGCTGTTTTGCCCCGCTAGTGTACGCGAAGCGGGGTGTAAGCCATTGGGCGGAGAGGGCCAGAGAAGCGCTTCGAATGCTGTCATTGGTGTGCCTCGTTGCCTGAATGATGAATGATGATCGTGGCGTGGCGGTCGGGCTGCTTCGGCGGGCCCATGTGTGTGCTCATGTTGTTCTCATGGGCTGAGTTGAGTCTTGCGGATTACGCATTGCGGATTTACAATGGGACTCTTGGTATTGCCGGGCGTCTGCGTTGCTGGCGGTGATGGGAAATACACAGTCACGACAGTTACGCATACCTGTACGAGGCGAGGAGTCAGTTTGGAGTCAATTGCGAACTATCACGACTTTTGACGTGTCATGTTGATGGGGACTTGATTGGTAGATGAGGGAAATCATTCATCTTGCTGTTCTCTTTTGTACGTACTGACAGAGTAAACACTTGCTACTCTCTTATCTACTCCGATGGTCCGAATCATCGAGTATTAGACTTTGTAGCGGAGTCTATCGGCGACCGTTCTGTTGCTCCGTAAACTACCATTAGATACTTCATCAACTCCGGAGTAAGGCCATATGATGATACATATTGTTCACATACATACATACATACATACATATCTATATGTGTATGGACCATCAATACCTATATACAGCAGACTCGAACAGAACAGAACAGACAGACATACAGACAAACATACAGACAGACAGACATACATCTCACCCGCCAGTCGTGCAAAAAAGGTACATACGTAAGCCACCCTCCACCCCATATGCTGTGCTCCACGCCGACTACATACCTCGTACCTGAACATTTCGGTGGGCAGGGTACGAGGCAGGGTCTTTATGCACGCCCTGTACGCTCGGTGCAGAATTGTGCATGATGCATAGAGTATTGAAGATTTATGCACCGTAAGCGGGGCTGTCACAATGTGGGTGAGATATTGAAGGACCGGGAAAGGAAGAATCGAAGGTCGAGATCAGCGTGGACCTCTCTCGCCTTGTCACCTTATCACCCATTTATGATATGCTGAATATTTTTAATGGCTTTCTGTGAAGGGGGGGTTCTCTTTTATTTTCCGTTATGAATAAATTAATTGGCTTGTGATAATCATCCATTCCGCTCATTGAGAGATTCTGGAATTTTCGGAGACTTTTCTAGATAGATATTTGGGAAGATGGGATTTTAAAAAAGATGATATTTGGGTTACATTTTGAACCCCTACTCTACTCTACATACCATCCAGATCATCGTCAAAGCACGTTTTCAAGAAGCTACTATATTTAAAATAATTAAATCCGAACCTTCTGCTGTACTTGTATAGTAAGAAGCTGGAAGGAAGTTCGTATAGAATAGTTTCAAATAATAAGCTGCGGTGAAAGTTCCAAGCCTTTTGATAAGGCCATATTCTCGTTGCTTTTTCTCGACAATCGGCAACGAATTGATTTTCAAATATTGAGAATTGATGACGACTGACACCTCGGGAATATCCTATCTGCATAAGCATTGAGACTATGAGACAGAGGTGGTCTGATTTCGCCAGTATAATGAATTTATCTTTACAGCTCCATTATATTTTCTTCTTCAGCTAGGTGATGAATGTATTTATTTTTCCATCCAAAAAAATACCCCCATACTTTTCAATAATCCAAGTGCTTGTAGCATTCATTTTCCTTGCAAGGTCATCAATATCAAAGATTTAAGCATACTGCACAGAGTCGTCGAGCAGCACCTTACCTCTAAACCTCGCGCATCTCATCTATCTCCCGTACATGCTCTCTGTATCTTGTCAGCCGCACATATGTATGTACCTCGTACTCGCGGCCAAAGCCATTAGAATACGCATACGGCATACGGCAGGACGGCAGCACAGCCAGCCCACAACGAAACCTTCTGCACATACGGTATTTCACCGCAGCACTTTCCAACAGCCATGTCATGTCCGCAAAATACCCATACGAGAGGACGGGGGCCATCCATCTACGGACGTACCTGAGAGTATTGAGTCCTGACACTTCACTTACATGTGTCTGTCCTGTGGGCAGTAAAAAGCCTTCCTATCCAAAATGAGTCCCTCGACGCAAGCCAAGAGCATCCAGCGTAGTATTCTCATTTCCATTTCCATGCCATGCCATGCCATGCCATCCATCTCATTCCTCCAGAAAACCCTTCACAAAATCATGCCCTGTCAACCTGTACAGCGTCATACCCATTGACGAGACTTCATACCTCATACCTCATACCTCAGTCTAACTCACCCTTCACATCACATAGCCTCTCCCATCACCAATCCATCCACCCACCCCAATCCCAATCCCACGCCACCAAAACACCGTGAGCACGGCACAACCCAGCCAACACCAGCATCAGCACCAGCACCAACAACCAGCAACCAGCAACCAGCAACCAACAAGTCAGTGCAAACCCGTACCCGTACCCACTCAACCACGCATGAAACACAGGCCCCTCCAAAAACAATGCAAAGAAAAGAAGAGGAAGGGGGAGAAGAGAAGGGTAGAAAAAAAAAACAAGCATTCCATTCCTGCAGACTCCCTGCATCGTTTGTAGCTGCTAGTTGTGTTGTGGGTTAGTGGGTGCCTATCTGAGGCGAAGCGAGGGCCCGGGGGACCTTGTCCTTGCGTGCGGCGTGGCGAGGTGTGGCGCGGTCCTTAATTGCTGGATGGTATTGGGATTGGGATTCTATTTGGATTGGGATTGGTTTTCTGGGTGAGGGCGAAACGAGAGGTGAGTGAGTGAGGGAGTGAATGAGGTTAGGTGAAGGGTTGGAATGGGTGGTTAGTAGTGAATGGACTGGGACTGGATTGGGTGATGTTTCTTGGATATGGGACTGTGTTTCTATATTTCTGTTTCTGTTTCTGTTTCTGTTTCCATGTTTGCCGTGTTGCTGGGAAGTAGTGAAGAATGGGAGTAGTACCACCAATACCATCCGTTGTACACCAGTACGTGTTGCGTAGGATTGATGGGGAATTGGGGTGGTTTGTTAGTAGACTAGCTAGCTGGCGTACGAGGGAGGAGTGTTTCCAATGGAATGAATGGGGATTCGAGGCTGTTTCATGAGCGATAGAGGAGGAAAGGTTTGTTTATGGCTGTAAAATGACGGATGGGAATGAAATTCGGATTACTTACCTTCATCTGGTTGATGTGATGAACGGGTGAGGGTTTTGATAGATGGCGCTTCTTCTTGGCTCACTGGGATGGAGGGAGAATGGCTGGACAGGGTAGTAGTGTGTAGATGAGAGGGTATGAGGTAAGGTGATTTGTATGCTTAAATCGCGGACTTGGATTTGATCTTGAGGCTGTGAGATAGAGTATGTGCTGTATATGAGTTATGATTGGGGAGATGAGATAGAATAGAGAGCAAGGTAGACTTTTAATTGCTGGCTGTGATAGCCGATAGCATTGGTGAGAGAGTTATGTTTGTATTGCAATTGATATGATGTGGATTAGATAGTGAATTGGATAGATAGTAGCACGGGATCAACGACAAAGATCGGCGAGATGAGATGATATCAATGCAAGCACAATCTACCATCCATGCCACATCTACACAGAATGTCCGCAATAGAGTAGAAAAGACAGCAAAGGTTTGTCTTACCAAGGAATCATTCTAGAAGCATAAAGCAATCAAGAAATCTGATTTGCGCAGCATGTGAGCTGTAGTTGTAGCTGTAAGAGCAAATCCACTCAATCATCAATCCAAATCACCATCACTTCAACAGCCCGGCAACGCAATCCATACAGCGCACACCAACGACATCATTTCCATTCTTCTTCATCATCATCATTCTCAATGGGAATGCTGAACCATGTCCTAGCCATACCCATGACCGAACCCCCCCTCTCCTCATCGTCGCACCTGAAATAAAGTCATCGGCATCCATACCGCATGCGTATATGCATCCCGTCAGGAGCCCTCTTCCCGTATGATTCCAAACATTACTCCGTACATAGCCCAAGAATAGTCAGGTCAAGTCAGGTTAAGTCTGGTCACGTCAAAGTCAAGTCAAGTCACAGCACAACAATAGGTAAACAATAATATCAAAGCACAACGCCACAAGAAGGAAAAAAATGGTAGACTAGGGAGTTTTTAAAGTAGAGCGGTATCACCATCAAGAGTATTTTAGTATTTTAAGGTGAATTGGTAGGGAGTGGTGGTGATGGTGGTGGGGGGTGTGTGTCCATGACCATGTGCTAGACCTTTTATTATGGGTGTCTTTGTAGTGTTTTGGTGCTTGTGCTTGTGCTTGTGCTTGTGCTCGTAGTGCTTGTGGTGCCTTGCGGTGCTTGCATACCTTAAGTATGTAGCATGACCGAGAGTCCGTCGGTCGGCCCTTAGTTCTTCTTTAGTTTGCCGGCGCGGGCGCGCGGACGTCCTTTGTGTGAACGGCAAATGTTGTGTTCCTGACTAAGGTAGGGTAGGTGGACTGTCTAGGCCGAGGGGGGAAGGGGGTGGGAAGAAAAGGTGGACGGGAGGGAAGATGAGGGGTGGGGGGGCGTGTATTTCGGTAGAAACGGGTGCTTTGGTAGTGTTTAAATAGGTAAATTGTATTGTAGGTTGTCGTGGGTTGTGGTGGTTGTGGTTGTACACTGGAGGTATTTGGGGAAGTGGGTGGGTTTGAGGGTGTGGGAGTAAATGAGTGTCACCAATCACACCATTTAAATATGAAGAAAAGAAGAAAAGAAGAAAAGAAAATAGAACTAAAAGAGAAATAAAGGAAAAATAAACTATTTTGATTATATACACTTATATTCCCTTATACTTTAATTCCCTTCTCTCTTTGTTATTTCTTTCTTTCTTTTCTTTTCCTTTTAAATGAGTCACAATAATTCCCTCTACTCAATCAAGGACACAAGGCACAAGGCACAAAGCACAAAGCACAAGGCACAAAGGCCAAGAGAAAAGGCCCAAAAGGCTAGATCATTGAAATGAAAGACATTGAATGACCAGCGACGCTAAGGAAAACTGACTTAATTATGAAATTACATTATCTCGACATGGCCATTTTATTATCATCACTTCTTTTCTTCTTTTCATTTGCACCTTTTTCAGTCACACACACCCCAAGGAATGTTTTCCCTTCCCTTCTTTTCACTCCTCACACACTCTCTTTTCTCTCTTCTTTCACTCTCCCTCTTCTTCTTTTTGTTCTCGACCCTCTCTCTTTTCCTCTCTCTTTCTATCTTTCTTTCTAGTTTTCAGCTTTCGGCTGAGGCTGCTAACCGGCTTTCTCGCTTGGTACGCCACCATTGGTCCTTGGTGGCTTTGGTGCTCATTTAAGGTGCTGGGTGGGCGTTTGATGGTGGAATTTGTAAGTTAAAAGTAATTCAATGCAATGGGAATGGGATGGAGATGGGATGGTGTATGTGTGTGTGTGTGTGTGTGTGTGTGTACGTAGCAATAAACACACACCCACACACATACAGGCTGATAATCGCTGGAGACATGAAAGTGCACGAATGAGAGGGTGAGATTGTTCATGTTTGGATTCGATTCACTATGATACTCGTGGCTTTGAATTGTAACCGCCATCGCCTGTTTCTTTTGTATGTTTATGTTTATATTTAGTTGTTTATGTGATGATAGTGTAGATGATTATGTAGATGTATATTCATTTATTTTTATTCTTGTTTTTACACTTATCATTGAAATCATGAGTGTTGTGAGCAATTCCCTCGACTCGTTGCTATAGTCCGTTCTTCCTCACCTTCTTTTCCTTCCACTCTCTTCTCCATAATGCTTGCTTGCTTGCTTGATTTGCTAATATTTGCGATGCTCAAGCCCTTCAATAATCCTCACCCTGCTGCTTGCTGACTTTTTTCCTTTCCCCCTGGCGAAATTGACAGTTCATGTACTACATACTACACAGTACAGGCCATAAGACCAAGTATGTAAGGATGGTAATTTCTGGTAGCGCTTTGGCTTTTTCTTTTCTCTCTCTTTCTCTCTTCCTCTCCCCCCCCTCCCCTCACGGTTGCTTTGTATTGCCTGCTACTTTGTTGTATGTACTGCGTATGTGTGTGGGTGTGAGTGCGTGTGTGTGTGTCCGCTCTCACCCTCCTCGCTGTGCCTGGAAATTATCAATCAGCCCAGCCAAGCATCCACCCCCCTCCCAAGCGTCAGCAACGCAAACCCACATCTCTTTTGCCTGTGTGTTCATGTGTGTGCGTGCATGTAATGGGTGTCTGTGTGGTGAGTGAGAGTCAATGTGTGCATGTGGTGTAGGCGATCGCATTTCTTTTAATCCAGTTCATACATATACATAGATATATATATATACATAGACTCATCTAGGAGGTGGAATGTCTGTGTGGTGAATGAGTACATTGACGATGTGATGTGAGGTGTGAACTGTGAGATGCGAGGAGCGAGGAGTGAGAATGCGATGTAACAATGTTCTTTCTATCGTCCATCACGAGCTGCCTATTCATCTCACTCTATTGCCGTCGTGTGGATGCTCTCACCAATAATCTTTGTTATGCGCACATCCGCCCTTTAAGCCTTTATTTACCTGTGCCTGTGGCCCTGCGTGTGTGTATGTGTACTGTGTGTATGTATGTGTATGTATTATGTGTGTGTGGATGTGGATGTGTGCGTGTGCGTATGTCCCCATTCTCCACCCCATTTAGCCTGCTTGGTGTAATCCACCCTTCATTCATGGTCGTCAAGGGGTGGGTCTAGCAAACATAGCAAGCATAGCATTTAGCATAGCATAGCATAGCATACACCGTACATACTTAACATATTCAGTCAAGTGCAAGCCATGCTGCGTGGTAATTGATGCGTATATGAAAGGTACGAGAACTTAGATGTGAGGGAAAGGATTAGAAGAAAGAGGCTTTTGCTGGGCAATAATTCTTCGTGTGAATGAAATGTATAGGGAGATGAAGGGGGTTTGTAATGTCTATTTGCTGTCTTTTCTTTTCTCTTTTCTTGCTTGTATCTCTTCTCTCTTCTCTCTTCGTCTTGCTCTTGAGAGTATATAGAATACTATGAATGATTGAATGAATAACTAAATGATTGACCATTGTAAGCCGAATAAAAGACTACATTGACCTCTCCAATTCACTATTCCTTGCATACTCTTCCCATTTACCCTACCATCGAAGTGGTCGGCGTGTATTACCCAAAAATACCATTGCGCTACCTTGTACTAAGCCTATTCGACAGCTATTCCAAGCATTGTCACTATGAACTCCACCCTTCAAGCCATACACCCATTACCCTACTAGTGCCTCTTTCAACTTGCGCCCTGATCAACCTTCTCCACGATCAACCCTTCCCTTTCCCTCCTCCACCGAAACTCATCTACCCAAGTACTGTAC
The DNA here is from genome assembly GCA_024752465.1 of Allantophomopsis lycopodina. NCBI lineage: Eukaryota > Fungi > Ascomycota > Leotiomycetes > Phacidiales > Phacidiaceae > Allantophomopsis > Allantophomopsis lycopodina. Next base: position 224,428 of record CP103001.1, read on the forward strand.
TACTGGTACAATTGTACCGTACTACTACTACTACTACTACTACTACCTCCTCCACCTACTACCACTCACTCTATTAACTACTGCTATTACCACCACCTACTAACACAACTCAACCTCTTGCTCATTCTACTCTACCACCAACACCACACTACTACAACTACTACTACTACCACCACCACCACCACACACCACACACCACCTCCACTCCCCGTCCCTTCAACCTCTTCACACTCTCTTCCCAATCTCCAATCCTCCTCCTCCTCCTCCTCCTCCTACTATCGACGACCTACCCTCGATCACATCAACATCCTCCATTCTCTCCTCCTCCCCCCATCTGACGATCAAGGTCTCCGGAGGCCTCTGGACAATGGTCGATTGCGAATAATTCAAGTCAAATTTTAAATTCTAAATCAACGAATACAATCCCGACAACAGCGATCGAGGTGGAAAAGATACTTGGAATCATCCATCACCAGTCCTCTCTCTCGACGATTTATCGTCACGACACTCCTTTGAAAATACCCAAACCAACAATAGCAACATCAGCAACCATAGATTCTTAAATCTAATGTGAGTCTACTCATGTTGAGATTCCCTTTTGCGAAAACATTACGATACATCATACCACATCATTCCACCGCCATGCGTCGCGTATCGCTCCCGTACTCTTGTGTCATCATTGGGAATATCTTCAACCCTACGGTCGCGATTGTCATCTCGTGTTCCAAAGACTATGCTATTCACATAATGATGCGAGGGAAAAAGAAAACAACATCATAAATATCATCATCATGTTCGAATTAATACTGACAATACATACAATAGACACGCTCTTTGACATCTTTGTCGCTCACATTCGTTAAATTTGCAATCCTTCAGACAGTGAGTTGACAGCATTACAACACTACATCCATCGATTGTATTTGAAACGACCTCACGAATACAAACTGACAATCGACAACCCAAAAAGAAGATAACAAAGATTCACATCACCCTTTTTTTCCAATTCGTCCGATCTCTCATAAATCCAATTTTCGATTTCGTCATTGCGCACATCCACACATTCGTTCAAGATGCATATACCTTCGTTATTCGTGGCCTCCGTCACCGTTCTTTCGACCTTCGCTGCCGCTCAGGGCGATCGCAAATTCTACTTTCCCCGTCAACTGAAACGCGATGGCGTCGCCGCTGCAAGGAGGGGGATGCACTATACCAACCACGACAGTGCTGCTAAACGTGCCAGTCTCTTCAGCGATGATAGTACGGGAGACAACGATGTTCTCAATTCGAACGCGGCCGAGCAATTTTCGCAGATGATGAACCAGGCTATCAGTGGTCAAAATGCTGCGCCAACTGTTATTTCCTCTTCGAGCACCGATACCACGGATAGCACGACCTCCTCGTCGTCTTCCAGCACCGATTCTGCGACTGTTGTTTACGTTACAACTTCGGCCACCGTTACTGCGTCGAGCGGAACCGCTGTATCAACTACCTCGAGCTCGACCACCGATTCGACTACAAGCGATTCCAGCTCAGTAGATTCGAGCACCGAAGCTTCATCTACTACTTCCGATGCCGCATCATCCCAATATTCTAGTGCCATTGGTACCGATTCTGCTGTTACAGGAACTGGCTCAAGCACCACCGATTATACTTCGACAACCGCTGCCGCGACTTCAAGCACTTCTGCTGATGATTCCACCTCTTCGAGCGTTGCCGACCAGTTCTCGAGTGCCATTGGATCCAATGCAGCCGCTACAGGCACTGGGGCTGTCTCTTCGACCGCAGTTACCTCCGACTCGACTTCTTCCACAGATGCCAGCACCAGTACTAGCGACGCAGCTGCTCAACTTTCAAGTGCAATCGGAGCCAGTTCAGCTTCTACCGGTACAGGAGCTGCCACTACCAGCACCGATTCTAGCTCTGCATCCTCGACTGAGGCTACTTCAACTGAGGCTACCTCTGCTTCTAGTGATGCACTTGCTCAGTTGGTTAGTGCTATTGGACTTGGTTCTACTGGATCTTCTGCTGCTGCTGCTGCTACTACTACCAGCACCGATTCTAGCTCTGCATCCTCGACTGAGGCTACTTCAACTGAAGCAACCTCTACTTCTAGTGATGCACTTGCTCAGTTGGTTAGTGCTATTGGACTTGGTTCTACTGGATCTTCTGCTGCTGCTGCTACTACAACCAGCTCAGCAGATAGCTCTTCTTCAACCGATATCAGCTCCAGTGATGCTGCGGCTCAGCTTTCTAGCGCGTATGGAATTAGTTCCTCGGGTACTGGAACAGCCGTTGCTGCAGCCACGACCGCCGCGAGCTCTTCTTCCAGCACAGACGATGGACTCTTGGGTATCACTCTTAACCTTGGCGGTACTTCCACCACCAGCAGTGCTGATAGCACTTCAGCCGTTTCTCTCGACCTTGGCAGCACTACCACTAGCAGTGCCGATAGCACCACTTCAACCGATGCTAGCGCCTCTGCCGCCGCTGCTCAGCTCTCGAGCGCTTATGGAATTAGCTCTTCCGGTACAGGAACTGCCGCTGCCGCTGCCGTAACTGCTGCCACAGATAGCAGCTCTTCAAGCACTTCTGCTACTGTCACTGATTTGGGACTTTCTTCCCTTCTCAGTGTTATTGGTGGTTCTTCCAGCACCGATAGCGCATCCGCTACCGCTACTTCGACCGACTCGACTACTGCGTTGGCTACCGGAACAACTGATGCGAACGCTTCAACCACTGCTACTGATTTGGCTGATAACACTACCAGCACTGACAGCGCTTCATCCACCACCACTTCTGACACTGGTCTCCTCGGTGCCATCCTTGGTGGTTCTACCACCACCGATTCCGCCTCAGCATCTGCAACTGATGCGTCTGCTTTGACCACTGGAACCGACTCCAACACTTCAGCCACTACTACTGGCACTGATAGCGCTGTTTCCACTACAACCAGCGACGCTGGTCTTCTCGGATTCTTGACTGCCACTGATTCGTCCGCCACCGCTACTGGAACTGACAACGGCACAACTGCCTTGACCACCACTGGCACTGATTCAAACGCTTCAACCACCGCCACTGGCACCGATTCGGCTGATTTGGCTTCTGCTACTGCCACTGACTCGACTGCTTCAATCACTTCCACTGGCACCGACTCAAATGCTTCAACTACTGCTACTGGAACCGATTCAGCTGATTTGGCTTCTTCCACTGGCACTGATTCAAATGCTTCAATCACTACCACTGGAACTGATAGCGCATCTTCCACCGCTACTTCCAGTGATAGCGGTCTTCTTGCCGGACTTTTCACTACCAGCGACTCGTCTGCTACTGTTACAGGCACTGACAACGGTACTACTGCCACTGCTACTACTCATTTGAGTGCTACTGCCACTGACTCCAACGCCACAACGGCGACGGACTCCGCCTCCGCAACAGAGACTGCTACGTCAAGCGGTGGCTTCCTTTCGTCCCTTCTGGGTGCTAGTTCCACCGGCGATGCTAACACCAGTGCTACTATCACAAGTGCTTTGGCCAGCGGTACGGACAGTGCCGGTGTTACTGGTACCAGCAACGCTAGCGCCTCATCTGTTACCGAGACTTCAAACTCATCCGTGGCCGGTATTTCCTTGACCTTGACAAGCTCTGGAGGGTATTCCACTGCCACTGGAACATTTACAGGATCAGACAACTCGACCATTTCTCTCACCAGCTCTGATGCTTCAGCAACCTCCACCGGCACCGATGGTGGTAACACTACCACTAGCCCAACTTATACCGCCAGTGATTTTACTAGCGCCTTCCCAACTACATCTGCTTCAAACAACACCATCCCGGCCACAGACTCTACTTCACAGACTGTCTTGTCCACCGATAGCAGCACTGCATCAGGTTTCTCTGCATCCACCACCCCGTCGTCCACCGCATCTAACAGCACAATCCCTGCGGCTCCACTCACTTCGGCTACATCTGATACCGCTTCCTCTACTGAGTCGTCTTCCTCGTCTAGCACTGTGACATCCACTTCATCCACAGTCTATTATTACACAACAAGTGATGCAGCAACTACCACTTCCACCACCAAGGCACCAACTAGCATTGTCCCAACTGGAACCGATACCCTCACTGAGTGGATTCCAACAACCATCATTGCTCAATCGTTCACTACCCCAACCGGTACTGAGACGACCTCCACTTCGATTGTTACTGGTATTCCATCCAGTGTTCCAAAGGTCATTTCACCAAACACTGGTGTTCCAACTGCACCTGTTGACACCACTCTTATTCAAATCGCCTTTGATTATGCCCTCAACTATGAGTTTGTTGTCAGCAACTCGCTCTCTTCTGCGCAAATCTTCACGTACTTGCCAGAAGGTATCTCTGGTGGTCTCAACATTGCCAACAGCTCTATTACCATGCACAGTTTGGTTCCATATGATACAACTGCTTCATTGGGTTACATTACTACTTTGGCCCTTGCGTATATTCCAACCAACATGGTGCAAACCTTGCAGCTTGCTATCCTCACTCCAGTATCTGCCATCTACAACAACGATGATACTAGTGTCAAGACCATGATGAGCTACATTAACCCTGCCATTTCCATCTTGTCTGGCTCTACTCTCAGTACCTCCGGTTCTACCGCTACTGGTACTGGAAGCTCAGGCTCTGCTACGACTTCTGCCAACTCTGGAGATAACGGTGGTGTTTTCTCCACCAATGACCAGAACACCTCCTCGGCCGTCAAGAGTACCACCGTCGGTATCTCCATGGGTGCCGTTGGTGCCGCTGCCGCTTATGGTGCTGCCATGTTCTTCATTGCCCGTCGTTACAAGAGAAAGAAGACAAGCCACCGTCGCAGCAGCTCTCTTCAGAACCCTGCTGAGATGTACCAATCTGGTAGCCCAGCACTCATGGGTGGTGCAAATGCCATGATGTCTGGTGGTAGACAAACACCTGCTGCTTCAGCAGAAGATAGGAACAGCCGAGGTAGTGGACGCAGTGGTGGAACCGCTCGTGGTGCCATCTCTGCTCCAATGGCTGCTGAAAACTCCCTCGGATGGAACTGATCAATATTCCATGTCTACTTTTCATCGGCTCTTGTAAAATAAAATAAAAAAAACCACCAAAATACCCAACATCACACAGCTTTCTGCTGAATTGCATCATCGCGCCCGATCTTTTTTTCCTTTATTTTCAAATCATTGTTCTGCACATTTTTTGGCGTTGGGTACTTCGCCCTTAAATACCCCCAGCTGCATCGCATAGGTTCTCTTCGCCGCCACCTTTTTATTTCAGGCTACTAGACCTGATCAGTGGATTTCTTTAGTTCGTTCAGGTGTAGGAAGAGAGAGGAGAGAGGTTAGTAGGTAGTAGTAGTAGTAGTTAAACGGTGTGACGTCCAAGTTGTTGGAGTCGGGTCATTAGTGGAGGAATTGACTTAGTTGTACATTTACGAAGGATGAGGTGATGAGGAGGGAGAAGATGGAGGCTATTTTCGTTTCTTTTCTTGTGTTTCGAAGAACTTCTGAAAAAGTGTTGATACCTGACGTGTGAGGGAGGTGATGCAGAAGGCATGGACTGATTAGCTAGATATGCTGCATAGCGTGGCTAGCATAGTAATTTAAGAAATCTTTGAATGTACAGATAGATGCAAGGGTCCTCAATATGCGATGTTACTCTGTCTAGTGAGGTGCATGCATTAATTGTTGTTGTTGCTGGTAGGCGTGATGACAACTGTTGCTGTGCCGACGGAGCTGCAGTGTTGACCTTGTCGAGGCTGACCTGCCGCGTCTACATTATATCATCATATGGAGCTGAAAAACACTTACGCAGAATAGAACAACAAACAGTTAGATTTCCTTTCAATCCAAAAAATTCACTTGCTTGTTTATTAACCTTTTCGAAAAAATCAATTGAAACAATTTATTGTCTTCTGCGCTTGGTTCATCCGCGCCACTTCTCATCGCGTATGGTGTTCAATTCGGCATAAATATCAACATTCGACGCAATAGCGGCCAGCTGCAGTCTCACAAAACGCAAAGATTTTTTCCCTTAGCTCTCACACTATGGATAATCCTCCTTCTTACGATGATGATACCTGTCGGGATGATAGTTCCTCTGCCATTCGATTGTTGACAAACATGCACGATAGCATGGACGACAATATGGCAGATTCGCGAGTGTATGTACCTCCGACGGGCACCATTCGCCCTCTCGTTGTTCACAAAGTACCTTCTCATACCGTTTTCAATACTTTTTCTCAGAAATTTAAAGAGAAGGTGAAAGGGAGACAACATTCTTCGCCTTCTGCTGCTACTGCTACTACTGCTGCTGATCATTCCCGCACTTCTTCTCACGAAAATCTGCCGATGATGGATCAGTCTCAGGATCGCTTTGTACAAGCCCTCCCCTCACTTCCCGAGGGCCCTTCAAGAAGGAGGTCGCTCAGACAGCAGCCTACTCTTATTGAAACTCTTCATAATAAAGACCAGAATACTCATGCGCAAAATAGTCCCAGCACCCCGAGGAGAGCTTATCAACCCTCCGTTATCTCCTCACACTCGAGAGCTCCATCTATCATTGAAGATGCCCCCTCCATCCCGCCGCCTACCGGCTCTTATATCCCTTATAGCGCCAATGGTCGCGCCTCACCCACAAGACCTTACTCACCCACCAGAAACTCCAGCGAGTTCTCAAGACCTCCTCCTGTGGGCGCGAGGTTTGAACCGGCGGATATAGATGGTGAGCCTAGACCCGGCACTCCCTCATCTAGATATGGCGGCTCTCCAAGACGCCCTCTCCCACCCGCACCTCTCTTCTCCACAACCGGCAGTGCACGCAGTTCCAAATTCGTCGAAGATGCTACGATCTCCATCCCCCTAGAGGACGACGTAGGCGAGTCCGATGTGTTCGGCACCGAAAGTGTCGTGACAGACGATCCAAGAGCGCACCTGAACTCTCGAGAGTCGTATGCATCAGGCAGCACGCTGACATCGGACACGGATGACAAAAGCTACGAGCACCTGGGGCCAGCACCAGACGGACGACAGGAGCGACGCGGAGCGCGACACGCACAGATGGCCAAGAAGGAGGTGCGGCTCATCAACGGCGAGCTGATCCTCGAGTGCAAGATCCCCACGATCCTGTACAGCTTCCTGCCGCGGCGCGACGAGATCGAGTTCACGCACATGCGCTACACGGCCGTCACCTGCGACCCAGACGACTTCGTGTCCAAGGGCTACAAGCTTCGCCAGAATATTGGCAAGACGGCGCGCGACACCGAGCTGTTCATCTGCATTACCATGGTCAACGAGAACGAGATCGACTTCACGCGCACCATGCATGCCGTCATGAAAAACATTGCGCATTTCTGCTCGCGCAGCAAGAGTCGCACGTGGGGCGAGCATGGCTGGCAGAAAATCGTCGTGTGTGTGGTTTCTGACGGCCGCCAGAAAATTCATCCCAGGACTCTTGATGCCCTGGCTGCTATGGGCGTTTATCAGGATGGCATTGCGAAGAATCTCGTTAATCAGAGGGAGGTGCAGGCTCATGTTTATGAGTATACTACGCAAGTGTCGCTTGATTCGGAGCTGAAGTTCAAGGGCGCTGAGAAGGGTATTGTGCCTGTGCAGATGATCTTTTGTCTTAAGGAGAAGAACGCTAAGAAATTGAACTCCCACCGCTGGTTCTTTAATGCTTTTGGCCGCGCTCTTACTCCTAATATCTGTATCTTGCTCGATGTCGGCACGAAGCCTGGTAATAACTCGCTCTACCATCTCTGGAAGGCGTTCGATACGGACTCAAATGTCGCAGGCGCTTGTGGTGAGATCAAGGCCATGAAGGGACGCGGATGGTTGGGCCTACTTAATCCCCTAGTTGCTTCGCAAAATTTCGAATACAAAATGTCCAATATTCTGGATAAGCCGTTGGAGTCTGTATTTGGATATATTACTGTCTTGCCCGGTGCGCTTAGCGCGTATAGGTACCATGCACTGCAGAATGATCATACGGGCCATGGACCTCTGAGTCAGTACTTCAAGGGTGAGACGTTGCATGGACAGAATGCCGATGTCTTTACTGCTAATATGTACTTGGCCGAGGACCGTATTCTTTGCTGGGAATTGGTTGCCAAGAGGGATGAGAAATGGGTCTTGAAATATGTTAGGGGATGTACTGGTGAGACTGATGTGCCAGGTATGTGATTCTTGATCCTCTGATATGAAATCTGTACTGACCCTCCACAGATGCTGTACCGGAATTCGTCTCGCAACGCCGTCGTTGGCTCAATGGTGCCTTCTTCGCTGCCGTCTATTCACTGGTTCATTTCAGACAGATCTGGAAAACAGACCACACGATGACGCGCAAGATCTTGCTGCACATTGAGTTTGTCTACCAGTTTATCAGTCTGATCTTTACCTACTTCTCACTTGCAAACTTCTACTTGACCTTCTACTTCGTTGCGGGCTCGTTGACTGACAAGACAATCGACCCTTTCGGTCACAACATCGGCAAAGTCATCTTCGTACTGCTGCGCTACATTTGCGTATTATTGATCTGTACACAATTCATTCTATCAATGGGAAATCGTCCTCAAGGCGCCAAAAAGCTCTACACGACATCCATGGCTATTTACAGCGTGATCATGGCGTACACTACCTTCGCAGCGATCTTCATCGTTGTTCATTCAGTAAAATCAAGTAAAACCTTCGCTCTGGGCAACAACACGTTCACCAACCTCGTCGTCTCCACCGCCTCAACAGTCGGCCTGTACTTCCTAATGTCCTTCCTATACCTCGACCCCTGGCACATGTTCACCTCCTCAGCGCAGTACTTCGCCCTCCTCCCATCCTACATCTGCACCCTTCAAGTCTACGCCTTCTGCAACACACACGACGTAACCTGGGGCACCAAAGGCGACAACCGCATCCACAACGACCTGGGCGCCGCGCGCGCCTCCGGTAAGGGCTCGACCGTCGAGCTAGAAATGCCATCCGAGCAGCTCGATATCGACTCAGGCTACGACGAGGCACTGCGCAATCTCCGTGATCGCCTGGAGGTTCCGCCGGCAGTCATCAGCGAGCTCCAACTACAGGAGGATTATTATAAGAATGTCCGCACGTACATGGTCGTCTCGTGGATGATTGCTAATGCTATCTTGGCTATGGCGGTTAGTGAGGCGTATGGCAATGAGAATGTCGCGAATAATTTCTATCTCAAGTTCATTCTGTGGAGTGTGGCGGTTTTGGCGCTTTTCAGAGCTCTTGGGAGTGGCACGTTTGCGCTTATGGGGTTGATTGGGAAGATTGTTGAGGGTAGGGGGAAGTTGAGGAGTGGTGGTGGAAGTGGAGGTGGAAGTGTTGGTGGTAGTAGTGTTGGAAGAAAACTTGGTGGTTGGAGGGGAAAATTGGGAGGTGGGCTTGGTGGTGGGGGTGTTAAAGCCGGTATTGGGGGAAGTATGGGGAATTTGGTAGATGGGGTAAAAGAGGGGGGAAGCTGGGTTGGAGGAGTGATCAATACGATGAGGGGGAAGTAAGTGGTGGATAGGAGTAGCGATCTTGTGTGATGTTTCATGTTTGACGTTTCATGTGTGGTGTTATGGGTTTATGTATGGCTGTAATGACTAAATGAATCACTTGGGTTTCTTTGATATCAAGTAAATGGTGCATGTTTGTTCAGTGTGATATTCCGGAGACCTTATGTATTTTTCTATTAATAACACCGTATATCAAATATGCCATCTTCTACTGTAGACGCAAAACAAAACCACCCCAACGCCATCATATACACATCTAAAGTATTCCTCAAACAGACATCTTCATAGCAATGCCCTTGTGAGGCTCATAACCCAGAACCACAAAGTCCTCTACCTTCCATCCGTCAATGCTACCTCCAGCCTCTCTCTTGATCTCCAAGCCCGGGAATTCTCTTGGTTCTCGCTCGAGCTGCACCTTCAAGGCATCCACATGGTCTGCATATACATGTGCATCTCCCATAGTATGTGTGAGCACTCCAGGCACCAAATCACACACATGCGCCAACATATGTGTGAGCAGCGCATACGAGGCAATGTTGAAAGGTACACCGAGACCCATATCACAAGATCGCTGGTAGAGCTGGCAGCTCAATCTACCCTTTGGCTTCTCCTGCCCTTCCTTCGCCCGCGGGAAAGAAACGTAGAATTGCGCAAACATATGGCAAGGAGGCAATGCCATCTTCTTGATGTCGGCTGGGTTCCACGCACTGAGGATAATTCTACGGTCATAAGGATTATGCTTCAATTTGTAGATGACCTCAGCAAGCTGGTCCACACCCTTGCCAGTATAATCCGTCTTCGCATCCACGTACTCGGCGCCGAAATGTCTCCATTGAAAGCCGTATACTGGGCCAAGGTCGCCGATTTCGCGGTGTGATAGCCCGACGCTGTCGAGGTACTCGCGCGATCCATTGCCATCCCAGATCTTGATGCCGGCTTCTGAAAGAGGCAGCGAAGACGTGCAGCCTGAAACAAACCACAGGAGTTCGGCGATCACGGCGCGCAAGAAAACGCGTTTGGTTGTGAGGAGTGGAAGAATCAATGTGCCATCCTCTTTCGAGAGCGAGAATTTGAGAGGTGTTGGGGCAAAAATCGAATATGTTCCCGTGCCAGTTCTATAGAAAGTGTTAGTAATTTATCTCCAAGCGTGAGCAGACAACGGACCTGTCTGGTCGATGTTCACCTATCTCGAGACAATCGCGGATGAGGTCGAGGTACTGGTATTCCTCATGGCGTTTGGTAGAGATTTCTGAGGGCTTTGTGATCTTGGACATCTTTACTTCGGTTTCCACATCTGGGATTTCAGTGTTCAAGACTGATGGTGCCATTTTGTATTTTTGTTGTGATTTGAACTTGATGCTGTTGTCGATGAGAAGTCGCGTAAAGTGCTGGCACTTTACGACGCGGTCTTCGCGTTCTAGCGTGCTGGGAGGCAGCCTTCTGGCGAGGCTGGCAGTGACGCAGTACATGTATGTTTCGTTCACTACATTTATATGTATCTTATGTACATACATGTATATTACATATACGTACATACAAATACCTACATGTATCTACAGATTCACAACAATATGATACCCGTAATGGTCATCATTCTCTAGAAGCACGGGGAACGATGTTGTGGGGGTTCAAAAACGAACAGGCCGTCTGACATGCATTCCGTGCAGTCTTACAATTTCCCCCTCAATACATGTACCTTCTTCGCATACAACAATCGATTCTAATTTGCTCCGGATGCTAATTTGCTCCGGATTCGAATCCTGTGATGTCAACCTCTATTCTCATCACCAGTCGGCCCTCTCCCTAACCCAATACCCCGCACATGCATACAAATACATACCTTCATACATCGATGTATTGATACCGACAACGCACTTAAATCCTAAACTCCGAGTAGTCGCAACTTCATGTTCCGACAACTCCATGTAGGTAACATCATTCTTAGAAGAGGCTCAGGTATATAGAGGGCATTTCTGCCATTTGAATAATTTTAAGTGTATCTCATATTTCCAAAGTCTTCTTATATCCATCTGGAAATCCATCCCTACATTTCCCAACACTTGATCTCCGAGATTTTCACTTCACAAACACGACAAAAGAAACCTGCAACACAATGACCACCCCAACCGATGAAAAAATCATCCTCATCACCGGTGCAAATAGAGGCATAGGCCTAGCCATTATAGAAGTTGCAGCTTCAAGAGTGGGGCCCGCAACCTTCATCCTAACATGCCGTACGCCATCTAAGGGCGCTGAAGCTGTGGAGTCTTTGCGAGCAGCCGGAGTCTCGAACAAGATTGAAGTAGTGCAACTCGATGTAATGGATGATGCCACCATTAAAGCCGCAGCATCACACGTCCGTGAGGTATATGGCAGGCTCGATGGTAAGAACCACCTGGCCCTAGACCACACAGAACAGAGACAAGTGGTATTCAAGACGATTATTAAACCTGACTAATACACCCAGTCCTTATCAACAACGCAGCGCAGCACTTTATATTCGAAGAAGACAAGCCGGTCAATGAAATATACGCAGAAACCTTCGCCATGAACGCCACGGCGGTACTCACCATCACGAACACCTTTTTACCACTTCTACGCTCCTCAAAGACTCCGACGGTGATTAACGTATCTTCGGCCGGAGGCTCGATCACTTATCAGTGGGGACGAAAACCTATAATGACTGGCGCGGCAATGATCGCATATGCCTCGTCGAAGTCGGCGTTGAATGCTATGACGGTTTTGCTGATGAATGAGGAGTTGGCAAAGAACGAGGAAGAGAGGGTGAAGTATTATCTTGTTTGCCCTGGGTTCGTATCCACTGGGCTTAATCGGTTTCGTGAGGGTGGCAAAACACCTGCTGAGGGTGCGGAGGTTGTCGTTAGGCTTTTGGAGGGACTGAATGGGGAGCCGTATGAGGTGGGGAGGTTCTGGCAGTTTGAGAGGGGTGAGATGAGGATTCTGGGTTGGTAATTTAGGAATTTGTATTCGATTTTATTGCAAGAGAGATAAATTTAAACATGTCAACTTCTATCAATTGTAATTCTTCCAGATCTGTGGTAAGTTCTGGACTTAACAGCCGTATTTCTTCTGCACTTCTTAAATAGCAACCGAGAAATCTATGTACCAAAAAAAATATATGTCTTGGTTACCAGCTATGACTTTTCTACAAGTCCTAGATTCTAGGAGCGGCAAATAAAGCATTCAAGGTCTTGAATGATCTACGAAGCGTCATCGCCTAGCATCTTTAGCAACCTAGTAGCTGCATGCTTCCCTAAACCATCAAGATTTCCTTGGCCTAGCAACTCAAGCACACTGTTGTCAAAGTTGAATTCTTGTCGCCACAAACAAGCGAGTACATTCCGAGCTGAGATAACGAGATCGTGGTATACAGGTCCTCCTCGGATTTAGTAACAAGCTGAAAAGCTTTTTACCAATCTCTCGTGCAAGAAGAGCAGCTGTATCTTTAGATTTGAGTATGCTTGGGGCATTTCTCACTTTAGCAAGGATGGATTTAGGCCATCATTGCTGGGTCCTAAATCTTCGGAAACGACTTTAGAGGAGTTGTGGTACACAGCCATTCTTCTGTCTTTTCTCCAGAATTCCAGGCTTTCAGGACTGCTCAAAGGAATGGCTGTTCCAAGGCGGCTTGCTATTTCTTCTCTGATGAGTGCACGTCTCTGCTGTATTCTCTTGTCGATGCCCTTCATGTATGAAACAAACTCCTCAAAAGATTCTAAATACACCTCAAGTGTTTCAACTCCAGGATGTCTCCGCCACCAACTATCTAAATAACGATTTTGATTGTGTTTAGAAGTTCGTTGTTGTATATATATGTCTGGGCAACTTGAAAAGCGTGCAGCAGCGCTATCCAGATTAAGCTAAGATCTCATCTAAAAGAAAGATATTAGAGGTCATTAAAAGTACTTAGCTATACTCGGTGTTCTATTCGCATAAACACGTTTTTATATGGATAGATAAGGGTAAGAATCACCATATCCAACAAATGTTATATGGGTTACCTATTCTCATTCAACTTGATATATAGGCTTAAAAATAGCTTGTACTGTCACATACGACCACAGACTGAGGAGAATTGGGCATCCCGTCCGCTCTGCCATACACAAGCCTCAGATCGGTAGACTAGTAGTTGGGTGGGTGACCACCAGCGAATCCCTACTGTTGTATGTTTTTGCCTTTTTTTTTGTTGATGCTTTTGATCCTTTTTTGGTGGTGGGGAACGAGGCGTGATCATAAAAGTTAAGAGAACATTTATAGCAGGCACACTTACTTCCGTGGTTGACGTGCCCAACACAAGTACAAGTAAATGATAATTGATTTTTTATTGAATGAGAAGGATTGATAAATTTGTTATAAAATTACGGTTGATATTGCGGTTTGAACTTCAGGTTGATTATCAAGTGTTGAAACATAACGTGCGGCTTCGTTTAGAGTATTAAAAAAATCTCAATACTTGCAGACGCCAGAACTATCAATTCCAAATTCAAATCATTTGTACGAATGAAAGTGCACTATAACTCCTGTGTTTCGATCATACAACAATTCCACCAGTCAATCTCGCCAGCTCCTCCTCCTCCCTTTCCTTCGTGACGCCCGAAAACTTGTTGATCCAATCGAACACAGTCTTATGCCAAACAAGGGAGTTCTCCGGTTTCAAAACGAAATGACCCTGTAGAAAGAAGTTAGCAGCGTTTGTCCAAAACAAAACAATCTCAAGTGAATTCAGAATCAAATGACTTACCTCATCTGGAAAATTCAAAAACCGACTCTCAACATTTCTGGCTTGTAATGTCTGGAACGCAGCCAAGCCGCCGCTGAATTCACATCGATAGTCATTATCGCTGTGGATAATCAACATAGGTGTCTTCCACTCCTTCAAGAGCTCTGGTTTTGCTGGATTCCACTTCTCCAGACCTTCGAAATTCTCCCATGGGAAGGGGTAGCCACCGAATGAGAATTTATCGAAGACTACGTCGGAAGCTATCGTCATTTGGGTATCTGTAGTTAATAAGCAAGTGAAAATTTAGACTGGATTGGGAAAGGGTTGGATTTTGTTGCCGGACATACTGAAAATACCGTCATGAGAGACAATGCACTTGAATTCTCGCCCAAGAGGATTACCCTGGATCCAATTCGCCATGTAGCCACCAAATGAACCTCCAGCCATGATAGCGCGGTCAGTATCGACAAATTCCATACTATTCTTGATGTACTCGAAGCACTTTACTAGATCAACGTAGCACTTTCCTCCCCATTCATCCCAGACGGCTAGAGAGGGATCAGCATGGCACTTTTTAGAATATTCTATCTGAAAGACAGAAACATACCCCGTGTGAATTCTTTTCCAAATCCCAAGCTCCCAGTTGGATTCGGCATTACGACCACATAACCTTGCTCCGCCCAGACAGCGGCGTTCCATCTAGTCGACCAGGCTGCACTCCAGGCAGATTCGGGCCCTCCGTGAACTAGGAATGCGAGAGGATATTTTTTATCTGGCGAGAAATTGCTGGGCTTGACTACCCAAGCATGAACACTGTGATCTGCAGCACCTTCGAAGTATCTATGTATAGTTAGTGTGTGATTGTTTCCTCGAAGATCAACATACATTTCTGAGACCTGCCTCTCGCTCAGGCCAAATTTCGAGCCGTTTTTTGAAGCTGAGTAAATATCTTCCGTCTTTGACGCATTTGTGATATCGACCCGTTGGTAAATACCACTGTTGACAAGACTACTGGCGCTCACCAGTAGTTCCTTGCTTTTGCCCAGGCTCACGGCTGTAGTGACAGCCCCTTTTCTTGTCAATGCCTTTGGGTGTTGCTTACCCGGTGTAGATGTCACAATGTACAGCGCCACTCTACCGCAATCATCAGCTGTCAATATGAAGTCCTCTCCGTCAGCGGTCCAATCAATAGAAGTCAGGCTCAAATGCCAATCACTCAAAATCTCTTTCCCTTCCACAGACTTCGTGATATCCTCGATAAGCATAATACTGGCATCAGTAGTGTCCAAAGGTTGAGTATACTGTAAGAACACCACCCTTTTCCCACCCGGAGCGAACCTTGGCAATTTCATAATTCCTGCATTACTATTTCCCTTCAAGGTCTTCGGGGCGGGAGCTTTCTCCTCCTCAAATGTCTCTAATGGAACAAAGTAGATTGCTTGGTCGGCGGTATGCATCAAATTTTGATTAGGATCCAGAGCCGTGAATAAAATCCCATGTGGAGAAATGTCAAAGTCATCGGTGCCAGGTCCAAGGGGATTGTAGAAGGGACATTCAAAATCGGTACCCTTGAGGGCATTATGAATTGGCACAGTCAAACTATATTTTCCACTGGTTTTGGCGAGCTTTGAATACCACACGACGTTGTGTTCGGGAGTGATGTACTTATCCCAAAAACGAATCATTGCCTTATCATAAATGCGGGCAGATGAGGGGTTTTTGTTGTCCGTCTCTTCATTCCAAAGAGAACCCGACTGAGTGGCCAAACCACTCATTGCCACTGCAATTGTCCCATCTGCCAGTTGAGTCACTTTGAGGTTGCTGACTGGTGCCCGAATCACATCTGCTGTGTATGATGCCTTCTCTGGGTGGTCCCCATCGCCTATCATGATGGAAGTAATACTTTTGGCGCCAGATTGCAGCCAGACAATGGCATTGGAGCCATCACCGAGCCAAATTGCATCATGGGCATTCTCGTCGTTGATGAATATCTTGGATTCCTTGGTTTTGAGATCCAGTATCCGAATTTCGTTTTTCTGCTCCTTTGTTTCGAATGAATACTGGGAAACGGCGAAGAGAGCTAAGGTGCCATCAGGATTGGGAATTGCAGGTCCAAACCGTGGCGCACTGAGTAGCACTTCCGGAGTGAATTTTGTGGTACAGGTCACCATGATTATGTTTGATGGGATGATTTGAATAGTGGATAATGAATTGGAACAAATCGGTATGGATCAATGTCGAAAGGATCCCTACTGAAGCATCCAGAGAAGAACTGTGTATGTATCAGAGTACAATGTTTACATCAACAACAATAAGTATATTTCTGCTTTGGAGACAAATAAAGATCAATTGATTCAGATTGGGCAAAGGGAAAGGGTTATTGGATGACTTTATAATCGCATGTCGTCGTCACCAAATTAAGACTCGGGTAAGCACCATAATCATTTGTCCGCCCCCATGTCAAGCCCATGAGGGTTATCTAGAGATAAGTGAGGAGAAATGTACGCGCCATGATACAGTAAAACCTGGATATACTGGGCCTCAGGCAATTCGGACCCCTTCGTATACTGGACCCTCGGTGAGAGGATCAATTCTTGTATGGTAAATTCGGTAAAGCATCTCGATATATTGGAATCTCTACATATGAGAATCTCTCTCTACTATACCGGACTTATACTGTGTAAAAATCCCTTATATTGGGGGTGTTGTGTTGTTTAGTTCTTGCTTGTAACGTCAGTAATTGCTGCCTGATAATACGCGTCATAACTTACCCGTCGTATCTAGGGCAACAGTCTTGCATAATTAATTAGTCTAAGAGTCAATCAATCAATCAATCAACCTATAGGCACCCAGGGCATGGGCCATGGCACATTTGGCGTATATAATTAATGCCTAGTCTTATTGACCTAGGTACCTAGGTACCTTACCTGGCATCTGGATAACGTGATAAGCATAACACCGGAGTGAAATCCGACTTCAGATAATTTTCTTCTACATATCAATGGGTCTTGGTAGGATCAATTGGTTTGATTTGATTTAGTATGCCGACGCAATGAGGTATGTTAGAAAGGCTTTGTTATAAGATAAAAAACCTCAGCATAGTTGGTCGCGAAGGTACATAATAGCTTATCTAGCATCCACGTTCCTTGGGCTAAAAAACAAACTCCTGGCGATCAGCTGTCCTGCGAGCACCAGAACCAGCTCTTTCATGATCCGCAAAAACTATCTCCGATCTTGTCAACATTCGAAGCAAACATCTAGATCTTCCTGCAGTAGTAAATAGAACTTTTAGACTGTTATCACTCGGTACGCTCGTCCCGCGGAGCACGTTCACAAACTCGTCCAAATGCTTCTTGGTACTTCTGTCGTCCAGGCATTGGAAGCCACTGATGATACAAAACAGTTTTTTAGGTATGAAAGACAAGAGACTTTTTAAAATTTCCAGTGTCACTTCCCAGGACTTGAGTGTTCCGTCTAGCAGAGTGAACTTTTCTTCACTAAGATCGTATGGACTTTCAAATTCTGGGGGAAGTATTTCTACTAGCTGACGTATCAGAGAGTATGCTAAAGCTAACAAAGCTTGAGACTCCTTCGTATTTTCTTGCTGTAATGTCTCCTCATGAGAAAGCACACAGAAGTACGAGATACTGGGAAAGCCGGAATTGATCGCATAATCAATGTATATCGCTGCCAATTTGGCTGATTGGTTTTGCTGGTTACCACTCGAAACACCATCAGCTACACAAAATATGCCAGACTCTGTCCTGGTCGTCCAATCTCGGATCTTCTCTGAGACTGAGAGTTCATATGATGGTAGATTTAGCCCCAATGATGTAGGCAATATTTGAGCTTTGTCAAAGTAGTCCTCCAGATTCCTCGATGCGAATGAGACGCTTTGCTTCGAAGAGGTTACAACTTTAGACACTGATTAGCATGCTTACATTCTTGAATGACTTAAACTTACCATCTGCTTGAGATATTCTGTCAAGTGGTTGAGCCGACACCGCTCCTCCATAAGAGAAATCCACTAGACCTCAAATTTAGCAAAATATTTGACAAGAGAAACTTCATGTTTCTTACCCAGTCCAGTACGATATGAGTTTTCTGAGTCGAAATTGTTTTGCGCAACACTTATGAGAACCTGCTTCCCACTCAGTGCAGCCAAAATTTCAGATGCTAATCGATCAGTGCGAGAATACTCTTGTTCTTCCAACTCTTGTCTAGCCTGCCGATCTATTTCTTTCTCCTTTATGAATTGGTTGACGATATAACGAGTCTCGGCATCTTTTCGGGCTTATAAAGAGCAGTAGCTTACTTTTTGATGACGTTTTAATATTAATCCATTAAAGAGATAAGCCAAGTTTAAATATCATGTAATAAAGGGCACTCAATTTGAGAAAGTAACGTAACCCATATGAAAGGCTCTGGCTCTAATGTATTTATTCCCTAATGTATTAATAAGTCATGTGCAGTTCGTCGTACCGGAAAAAATAAATGTGATTTTCAAGCTCAAAATCTTATTCTTTCACTATGCAAAATATTTTTGTGACTATGAGGATTCTATTCTATCTAAGTTAGTTCTACAACTTATATTGAATGTCACAAGAAATTATCATTCAAAAAGACCTACGCAGGAAACTACACGTGTTCTGGCTAAAAATGTTGAGTTTGTAAATCATCCTCAAGTATTTGAAGGCGTAGAAACTGGATTTTTTGGATTAAATGAGGCTTAAGATGCCAACAACTTTAAGTGATTCGGGATATGCTTCGCTGCGCGGGTTTCGCCTTCCATGGCATATTTGAGTTAGCAGACGATATTAAGTTGAACAAACGATGACCTGATAGCGCCAGTGCGTATGATAATGTTCATTGAAGCTGTGAAAGATTAATACCATGCTTTCCGTTCTCTCCATCCGTTATCTTTCTTTTTGATTATCCCATCAAGTTTCAAATAACTCATCTAACCGAGATGAAGTGAGAACGTTCTTTCTTTTGGTGCCATTTGCCTGCTTTGCCGAGACTCGAGACTCGAGCAGCACTGCGAACTTGATCACTGCCCTTATTCGGGCACCACCAGAGGACTGACCTCTTCTGATGTACTCCTGTAACTAAGAAGGCATTCAGACCAGTCTGAATTCTATAGTCGATCAAGGACTTGAGTAAATGCAACAAGCAAGAAGGGTGGTATAAGTAGACCATTTCTCAAAATTATGGTTTATAGAGCAAGTTAAGGCACCCATGGGTCAAGAGTCGACAAACTAGTATACTCTATACTTATAGGTTCCCCAGAGGCCTGCAATAACCGAACAAATACCCACCTGCTCCCCAACATTGAAAAATCAACGGTTATTGGGGACTCTGAGGGGATTGATCTATCGGGGTCTCTATGAGGGTCTTATATTATCTCAGAGAGCTGGAGAAACCTCCTACCTGGTACACGTAGTGATATTCCTAATGACAACAAGCTTATCTGTTGACGCGAACTCCGACCGGCCGGACTTGAACTTCAAGAGTCCGGTGTCAATTGAGACAGTCTCAATTATGGCTATGGATCAGCTTAAAGTTGTTACCATGCTTAAAGGAGTTCAGCATGCTAGAGTGTGGGGAGCACATGTTCTATAGTATAAGCTTTTTCTACGCAGGCACAGGTAGCACATTCTGCCTTGATTTATTCTTATACATGAATAATATAGGCGGTGATCACTATCTTCGGTGGATAGAAAGAGAGGCAACTCTGGAAATGTGGATTAACATTCTCGGATCTCGGGGATATACAGCTTTGTGCCTAGCAGTTGGTGATACACGTAAACATCCCTTTCTCTTAAGTGATGACATGCGTTGATTCAAATGTGAGTTTTTGAGGGGTACGAGCTACATGATTTCCAAAACATACGATACCAATGGTCAAGCGTCTTGAGCTGTTCGTTGATGGATTTGCTAGGTATTGTGTACTGGAATATGGGGATGCTTGCACTGAAGGGAAACGTATTTATCGATTGGCTGTTATTAGAGATCTTCAATAATTTCAGCAGTTGCAGCTAAAATCTTGCTCTTTCCTCAAGTAATACGCCAATACGTCGGACCAACAATCCTTACAATCTAATACGTGGAATTTCTGCAGATGTATAATATGGTCCATGGCTTAATCCTGGAAATATGAAATCCAGGATACACGTGTATGAAGATCGACAATAACATCTGATGTCAATATTGATTTCTACTCTCGCTGTCATATACGGCGAAATACACCGGTCTTCGTTTCCAAACTTTCTTCACCCGTATTTTACCTTTGTCTTGGTCATTGGCTCAAATTTGGTGGCTCGTGCCCTTCCCCCTTTCATTTGGCAGCTACGCCCCACGTTAATATTCCTACTTTAATCTTTCACCGTTGTATAGAGAATTGGACCCAACTCTAAATTGACCGCTATATACCAGTTAGGCAAGCATAACAGCTCGGGTAGACTAGAATCTGAGAAGGCTTGTCGGTTATACTGATGAAAGGCACTAGCATCTATACGTTCTAAATATGCTGATCCTCACAGCATAATCAGCGAATGATACGAGACCGAGACCGAGACCGATACAGAGACCGGAATAAACCTATTTATCAAACACTAAATGGATATCTAAGTCTTGGGAGTAAGTATAAGTATAGAGATATTCTGCAACTTGAAAACACATATAATCAACAAGTTCAACGATTCCACAAAGTCCCGCCTCAATTCAAGCACTCACTTCTTTTTACCAAACCAACCTCCCTTTCTACTCCAAAAATCAAGATGGTTCGCATTTTCTCCTTCGGCTTGCTCCTCCTCGCCAGCGCTCTCACTGCGCAGGCTTGCACCTACTGCCAGTGCTTGTTCTCTGATAACTCCCACTGCTGTGTCTACTCGGTAAGTGCTTTCTAGGCTTTAGCCTGTATTCTTGCAATCGAGGAACAGAACTGACTCTCTTACGTAGGACGCATCTGTAGGCAACCTTGACTGCACTTCCGTTTGTGCCAGCGCCCATCGCGCCGACGGAACCAGCAACTCTGACGGCACCGCCGGTACCGCCTGCAGCGCTGGAGGAAGCTACAAGTGCACCTCCGTCTTTGATGCCCAGGACCGCACTCCATGTTACACTGAGTAAATTCTCATTTGAGATAAACTCCTTGCTGGGTATTGTCGGGCAGTTGGAGAAGAGGTCATTACACTGTTGACTTGGTGGCATGGCTATTGTTACTTAATGGCTGGGGGAACTTGTAACTTAGGTTATGAGATATGAATTGGTACAAAGCACTATATCTTAAAAACAGAAATCTCATGCATGATTTGGCTATATATTCTGTGCTATGACTTCACCTGCCACTACGTTGTATGTTTCCACGTGTGACCAACATATTAAATAAGGTTTTGCACGGGCCACGATCTTGGTGCCGTACAGGAAACGATCCTCAGGACCTGGGTTGATAAGTGGAGCTGTACTCTTATTTTCAAGTCTAATCTACGGGACAGAAACCCATTTCAACCGAAGTTTGGCCCAGTGCCGATCTCTGAGATTCCAAGTACTTACCAGCCGGTGTTACCGTGACCAGAAAACACCAAGCTTTACGCCTCAAAATTCAAGCAACAGACTGGCGAATTTGTGCCGACAGAGAACTAGGGATTCCACACCACAGGACTCGGGCGACATTAGGCCTCTAGAGCCGCCAGCGTCGCTAAGTAGAATAAGTAGGCCGCTGTCACTTCAGGATCCGAAATACTATAATTCCTAATTATGTAGAAACAGCCGAGGGAGCGTAGGATTGCCGGCCCTGATTAGAATGTACAAAAAAGCTCCTTATTTTACTTGCTCACATATCTCTATCATGGCTCATCCATATCACCCCTGACGGTAACAATGCCCGCCAAAGACCTATCAGTGATAAAGCTGAATTGATGCAACACGATTGGGCCGATCTAGTACCACAATGCTCTAGAGACATGAATTGATCCGTAAGACATACACGGGGATGGAGAGGTGCACGTGGTTTGAGAGAGGAAGAGGCTTAGACAAGTGACAACTACACATAGGTACCCACGTACCTAAGTTAAGGTCGTGGTCTTACTTATGTTGGCCTTATGGCCAAGAAAAGAATATATCACGTGAACGGCCAAGGGGCCCACAGTAGCAACACCGGTTACGGTTGGTATTCAGACGTTCAAGAGGAACGCTTTCCGTACAATAGTATAAAAAGAATTTTGCCTCTTCATTTGATTATGTCCATCATACTCTTTTCTGAAAATAATTCTATTCTACTTCTTTAGTCCTCAAGTGACGAACCCATCATTCGATGCCAGAGCGTGACTACCGTTTTGACCCATTTATATTTCACCAACATTTAAGTGGGGGTATTTATACCACAACCGTATTTAGTGCACTTTAGATACTTCTACCCACTCTTATATCCTCAGGCATAAAATACCTCTCGCCAAAATCCGCGAAATCCTGCGAAATCCTGCGAAATTTTCAGAAACGCTTTTTTAAAGCACCTTTGGTGCTACAACGAAATCAGAAATGTTTTGCCATGTATGAAAACAGATTAATATCGTTAGCTAAATCAATGAATTGGAGTGGATTGGATTTCTTCTATCTTGCTCAGATTGGCAGAATACTTTGAAGAGCGTGCGACTTCGGAGAAAGATTTTACTGTGCTATCGACTTTCAGGCACCAACTTGGAGCTTTTGGTGTTACGCACTACATAGGGTTGTGGTTCAGACTCTCATACCCAAATAAGCTAACGTACCGAGAAAGGAGATAAGGAGCTCAGATCAATTTTTAACATCTACTTCAAATGAAGTAAATCTGTTGATATTGTACTACACTCGATGTGATGTTCGTAATACAGTGACTGTATGTACAAGCATTGTTACATGTACGAATAGCAAATAGTTGTCTTAACTATAGCAGCAATGGACACATCTGAATGGAGCCTGGATGAGCATTTATTCTCCAATGCGTCAACAGATGCCGAGCAGCAGTTTTCATATGGCAACATTTTCCCGAGCCATCCAGCACAGTACAATCAGTCCTTATCGATGGATAGATCCTTATCCTTAGATATCTCAGCAGACCTTGAGCAACAATTGTCATTATATGGCGGCACTTTGCCAAATGAGCAGGCTGAGCAGCCGTTCTCTTCATCTAATACCCCGATGTCAAATCTCAGTCTCTCCTCACCTAGCCTGCTTTATTCAAATACACCAAGTACTGCCACTTTTCATGAACCGATAGAGAACAGGGATCACGCGATGTTCACAAAAGATAAACAGAGGGACAGGATGTATGGAGATCACAGTACTTGGAATTCTAATAATACTGGAAAGGAACCAAGTTTTTTCGGGTTATCTGAAGCAAGAATTGATGAGCATCAAGTGCGAGGTCTACCAAGGCGCAAGTCTATATATGGATCGATGTCTAGGAGCATTCCAATCCTTCCTCGCAGAGGAAATGCCCGCAAAGCCGCTCTCAGTCCTATACAACGATGGCAAGACTCTCCACCTGAGGATGAGCCAGCAAGTATGTCTGCTATTCTCGATGCTATCTCGGACCCCTTTCTTAATTTCGGGGAGGTTGCTCCCATGTCTGAGACGATAGAGAGTACGCAAGGCAAATCATCCTCCCTACCAGTATATTGTGATACCCCATCTACAGGTCACTGGGAGCGAGCCAATTCCGCCTGTTCTGCAAACTCTACGGATTCCGCATGGTCAGCATGGTCAGCATGGTCAAGTGCCTCGCAAGTAGGCAAACCAACCAAACATAAAACGAAGATTACCAAAAGCAAGAAGCCGGTACAGGCCAAGGATCGTCGTATGAGCCGCAGCAATCACCAATTTCCATGCACCTTTTGCTGCGACACATTCAAGAATAAATACGACTGGATGCGCCACGAAAAGTCTCTTCACCTGAATCTAGAGAAATGGATCTGCTCACCATCTGGTGTAGTTGTCACATCCGCTTTCACCGGCGAGCAGCTGTGCGCATTTTGCTCTGCGCCAAGCCCTTCTCTTGCACATCTCGACACCCATAACTGCCGCATCTGTCAAGAGAAAAGCCCGGAATCTAGGACCTTTCATCGTAAGGACCATCTTAGACAGCACCTGCGGCTTGTACATGACATAGAGAACATGCCGCATATTGATACTTGGAAATTCGTTCAGTCGCCGATTGTTTGCAGGTGTGGATTTTGCGGCATTTCATTAGATAACTGGCAAGAACGTGCAGACCATCTTGTCAAGCATTTCCGAGACGGCATGCGAATGATAGATTGGCGTGGCTCACATGGATTTGATCCCGCCATTGAGGCTCAAGTCAGGAAAGCTTTACCACCGTATTTGATAGGCACTGAAAGCACAAGCTTGGTTCCTTTCTCTGCGACTAACCCTGAGGTTCAAGATCACTATAATCAACTGCGTACTCGACTACGAATATCAAATATGAATGAATCCGACCAGGGAGTTGATAACTCTACAGTTGCTCCTAACAGTGTGATGGCAGAAGGCACAGCACAGCATTCCGCTAAAGACATTTCAAAAATGACCTTTGCAGAATTGTTAACCTTTCATCTTGGTCAATATGCCCAGCAGCAGATGAAGAATGGCATTGTTCCATCCGATGAGATGTTTCAAACAGAGTCGAGACGTTTATTTTTTGGGTGCGATGATCCTTGGAATCAAACAATTGCCGATAGTCATGAATGGCTGGAAGTCTTCAGAGGCGAACATGGTCTTGAAACCCCCAACCAGCAAAATCTAATTTTCAACACCGAATAATACATATTTGAATTGGATGATAGTTTATAATGGGTTTATTATGATATGTGTAGTATTAAAGCGATATAGTAATTAAAGATGTAAAGCCTGGAAGTAACTCAATATAAATTATCTACTCTTCTTCAATAATACAAGCCCATTCATGCGGCTCCTTCCCATACATGATATCGCCTAACCAAGTCCTTACAGCCTGCATATATTGTCTTTGCTGTCTTGGAAGATTAATGTCTCTATCTTGGAAATGAATTTGTGCGACAGGAGTGATAAAATAATTAGTTCCCGACACAAAGGCCTCAAGCAAGCGCCCTTCCTCAGCAGCATCTATAATATCAGCCATAGTATAAAATCTCTCAACTACCTCAACTTGCTCTAGCTGCTTCGCGACTGAAGAGTTCGTCATCCACTTCGATCCCATAGTCAAACGCTGCTTCGCAAGGTCGATAACACTCCGTCTGGTAACCCCAGCAAGGATTGTTTGGTCATCAAGAGGTGCCGTTACCAATTCCACGGATCCATTCTTAGATCTCCATACCACGAAAAGGTTTGCACCGCCAGCTTCTGTGACTTGATTCTCTGGACCGAATAGCCACAAGACTTGATCGTATCCCCGTTCTCTGGCCGTCCCTTGTGCGTAGAGAGAAGGGCCATAATTAGCTCCGACTTTGGCATATCCTGTTCCTCCAGGCCAAGCTCGCACGATAGAGTCTTGGCTGGCTAGGAGCTTCAAGCCAGGTTCATTAATTGGATCGACGTTATCGTAATCGAGAGGAGTAGTGCTCGGAAGACAAGACATGACGACGTATAGTAGAGCTTCCTTCGGAACTTGGAGGCCGAGACTCGGATCTGTACCGATTAAAGTTGGGCGAAGGTATAGGAATGTTCCTTGACGGTCTTTAGGCAGCCATTTTGGACCGTCTGTGGCACACAGCTTCTTGATGAGCTCTAATAAATCGTCGCCACTGAAGGTCGGAAGAGAGATGCGGTCAGCGGATCTCAACATACGGGCACAGTTGACATTGGGACGGAATAGTCGCAATTTTCCGTCAACGCCTCGGTAGAGTTTGAGGCCTTCAAAACACTCTGTGGCATATTGCAAGACGCTTGCCGTTGGATATAACCCTATCTTGCCATAAGGTTCAAGTTTTGGTGATGCCCAGCCTGAAAGAGCGCTCCAGGAAGCTGAGATCATATGATCCGTGCATGTTCTCTGCGCAAAGACTTCTGGAGAGTTCAGGGCGGGAACATCTTTTGGTGTCTGAGTGTAAAATGTCTGTATGCTTGATGCATCTAACTTCGTTATTGGAGTAGTCATGTTGTCTTTGAGTCTCAGGGAATGAAAAATAGCTGTTACTTGGAATAAGAAAGGGGAATACTATTTGTACTTGATATTCTACCCTCCTACAATCTAATCTAATCTATTTGGCTTTTAGAAATATACAAGTCAAGATGTTAGATACAAAATCTTCGGTTAACCACTATCTATCAAAGTACTCTTGGACAATTGAGATTTCCTCGCACTGTTGATTGTGATGTATATCAACACCATATTGATAATCGATTTTCCACATGCGCTGAAGCACTCAGGCGGTGAGGTGCAGGGCGTAGGGCGTGTGGCATAGGGCGTGGGGCGTAGGGCGTGCGTAAGAATTATTATCACCGTGCACGCTATGAAATATTCGTCTATCTACGCAATACTGCACGTTCACTCTATGTACAGACTAATTTTTTTGACTTCTCCCTAACAAAAAAACAGAAATAACGGACATAATTTTCTTTCCATATCTACACATTTTGATAGCTGTTATTAATCTTATGAATCTGACTAGTTTGACTCTGTCCCTCTTTGCCGTTGACTTAGTAATAGAATAATAAGCGCTCTAGTTCTATGTATGGGTAACATTTACTTAACAATTTTTTGATACATACACACATACATACATTGTATATATATATGTGTATGTGTGTGCGTGTGTGTGTGCGTCTTGAACTCAAGTCAGATTCATCCTAAAACTACAATTTGCAACTTGATAGTTCATCCATTTCACTTTAGGAATCTACAATCATCTCTCTCCTTTGACGAAGGCTCTACATCTATCCGCTCCAATAAGTTCATCCGCCGTTACAGCAATGCAGCCGCAAATACATGTGCTTGGGCTTGGAAGCATAGGCACTTTTGCGGCGCACTCAGTAGCGGAAATACCCCTTCAGCCTCGGGTCACACTATTGTTGCATCGACCATCGTTACTTCAGGATTATATAAAAAATGGGAGAAAAATATCTTTAAAGACTATAGAGGGTCATGTGGTTAGTCATGGCGGGTATGATCTGGAAGTTCTGCGCGGCGGACGATGGTACCACTCGAACACAGAACAAGATCAACAGCAACCACAGCCAAGCTCACTGAAAAATGAGTCTCCTGTTTCCGATGTCATTGACAATCTTATTATTTCCGTCAAAGCCACTCAAACAGTGGACGCTCTGCGACCGCTCAAACAAAGACTCACAGAAAAATCTACTATCTTGTTCTTACAAAATGGTTCTGGCATGATAGAAGCAGTCAACGAGGCACTTTTTTCTGATCTTGCAACACGCCCAAACTATATAACTGGAGTCATTTCGCATGGAGTAGGGCTGGATTCCGCATTTAACATTACACACACTGGGTTTTCAGCAACATCAATAGGTCCTGTCCCTCGATTAGCGACAAGTGATAGTCATCCATCCAGGGAGACTGAAGGTGCTTATCTATTAAATGCACTTCCTTTGGTGCCAAGATTAAATGCAACATCATACTCATTCACGGATGTCCTGCAAATTCAACTTGAGAAGTTAGCTCTCAACGCCTTTTGTAACCCACTATGCGCCTTGAACGATGCGAAGAATGGATTTTTATTCACTATTCCCGATATAAGAAGACAAATCGTCACCGAAATCTCAAACGTTGTCCATGCCCTACCAGAATTGAGCGATATTCCGGGAGTATTTGAACGATTTTCAATTGACAGACTCGAAAGTACTGTCAATGATATCGTTACAAAAACTCCCGAAACAACTTGTTCCATGGTCTGGGATCTAAGAGCGGGCCGTGGAACTGAGGTGGATTTTATCAATGGCTACTGGTCACGACGGGGAAGGGAAGTTGGTATCGCTACACCGGTTAATGATAGCCTTATTAGACGGATAAAGAGTAGGGGGAGGGGGAAGTATGATATAGCAGTATCAGTGGTTGAGATTCCTCAAAATAATTAATAGAAATATATGCTACGCAATTTGTATTGGCACATGTGAAGTCAGCCATTATTTTGTGACAAGTTAAACACATTATGATATAGCTAAAGAACTTTAGTGTAATTTGACGTTTATAGTGCTTAAAAGACCTTAACTCCTAGCATTTAAACGCCTAAGAATTATTGATAACTAGTTAGCCTAGTTAATGTGATGAGTCTTAGTATCGACCTCTCTTACTAACTTGGCGAAACCTTCAATATACATGCAGCATCCTATCGATCATCTTAGAATGCCTGCATGGGCTACTCAATATTAATGCTGTTCTAACTTACGAATGCAATTTTGTGAAACTTGGTCAATCTGGGAAGTTCAACATATAGAAGAGATTCCAACAGGCATCTGTGAATGGCAGGATGGCTTATACCAGAAGAATTAGGTGAGGATGTTATATTGGATCTTTAAAGTCGATGATTTAACAGTCGCTAAGACTGGTGATGCAACACGTACAGCTGAAATGGCGGTCATGTAACTAGTACGAGAAACGACATCTATTTCTGTACCGAAAGTTATCAGCATCTATGTTGTGGAGGGAAACAGATAATACTGTATCTTAATGGCTTTCAGAAATGGAAATTACTGTGTGATGTGTGAGATGAAGGTATCCAGGATGGAAAAGGAGTATCGTTGCGCAGTTGCAGATCCACATAGAGGAGCTACGGATAATCAATGGGAACTTCATTGGCTCAACAGACGGGACTTTTGTGAATATCAGCTATTTTCAGATTACCTGGGCGAGTATAGGTCATACATTACTGAAGGTAAATTCCATGAAAGCTTTATAAAGGCAATGGGGCAGGTAAAAAGCAATGTCTAGGTGGATAGGTTGCAGACTTCATTAAAGCGATACCATTACAAGATTATCTTTACACATTCTGACTTCGCGCGTCGAAATACTACTGTAAAAGAAGGCAAAGTGGTTGGCATTCTCGACTGTGTATGATCAGGCTTTTTCCTAGCTACTGAGAATATGCTAAAAACTACTATCTTCCTGATTGGCACACTAGCTGGATCAAAGTTCGTGTGATATATGAGATCTCGCAGCCATATACACTTGAGCATACTGTAATGCTCCATACACGAGATGTTATCCGGGATTAGGGCTAGCCCTATCTGGGACACAATCACGCTATTGCTCAAGTCTAATATCTCACAGCACTTCAAGAGGAAATTTTCTCTCGTTAAGAAAGGTATCACTACATAGCATGTAACGCTTGTGTTTTCAAAGGGAAATTGGGTGAGCATGTTCTAATAGACACCTAATTTAACTCAACTTGATATATAGGCTTAAAAATAGCATGTACTGTCACATACGACCACAGACTGAGGAGAATTGGGCATCCCGTCCGCTCTGCCATACACAAGCCTCAGATCCCTATGGCAGATGCTCTCACCTTCATTAAATGGAAGCCCCATATCTATCGCGGATCGCTGCTTAAAAGTGAGGGCCTCACAAAATTGATGGGTGAGCTATACAGGGTGAGGAGGGTGATGAGGGTACGGCTAGGTGAGGTAGGTGAGCAAAGTGTAGATTTCGCGTCACTTTCGCGTTAAGTGCCGATGTTAAACCAAATTGACACATTGACGTTAACACGCTTAACCTCAGAAGAGTAGAAACTACTACTTGTAGAGAGCTTTTAACCCATATGAGCTTTTAACTTATAAGCAAAGTTTAACCCTAAGTTTTTAGTTTTTAGTATATAACTTTAATTCTTTCTAAAGCTTATTTTTGAACACCTATTCCACGTCTTTTAGGGGTAACTCTCCAAGAACAAACTGTACTCGAAGGGGAAAATATGTAAATTCTTAAGGTGTTGCGTTGTGATACCTTCAATGATGCACTCGTATTTCTACAACGATAGATATAATTAAAGAGGTGTCGTGAATAGCAAGTTACTAGTCCACAGTGTCTCTCGCTCTATTCTACATGAAACTTAGCATCTTATTCCTTCTCTATAACTAAGGCGGAGCAGCACGGGTTCTACAGCTATCACATCATGAATTAAAACTCGGTATCAAATTCTTTATCAAGACAGGTGACCAATTACAGAATTCACTTACAGTTCACAATATGACTTATATTGAGCCCTTCCTAATTAGAAAGTACCGCATTTGGGAACACTCATTTTTATATGTTAACGTAGGCTGCAGAATATATCCTATCTCTACTCTTTGGTCTAACCCTACAAGCAACGATACATCAACATAAAGAATTTCGCCAGTGTAAGAGTAGTTCGTCACCTCGATGATTTTGGCAATTCCATCCCCACTCAGTACACTCCTCAATTTTGATTTCCACACCATGGTCCCGTAAAGCCCTGTACCAATCTTCCTGGTCCCCCCAATGCGGCCATTCCCTAGGTGGTCGACAGGTAATTACCGTTCGCAGCTTTGGAGCGAAAGTCGATCGATTCTTCACAAATTCTAGGATACACTGACGATCAAAGTCATCGTATACCTTGGGTAATCTTAATATCTCAAGACATGGTGGTATCACCTCCGCGAAGGGAATGTCAACGAGTTCTTCTGCACCTCCAAATAGCAATTCGGTTGAGATATCAAGTACCCGTAAAGCAGAGAACGAAGCTAGACCAATAGCTGCGCCACTGATACAAGTTTGATGATCGTGTAGCCGGAAATATTCTAGAGTTTGAGCAACTTCTTTCATGCTGTTAATGTACTCTTCTGTTTGGATTTGTTTATGATCGTTAATTAGAGGGGGACTTGGATTGTTGGTAATAGTGAGGGCCTTCAAGCTTTTAGGGCACTGAACTAAAAACTCTAAAGTATCTAAAGTTACATCACTTCCTATGAAGTGGAGCTCTTGTAACATGGTCGAGTGCGAGCATGGAAAGCCTGAATCAAGTATTAAACCCTTTATTGCCGATTGATGGGTTGTGGTGTAATTAAGAGTGAGACATTTTAGAGTAGGATGAATCAAAGCTTCCCATGCTTTTCGGATACCCCAGAAGTCGCCGCTATCTTCTTGAAAATATAGACTGCCTAGAAAGTGGGACTTTAGCATATATATATAGAGAGAGAGAGAGAGAGGGAAAGCTAGCGACTTACAAGAATGTAAAGACGAAAGTGGTGCTACAGCTCCTAGCAATGGTACAGTAATAGCCTTCTTCCATACCCTAGTTGAGTCGATCTCTCCATTCTCATCTTCTTCGTCGGTATCATATTCAGACCCCATGCTTGAGATAAATAGGTGTTTGACATTTGGCAAGTCTTCAAGAAATCCAATTTTCATATGATTTGAGATATTGTTGCTATATTCAATGCTTACAATCTGAGGATATTGAGCCAGTTCTGGTTTAGCGTATAACGATTCTCGGAGCCTTGCAATAGCCTCATCACTTGTAACACAGATGATTTGAAAGAGAATAGGCGTTGTGATCTTGTAAAGTTTTTTACAGCTCTGTGATAAAGCACTTAGATCCGTGAAGTTGATATCACAGGCTTCTTCATTTTGGCAATACAGCAAGGCCACATCTATAGAGATCCTGCAAGAGCGAACAATGAGTTCAAGCAACTCGTTGGGAAGGTCGATTAGATTCATAGGTAGCGAGCGAGAAGAACCTGATGCACTGAGAAAGTTGCTAAGTCGTACTCAATGACTGCCTCTTGTACAGAGCACAGAGAGAGAGGAGAGGAGAGAAGAGGAGAGAGAACGCGATAGAGATGAGAACAAGGTAACAGAGAGCAGAGAAATGGAGGCTGCGATAAATAGTGAAGAGTAAAGTGGGTAGGTGTCTTTATATTTACGTAGTCGTGACTGGGTGTTGTACGTATGTTGCCGAGTGCCAGGGAATTAAAGGACAATGTTGTGAATTGAGGTGAGATGTTTTCGGTGATAGTTAGCCGGGATTGGTTGCCGAAAATGGGCCTTGAGCTGGCAGAGTAGCGCGCGCTTCTTTTCTCCAATATATCCTTTATTCCTTCCTTCATTCCTTCATTCATTCCTTCGCGCTTCTATACCTCCACGCCTCCTTCACCCCCTCCTACCCAAACACTTGTCACACTTCTATCTAGTACCTCCTGTCACACGTCTTCTGCCTGATTGCAATACACAATCTGCCCTAACCGAACAACGATAACAGGCATAGCCTAAGGAACCCTTTATAGAAAGCTAATGTGTTGCCAGCTGCACACTTACTAAAGAGCCAGAAGCCTGTTCACTTCTGCGCTTTCAAACATATTCATCCTGTGCCTTTATCTACTCGACAAGCATATGCTTGGATAACTTTTTCTTAGAGTGTAATGCTACTGAGTTGATGAGATATTAATTCTGCCTCGTAAGTTCTAAAAGAATTTGTGAGATTTCTATATAATGCTGGCTTTTATACAAGAGCACGATGTAAGTGGCAGTCTCATACCGTCACCCACAGTCCTCTTGACATACAGGACTTTTGCTGCTATGCTTATACAAGGTCAATTAGCCCAGTGGGCGACCATTCTTTCATTTCCTATCATTATCTCTGCGAGCAATACGAATGGGATCCCGGAAAGAAGACCATTTCCAAGAGCAGGGTCATTGGCCTTTGTGAATCAGAGCACGTCTTCAACAATCTCATCTTCCTTTACAACTACCTTAAAACTATCAACCTCGTTACTTGACTCCTCATCATCTGATGTATTCATCTTAGAATCTTCATCTGTTTTCTCAGCATCAGAATCCGAAACTTCAACACCTTATTTCTTATCCGAATCTTCATCTGAGTATTCCGCTTACAGTTCTTCTTCATCGTCAATTTACACTTCAGCTTCTTTCACTTCCCAAGATGAAAGAAAGAGGTATAATATTTTCTCTATCATAGCTGCTAACACTAGAGACCTCAGTCAAGTGGAATACTTTAATACCTCAGAGTTAACCATCACGTTCAACTACAGCTAGCTCTATCAACTAGCACAATAAATTCTTGTATGTTAGCTATATAGTGCATACCTAGTAAATGCCGTGGGCTTACCTCATACTCTGTGATATCTAGCTCTTATTGCATTGTACGCATATATTGCAGTCGATAAAGTAGAGACGTAACAAGAACATCTCCACTTTTTATTCCTAGAACGCAATACGGACCCGGCCTCCAATAGTAGAAACTCTTAGTATTAAAGCTCCTATGCTCACTAAACCTCACAATCAAAGCTCTCAGTAGAATTGGAGTTTCCATGGCCATTATATCGCGCCTTCAACGGATATGGGCAAAGCTTTCTCTGCAATCCTGTCGGCGTGTGCGCGTCCAAACTATCTGGCACAGTGTCATTTTCCACCCACGCTCTCATTGCATCGAAAATCCCCGATGGGTACGCTCCGCTACCTCCCCAGCAGTGCTGAAGCCCGGGGGATTCGAAGTGACGGTAATAATCGGGTAAATTATTGTCAATGGCGGAGGCGTATGAGTAATATTGCCTTGTGCCTTTTGAAGGGACTAGTTCGTCTGCCTGCGTCAAAACGTTAACCTCTATATAAGAAGGTGATTAGAGGGAGTGGTAGAGAGAAAAAGAGGAAAAAGGAGGTATACAAGTCCATGGTAAGTAAGCATCTTCCCGCCTGCGTTGCGGAACGTACTGAGGTCTGGGTCCGCAGACTCAATAAAGGAGACGAATTGCTGGTATGCAGAGTGGAAAACATCCTCATAGTCGGCATGCGTCATATTGGCAACGTCATAGTTGGCATCTTTCTTGACGAATAACCTAATCCAATCGGGCCACAGTGCCTCTGGAGTGCCAACGCATGTCCCGTTGTTAGAGCACGTTGTTGGCGCAACACTCGTAGGTCCCGTTAAGTTTGTGCCCTTCCCAACGCCATACCATAAGAAAGATCCATTCGCAGTGCGCGCGCCATTCCATCCTGCGTACGCAACGATAGCTGCTGCTTCAGAAATTTGTATAGGGCCAGAGTCGGTGCAGTCAATAGTTGTGTTAACGAGTTTGTATGGATCGAAGTCGCATACATCTGGATCCCAAATGCCATCTATAAGGCCGTCATCTCCATCACACGCTAACACTACTGCATTTGTAATGGCATCTAGCTCGCAAGGGTGCGGGTACTCATCAAGTTGATTCATTATGAATTCAGCCCAGTAGTTGCCGACAACGAATTTATTCCAATTCATTGCCGGCGATCCAGAGACAATGCCGTCGTATGCTGTCGGGTAACGCTGCGCAAGCATTAAGCCTTGCCGCCCTCCTTGTGAACAACCGCTCCAATATGAGTAGTCCGGGTACCGGCCATAAAAGCTGTGTGAGAGCTCTTTGGCAATTATGGCTGAATCATTGAGGGTGACAGAGCCAAGATCTTGAAGGAGGTAGAGGTTGACGTTGCCGGGGCTTAAAAGTGCCCAAGTTTCAGGACCAGCGAAGAGATCTGATGTATGGCCTGCATCTGTTGCAACTGCTATGTAGCCTTCGGCCACAGCGCCAACCATAGAAGGCATCGTGATTGCGGCAAGACCTCCCGTCCAACCTGATCCACCAATGCCTTGAAGTCGACCGTTCCATGCAGATGGTAGCCATACTTGTACGTTAACTGTGTCGTCCTGGCCAGGGTGTGTATAACTAATAGTAACATTGCAGAAGCTCACGTTTTCGACATTTATTGCGGCATGGTTAAAATAAAACGGTTCTGGAACGTTAAGGGAGTAGTTCGTTATCAAAGATGCCTCAAGAGAAAGGATTTCAGCACCGAAGATGTTGGGATAAGGCAATGCTTGCGCTAAGCAAGTTGCATTTGAAGCTGTAATTAACTGTAAATACGACATATCCTCGTGGAGTTGTTAAGTATAAATGAGTATGGGGTTCTGATATATCGAATGACTAACTCTAAGATTTGAGTAGAAAATTCGGAGGGGATGGTACAGACTAAAATGTACGGTCAATTCCAGGCGTCATTTTATAGTCCGTGACGTGAGAATCACATCGTATACTTCTCATTTATAGGATTGGTTCTCATACAACACCCACTTATGTGCTTAAGTATACTGCAAATTTAATACTGTTTTCTCTCTTCAACCATTTCAGACTGTGCTCGCTGCTGAGGGTGGTGAGAGTGTAGTATCGATAAAGCTTAATTAAATCTAACGATATCTCGATATCCCGTCATACATTACATGATGTCACGAACATCACAGTGTAGGTTCAATAATCGAATAAAGTTCTCGAAGATCTTATCGAAATTCTGGCTATGGCATGTATTTGTAGTGAACAGCTGGGACGAAAAGTCAAATACCCTATGGGATATGTAAATAAATCAATAATCAGGGAAATTCTTCAAGATCATGTGGATGTTTTCGCCATAAATGTAAATGCAGTGAATAATGCATGCATACTGAGCCGAGACGAAAACGCAATCATCCTATAAAACACGGAAGGGATAGGAATAGCCAAAGAAATGTTGAATATCAAGTGGAAATTCCTGGCCTGACATGTGAATAGAACATGCATAGCGAGCTGAATAAAAAAAATAAAAAATAAAAAGCAAGTATCCTACGAAAGGTGGCGGAGATAATGATACCAAATGAGATTACTCCACGTCATATTGAACTCCTCGATATGACATACAAAGGCACATACATACCAGACCGAGAAGAAACAACAAGCATTGAAACATAATTGATAGCCCATCATAAGCCCCTACACTAGGCTGGATAATGACAGAACACGTGGAGTACTAGAATGAGGAACAGAGATGGCAAGTATCTAATTAATGCGCTCAGTATAATTCCATCTGCATGTGTCTGGCCTGCTTGTAGAATGACGGGTATCCTGAATTGGCACTGAAAGTTCGGAAGATGCATATTCAGATCACTTCAATCTTCATCCTGGGGAATATTGATGTATGAGAGATTAAGCTTACGGTGCGTGAGCTGATAACATTGTCAAAAACCTTAATCAATGGCCTTCTTTGTATGCGAAAGCAACAGCAAGGGAGGAGAAACCGATGCAATTTTCAGCTTGATGGTGTGGAATCTAAATTTTACGGTAACACTAATACGCCACAAGGCTGCTATGGTTGGAGGTCACCTTATCATCTCTCAGAGTGTTACTGATATTATTTGAAGGAATTCTAAGCAGGTACATTTGGTTAAGAAGACCGTGATACCTGAGCATTTAGTACCAGTAGTAACTTTAAAGGCAAGGAAGAAATATAAAGCTTGGGATGCTGTGAAACTACTATTGGTAGCTCTAGAGAAGGTCTTAATTAAGATAGAATTAGTATCGTACATATACGCATGGCTCGTATTTATATTACGGATTTTGAAATTCTGAAGATAATGTCCTTCTCTCCTCAGAGATAATATGTATGTTTCCTCCGAAGAGTGGTAATACAATACATAAAGGTGACGATGCCACTTATTGTGGGGGAAAAAGAAACGTGGGAAGCATAGGTGGGGAAAATCAAATAACTACACATCTGAATAGAGAGCTGTAGGTTGCAGCCGTCTAATGGTTAATATAAGCCAAAGGAGAAAAGAAGGCGAAGCAGGATAAGGTTCAGCTTACTGCAGGTTCTATCCTTACCAACCCCGAAAATGAAACTTTAGCTACTTTGAATTGTTAAAACTCGGAATGCCTCTCCACCAACCACTTAACAGTCCAATAAATACTAGGTTTTCCACCAAATAAGTCGCACTGCACTTAGTTGCTACCCTATCCCAACTTCATTGACAGATAAATAGTATTATACGTAATGAAAATTATTTTGAAGGATTTTGGTGGAAATATCCTTGACGTTCATTAAAGGCATACATATTGTACAGCGTGAGAAGTTATACCTGCTTTGCTGCTCGCTGCAAGTACCATACCGTTTATGTAAGATTCTAAAGCTCCTTAGAATGTAACACAGTATGCTACATGTATGTAAAAACAGCGTTCTCTCAACAATGACGGACAATTTCTTCAACTTTACTATTCGACCTATATGTAGTCTATGCGTGGCCACCTTATCTAAGCTGACAGGCTACTTGATAGAGAAGAACTATCTCGATTCTTATAAACATGAGACGAGATATGATTTTCTAGATCTCAAGTCTAATGTTACAAATAACATCAAACATATTGATATTCTCTGGCTATTAAAAAGACTATGAGTAACCACCATTAACAGTCTTGTGTTGTCGCTCATATCCCTGCATTTACGCCACATTTACACATGACCATGATATTGGGGGCCATAGCCTCGTCTATGTACGCTGGGTAAGCCTTGCTGACTACATTCTCTACTTCGTGTACGTTTGTTTTATGTATGCTCAGAAAACCGATTGAGGCAGCATGTCATTCGGCGTAAGCGGTGTTGGAGATATCATTAGCATTTGTCTCCTTACTAAAGACCTCGTTGAAGCTTTAAACAGCAGCAGAGGCGCGGCTGCTGAGTATCAGGAGATCAATCGCGAGCTCTGGAGCCTCGAACGTGCTTTGCTACAGGTCGATTTGCTCTCGAGAACATGCAATAATACTGTCGAGCTCAATGCGCTTTACGAAACGGCAAGGCAAACAGCTGAGAATTGTCGTCAATGCATGGGCGTGTTCCTGCAAAAGGTTAGGAAGTATGCGCCGAGTCTTAAGGATGGCGGCTCAGGGAATCTTTTTCGCGATGCCTCGAGAAAGATTCAATGGCAGTTTATGCAGAGCAGCGATGTCACAAAGTTTCGAGCAGAAATTGTAGCTTACAGTCAATCAATCAGTATGCTATTAGCGACGGCTAGTGTGTAAGTAGCCTCAAGTCCTGTGCATACATTCAAGTAATTAATATATTCTCGATTACTAGTAACAAAATGGCAATCAATGAAGGACATCTTGATACCCGCCTGTCTATTTCTGAGCATAATATTATTGACGAGATGAGCAAGCAGACGAGCATGGTTGTGGAGGTGCGAGACCGGCTTAAGGAGAATAACACACTCTTATCTTCATTGACTTCTACGATTGCAGATGGGTTGCGGCTCAACTGGTTTCGTCAACTAGGAGCGGAGTTGAAAAGCATGATGCACAAGATATTCCGGATAAACTTTGCCACATACGAAGCAGTTATTGCAATTCAGGCCATTCTTCCAAGTCGATCGGAAAGATCGCTATATCAGGATCCATTCGTCTTAGAGGATGCCATAGGGCGTATAACTCCTGTTCATATGCAATTTATTAATTGCTGGGAAGCCTTTGATGCTGTTCTTGAGTTGCGATTTCAGAATGTTCAAGGATACAAAAAGGTAAAAAACCGAGAATATATCTTCCAGGAGCATGCTACTCAGAGGGAAATCAAGCGTACACGACCTTGGGAGGGCGCATTTCTGCCTGGGCAACGAGTCGATATGAGCTTAGTTTTTGTAAAGAAAACAAAAGAGAAAGAAAAGACAGCATCTAGCTCATGCCCAAATTGTCAAACAACTTCAAATCAATCTTCAGGCTCAGAGGTGCAATGGTAAGTTATCACTTTCAAGTAGACACAACAAAATCTGACCTCCTTGAAGTACAGCATGTGGTATGCTGTATACTCGAATTACAGAAGTTGTTGATGTAGAGCCGCCTCCGATTCCCCGAGTGGTTGTTTCTCGTCCATCACCAGGGGATGTTCAATTTGGTCGAAGTGCATTTGACGGCATGCAGTTTGGTCCCAAGCCTCCAAGCAAGTTCCAACCTATATCGACTAAGCGTAAGATGGAAGCTACAGAGTTAGTTGAGGATGATATGGCACACTTTAAACGTATCCGTCTCGTTACCTCGAGAGATCGCATAAAATTTGTTCCTGGTCCCTTTCATCAGGTCCAACTATCTGGGTTTGACTTACCTTTAGATCCAACTAGCAAGTACAAAATCGAGGAGGAAACGGCATGGAAGTCGTTCAAAGAAAAGAAGACAATATTTGGTTCCTCACATCCTGACACAATCTCTACCCTCACTACTTTAGTGAGAACTATTCGAAATTTAGGGAAGAGCGACGCTGCACAATCAGTCCTTGAGGAGACATTAGCTACAGTGGAAGAAAAGCTTATCCGAGAAAGTCCCGAATCTCTCCGATTACTGATGAGTAGTCTGATGGCCGTTTTAGTTGATCAGCAAAAACTCGAAGCAGCTGAGGCCTTATGGACGCGAGGTGTCACTCTATTTAAATCGGAGTTATCAGAAGACGATACGGACCGGTTGATAGCGGATTTTAGACTTGCACATCCCTTTCGTAAAGCACCTACATCACCATCCATCTCTGAAGAGAATGTAGGATCTGATAGAGGATTAGGTTACATACTTCCTCAGGGTTGGGTGTCTCCTTCTCCTTCTCAAGGTGCCTTAAACCAGTGGCAAGATACCTACTCTCAGAACGGCCCAACCATTCTAAAGCAGGAGTCTTTCCATGAAATGCTATCAAAATGGGTACAGCACGAGTCACAGGATGAGCCTTCGATCCCGAAAATGCCTTCTACACAAAACAAGCCACCCATACAGAACAATCATTCTATCAAGAACATGCCTGCTACTCAGTACGACCCCTCTACTCATTTCAAGCTTTCCAAAAAGTGGATCAAATCTAAGCAACCGTATAAACAATTTACCCATAAGGGTTTTTCCCCTCATGATTTATGGAAGGCATATAGTTCCAACAAATCGCTTCAAGGAAAGGCTACAAACTACGTGTATCCGGAATGTCTAATGGACTACGAGTACTCTGGAGCAATGCCGTTGAAACAACCACGCCATCATTTGGGGTCTGCTTTCAAGCCGAAAACTAAAAATGCTTCTTCATCGAAAAATCTGCTTATAATATCTGGAACAGATGGTTCTCCAAGCTGCCCTAAGTGTTCAATGCAGTTTGGCAGTTCTGTAGCCCTCGAAGTACACGCGGAATTATGGCATCCGGCCTGGCTGGTTTCCAAACTAGTGTCAGTGGCAGTCGATTCTTACTCTGAGTATATTTCTTCCATGGCAGACTGGCTCTGGCTTGCATATATTCAGCAAACTCGATTTGAAGGCTTTGTGAGCCTCAAACTGGGTTTTGTATGTTGCTCTCAAAGAGTTGCTTCATTCAACGATCTGTGCAGAATCGCAGTCTGCTCAAACTCAAATCCAAATCTGGCTCCCGACCACACTGTACCTTCACCTGTTAAGATATGGGAACAACTAAGATCAGAGTTTTCAATGGAAGGAAGAAATATTATTGTCATGCCAAGGTTTCCGTATTTAGAGATGCTGAGTCCTGAGCTTCAAGTAAAAGAAGACTGTCAGAGAAGTTGCGATTTACTTTACGACACATTGAAGTCAAAATGGAAGTGTATGTATATTAATGGTGGTATGTATAATCTTATTGTCTTGGAACTAGTCAGTAACTAACTAATGATATACACAGGGATATCAGAAGAGTTGTTCTAAAAAAGTGGTATATTCTTTTGCCTCAGGATAAATGCTGCTAGTATCGATCAATAGTGTTGTCTATTCACGAAGCTTTATTCCAGTCCCATTCTTGGCATCAACTGTCCTGATGATTTCATTTCGTCCCTATAAACAACGGGAATTTTATCAAACATTACTACTCATCCTACATATATCAATGTCGGCAATGTCGAAACCTGAATCTTTTCGGCGACAAAGAACTTCAGTTGTCGTGCATATAAAATAATATTTTACTTCATATTATATAGACTTTTCACCTTGTACTTATGACAATGCGGGAGCAACCGAAAGCTAAGAGGCGGGGTACGAAGCCGAAGGGTGATAAGACAATGTAACCTTGGCATGGTGGTTAGTGAGAATCTAACTTCTCCTGA
Source organism: Allantophomopsis lycopodina (assembly GCA_024752465.1). Lineage (NCBI taxonomy): Eukaryota > Fungi > Ascomycota > Leotiomycetes > Phacidiales > Phacidiaceae > Allantophomopsis > Allantophomopsis lycopodina. The sequence continues at coordinate 265,541 of CP103001.1, forward strand.
GCTTGCGATTATTTTCCCCTATTCTTTATGGTTAGGGAGTACGTAGAGTGCGTACGCAAGTTCATATGTATGTATGGAGTACTCCTTGAGCTTGCCTATTCGTCAAGATAGCAGTTTGTTCTCCATTCTCAGAGTATCGGCCTGAGTTATCCCAGCTTGTATTCGTGGTGTTCACAAGATTATAGTCTATAAGAATCCTCGTTCTGTAAGGTAATACTCTTTGGGGGTAGCCTATTCTTGGACATCTTAGACTGTGAAGAATATTAGAGGACGAACCAAACATGACTAAATGCTTTGAAATACAATGTCGATCACAGGGTATTTTGCAAATATCCATAGTAACTGACCGCAGCTAATACGATGAATGTGTATGCGTAGTACTGCTGGTTCGATAGGAATACTAGTTAATGCTCGCCAAGAATTATGAGATGAAATGCAGTACGTATACTGACTGAGCTTGTTCCTCGACGTATTAAAACAACCAATAAGATACTGCGAGGTACGAATGTCGTTGCTGCGCACCAATGCGCAGCTGGCAGTTTCAAATACACACAAAGTTATCAGCCGCATCATGCATTCCCAGTGCACGCACGTTTGCATATCGTCTAGAAGCATCGAAGGCATGGTGCACACACAAGAGCCAAGAAAAAGGACTCGTAAGGTGCTATCTCGCTTCTTCGTTCCGGATGTCGATCCTACCTACTCCTGCGATGGGTTTTTTCCTGGGCAAACGTCTGTAATGATACCACAACTCCCTAATGCCGAAAACTACCAGAGTATTCATCTGGAGAAATGACGGAAATCATAGTCGAACGAGGAGTATTATCTTGCAATGAGTTGGGTGAGAGTCCCATACAGAACTACTAAATACATATTCGAATTGTTGGTGGCTCTCGCCAGGAAAATATTCGTCTTCTCGCCGTTCCCCACTACCTTGTCCGACTCCCTGTAAGTTGTGGGGTCGGAGCTTTTTGCTTATGCATTTGGTGCACTGCCAGACCAAAATGCATCTGCCGGCTTGAAACATGCCGCTACTAACGAATGGCTTTGGATGTTGCCCAATACAACCTAGCAGAATGTCAACGGCAGAGGCTTTTGGTAGTTTAGGAACATCCATGGCCCAAGTTTCTAACCTTGATGATGCTTGTTCTGCTGGCGACGATGTAGACGTAAGCAAGATGCTGGCCTATGCTAAAATGAAGTCTACAGTATGGTAAGGAGGTTTCAAGTGAGACTTTGGATACTTTAAATTTTATACTTAAGTTGGGATCATCGCCTTTGTAAGTACCTTTTTTCTCCTCATCCTCATCTCCTTAAAAGATCCCTTCCAGCCTCGGCCAATACTTTATATTTCTATACCAGTTACAATCGCATTCGTTCTTGGTCCTTGGAAGTACAGAAGACACCATGAAATTCTCATCTCAACTTGTCGGCCTCCTCGCCGGAGCCGCCTCCATCTCATCCGTCGTAGCTCACCCAGAGCGCCTGACCACGGAGTCTGCTAAGCGCGAGCTCACCGGCCGCAGCACTGACAAGTGTGCCGCCCAAATCGAAGCCCGCAAGGAAGCCATGCGTGAGAAACGGGCAGCATCCCTCTACCAGCGCCGCGCTGCCGAAGCTGCACGCCTCAATCGCCGCTCGGAGATGTCAAGCGCTAAGCGCGATGTCTACTCAACGATTCAGAACGACACTTGCGTTCTGGCTCCCGATGCAGTTTGGGGCCCATACGCCATTGATGAGGAGATATACCGCCACGATGTCCGCGAAGGCCAGGACGGTGTTGACTTGTATCTTGATATCGGTGTTCTTGACACCAACACCTGCGAGCCGCTGCCAAACGCCTATCTCACTATTTGGCACTGCAATGCGTACGGTACATACTCCGGCTTTACTGGTATCGACCCCAACACTGCATCGTTGAAGACTAACTGGACGGAGTCTGCGGATGGTACAACCGATGAGGAGACTTTCCTTCGTGGTGTTATGGCTACCAACGATGAGGGCATTGCTGAGTTCCTCACTATCTTCCCAGGATACTACATCACACGCTCCACCCACATCCACTTGACCGTTCAGGCTCACGTATCATCCAACTCCTCTAACTCCTCATCCGACCCTTCCGCATACTCCTACTCCCAGGCCTCCGTCCAGCATATTGGACAGCTCTTCTTCAACGAGACTTTCATCAACACGATGTACCAACTCTCGCCATACAATGAGCACCTTGAGACCCTCAACAGAACTACCAACGATGAGGATGGCATCTATACCAGTACTAACACCGATGGATCTTCTTCCGTCCTCTCTGTTGAGATGCTCGGCGAGACTCTTGCTGATGGTATTGTTGCTTACATCACCGTCGGTGTCAACAGCACTGCCGATGGTCTTACTACAACTGGTGGTTCTGTCAACCCAATCGGTGTCATTCCTACTGTATCGGTTGCTTCCTCCGACAGAGCTGAGGCTACTGCCGTGGATAAGGCTGATGGTTACAGCTCCTAAATTAGCGCGTTATACCCAGTTGTTTAGATATTTTCCTTGAAATAAAAAAAATGTTATGACTTGAATCTGAGAATCTGAATTGAAATTGTCGTGTCTATATTATGTCCCTCTGCTGTAGAATAATCCGTCATTTTCAAGAGCTCGAGCCTCTCAGCCTTATAGGCAACTAAAAGAATTTGCAGGCTTGATGCGATGCAATCGACCGACTAAAGGTTTTGTAGTTCGTTCATCTGGGAATGTTAAATAAGAATGATTAAATACCTTGGATGTAGATATACAAAATAAAGAACAAGAGAAGAATCACAGCCAATGCAGCCTACCCACCTGGAAAACATTTTATGTCGAATGAGCTACCCACCACGCAAGCCAGTCAATCAACCAACAAGAAAATAATTCCATAATAAAAGATCTAACAGTCCACAACCCAGGTTATGTGTCAAGTAACACACCACCACTCACACTCTGTCGGATAAAATCATCAAATTATCAATACTCCGTATGTATCTCTAATTACTACTTATCTGAATCTCGCTCTAATCATCACCAAACTACCGGCGCGATACCTCGTCCCGCACCCGCCCCACATAGCGCCCACCCAATATCGCTGAAGGGAACCGAATACCTTACGAAGCAGGGATCCGCGATGCGCCAAAGGGGACCGATAAAAAAAAAAGCCCCTCGCCAAAGAAGTTTCTTTTTGACATTGCAGAGGTGAAAGGAGCAAAAGTTTGGACGATGCAGGAATTGAACCCGCGACCCCATCCATGCTAAGGATATATCATACCACTAGACCAATCGCCCGTTGTTGAAGTTTGAGAGCTTATTTAATTATATACAATGTACAGAATCTGGGGTCAAGATATTGTGGAGGAAGAGATATAGAACGATAGGGATAATTGTAGTGGGAAAGGGTGATAATGAAAATAAGGTTGGAGAAGGATTATGAGAAGACATTAGGATTTTGCACGGGATTGTAGAATACTCAGGTTGTCTGTAATAAGACTGAAAGAAATTTGAAAAGAGATACAGGCGCAATGATAATTTTGTGGTCATGAATATTGGAAAGTCTAAATGATTGTTATTTTTTTGCACGAATTTTCAAGAATGCACTGAACACAAGATAATGAATCTATGGGCGTCAATGCAATACAAGATGAAATCTAAATAATTTTTACTAAATGCAATTAGATCGACACCGCCTCTCTGGGTGGTACTTCGGATTCGATCAAATATCTATTCTCCCAGAACCTCAAGCCCTCAACACCCTCCTCTCTACAAAGTGCTCCCTTCTCCTCCGCCATCTCTAACTCCTCAGCAGCAACACCAATACTCCAGCCAAACCTCTCTGCCGTCTCCTGAGCAGTTACGCCTCTCCCAAAAGCTTGCCAGTCCCATGAGACGTCATGTTCGGGTGGTATGCTATGTCTCTCTTGTAGCCAAAGAATAAGTGTGCGTATGGTCGCCTGGTCGGTGCGATCGTGACTCTGCACCACCAACAATCCGCTCTTGAACTGTCGTAGTCGGATTGGTAATCTCAACTTCTCCCACAACCTTGCGGCTTTTTCAAAATCCGCTGGGCTCACAAGTTCAACACCTCCTCGAGCTCGATTAAAAATAGCCCATAGATCTACGAGCCCAATGATTCCTCCTGCCTTTCGTAGCACGCCTCTGGCGTCATCCGTGAGAAATTCGGCAAGGTTTCGTGATAATTCGGAAAGATATAGATTTTCTGATCCGCCGCCTCCTCCAAGCATGTCTTTGGTTGTCACCAATCCGAGTGCACTAGCCGACTGAGCAAGAAGATCCTGGGCCTCTGAAGAACCAGTTCCATTGCTGCCGTTCATTCGGGCAAACGACTCTGCAAGTGCAACCATCTCCTTGGCTGAGGCCATCAGTGCCTCGAGGTCTTCGAATGCATTCCCAATAACCAATTCATTATTCTTGCGCAGATCCAGCCCTCTTTGTTCCAATCCTGCAACACCCACTGCTTTAACTCTCTGACCAGGTGAAGATGACGAGCTTCCTGGGTCCGCATCGCCCAACCGATTCTGCTTGGGTACCGGAGGAGCACCCTGTAAGAGCCACTTCCGCTGTGTCATAGAACCCTTCAGTCTCTCATGAAATATCGGAGCACCACCATTGCGGAAAGATAATTTGATACTCTCAAGATTCTCCATGCCTGGAGGTGGAAGGTTATTGAGCATAGGACCAGGGGATTCTGATCGACTTGACGTGTTTGCGAGAGCACTCGATGGCTGTATAATCAAGGAGGCGCCGCAAAGTTCACATTCGAGTAGTGAAGGATGATTTCTGAAGGTACATCGAGGACATTGAAATGTCGACGCTGAAGGGGGATTCGATGGTATATCGTTTGTAGTAGGGGTTGAGATTGAGGGATCATTGCCTGACTCAGATAGCAAGGCTTGCGATGCTCCTCGAATGGGTATTGGCGTACGTAAAGGACTGGAAGAGGATGCTGCATGATTAGTTGCACCAGAAATGACTGCTTTGAGTATGTGTGTAAGTGGAGGCTTGATACCACATGCTAAACATGGTGGTAGAGGGGTATGGGCTGTCGCAGTTGCGGGGTCGAAGTTAGATGGTACAGGATTGGAAAAGGTGCAAATAGGACAGATCCATGTGATGTTCTTTGCTGGTTCAACTGCTGGACTCTCGGTGCGAGAGAGTGGCGAAGCTGTTGCACTTCTTGACGGCGTGCTCAGTGCAGAGATACTGCGGTTATGGACGGCAGATCGTTTCGACGGCTTGGGTACTAATGTGATTTTGGGAGAAGATCTTATAAATCCCGCCTATAGTAAAGTCAGGGATATTTCTTCTCAAGTCTCATCAGTATACATACGTAGAATTCGTAACGGTCCACATCCTTCAAGTCCACAGCCACGGAGTGTTTTCGGGGCTCGTCATTGTCAACATAACACACTCGATGACTTGTTAAGTAGGCGTGCCCATTCTGATACTCTTTAATCTGGTATTTGCTATCAAACTAATTAGTAAATGCACTGCTCGTGGAGCTTACACCTGTAATGTCAATTTGACGTACCCTTTATACAAGCCAACATTGTCCTGTACGAAGAGCAAGACCTCATCTGGGAGGAGAGATGGCCTCAACGCAGTAGTGAGGTCAATATGCTTGAGGGACATTCGAGATGTCCATGCAACATGGAAGTGCTAGTTGGGTCACGAAGCAGAAAGTAGAATCAAGAATGCGCACCCCAAAGAAGTCGGAATGTCCCTTGGTGCCTCTGCCTGTGATCGCAACCTCATCGGAGCCCTCTTATCGAGCTTATCGGTGACTAGGAAGTCTGTGCACTCCATCATAGCCTCAGGCAGTACGCTGTCATCACGTGCGTAAGATTTAGGTGTTCCACAAACCATCACAGCACTTCCTTTAGTTTTTGACCGCCATCCTCTCCTTCATCCCATCGCGATTACGTAGATACCATACGAACGTCTTTGAAATACCACGTCAAAATTACTAATACATCCGGGCAAAGTACAAGTTGCCAGAACCAGCGTGAAAGACATCATGTCGATGCCAGCAGCACCGTGGGCGTATGCCCCGTCTGGGAATCCACCACCACCAGGAATGAGTGAGTGCATCCCACTTCGTCTTTGTTCACATTTGGTATCTAACACCTTTCTAGGTAACCCAGCCTATACCCCAGTACAAGTCCGACAAGGCTTCAACAACTCTATGATACACAACCAACACTTCCCACCACTCCCTACCCAACAACCTACACCCGTCGCTGCCGACCCCGCAAAGAAGAAAGCAAAAGTAGACTGGCCAGCTTCTGTTCGACTCTACGTACAACGATCATTTGATCCAAGCAATATGGTGCCAGATGTCTCCCGCCAAGATATGGAAGCCAAACTCAAACTCACCATCTCTGCTGCGACCGATAACAATACACTATTTAGCACCGACTGGGACAATATGCCTCTTCCACAAAATATGATACGTGCTGAACGCGCGATGCCCTTTTCTCCTTGGCAGCAAAGTGTCTCCACTTTGTCTCTCAGTTCACCTGTTCAAGCACCAGCACCGCTGTCCAAGAAGAGGAAGTCCTACGAAACAAATGGCAGAGATGAGAATGACTCGTCTTCGCCACCACCATGGCGTACAACTAACACTCAAAATGCATTCGAAGATCGTATAACCTTGCCACCAAATGACCGAGTACTCGAGAAACGCGCCCAGCGATTCCAGGATGACCCATCGACCAAGGCCACAAGTAAGTTCCAAAAGAGTCTGGAGAAGCGACAAAAGCGTTTTGATGGCGGCTACAAATCTACATATCGATCACCAAGCCCTTCCGCGGATAATGGCCCAGTCATTGGACGTTGCCAGACTTTAGAGAAGAAATATTTCCGTCTTACAGCCGCCCCGAACCCAGATCATGTTCGACCTTTGCCAATTTTGAGACAAACCTTAGACTTGCTCAAGAAGAAGTGGAAGAAAGAGAGCAACTACGGATATGTATGCGACCAGTTCAAATCGATGCGCCAGGATCTTACTGTTCAACACATTAAGAATGAGTTCACCGTGCTTGTATATGAGATCCACGCGCGTATTGCACTTGAGAATGCGGATTTGGGTGAGTATAATCAATGCCAAACCCAGCTTCGTGCCTTGTATGCACAGAAGCTTGGTGGACATCCAGTGGAGTTCAAGGCATATCGTATTCTTTATTTTATTTACACATGTAACCGCACATCATTGAATGATGTTTTGGCGGATCTAACACCAGCAGAGAAGGAGGAACCTCCGATCAAGCATGCCCTTGATGTCAGATCATCATTGGCTTTGGGAAATTACCATAAATTCTTCCGCCTCTACCTAGATACACCTAACATGGGAGCATATTTGATGGATATGTTTGTGGTACGAGAACGTCTAGCTGCGATGTCTAACATTTGCAAAGCGTAAGTTATTCAAATCAAAGCGCGGAGAAATGAACACTAATAAATATACAGATATGCTCAGACTGTCAAGCTTCGCTTCATCACCGAAGAGCTTGGTTTTGAGTCGGATGCTGATGCAGCGACGTTCCTTTACGAGTATGGTGGTCAAACCATTATCGAAGAACGCGCAGATGCTGTCCATGTTCTCATCAAGAATGCTGGTTCGGCCTTTGAGACTGCTAAGCAAGCTGCTTTCCGCAAGGTCGATATCAAAGGACAAATCTAATTCTTTTTATACGTTTTTACTTCATCTGGTCACTGCGTTGTCATCACGTTTTGGCTATTTTTTCTCTATTCCCCCATCTCTCGAATCAACTAGTCACCTTGTTACCTCACGCATCCCAAATCCTCTTCATCACTCTTTGTGAGGAGTCCTCAGACTCTTGCAATGGCCTTCGAAGGTCTTTTCTGCATTACGCTACCTTCCTCAAATAGTCCAAAGGTTTCTGTCCCGCAAAGGATGTCGAAAACTAGCAAGATTTCTACCTTTCCCGCACCTTTCCTTTCACTGATGATATTTGAAATCATGGTATGTAAACTTGGGGGAGCTATTCCCTCAGTCTGGGCATTTTTGCGGTTTGGCGTAGGGAGTACCGGCATCATGACATCTGGTAGTGGGGTATTGGTTGTTTGATCGCGGATACCACGCTGCAGGTCGCTTGATTGCGCACCATTTGTCGTTTACTTTTGTACATATCCAAAAGTCTTTAACATAATTTTTCAATACAAAGATTTTTCATCTGAACCTCTTTGTTCTCCGGGAAAGAGAATGAATTTGACATGCTGAAATAGTCTATCTGCAATTATGAAGCCATAGCTACATTGACAAGATGAATCAAATTGGCCAATGTCTCGTCTTAGGAGACTTAGGGAATTTGTGTTCGAGTGGCAGAAAAAAATAACGGTTCGCATGCACCTTCGCCTATCCCCGCGAGACTTTTTGCCTTCAACAATGACAAATTTCAACGAATATAAGTATCTTGTCACGGCTCTTGCATGAAGTAACACTTCTATCATTCTACTGTCATTCCAATCGTGCTCCTTGGGGAAATATCAACGCCATCTCAAAGGCAGTAACAGAAATATTTTGTTTGTCTTGAATACTTGGCCTAGTCCAGACTAACAAAACGACACATGTTGTAACTATCGGCTTCATATCCGTTCCAAGTTATGGATTTCAAGTCATAAGAATGGAGTAATCCAATAGCATCGCTGAATAGGTCCAAATTAACAAGCCCAGCTTCTGCAACAACTATGGCCGTACAATGCTATGTGGAACTCTGTCATAGGCGAGTAAAGATAGCACTTGAAGAAACTTTATAGCTTGTGGGTTTGCTTCGACAAGTTTTGAAAGGGAGGCGTTCTATATTGCCATTATGGAGCAAGGAGGCTTTACGCAACTGGTGTTCTCATGCGGTTTCATAAAGTGCTTGGTGACTGTTTATCACCGGGATTTTGGTCGTCCGTGAGAGACTTCAGCATCTCAGCATACTTCAAGGAAATATGCTGATTAGTGCGAATAGCCGGCGACTTGCGAGATTTCTAGCGGCAAATATTCCAAATCTTCAACGAGTGCTTTTGCATCCAAGAATCGGGTTGAATTCATATCTAATTCCTCAACATTTTCCGCCTCCTTATCATCACCAATGGAGGAACATTTCAAGTGAATGAGCATATGAGCAGCCTCGGGAAGTTACATCATTGGGCATCTGACAATATAATATAGTGGAACGCGGCCATACAAGCCGTCATAATCGCAACTGGTGGATAAGATGACCCCTTATTCTGCACATACGTACAGTAGAATATATGTGCATTCGAAGCATTCAACGTATATAAAAGTTAGCAAAAGATTAAACTGATTAAGTGGGGAGTTGATGAGAATTCTCATCTTCACAAGAGACTCTTGACTGACATACAGGGCTTAGTTTAGCTATCAGAGTATGTATGAATAAATTTCAGCTACGTTTAGACAGCTCGCTGTCATCAGTAGGCAATCTCAGCTGATGTACGCAGTGTCTCTCTGCATAAAGACTCTTTGTGACGTAATTTAATTCTTAGTCAAGTCCACTATTGCGCCCATCTGCTTCATCTCCTCCGGGCCCCTATCGACATTAAGTCTGAAATAGCACTTCGCCTTTTCCAGATCACTGTTCTCCTTAGAAAAGTTTCCTCCCCTCTTCTCAGTTTCCGTACTTAGGACGACAAGGGTTTTAGAAATTTCTAGCAATGTATGGCCAAAGGGCATGATTGATGGTTCCCGGTGCTAATTGATACCAAACACTTCAGATTATCTTTCGCAGGGGACCCCAGAGATCTGTAGCCTGGATCTGAATTTATTTCACTAGGCTTGCTCCTGTTGATCTGTCCACGAATTCGACTGGTGGAATTCCAGCCTTAATAGAATCGAAGAATAATGCTGCTACCGATGTAGCTCGGCCTACTTCTTATACCTTCATGATATTCAACAAGGGCGATCTACGAGGTTATCGGTAGCCTACAAGGTGGACGGTATCTCTAGTGATGCAACTTCTTGCACAAACGAGTCTATCGCCGAAGCTTCAGCATTGTGAAACGTGATGCTTGTTTTGAAACTACTTACACCTTACACTTCGAGTTTGGATCGTTCTTCAAAAGGGCATCTTCATCCAAATTCCGGTTTCAAAGAATTTCCTTTATGGAAACTCAAGCTTTTTTTCGAATCAAATTGATCTTGGAGACGCCCACTCAGTTCAGACGAGACTTGGTTTGCTGGAAACCCTCCCAGACAGTTTGCAATAGCTTCCATGGGTTCGTCAACACCCATTTGGAGATTATTCAGCATGGTGGCTATAAAGCTGTTTGCTATTAGTAATTGCAGGATTATTCTAGAAGTTATCATATCAATTACCCTCCAGTGCTGGTGTCTCCCAATCATGTCAAAATAGTCGCATGACTTCTGTGGTGATTCTGTGACGATTCTTTCCATGACCTGTTTCAAAAGATCAAGAAACGATTAACCCATGGATACCCCTGCCATCGATGGAGAGTGAATGAAGTTTGTATCGAGACATCTTGTCAAGAGAGGACTTCTTGAAATAGGATCGATACAGAGCGAACATTAGGGTTTTAGGAACATGCTATCTGGAAGAAGAGACATATCAGGTGATTAGGAAACTTAATTTCTAGCAGTCGGCATTTTACTTCAGATTCATTCTATCAAGACTGTGGGGTCTTGAGGGTATGATCGTGTCGAGGCGCCGTGCTGTATAGATCGAGTCAGGTACTCCAGCATAAGAACTCTGATAACGGGCTAGATGCCAGATCGTATAGTATCACCTAAAAGTTTGCCACAAGTAATGCGTGCAGATATGCCATGCTATGCAGTATATACATACAAAGTAGTAAAGATTCGACCTCTGTTTGACAACGGGATTTGATTCTGGACATAGGTGCTTTATTCGTACCCACCAAATTATGTGTGCATGAAACTATAAGTCATATTTCTGGAGAACCACATAACCAAGTTGTATGTATTGATACAACGCAGAATTAGCATTCTAGTCTCCAAGACTTATATATCTCTCGCAAATGTTCATCATAAATCAAAGACAATGCTATTCATTTATGCACCTAGTCTCAATTGCCATATAAATATGAACTGCAGAGCAAGTCTAGAAACTAGTTGCGAGCCGGAGAGGCCCGAAGAGCTCGACCCCAAAACATGCTAGAGATCACCAAAGCAGTCCAGAAACGAAGCAACCTACGACACTAACGTGCATGCCTATGTGCCCCTGAAAGGCAATTCGACACACCGAGCGACCATTTTCGGCATTCCACGCTATCCAGATGTTTTGTTGTTGTTTTGACAGTGGCTGAAATATGGAAGCATCTATTAAAAAAAGATCTTGTACAGCACACAAACAACATGCAGGGCGCCCACGAGGGCACCGGGGATGAAGACCAAAACTTCTTGGTGACGAATGGGGCTGGATTGTTTGTGGAGGTGTGGATATTAACCTACCAGCAACTTCCTCTCTCTTTCTCTCTCGCGAATTTGAAGACATTCTCTGAGTATATCAGTGCTTGTTTGGGCCCTGGGAGTTCATTTTGTACGGTATTTACTGTGATGAATTCTGAAATTGGTGGACTACTCTAAGAGCCTCTAGCTTTGCGGATATCGACATAGCTGCCGTTGAAAAGTTACTTTTGAACTCAATTTCTTGACCTCGGACTTTTTGCACGCGAAGCTCGAAGATGTGTTGACGCTTAATATGCTCATTCTCTAAAGAGAATACAAAGCTTCTTCGAACATTCATCTATACCATGTTTTCAACTGCTAGTATATACAGTATATACTCTCATTACTAAGATTCTGTACCATATAGTTCTGTGCATTCTCGCTAATACCCCCACGTCCTCCCGTCCCGAGCAATACTAGAGTCACAAAGTATTGATTGACTGCTGCGACGTCCCTGATCGAAGCTCTTTCCTCCCAAGCTATTACTTACTACTCGAATTCACTCCTCCGTATAGGCCCGATAAAATCCTTCCATCCTTCTCCTCTGCATCTATCTATCTCCAACCGCGCTGCATCCATCACGGCGATGTAAGCTTCCAAAACTAAAAAAGTAATGTATTTTTGTGGATTCCAAGCTGGCCTCCTCAATCGTCGGATGAAAAATCGTTCAACCAGACTACAGTCCCACAGGCCCACTTGACTACTCTCAGCCAACATCTCCTCAACCATGTGGTACTCCCACTTTTCCTTCTACATATGTCCCCTCTCCCAAGCCTTCACCAAACATGAAAACCGCAACTCCGGTTCGCATTGAAGTTTCATACTAAGCCGCTCAATACCGTTCCTTGCAGCCTTGCAAATAGGGAACATCCAGGAATCGGCTGGGGGAGCAGCCGGGGGACCTGAGTTCCAGTTCCAGCTCGGCCTTGCTACTCAGTCGAGTTGAGACTGAGACTTTTTCTTCTCAGCCTTTCTTCAGGCTGCCCAACCACGGCCCCACACCCTGCCCGTTCCCATGGCGGCGGTTGAAACCCTCATGTGCGTGCCTGGCTGGTGGTGAGGGTTGCAGTTGGTTGGTTGTTTATGCTGCCGCATTCGTGTGAGGTGGTGTGGATGGGCTCTGTGATGGCGATGGGAATGGGAACGATATGTGCGTAGTACAGAGCAAATCCCGCCTCCCCCCTCCAAGGGAAAAAGGTTTGGAATAGTAACAACAGAGTTGGGCTTGTGTTGTACAGTACATACATACATGTTGTGTATCTTGCTTATGTTGATTATGTATGTACATATATGAAAAAGCCACTTCCACCGTATGGATGGGCATATGCATGAAGGATTGGGGCTCTGCAGCTCGGTATCCTACAGCCGCAAAATCGAACAGGACGGTTGAAGGCCCTCGTCCTTTGACTAACTAACCACAAAACCAACCACTGAGGGATTTGGAGGGGCTGTTTTGTAGATACTCCATAATAAATCTGCGATGAAAACGGGGGGCGCGCACGAGGGCACTTGGGACGGAAGACTAAGTTTCCCCCCCAGTGCAGAATTGGGCTGACTTGTAGTGGAGAAGCGTGCATTGATTTTTATTGTTGCTGGCGAGGAGCGCACGCAAAAACACACACAGCACACGCTGAATACCTCAGCTCGTCGAGTCTCGACCAGCAAACTTCATGTCTCCAGTCTCGAAATCTCTCCACTTTGCGTTTGTGCTTATTGATGATTATAAAATCCACTTCTGGTAATTGACTTAGTGATTGATTGGATTTTTCTTGCTTTCATGATTCATGATTCATGATTCATGATTCATTTTGATTTTGATTTTGCTTTTGCTTTTTGTGATTTCGACGTCATGGAGCGTTGGTGGGCTGAGAGGGAACTTGAAAAAATCCTTTTCACTTGCATACGACAGGTTCATCGCGTGGTATGGAGGATGGAGGATTAGTATTCCTGATGATTGAATATCAGCGCATTTTTGCAGGAGACAACGCACTATCGATTTGACAAAGGCTTTTCTTTTTTTCTTCTTCTTTTCGGGGGTTCGGAGTTTATAGGTGGGTACCTTAGACCCGGGCTGGGTTATCGATAAGTACTTAGCAATGGAATACAAGCGGTGGCCTCTACTTATTTCTTGCAACTTGTGAGTTTTTAGCAATGATGGCGTGTATTGGCTAGCATGGAACAGCTTACAGAAAGTTTCTGATAGCTTGTAGCATCAAGTGTCTAAATCGTGCCGTTGGCTCCGCTTGGGGGAGCTTCTTGATTCCTTCTCGATTCCTTCTTGATTCTAGTACAGTAGGGATTTCCTTATTCGGATTATATGCTTCGATGTATTAAGTATGTATGGTCTTTGTTATCTTGTTGTTCCCATACTTACGTGCCTCTGATCCCGTAGCGCTGTTGCGGCGGCATTTGAGTTTCGATTGTTTACTGCGTACCGCGGACAGGTACGTACTGTACCGCCGACTCAAGGTACATATTGTGATATTATGGATCGTGTAGCGTCAGTACGTAGGTGCCTAGGCAAACTTGTCAATACCGCAAGTAACTGTATGTGGTTCGGCCATGCACCACTCATGACCTAACTTTACCTTATTATTATGTATCATACCCTTCTCTTACCTCTTGAAGGGAGAAGTTCTCTTAGTTCATTATACTACCCGGCTTTACTCTCCGATTGAGAAACTCTTGTTTCAATGGGCTAGAGGGGTTAGCAGAGGAGGTGCATCGTGTGCATGGAGGGGCACTAGTCTGGAGCACCAGATACTTACGACTTGCCTAACAGAAGAGGACGTCCTACTCTGCATATCCTTTCAGTAATGGGTGTAGTCCATGGTCTTGGCCATCCTACCGTGTACAACTCTCTCACAGTACATTGTTGACGGGTATGGTGGCGTGGATAATTAGAGAGCCTCCGTCAGTGCTGTACAGTTAATAGAACAAGTAGCCGGGGAGTTCAGTCTGTCATGCGACCTCAGTCACAACCTCCAGCTCCGTCGAGTATTATTACATGTAAGATAAAATGCAATCCAAGAGTGACTGGGTGTATGAATAGCAATGGGCCAACTATGAGCCAACAATGATGTACCCCCATTTATTTTGATTATTGTTTTGATTGGTATTTTGATTGGTATTTTGATTGTTGTTGCTCATGTTATTCTTATTCCTATTGTGATTATGATGAGAGTTTCTCTTGATTGACGGTCCTGGCCAATTGATTCATCTGGGTGATTAAGCAGATTACGAGGCTTATGGGAGGGTGATTGAGAGTGACATTGAGAAGTCACACCCTTTTCCCCATTTTCCCCTCCGCTCACACTCCAACACAAGCCAACACAGGCCAACACAGGCCAACACCAGCTCAATCCCCTTGTCGGTTTAGAGCGCCCCCCCTCATTTCGAATTTCACTTTCCTTCGGTCTTGAATGAGAATTACCCACAGTAACAGGAAGTCCAGAGTCGAATGGACCGTATCGGAGTAGAGAGCATCACCAAGCATAGATCATAATATCCGCGGCCAATCTCCATAAGATATCCTCTGACTCCATAATTCAATCGCCAATTGCCAATTGCAAAGAAGTACGGAGTACCGCCGACCAGGACACAAACAAAAAGAGAGAAGAAGAAAAGAAGGACAGAAAGCAAGACAGAAAGAGAGCACGAAAGAAAGAAGAGAAGAAGAGAAAAAAACCAAAGAAACAATAGCATATCAAGCCAAGCAAAACAAAGCAAAGCACGCTCTCTTTCTCTCTCTCGTCAAGTGCAGTGTTATCACTTTACTGCTAACTAAAATTGTACATTCTATCACTACAGACAACCATTTACCCTTTCTTTCGAGCATCATCCCACCACAAAAAAAAACCAGAACTTACTTCTATTCCCCGAGAAAAAGGCATCTATCTGCCTTACCCAGCTCATCTACCTGACCACACCACACCACTCACTGCACATCACCGCGAACACAGGGCTGAACAACCTTTCCTGCGCCGAGTTCTAATTCTGGCAGACGATCCTCGTTCATCGCCACAGTGTACGCGCGCGAAGAAAAATAGAAAAGGAAGATAGGTCAGACCCAAGGAGGGGACCAAAAAGCGCACCCAAGCGGCAAACGAGAGACGACAGAACAAGGAGGGGCGCAGTAGACAATCGCCAACCAACAATCATTGACAGGACAGGGCCAACGGCGCCTTCCACGACATTCCCACATCGGAACACTTCCATAACGCAAAAAAAGTTGCAATTCAGTGCTTGCCCTTACCGACGAAGGAAGGGAAGGATTCACCCAAGCTGAAATCATCTATAAGTCATCAACATGAAGGTCAGTATTTCCATGCGCGCGCAACCCTTCTACCAGAAGCAGTTCTTGTTGTTGCACCGCCGCATGCCTCAGTGGCTACCATCACCACCATGCGGTCGTCAACGGTGAATAGGAGATCAGTTGCTGACAGCTTCCGATACGTACAGGCCCTCCGCAGATCCATCAAAGGCGAGAAGAATGAATCCAAGATCCAACATATCTCCATAACTCCCAAGTCCGCGATTGCGATAGTACCGCCCAAAAAGGTCCGTGGGTCTCTGTTCTATGTGCGCGCGGGGGCGCTGTTCCCTTTTGCCTACGAGAAACTGACCCGATTGCGAATAAACAGGTCATTAGAGCTCTATATGATTACGAGGCACAATCCACCCAGGAGCTTTCCTTCTCAAAGGGCGATTTCTTTCACGTTATCGGGCGCGAAAACGATACGGAGTGGTATGAAGCGTGCAACCCCGCCGTGCCGGATGCCCGAGGCATAGTACCAGTCGCATTCTTCCAGGCATTGGGCAGGACGGAGAGAGACAGTGGACAATCAGATGTTTCAAGCGCCAGCACCAAGATCCCTGATCACGACTCCGGATTCTCGGAACCCGCTGGCAATGGAGTCGACTCGCGCATGTCAAAGAGTATGGGCAAGGGATCGGGCGCCATGGTGTATGGTATTGTGATGTATGACTTTGCGGCGGAGAGACCGGACGAGCTGGAGGCAAAGCAGGGAGAAGCTATTATTGTTATTGCGCAATCAAATCCAGAGTGGTTTGTCGCAAAACCAATTGGACGACTGGGTGGACCCGGTCTGATTCCGGTTTCCTACATTGAGATTCGGGATATGTCATCTGGCGCTCCTGTGTCAGATGCATCCGCGGCAGTTCAAAAAGCCGGAGTACCGAAGGTCGAGGAGTGGAAGAAGATGGCGGCCGATTACAAGAATAGCAGTATCACACTTGGAAAATTCGAGGCGGCAAATGCTGAAAGAGCGGCTGCTGCTCAACAACAGCAGCTCGAGCAGGGCATGGATAGAATGAGTCTTCAACAGAGACAGAGTCAAAATGGACAGAATGCTGTAAGTATTTTGTATAGCCCTCACGGCAAGCTCTCTAGCTTGATGGGGTTTTTTTTTTGGAGGGATATTAGATTTAGAGCATTACTGACTATTTATGCAGCAAAGGCAATCAGCGCAGAGAGCACAACAACCTGTACAGCCCATCCAAAACGAATACCAACAGGACCTGCCTTCAGAATATGTCGCCCCTGTTTCAGCATCTATCCCGAGATTCTGTTTCGCGGAAGAGAAATACTGGTTCGTTGTTGAAGTCCAACACGAGGACGGACGATGGTGGGAGCTTTCACGATTCTACGAGGACTTCTACGATTTCCAAATTGCTCTACTCACGCAATTCCCTGCTGAGGCAGGTAACGTGAATGGCCAGAAGCGCACACTTCCATATATGCCTGGACCCGTAAACTACGTCACAGATGCCATCACGGACGGCAGACGGCATAACCTTGACGCATACGTTAAAGACTTGCTCACACAGCCGCCCTACATTGCAGGCTGCGACCTGGTCAAACAATTCTTCAACCCACGCGAAGGCGATTCCGAACTTGATCCCGATTCAATCTTCAACGAAGAGGGCTCTGATCCCGAGGCTGACTACAATGCCGAACAAGAAGCGCAGATGCAACAGCAGCAGCAGCACAATAGCCATTACGCCCACAGCGCATCCCACAGCGCGTCTCACTCCCAGGGAAGTCGCCCTTCGACCGCCCAGCAGCAGATGTCAGACTATAACCGCCAGCCTTCCATATCACAGGCTACTGCTATTACCACCAACAACGCCACCGCCGCTGCCACCGCTATCAAAATCAAAATATACTTTGGCGACGATGTCATTGCTATCCGTGTCGCTTCCGATATCGCCTTCCAGGCTCTTTACGAGAAAATTAGAGACCGTCTACAGATCCCCGAGACGGAAAATATCCTCATCAACTATAAGGATGATCCATCTGGCGAGAAACCACCTCTTATCAGCAATAATGATCTCGATTTTGCGCTGAGTAGGAACCCAAAACTCGTACTTTATGTGGAGGTTGCATAAGGGATTTCTTTTCCTGCGGATTTCGCGCGAGAGGTCATTCGAAAGGTGTCAGATGGGAGCATTGGATGGCGCTAGGAGCTTCAAACTTTTTGTCCTGGGCTTTGGTCGATTCTACTTCCTGTTTTTCGATTCTTGGATTCTAAAGTGCTTTGCTTTTGCTTTCTTTTCATTTGCTGCGAGTTTTGTGTGGCTCTTTTTTATTTTATCTTTACTTATTGAAGTGGTGAGGATGACTTTGACGATGGATGATGACACCCTTTTCACTTCTGCTTGCTGGGTTATGGCTGTTTGTGCCTTTCCCTACCCTTTTTTTCTTCTTTCTTTTTCTTTTTATATCTTCTTTGAATTGAATTGAGTTGAGTAGTATTGTGTCCAATTGAGAAGGGGGAGTGGAAGCGGGAGGAGAGTTGCGTGTGGGGGAGCAAAGTGAGCTTTTTACAATATTACTTTCCTTTGCTTCGGCATTTCATACCCGCCGGGCATTTGGTAGAGGGGCTTGGCGTTGGATAACTTTGTTCTGTATTTTGTCTGTCTACTGATCTTGGGGAGGAGATGTGGGATGAGAGTGAGGCGATGGGGGCAGAATGGTGGTTGGGATAGTAGCAAAGCTGGAAAGAGTGGTATTGGATTGTTTGTGTGCATGTTAGGTTCGCCTACTTTATGGATACATGTGTTGGTGTTTGTGAGCTGAACTGAGCATTTTTGGTGGAAGGGGAGGCTTCTTGATATCTTTACTAGGTAGTGAGGTGTGGTAGTGAATTGACTGATCGACAATTATCTCTTACGCTGGGGACTCAAGTGATGAGAGTGCCTGTGGCATGGTAATGGGATACTGGCAGCCCTCTACTGGACTTCCATGTTCTTCTCAGGCATCTGTTCGAAAAGCAAGCTGTCTGCCACTCATACCTTAATGTGGCCATTGGATAATAGTCCGTGTAATGAGTTCGATGATCGTTCGCGTAGTTTATATTGCGAGTGAACTCACCCCTTGACTCATCCTGGGAATATGACATTCAACGTCTCGACGCTTGGACTTCCAACGGGTATTTTCCGAATTTTCTCCCCCATTCTCTACTGCTCTAGCGCCTATTGTAAAATGATTGAGCCGCGAGTGGAGTGAGACTTCACGTGGTTGGGAAGTATATAACTTTACTCCGTACAGCACTTGGAGTTGATATGTAGAGAACCCGTTAGATATTTGTATGTGTGCCTTGGATTTGTGGTTCTCGTTGGACCCTTCAGGGCCGTGGGGGCGCTTGGACCTTTGCAACGCTCGGGAGCTCAAGTTTAAGCTCAGCTCGGCTTGTTGCGTCAAGCTCCAGCATCCGCGGATCATCTATTTGTCTGAGTTGCTTGCTCTCAATGAATAGATATATAAAAATTACCTTGAGTACAACATCTCATTGATTAAGCTAAGCAAGTTATTCATAGCTCCTTTTGTCCCTACTAGTCATTTTCCCTTGACAGCGTGGTGAAGATAGTAAACATGGCTGCTGTTATCAATTCAGAGATCCCCGTCGTCGAGACACCCGTACAGGTATGAAGGCAATTGGCCCCGAAGACCACACTTAGCTGACAGACAGGTCGTGGACAAAGTAGCCGAAGCGTCTGGGAGCATAAAGTAATCATCCTTTTAGAATCCTAGTCTCAAACTAATTCCTCCAGACCCTTAGCTGCACCCAAGGACTCCGTCGCAATCCTCTCCTACGACCCCTCTTTTACCGCCCTCATTGGGCAACCCACGCATTCCCTTCTCCTCACAACCTCCAAATCCAGTAAAAACCCCTTCTTCCATGAAGCCTGCGTCTACCTGCCCACCCACGAAGAGCTCTACATAACCTCCAACCTCCTCCAAGCAACCTCCTCCTCCAACTTACCAACCATTCTCATCTCCCGCATCAAGCTCTCCCGCACCGACCGCCTCAATGGCAGCAACGACATCCACACCGTCGAATGGGTGAAGATGCGCCCACCACCAGGCATCGAAATGCCAAACGGCGGCGTGAACTACGGCACAGACTCGATCCTCTTCTGCGCCCAGGGCAGCCTTACGTCACCGGGTGGGATCTGGCACATGCCACGCGGCAGCAAAGCCGTGCCGCTGGTAACGAATTGGCATGGGCGGGAGTTCAATTCTGTCAACGACGTGGTTGTTGCGAAGGACGGCGCAGTGTGGTTTACGGATCCGACCTACGGCTTTGAGCAGGAGTTCCGGGGGAGGCCGAAGCTGAGGGCGCAGGTTTATCGCTTTGTGCCTGAGACCGGGGAGTGTCGTGTCCTGGTTGATGGACTTGGACACCCGAATGGGATTTGCTTTAGTCCGGATGAGAAGACTGTTTATATTACGGATACGGATTATATGTGTGGTGATGGGGAGAAGGATGCGCTGAAGTAAGTTTTTGACAGATTGTCTAGAGCAAGAGCGCGAACTGATATCAATAGAGCTGCAACGATTTACGCTTATGATGTTACAATTATCCACGGCGCCCCTTTCCTCACTAATAAGCGCCTTTTTGCCTATGCTGCCGACGGCTTCCCGGACGGTATCAAGTGTGATGTGCATGGCAATGTTTATTCTGGTTGTGGTGATGGTGTCGAGATTTGGAACCCAGCTGGTTCGCTGATAGGTCGCATAGTTGTACCCAACGGCTGTGCGAACTTCTGCTTTGGCAAGGATGGGGAGCTGTTTATTTGTGCGGAGAAGGAGCTTTGGAGAGTGCAAATGGGTAGGGAGACAAAGGGGGCGTTGTTGGGTGTTTAGATTTATATACCCAAATTCAAGTGTTTAATGTTGCCATGGTTAGGTGGCTAAGGTTATAGGCTATGATGCGAAACACTTCCCGATATCTGTTCACTATGAACATAGACCGCTTTTTGATAAGGTACATATGTCCAGGAAACTTTCTTGAATCAGAATGGCTGTCTTGTTCCATTGCTCAGCCTTGTTGTCGATGTTGGTTTTTGTTGGTGTTTAGCTTCGTGCAGGGATGTGCGCAGGGGTCCATGGCTTTGCAACAATGACTACACCGAATTGAATCCTTACGGGCTGATTTGACGTCCATTTTATTGGTTCTGGTGCCTAGAAGTTGAATGGCGCGCGGCTGCGCGATGGAGCTTGTGGTGATTCTGCCTTAAACAAGTTTGAGATATCTACTACAATCCAACATGTTTGAGGCTATTGATATGATATGGAGGCGGGATAACAGCTGTATATTGAGTATAAATTCAGTGATGAATCCTATGTCTAAATGTAATCATACAAAGTTGAAAAATCTCAAGTTTTATTTTTATTTTTGCTGTGGAAATGAATCAATCAGGCAGATCTGATGTAGGTCATGAAGTCGTCGAAATAATCTTCTACAACTGACATCTCATCCGATCAGGGGGCAGGCTATCAGCTTGACCACGTATACACCAAGGTGAAGGAACAAGGTCTGACTGTCCTCCATAAAGGCGAGGGCAAAACGATAGTAGAGTGCGCTCCCAACTCCTTAATCGCTCACTGATTAAATTATCTTCTTATCAAAGCCACCATCAGCATCGTTCAGAGAGAGGTCCCATGAACTCAGAACTAACGACTCAATAGCATTGTAGCAGTCCACGGGTTTGCCGGCCACCCCGAATCCACATGGACAGCAGATAAAAACGTACACTGGCTGCGTGACTTCCTCGACGCTGATATACCCGAGGCACGCGTCCTTGTCTGGGGCTATGACTCGACTCTCACCAAAACTCGTGAGAGTGGTGCCCAGGAAACGCTGCGAAAGAATGCCAATGATCTGCTTGAGGAGCTTATGATGTTGCGGACAACTACTCAAGTGCGCTTTCGTCCTGACTACTCCGACTTCGTTAGAGGGGTAACTAACAAACTTTTTGGTTTATAGACTGAAAACCACCCCATAATATTCGTCGCACATAGTCTTGGTGGGTTGGTCGTACAGATGGTGAGTTCTAGGATTAAGACGTGGAAAATTAGCAAGACTTAAGTGCTGACGATTAGGCTCTTCTTTTCGTCAAAGAAACTCCGAGCACTGAGTACGCAAATATCATTGCCTCTACTTCCGCCTTCTTCTTCTTCGGCACGCCGCAGCAAGTCTCAGTCGAGCAAGGACCCAAGGCCGAGAAACAAGCTCAAGCTAATCTAGGTGCCATCATTGCCGCCGCCGCAACTGTTACTGCAGCTTCAAGTGCAGCTCCAAAGCCCAACAACAAAACCTTGAAGAGCCTGCAGAAACTATCTGTTATGCTACCAAAGCAGGTGGAAGCTTTCAAAGTACTGTGTGGAGTTAATGGATGGCAGGTCGTTTTTGGATATGAGACGGAGGGTCAGGGGAAGAAGAATAAATTGGTAAGTTGATACTTCTTCTGAAGTTCTCATGAAAAGCTGGGAGTATTAGAGGCTTTGGGCTAATATACAAAGTGTGTGCCCGGTACTGTTGCTGTAGGGTTTAAATCGGAGCATGCAGAGGCGTTAGAAGTGAAGGGAGATCATGTGGATTTAGTAAGGTTCGGTGCGAGGGATGTACGATATCAAGCGGCCTTGGAGAAGTTGAAGGGAATGGTCGTGGAGGCTCGAAAGAAAGCTTCTGAAAATGAAAATGGGAAGTAAACAACTGGTAAAATAAATGAACGATGTAGTTTAGTTGTACCCTGTTAGAATGTAGAGTCTGGTTGATGTTCATGGATATGTATATTTATCTCTAGATTTGGTGTTGGGGACAATGTATAGTCGGTTGAATATTGTGATTGCGAAATATCAATTGATGTTCGGTTATGATATTTTCCTGCGCATGAAACTTAAGGTATCTCACTTGCGTTGTTGCCACAAATAGCCATCAAAATTCACATTTGGCCTACGTTATGGAATGCTCTGTTGCAAGAGCATACGCAAGGGCCAAGTCCTGAGGATAGGAGAATCACTTGGGCATAGAAATTCTTAAATATAAATAAAGAATGGAATATTCAAAGGTAGCCATAGAAATATAATCTCAAATTTATATATACAAGTTACAATTATCCCTTAAAGTTCTTCAATCCTGCTGCAATCCTGCCAGCCCCGAAACCCCTTCATGAACGCTATGAATCAAAACATCTAAAATCTTGTCTTTCGACCACCCCTTTAATCTTCTTCAATGTGGGTCTCGTTAGAAATCATCTATCTGTATGCCCCTTCGTACATTGTACTATATGCGGTCACAATTGTAACGCTAGTTGTATAATAGGTGGTGGTGACAGTAGAAGTGGTGGTAATGGTGTCGGTCACCATGTCAGTCACAACCACAGTGGTTGGGGCAGCGGTAATGGTTGCAATCACAGTAGAAGTGGGGGTTGGAGTTGGGGTTGCAGTCGTGGTTGCATCGGTGGTTGTGGTAGCCTCGACGGTCGAGGGAGACGCAGTGGAGGTAGGCACAGCGGTGGAAGTAGGCACAGCGGTGGAAGTAGACTCGGTGGAGGTAGACTCAGTGGAAGTAGACTCAGTGGATGTAGACTCAGTGGAAGTAGACTCAGTGGAAGTAGACTCAGTGGAAGTAGACTCAGTGGAGGTAGACTCAGTGGAGGTAGACGCGGCGGTGGATGTAGACTCGACAGTGGAGGTAGACTCAGTGGAGGTAGACGCAGTGGAGGTAGACTCGGCAGTGGAAGTAGACTCGATGGAGGTAGAGGCGGTGGAGGAAGACGCGGTTGAGGAAGACGCGGTGGAGGAAGACGCGGTGGAGGAAGACGCGGCGGTAGAGGTAGACTTGGTAGATGTAGATGCAGTGGTGGAGGAAGAGGTAGAGTTTGTGGAAGTAAACTTAACACTGGAGGTAGCAGATGCCTCTACAGAGCTAGCTCTAGTGGAGATCGGGCAAGCGGAGACGAGGGAAGTGCTGGTGACGGAGCCAGAGGTGATCTTGGTAATTTTAGGTACGCAAATAGAGACGGAGGCTAATTCCGAGGTAGTGAAGGAGTTGGAGGTGATGATATCGGCGGTCTCAGTAGCGGTTCCGCATGGGGAGACACTGCCGGAGATGGCGGATGGGACCAAGAAGGTGGTGTAAAAGGTGGTGGTCATGTTGTTGGCGGCAGATGTGCTGGTTGGCGTGATGACAGTGCGGTACTTGGTGACTTGGACAGTAACTGGGGTGCAATCCGCGCTGGAGGAGGAAGAGGAAGCGCTGGAGGACGAGTTGGCAGATACTGGGTAGATTGGAGAGATGCTGCTACTGCTGCTGCTGCTGCTGCTGCTGCTGCTGCCACTGCCACTGCTGCTGCCGCTGCTTCCACTTGAACCAGTGGAAGATGCTTCAGCGACTGGGTAGACAGTGGTGCCAACAGCCATAGTTGAAGTGGCATGGCCGACGGTGGATCCACCGGAGGTGATTGGTACTCTTACAACACTGTAGATGGTAGAAGTCTCATACTCAGTTGCAACAGCGGTAGAAGTTTCCTGGGCGGTAACTGGGCAGACAGTCGTGCTAACAAAGATGGTCTCTGTGGTGTATCCGACGGTGCTGCCGGCACTGATTTTTGGCTGCACAACCTCAGAGTATACTGTTGAAGTGGTGTATTCAATGGCAGAGCTAGAGACCTGTGCGGACGATGCCTTGGTAGTGAGTGCGGAGGCGCTCTTAACGGTGCTCGTTGGAAGGCTTGTCGATGCTGGTAAAGTACCAGTAAATGTCATGGTGGAATGAAGTCCTGTCTCCGAGGAGCAATTGTCCACATAGACGTACACGACATCTTCAGTTGGTGCTACAGTAGCAATATCACGACCTACAATCTCAACTATGTGGCGTGTCGATGTTGAATATACGGTTGAAGTACTATCATGGGTTAGTCGCGCAGCGCAACGGTCTCAGAATCTAAACCTTCACTTACACAGTTGCTGTGGTTAATACCGTACTGGTGATCGTCTCAGTTCCGGTTGTAGTAGTGACAACTGTAGGATAAACGGTTGTAGTTGAGGTAACATAAGCCCAGCCAAGAGAAGTATCTAGGTCACCAAGAACTTGTGCTGTTGCTTGGGCGGCAGTTAGAGCCAGAGCCGCGAAGGCAGAAAAGGAACGCATTTTGAAAAGAAAGTAAAAGAGTGTAATGTATTGAGTTCAATACGAAAAAGAGCGTTGAGACGACAAAAAAAGAGAGAGAGCTGAGAAAGAGCTAAAGAGAGCGAGAGGTTTGAAATATTACCACATGGAAGCCTTTGGCTCGAATAGACATTCTTAAGGAGCGTCGTCAGTTTTCCTCAGAGCGCATGTAATCTTACCGGTGGCTTTTCATCAGCGAGCTGATGTCTGTGGTCGAAGCTTTTCAATGCCAATGGGAAAGCGCTTAGCGTTGGAGCACACCTGAAAGATCCGCTGAGAATATCAAAAATGGCATCGTGGGGTTGATGAAAAACATGTCGGTTACAAAAGGAGACTCGGGTCTATCTAACTTATAGTCACTAAACCTAAAGAAGCTCAAGTCCCTTGAAAGGTCTCATGAGAATCTGGTCAGAAATGCGCGGATGTAGAGGGATATTGGAGGTTATTTTCAGTATTGTGGCTTGCACTGTGGATCTTTTAAAAATGGGAGGCGGACGTTTGTCCGGAAAAGGCACAGAGTTCAAGCGAAGAACGAAATGCCACGCGGTTTTCAACGACCAGACTCTCAAATAAGCCACCAAGTCGAAGGGATTGAAAGAAATTGAAGAAATTCAAAGAAGGAATCCTCAACTTCATATATGCTTTGAGTACTGCAACCGAGAAGTCTTATCTCTGATCGTCGAATGCATATATGTTGATCATCAACGCACACTCCAGCTGCGACGCTCGATCCTGTGGTTCTTATACCCGATTCTTTGAGATCTTGACTTGAGCCCCACATGTAATTTGAGGTTCCAAATTAAGCACGGTGCTATTGAAAGGTGGTACTCACGTGATCAACAGTGGGTGTTTTCCCGGCTGGTGGTCTGTCAGCACTTTTGGTGGAAGAAGAGAAAAGAAAAGCGAGAAGGAATCATTTTGATAATGATATGTTATTGCGCATCATGTTTATAGTGATGAAAAAACAAGATTGAACATTCTCAAGATGCAAAAGATTCGATGTAAAAAGTATTGTCAACCAACGTATGGTTCTGCGATGTTTGCTGGCCATAGGTAAAAATGGCAAAAGGTAATTCCAGACTTGGTGATCTGAGATGGTGTTGTAGTCGAGACGGGGCTTGAACCCGCGACCTTCTGCGTGTTAGGCAGACGCTCTACCAACTGAGCTACCCGGCCAATTGTTGTAGTGAAGAGTTTATTTTATGATATATAGATAATTTCTAGCCTCTAAACATGAGGGTTCTCGAATGAAAAGGACTTAGCATACTAAAACACCTGGTGTATCTAATGTAAGAGTCATGATAATAGAAATTTGTATAGAAGTGCGACATTCGTAACAAGAGGAATTCGTTTAGAAATCAGAGAGAAAATGAAGTAAAGGAAATAAATCAATATTTGCTGAACCGCTTTACATGAGGTTGCACAGTTGCACAATTGCGAAGTTATCGGCTGATGGCGCTGCGAGAGTTCTACTGCGCAAGTATATACAAAGGATGATCATTGTAGCAAATTGCCCAGACCATACAAACCTTTTCACCAGATTGAACTACATACGTAGTACTTAGCAATACACAATATATATCCGTGAATAATTCAGACGGTAGCAAAAGCCACATGACGATAGAGGAATGGGATTCATGATTCAAGGGAACGCCCGTGGCTCCGGTGGGTTGTGGTTCCGTGCATAAAGCTTCAAGCCATCGGAGACATAGTGAAAGCCATGAGCGTAAGCCTTCCCGTAATCTACATATTAAGCTAATACGCTCAATACGCCCAATATGGCCCCTGATGCGGCTGCAATACGACTAACGTAACCAACCAGCGACACAAGTGCCAGAACACAATGAGCGACCAAGAACATCCACATTATCAGATGCTAATACTTCCATAGAAACAATATAGCTGCTTATCCGTCCTGTATACTTTCGTTGTATACTGCCGAGATGAAGGCACCCGCAGAGCATATGTGTAGATATAACTGCGTATTTCCTTCAATCTGATAAGTATTCATTCCCCCATCGTCCTGTTAAGCTTGTGACTAAAGCACCAATCTGCCATATTTACCCCTATTTGAGCTATCATGTCTGACAGCAGCGACTACGACCTGGAATGCCACCACTAGAACCTTTCTTTGGCAGCGGCAGTGATATTCATCACTGTCTTCCTCATAACTACAGCCCTTCACCCCTATCGGCTTCTCTGTACATGCGCCTGGTATTATATTCCGTTGGTAATTGGTGGTTTCTTCGAATGAATTGGTTACATAGGACGAGTACTTTCAAGCCAGAAATGTTATGATATATACCCTTTTTGATTATCTATATTTAAAATTCCGGAACAATTCTACAATGTAGAAGCGCCCTACGCTTGAGAAGGATCCTATCAATGAAAGTAGTTTCATATCTCAGTTTCACTAAACAGATTATGAAATTGTTATTATCCAGAGTTTATTCACTATTTCAAAATTGTCAAGATATATATAGGAGAACGTATTTCTACATCATAAAGTTCACTAAAACTCAATTGTAACGCCAATTACCGCACAACTGTAACTTTGCAAAACTACTCAAACCTATCACCATATGATCCTTTTCGATAAATTCCTATTTTTCACAAAATATTCTAAAGACAAATCAATATACTCAACATCAAGGCTGAATAAGAGATCTCATACGGGTTACTACTCATTCGTAAGAATTTAATATCCGAAGCGGCACCTGAGCCAAAAGACTGCGAAATTAGAGACATTATTTGGGAGACGTTTGAATTTATAGTGTTCATCTAAGTAGCTCATATAGATACTAGACTGCTTCACAGGATGTAAAAACATATAAAGCAGCAAGTAATGTTATATGTGATTAAATACTTGATTTATTGGCCCTCTCTCGACTCTAATATTCGATTTTTAGGAAACATAAATACAACATAAGGGTATACTATATCACTCGCTACCCTCACTACCCCCAATTTACCCCAATCCCTCTCTATACCGCTGTAAATTCACAATTCTACTCATACCCCTCCAACGCTTGACTCCTCGCCCCTTCCTTCTCTGCCATCTCGGTAAGATTACCTGGATGGGTAATACTGAAGATAACCATAACAAAGAACATCAGACATGCGTCGAATACATAAAGGAAAACCTCATGATGCATAATATACCCGTTGTTCCCGCTTATATATTCCACAACCCGAAATATCGATCTCACCAGAATAAGTGAAGAAGCCGCATACAATGCCAGCATATAGTTGCTCCAGGTCCTTCCAATAATCGAGTCACTCCCGGAGCTCAGTGTTGGCTTTGCCAAAATTCTTCGATGAAACACGACTGCAACGATAAGAAAGAAGCCGAAGAAAACAATCTGCACAAACAGCCCGATGATTATGATTTTCTCGCCGAGATGCACCATCGAGAGGGTCCCGCCAGACATCAGGCCGGCGCCGCCACCCTGTAGTATGAAAGAGATCACGTCGCCTGTCACAAAAATTTTCGTGAGCCAGCGCTTGGGAATCAGCGAGCTGCGTTCGCCGTCAACAAGCCGTATTATCCTGCCCAGCGTCATGTAGATCGAAGCTGCAAAGAGAGCGGGTGCGACGAGGAGAAGGAGAGCTTGTAAGATAAAATAGTTCAGGCTCCATTGGTCTTTGGAGGATAATGCGCGGCCTATGTAGCCAATGAATTCAACTAGAAGGGGTTAGCTGTGTTTAGAAGAAGGCAGAGCGGAAGAGGGAGCTCTTAATAAGGAACTTTAGAAGTGTTGAGAATTGACTTACAGCATCCGGCTATGACGAAGGGAGTGAAGTACCAGGACTTTTTGGTGATCATTTGGTAGGCGTGTAAGACTGTGCTAACTAGGAATAGAATGATAAAGAGGACTGCTGCACCGAGGGAGGGGTGATAGCGGTAAAAGACATATGCGGTAGGGTCGTCAAAAGAGGGGTAACCTGAGGAGGACATGGTGATTGTGGGCGTCTCCGTTGAGATACGGTAGATCGAACAGAATCAGGTTTGAAAATGTGCTGAGATGCGTTTTGAGTATGAGAGATGGTCGATCTTGCAATTGATCAATAGAACAATATGTGATTCTCAATGTGGTTGAGCGAGTCAAGAGACCAATAGTGACCCAAAAAGATAGTAATGGAAATATTGCGTTACTATTATGGTGAAAATGAAGTAAAATAGTAAGGTAATGAATGTAGACAATAAGTCTTACTATATACAAGACGAGAATTACACTCTTGAAAAGTGAGGCTGATATGATTGGCACTTAGTAGTAACAAGCGTATCCAGCGTATTAAGTGTATTCAGCGTATTAAGCGCATTCACCGTATTCGGCGTACTCGTCTATCGTAGAGGCTATGCTATGGTGCTTTAGTACGGAACCGGTAAATCTAAGCCCGTAGTTGGAGATTTTATTGTTGCATAAAAAATAAGCAGCACCTAAGGTACATAAATGGAACTCACTTGTCTACATTTGCTCATGCCGGAGGCCGAGAAAGGTGCCATAAAAGAAGATCTACTCTCTAGGGAACGGGCCGTAGTACAAATATACTTAGCCTTATCTATAAGTAACAAATGACAGGCCCCTTTATCACTATGTTACAGCCTGAGGAATCCACGATCACAACATCAGGAACAAGTAAGGCTGCAACAGTGTCACATGCGAATCACGAGACAAGGAGAGATCACGTGATGGATAGTTAAGATAGTTAGGATAGTTGGGCATTCCCAACTATCCCCCGATTCCCTTAGAGCGGGAAGTTACTATATAGATCTCTGTATTTCCTAAGTAGATAGGAGCTTCGTGCTCAACGTCAATCAATACTCTGTTACCTACCTTTGAACCCACACTTGCCTTAGTATTAAGTTACGTGCTTCGATACCAACAGCAACCCACCTCGTCTCACTGGAGAGCCCCTACCTCTTCGTATATCGTGCCAGTATATACAATCGCTGAGAAGCCTGTGCTTTGCCACCTACCCAGCAGCAAGGACGTAACACACTATTACCAGAGGAAAACCCACAAGGCAGCAAAGAATGAAAAATCCTAGTCAACGCGAGTACAAAAGAAACTAAAACTAAAACAAATACAAGTAATAGTCTAGAATGCAAGCACGTTGTTGCCCCTTCTTTTTCTGATATTAGCTTTGATGCAAACATTCGGTTATTTGCCTCTCTGGTCAAAGAATAGATGAATATGTTACTACGTATAAGGTGTGTAGATCTATTGGATGTTTATAAAAGTCTTCGCACGACTTTCTGATAATACGAGGTCGTATAGCTGGAAGAGCAGGCCAGCGGTTATGCTTAAGGTAACGCTTATTTTATCGTTGTAGGTTTCACAGGGTCTCGTGTTACATAAGTTGTAAAATAGGCACAGCCCCGGCGCTTGCCGTACATCGTATTGCTACGACCGTACACCGTATAAAGACACGTTTGCCCATCCAATACACATTACATACCAGCAGAATACGCCATACGACCTCCGCGAACTACCCACGGATCATCAAAACGATTACCGCCACGACCGCCTAAATGCCTGGCCATCGGAAGTCTCATCGGAAAACAAGAAATGGCTGCACTCAATGCAAAGCAAGGAGGATTAAGGTATGTTATTATTCAATGGTCAAATCAAGCATACATATATGTCGTAGATCAAAAGCAAACCTGGCGCATATCATGAAGCCCTTCTCGTATTTGCATTTGCACTTGCATTTGCACAGTTGTTGCTTATTTTCCATTGATTGTAACAATATAATGTACCAAGATGATATATCTTGGTACATTATGCTGTTCTATTAGAATTTGATATTTCTGTCACGTGGTATCTTTCCTTTGACCTCCTACAGCCTCAACTCGTCCGAATTCATAACTTCAATATGAAGACTAATGAACTGCCTCCGTTTAGTGTGACGAAAGCAAGCCATCTTGTCGGAATTGTAACAGGTTCAATTCTACTTGTTCATACCTTCAATTACGGCCTGTAGGCCCTGGAATTGGCCCAGGAGAGCCTGAAGCTGCTATGCAAGTGCATACACCTAATTCATCTGTGTCATCGCCCTTGATGATGACATCCTCTTCGGAAACTGGCGGTTGGGAATTCAAGATGCTGGATTTTGAATTACTTCATTTCTATACCTCAACGACATCCCTTACGAAGTGCAACTTACCTCAACGCCAACATATCTGGCAACATGTGGTGCCTAAAATTGCATTTAAGAACACTTTTCTATTACATGGCATTCTGGCACTTGCTGCATTACACTTGGCGCGTTTGGATCCTTCCCGAAGAGAGACGTTAAATTCTGAAGCATCAATGCACCACAATACAGCACTGGCAGATTTTCGTATAGTCATGACAAATATCAATCGGGAGAACTGTGATGCGTGCTTTGTATTCTCATCAGTTCTCGTGATGTACGCTTGGGCATCTCCTGAACGTGGTAACCTATTTTTCGCAGAACCTTCATCTATAGAAGGTTCTCAAGGGATCATCACCATTGAATGGGTTCATCTCGTTCGAGGCTCGAGTGTTCTTCTCGAGGCTGCTGCCAATGATTTGGTAGAGGGTCAATTAAAACCACTCTTATCTTTGTATGAGGGACAGCTAATGTGGGGGTCAGATGAGACGGAGCCTCTATTAGTCATGGAACCCGACATTCGTGCTAAGTGGGAGGCATTGCAAAAAATATGTGAACCCTCAGAGGATAGGCCTGAACTTGACGCTGAATCGACAGAGAAACTGAAAGTGGCATTGGATACTTTGGAACATGCATATAGGATGCTGTATTCAGACGATCCTAGGGTTTGCTTAGCAGCAGTTTGCTTTTCATGGCCAGTGAGAGTACCGGAGCATTATATCAACATGATATATAATCGGGTCCCTCAAGCCCTTGTCGTGCTTGCTCACTATTGCTTGTTACTTACGAAGTTGGATTCATTTTGGTGGATAAGCGGCATGAGCAGACATTTACTGCAGACCATTGTCAAGACCCTTGGAAAGAAATGGGAGCATTGGATAAGCTGGCCTTTACAAGACCTTGTCTTGTGCGAGTTTAATAACCACCGCCAGGTGGATTAAGGGGACCTACATTCAAATGATGTATGGGTACATTTCATCGCAATTCCACCATCTTTTATCATTAGGCACTAACTTAATGAATAGTTAAATCTCGATAGCATTTTCAAAGCCAGTGAACCGCAAGGATAAGAGGTATAACTGTAGCTTGATGTTCCTTGTTAATCGTATATATGACTAACTGGCTTCTAGTAAGATTCTTTAAGGCACGCCTTCCCAAAAATTTCTTAGGAACTCTTCACACTTTGTGAACTGATAATCTGGAAACCTCTCGTTCAACTCGCCCGAAACATCCCAGGCACCATTTTCAAAAGCTAGGAGAAATTGCGAAAAGTATTTTAGTGAAAATGCATCTCGCATGTCCTCTGGAATTGCAGGGTGAATAACCCTTGGATACCACGTGGCGGTAATTTTCCCCTCCTCAAGGCTTTTCACCTCAACTTCCTCAATCGAGAACGGTCGTCCTAGCCGCTACATTAGTTTATCTGTTATATGGGTATATTTATCTTGTGATCCGTAACTGACCTCTGACTTTCTCACAAATCTTGACGAAATCTGTCACAAGGATTTGGTTGCCACGAATACCACTGGTTTCTGGCCATCGTCCCTCGTAGTCAATGGCTTCCGCCACAACTCCAGCTAAGTCCTCGATGGAGGTGAGGGTAATCCGAGCTTGTGTGTCTTTGACTAGGATCGCTCGACATCCAGCCACATCGATCGGCATGGGGAAGAGCGTCAAATACTTTGCGGATGGATAGGGATAGCTAAAATAGTTCAAGAAAAGTCCTGGCTGGAAAAGAGTGTATTCCAGAACCTAGAGATCAATAAGCAACCTCAATAGTCGAATATAAAAACAAAAGATAATGGAACTCACTGGTTTCTCTTGATTGACAAACTGCAAGTACTCGTGTACCTGGTCTTTGAGTGCATATTCCGCAATCCCAGAATTACTTCTAGTTGCCCACTCACCCGGTGCGAACCTTCGAACTCCAGCTTCAATACATGCATCAATCAGCGTTCGTTGAGCAATATTGTCTGGGTCGCTAAGGTTGAGCACAAATGAAAGCACAGTGTCAACGCCCGCAAGCTCCTGAACCAGATGCGCTTTGTTTGTAAAATCGACCTTCACGACCTTGACGCCCTGAGATGTGAGGTCGTGCACATCCTTGAACTGTCAGTGCATGCTATTTCTCTGCAGCGGAGAAGATCAAACTTTTCGTGCGAATATAACCACTTCATGGTTTCCCTTGGCTACTAGTGCGTCAAGAATCGTGCGACCCACATCTATGATTGTCAACGATAACACACGGTGAGGAATGGAAGGACTGACTGCCTGCGCCGGCGGCGAGAACTACTTTTACCATTGTTAGGAAGGGAATAAGGGTTTGAGGCTGGATAACGGCTGTTAATTTGGTTGTTGTAAATGCAGAAGCTGTGGAGAATTTATGGATGGGTATTTATAGGTCGATGTACTTTGTAAAACTGAATCTTGCTTAAGTAATATTGTCTGATTGACAAGACATTCCATTCTTTGCTATTACTAATTACATGAAGATTGCAACTCCCATAACAAATCCCTGTGCCTGAATATGCATGAGACGATTACAATTATAAATCTCTGAAACTCGACAATGAGTAACATCTAAATTTGAAGTAACTATATAGTATGATGTGAAATTATTTTGGGTTCTTGGGGAAGCGCGTATTTACGGAGTCAAGTATAGAGCTTAATTTATCGTTGAATATCTATCTTTGAATATCTATCTCAGATCTATAGACGTCTAGGTAGCTGGGGTTAAAAAGGCTCGGCATAATGCGCTCCGACCACGTGCTGGTGACCTCCCACTTCCAAGATAAGAACCAATATTTGAACAAATTATATCTCAATTATCCGTTTATTGTTCATGACTTATAGCTTTAACTCGATATCTTTGGTCAAAGATCAATCAGTAATTTAAGATGCTCCAATCAATTTGGCTGAGCGCCCTTTACTTCCAATCCGTGCTCTCCACCGGCGTTGGTACTATTTCTCATAATAAAGCTCCAACGTCAGCGACTCAGGATCCCAAGTACAATATACTTC
The DNA here is from genome assembly GCA_024752465.1 of Allantophomopsis lycopodina. Classification (NCBI taxonomy): domain Eukaryota; kingdom Fungi; phylum Ascomycota; class Leotiomycetes; order Phacidiales; family Phacidiaceae; genus Allantophomopsis; species Allantophomopsis lycopodina. The sequence continues at coordinate 299,672 of CP103001.1, forward strand.
CTCCCCTCCGCGAGCAAGCCCAAATTCAAGATGCTTGGACCGCAGAACGGACTTCCCAGATTCCAAGCCTCCTCCAAAAATATGGAGTAGATGCCTGGCTTGTATGTCACTGGTCTTCCGTCCTCATCATTCCTCTCTCCATTCCCAATCTCATCATCAAGTCCCATCTAACACCCTAAGATCTCTCAACGCGAATATGCTGAAGATACAACCTTCTGGTCCCTTAAGTCTTTCATCCAATTCTCTGCCCGCCGCCGCACAACCACTCTTTTCCTTGCTAATGCCACCGCGGGTACTCCTCCATCTTACACTTGGATTGACAATACGCAGACACTGTTCACCTCCCTCTTAGACGTCCTAGAAACTCAGAATCCAAAATCAATTGTCGTCAATGTGCACAGCGATATAGCTTTCGCAGGAGGTCTGCACGCAGGTGAGTACGCGACGCTCATTACTGAGTTAGGCGACTGGAGTAAGCGATTCGTCAAGGAGCCGATGGTAGCTGTTGAATTTGTAGCGGGAAAAGTACGTGGACAGGTGGAGTGGTACCGGAAGTTGATGGAGACGAGCTGGGCTATTATTGGGGAGGCGTTTAGTGAGCTCGTGATTGTGCCTGGGGAGACCACGACGGAGGATGTCGAGTGGTGGCTAAGGGAGAAGATCCAGGAGGGGCACTATGGCACTTGGTTTATGCCCGATGTTGATATTGTTGAGGTGGATACTCCTTATGGGGAGGAGCGGGCAAATGAAGGCGGAGCTCCGGGTCTTATTCGATACGGCGACGTCTTGCACGTCGATTTCGGCGTCACGGCACTGGGTTTGAATACCGATACGCAGCATCTTGCCTACGTCCTGTACCCAGGAGAGACTGAGGCCGATATCCCACAGGGTTTACTTGACGGCTTGAAGAAAGCCAATCGGCTGCAGGACATTGTGAGAGGCGCCATGAAGATCGGGGCCTCGGGTAATGAGATTCTGAAGGCGTCTTTGGAGCAGATGAAGAGTGAGGGGTTTGAAGGGAGTGTTTATTCGCATCCTATTGGAGATTGGGGACATTCGGCAGGGACGTTGATCGGGATGACGAATCTTCAGAATGGGGTGCCCGTTCTTGGCGATATGCCGCTTTTGAATAGCACATATTATAGTGTGGAGTTGTATGCAGAGCATTTTGTGCCCGAGAGAAATGGAACTATGAAGTTCTTTCAGGAGGAGGATGTTTATTACGTAGATGAGGAGACGGGATGGGATTGGGTTTATGGCAGACAGGAACGTTATCATCTTATTAAAACCAAGAGTGAAGGTGGTTTGCGTGTGCAATTCTCGGGTTGAATTGCTTTCATGGCTATTATGAAGTTGTAGTTGACTTCAGACATGGTTTATGACCGACAACGACTCTGAGTAGTATTATATATAGAAACGTACAGTCTCTCAAACCTACACTACACACTTTACTTGTGGTCAATTATGGAAGATAGGTGGGAGAATGAGTTTTCTAACTGAAAATTGATTAGGTAAGGTAGAATACAAAATGAACGTGTGCTGCATACTCCAATAATCTTTCAATAGCAGCTTAATCAAGCATACTTGGTCTTCCCACCAGCCTTCAAACTCTCTGCCAACTTGACATAGGACCCAGTGGAAACATCCTCCACTAAACCCGGCGCCTTGATCTTCCAGCCCAGCTTCTCGACTGCCTTCTTATTACTGGGTCTGTTATCAAGCGTACAAATCATCGTCAAAAGTGGTCCCCAAGTCTTTCCCGCCTCCTCCTTGCTGACCGAGCGAGTAGGGTATCCGAAAGCAGTACCGATAGCCTCTGCAATACTCTTGAACTCAATTGACTTATTGACGCAGTTCCATTTGCCGCCCTCGGGATGCTCCAAAAGAAGTAAATACAGCGCCGCTGCATCTTCAACATGCACACCACATGAATGTGTACTCCCCTCACCAACATACCAGGACTCTTTCGTCTCGCTCGTTTTCTGCATCAGCCATGGTATAAAGCCACTACCAGCTCTACCATAGACAAACGGCGACAATCTCACACTGCTGACCCTAACACCCTCCTTATTCCATGCCAGTGCTTCAACCTCGGCATCATACCTCGCCTTCAGCGGGAGTTCACCATTGAGAGCCGTCTCTTCATCAGTCTCCTTCCCCTCAAGGTCGGGCTGAACACCCCCAGTGCCACTCGATACAACTAGTGCCTTGCCAGTTCCCTTGAGTGGGCTTGCAAGAGCTTTCACGGCTGCTCTCTCAATGGCTACGAGCTCAGAATAATCGCGACCCCAGTCGTGTACGAAGGCGAGGTGGAGCACGGCGTCGGCTGCTGCGGCCTCGCGCGACAGGAGATCGAGATCCGTCAAGTCGCCGCGGACGGGTGTGGCTCCCAGAGCTGTCAATTTGGCATCGCCTTCTGTAGTGCGTGAGAGGCCACGGACGTGATGGCCCTGGGCTTGGGCGAGTTCTGTTACGACGGAGCCTATGTAGCCTGTTGCACCGGTGACGAAGATGTTGAGGGGGGTGGTGGTTTTGGCTTGGGTGGTCATTTTGTTGGCTTCTTGAAGTATAAAATTGAAATTGTATGATGGTGATTTGATCCTCGAAAATGAAACGTATGGAAGCTGAAGACTGCTGATTTATAGAAAAACCTACATTGTTTCAATGTTTTGTACCTACCACTATAGAGTGTTATACAATGCAGTGTAATAGAGTGCGGAGTAAAAGTTATCCCGTGTGAGAGGTGCAAGTATAATGGACTTAAAGATTGGCTCCGAATGCAATTCTGCTGTTCGTGTCGAATAGCGGAGATGTAAGACTTGCTGCATATGGAGATAATCGCGTTTTAGTATCACTCCATTGAGAATATGACTTAAACATGGAATTATATATCCGCGTTTTGGTATCACTCCGTTTATAATGGAGAATTAGATGTCCAATGACAGACTAACTGTTCCTTGGCATATTATTTTACGTTGCACAAACAGTAAATGATGCAATAGATGGTCGATCATGTTCGTTGTATCACCATAGTATCTCCAGCTGAGCAGTTGTGCATATTTGTTGCAGCCGGCGTTAAAGATTAATGCCGAAGCACATCACCACCGTCACTCCACATTCCAATACTTGCCCAGAGACACATCTTAGCAATCATGAAATGTTACACACGGAACTTTGAATCTTCCGACTTAAGATGTGTTGATTATCAAGCACCTGAAGGGATGGCAAATATGACTGGCTCATCGGAAACGAGAAGACGAATCTATTCCTGTTTCGATGCAGCACATAATCCATGCAGCGATCAAGCTCCGGAAACATTATCAAAAGTGGATGATAAACATGCCGATCGCTTTACCCCGCCATTGTGAAATCAAAATATTTAATATCAGGGTACTTTGGACTATGGGAAGGAGAAACATAGCTCCCGCGCACTTAAGAGTCAGTTACAAGATGTCATAATACTGCGGGGATGATTTGAAATTGACGCAGGATCTGTAGCTTATACCTTTTTATATTACCTGAGTACGAGTTACAATTTAGATATCATTTCCTACACTTTTAAGATATTTAAAAGGGTGAATACCGACTACATCGAAGAGCAAGTAGCCTCCAATGTGCAGTTTATCGTCACCAATAGCAGAGAAACAGCAATTCACCTCCTTCAACCAGCATAAAGTCCTCACCCTCATAATCCTCACCAGAAAAAAAAAAGCAAGAGGAAACCATTCTCGTATTCCTATGATCATAACTCTAAGACCACCCCACCAACCCATCGATGCAAAGACACTTACAAAGGAAAACAAAATAAAATAAAAAAATAAAACGAGGGAAACATAGAATCAATCCTTCATACAGCCCAAACCCTTAAAACCCCCCTTAATCATCGCCTTCCGCCAAACACTTAAGGAGTTCCATCCCCCCCCCCCCATCCATCCACCTATCCACCCTATACCCGATCCACAGCCCACAACAGCCACCCACAAAATATCACCACAAATCCGGAAAAAACAAAAGGAACAGGAACAGGAACAAGAACAGAGGAAGAACAAGCAACCCTCTGAGAATCCCCATTCTTCCCTCCAAGCACCCACCCTCGCCTAATTTAAATACCAACTTCACCAAAGCCCTCCGGCTTAACCGCTGGACTAGCAGCAGGACTAACACTATCAAGCGGAGCAGCATGCAGAGCAGGCTTAGCACTGATGCCCAATTTACCAGCGCGTTTCTTCTCGATAGCGGCGATCACCCACTCGGCGACTTCGCGGTCCTCGGTGGTATCGGAGCTGTTGAGTTCAAGCGTACCGGCTTCGGCGGCCTCCTCGTCCTCCTCGGAGATGGTCTCGGGCTTGGACAACGGCGCTAACCAGCCGTGATTCAAGAGCATGGAGTACGTTGGGCGCAGCTTTGGGATCTTATTGAGGCAGCCGCGCACGAAATCGCGGGCTAGAGGTGAGTAGCCATCTTCTGGGAGATCTGGAGGTTCACCGTCTACGATTGCCTGTGGAAGGATGTTAGTTTTGCAGATTTGAGAAATGATTTTAAGGGAGGATGGGACTAGGAATTAAAGGGGGATTGAGCTAAAGATGGAGGGAGGGAGGGAAGTGGAAAAAGAGGGCTGCTTACGGAAAGTTGGGAGAAGATGTTATTATAGGTTTCTGGTGGGTATGGATATCTTCCCATAGCGCACTCGATGATACTAAGACCCAAACTCCAAATATCACTCTGCACAGAGTAAGTTCCACCGCCTGGGTTAGCACCAGCCTGTGCGACGCCACCGCCAGCAATTCGTTCTGGCGCCATATACGATTGACAACCGATATTCGTCTTCGCGATACTAGCAACAAGGTTCCCACTAACACCAAAGTCGCAAATCTTGACCTGGCCTCGCGTATTGACGAGAATGTTGGTGGGCTTAACATCACGATGGATAATGTTGTGGCTATCCTTCAGAACCTTAAGACCCTGGGTCGTGGCGTAGGTAACCTTTCGCAGCACATTTTCCGGCATGCCGTCGCCGTATAGCTTGTCAATCGAACCGCCATCCATAAACTCCATGCAAATGTACACTGCCCCCTCCTGGAAAAACGCGCCGTAAAAATCAATGATATAAGGAGAAACACAACGGTGGAGGACATCAAGCTCCATGATGATGGCTGCGAATTTTGCCTCGTCGAGTTCGAGGCGGATTTCTTTCATGGCCATAACAATACCCGAAGTGCTGCCCTTCGCGGTCGGCGAAGATTCTTCACTGTCTGTTGCTGGTGTTGCCGGTAACGACACAGTGGTAGGTTTGATTCCTGATAATCCGAGACCCGGTCTACGCATCCGTGGCCGAGCATGCCGTACTTTGTACACAGTTCCGTAGTTGCCCTTTCCAAGCTCCTCCAATGTGTCAACTTCATCTAAAGAAATGCTGAAACTACTGCCGCTTGAGAAATCAATACCGCCTCCGTGAATTACAGCCTTTCCATCGAATTTCAATGTGCCGCTCTTTGTGTCGACAAATTGCGAGAATTTGCTAAACATGTTTTCTGGTTTATTTTCTTCCCTCTTCTCCTCCCCAACTGCCGGTGGGCCGTTCATATCCGAGAGTGTCATTTTCGGTTTCGGCCGACTGGAGCCTGGCAAGCCGCCCGGTAGACCACCTGGTCGATTGGCTCTCTTCATTCCTCCCATAGGAGGCATTTGATTGACAACCGGTGCCGAGTTAACATTTTGAGCCACTGGTCTTCCTGGTGATTGCATGCCTCCAGCAAAACCAGGTACTCCGCCGGGTAATCCACCAAATCCACTAGATGTTTGTGGTGTCGAACCAGTCGACAAGTGAGGTGTCATGGCCGGGCGACCCGTTGGCGCGGGGCCCTGTCTCGACAGATGGAAAGCCCGCATCTTGGCTTGGATGTCTTGTGGCGAGGTCCGGCTGGTAGTATTGATGGGATTTGGAGGACGCCTGGCATTGTTTAACGTGCCTAGAGGCGTTGATGAGGTCGTCATTCGAGATATAGAGGGTTGTTCGGAGATGGAGCGGGCAGAGGGTGGCATACGGCTCGAATAACCGTCACCAGTCGGGCTTCTGGGTGATTCGAGTGCGGGAGATTCGGGAGTCTCAGCAATTTCTGGAGCTTCAGCATCGGTCGGCGATGAGGTATTTGCTGATTCGGCAGCAAAATCTATTGCCTCAATCCCTAACGCGCCATTTGGTGTCTCGGATGGTTGTGCCATAGTTGTGACGTAGTTTAATAACAGGTCGGCATGAGGTCGTAAGGAAAATCGTGGGATTGCGAGAGGGGACAAAAAAAAAGTCGTTTCCTAGAAATGTATTATTAGAGGGGGAAAAGGAAGTCTGACAAGAAGTTTGTAAACTGACTGGTATTTGTGTTGAATCACAAAGCAGTGGTGTCTTGTAGAATGGAAGTGCAAGCTAGCTGCAAGGCTGATTGAGTTAGTTACTGAGGCAAACCGAAGGATATAGGTAGGTAAAGTAGGCAGCTTGTAAGCGCGAATAGACGAGTGTTGAGGAGCGACGGATGATTTGGCCATGAAGTAGTCGCTTTGCTATGCGATATGATGTTCTATAGGAACTAAATGAGAAGGAGATTATTTACCTTGGAAATAAACCAAGTCTCTTGACAGTTTTTCTAATCTTTGTTGATCTTCTTTTTGTGTTGTTGCGCCAGTCGCTTTGTCTTGTTTCAATCTTCCAATTCCAATTTTATGTTTTTACACTTTTTTCTTCTTTTTCTTTCTTTGCCCTTGTTTTCCTCTGATGAAGCTTTGGGTGTTTCAATACTTTTCAGTACTGCGATGTGATACTTTTGACTTGTGGTGCTGTACTTAAGTATAATGGAGTGTATTAGTTGAGATAAATCGAGATGGGGAATTCGATGTGTCTGGGCTGGTACATCTAGTAAGGTAGTAAGTAGTCCACCTTAGGTCGGCTTTCTAGGTGGTACCTGAGGCTATGCGTGCAATTCGAGGCGAGACCTGCGCGCGCAAAGATGCCCGATGGGATGTCGATGACGGAGCTTGTCCAACTTGGATCCTAGTGGGCTTGGAGTAGCGTGGAGAACAGACCGGATCCACGTCCCTTTTTCGTACTTTGCTTGAAGAGGATCTGTCTTAGAATAGCTTTATGATGTAGAGATGGAGAGAGGAAGAGGAGAAAAGAGTGAGAGAGTAAGAGTGAGAAGGGGACGGAGAGGGAGAGAGTCAGAGATAATAGGATTGATATGTTATTGATATGTTGAGGCAAAAGGAAAGGGGAGAGGCAGAGAGGGAGGGCGATGTCGAATGACGAAATAAAAGAGAGGTTTGTAAATATGATTGATGCATTTGGAAGCTTGTTTTTATTCTAATAGCTGTGTATGTATGTATGTATCTGTTCTGGTGTTCTGGGGTATGAATGTGTGCATATCTCTATAATGTGTATCTACGTCTACTGTGCCTGTATGGAGTCCTGGAGTATGGAGTACGTGTCTACCTTATCCTATTTCGATGGGCAATGGCTGCAACTCACTGCATACGTAGATTCGTCTCTCAAACATCTCAGTTCTGTCGACGGGATTCTCTCTACGTATTTCTTGTCAATGTATCTTATCATTCCAACAATATGCCTGTCCGTATTCTCCTTGTAGTTTGTAACAGAGTGAGTCCTTATTTCTTAGTGACCAGGGACTTAAATGACTACAAGCTCTCCATAGTGGGGGACTTTTCACACATATGACGAAGGTATTAAAATCACATTCAATGAGAATTCGACGAAGACGAGACTGAATGAACTCACTGCCATTACCATATCAGTCGATTATGGAACTAGGAGGACTTACGTAGTATGATGCTAGACTTGCGCGCAAATGACTTTGGATTCCACCTTTGGTGATTTGCCCCATTTCCTCCCCCTCTCTCTCAGTCCTCATTAGTATCATCATCGTTCCATTTGATGTGGTGATGCAAAGCCTCGAGAGTGAGCTTCGTATTCTATTTACAAACTCCAGCCCTGTGTAGCTGTGTACCCCATACTCCATCCTCAGACCGCAATAATCTCCAAGCCCTCACGCAAAGCCCAAACCAAAACCAAAATAAAATTTTATTTATATCAACATCAAACCCGATGTCCACAGCCATCTCCTCGGACCGTACACAGAAAGACATCTCGCAAAAGTGTGGCTTGCATCGCACGGTGTACAATGAGGTAGTAGTCTCAAATCAAGGTCAAGGTCAAGGTACTACTTCCACTTGGTCTGTACTTACATCACGGCAGGGATAGGATTCACAGTTCTAATAAGCTAATACAGAAGAAGCCTGTGGCAAAAAGAAAAGAGAAGAGAGAAAAAAGATCTCATTCATCCCCCAAACCCCAACCCCAAACCCCAAAAGCCCCTCCCCATAATATCATCATTTCCATAAAAAAAAACCCCCCCAAATATCCACTTTACCACAGCAAGTATCATCTCCGGAACGCCCAAAATCAATTAGGTAAGTAAGTCGCTCAAAACATGACATGATTAGGCATAGGGTACCGCAGCCACGCAGCCACATACATAAGTACTGTACATACGATCGATAAGTACACCACATTTGCATGAAAAAGCCCGGCCCTTGGAGCTTTGGTCGGTCGATTCGATCTCATCGATGAAATGTCCCATGAATGGCAAATGCCTCAGACTTAGACCCGAACGTTTGACTTTGGAGTTTTAGGCTCGTTCAGCCACTACGTCGGTGGACAGGGAAACAAGTCACCTTTGCCGCCGGCTGATTTGCTTTGCTGTGACTACGATAGTACGTACTGCATTGCTGGGCTGCTGTGACTTTTGAGCGTCGGGCTTGCTGGGCTGCAGGGTATGTAAGTATGTAAGTACATGTATGTACATATGTACATACTTACATGTACTTACATACTTACATACACACACACGCACATACATATGTCGTGCACTGGATAAATTCGACGGGCTCGTCGTTTCGTTCCGCTTTGCTCAGCCTTGGCTTTTAGTCGGGGCGGAAAGCAGGGAAGGCTTCAATGACGTCGTCGCAACGAGTTGAGACGAGATGAGACGCTGGCTATCTTTACCGTGATTGATGCTGTGATATGTTGCGAATGCTCAAATGATGGGGTGGGATTCGAGCGATGGCTTTGATATGGATCTGGGGATATTCTTAGATTGCCTGTCCGTTTACATGCAAGTCTTGGATGTGAAAGCTCCACCGTCATATCACGTCTTCTTCAAGGGGATCGATGTTGAAGTACCAGGTACTGCTATATTCATATCATCTGCGCACGAGATCAGGTACAGATACCTTGCTGCTGACAATTCAATTCACTTCATCATGTCCAGTTTGCATGTCCAAAATGTCCAGAATGTCCAGAATATCCACATGCAGGAAATGGGCTGATTACGGTGATACAACTGTTCAGCCTTGGAGTCAAATATCCCAAACCATCGGCCAAATCTCCCCGTCGCCTCATCGCTCTCATTGCATCAACCAGCTTTGATGCCATAACTTGGGCGCCACCACGGTTTGTGGAATTACAACGACCCTTTCCAGAGCATCATAAACAGAACAGAGAAGCTCGTCCGTCCTTGTATGAATGGAGACAAAGCTTCAATATCCAAGTATCCATACCCCCAAACTGACATCCCAATCCGTAGTTTTTGAGCCCAGAACCGCAACTCAACGGCCATGAAAAGCAGCCATGAATAACATAGCGCCGACTAGAGTAAATCTGGGGATAGGATCACATTCACATACATTCACATTCATCCATATAACATTGGTGCGCCAAGAAAGATCGAGGGCAAAGAGGCACGTCGCCGGATGGGGAGCAACTACACACATCCCTACCCTCACCCAAGCCACAATGTAATACATATCTGAAGTCTTCAAGCACCAAAAAAATACCCTTCATACAGCCGGGAAGCAAAAGCCATCTCAGGGTCTCAAGATGCCAGTCCACGAGATAGCCGGTCCACTAAGACCTCTTTCACAAGTGAAAATTGCAAAAGTTTCATGCGCGTAGAAAATCCCATAGCAAGCCTCAGAGTTTCCGAGATGCAGCCCGCTGACAGATAGTGGCTTGAAGATTTATGTCTCGAGAGACTTGAATACCACCACACAGTGACATTCCCTGATTTCCAAACATTTCTTTAGGGCGTTTTTCATGGTATTCCCACAAATTCTTGATTACTACTGGGTGTACATATGTCTCCATTTCGAAAGAATGAGGAAAGGTGCCCGTTATTCAGACACGGCGAACTGGAACTCAAGTCAGCACAGTCCCATCCCAGCCTTACAAGGGGTGCAAGTCGCGCCAACGCATCTCTTTCAGAACACCAAAAACGTAAAAGTCATCAGAGCTATCACCATTATCAATCTCATAAAGTCCGATATCATATTCCCTTTTCCTTAGCGTGGTGGCGTATTCGGCATATATTCATAGCGGGCTGTAGGGAGTTGAGGACACAAGTTACTAAATACTATGTATATCTTCCCCGGAATCCCAGTGAAGTTTATTAGCTGGACAAAGGAATGTGGAGAGGTACGCAGTACTCAAGAGAGTTTCCACACAGGAACCTTACACAGTACTGTGGTATAACACCTAAGTAATGTAAGTTTGTGGCGTTCGGCTAAGCTACAAATCCATGTTTTCAACGCTGCTGTACTACACGACAGGGGCTTCACAGCGCTCATATCGCTACGGTGTGCTGCGACGCTGTGATGTGGTTCCACTATAGCGGCGGTGATTACTGGCACAGGCGAACGCTGTAAACCTACATTACTTTACATCTGTACCAGAGTACGTAGGTTTTATGCTGTGGCTGTGAAGTGTAGGTAGTAAAGCACTGTGCAGTTCTTTACGGGTGCTTACAGTACTTTGTACGAAGGTTTTTTTCGTTTTGTATTTCTCAGACCTTTTGGAAAAGCTTGGAGGGTCGTTCTATTACTTTGGAACGCTTGAACTCCACTCTCTGCTACGATGTGGGAAGTAAGGTAACGTGCCTTGAAACATGGAGACTTTTTCGAGGCAGAGGTTAATATTGCGTACTCTCTGAAGTTACAAGTGGTGCAAGTCCTCACTCCAAAAATTGTGTCTTTGGCTGTTTTACTCTGATGAGGTGCTGTACACTCATACTTTCATACTTCATTTCATATACTTCATCCTGCCCCTCATCTGCACATACGGTATGAAGCATTCAAACCCTCTGCACATTGTTGCAATCATATCAAGTATCAAGGGTATTGTGAAGGTGATCTAAGCCGTTTGAGTTTATGTCTTTTCACGTTCGTTTCGCTTTCAACGTCCTGGTAGGCCCAGACCTTGGCATTTTGTTGGCGCCCATACACCGCAATGTTTGGGTCTGGCGCTGCAATATGATACGATATGATGCGGCGCGATGTACTTTTTCTGACCGACAAGTTTAGGAATAGAGGGTCCACGGGGCCCACGGGACCATGGAGTTGGGTATTATCGGCAAGCTGCCGAGAAGAGAGGAAGTCCAGTGCTGGTAGTACTAGGTAGAAAGAGAAAGAAAAAGAGAAATGGGAGAGATTGTCGGGTTATGTAGGAAGGAGGTAGTTTGATGCTTGATTGATTGATTGATTGATTATTGATTGAATGAATGATTGCAGTGGTTTCGCTTTGGGATTGAAGGAAGTATGTTGCGTAGGGAGGGAGTATATGGATGTAGAGGTACGGCACGGGAAACATGGTGCATGATTTGATAGGAGAGGCGTTCGTCAGTAGAATGTTGGCTGGCTTATCTGGGGTGTTTTGGTGATTGGTGATTGGTGACGGATGATGGATGATGGATGATGGGTGATGGGTGATGGGGGGAGGGATGGATCGCATTGGGAGATGGTTCTTGTTCTTGTACGTACTCGGTACTAGCACATGTCATCGATAGACATTGTGCAGTGGGCGACTGTGAGTGGCTCTTGCTGGCTCTTGCTTGGCCGGAGTGGCTCTGAGTGGCTCCGAAAGTGGCACAGCCAAAAGATCGTGATGGGCTGGATGATGGGCTGGGTGATGGGTGGGTGCGTATCTCTTCTTCGTCGCCCTTGCACCTTGGATCTTCTGTGATTGAGCACGTGTATTGTATTGCGTATTGCGTGTTGCGTGTTGCTCGTTGCCTACGACATCCAATTCTTCCGTATGATTTACGTCTGGAAGGATGTGGATATTGTCGGTCTTGGACAGCCATTGCCTGCTGCATGTTTCTATGTGGCCTGCCTGTCTGCCTGTCTGTCTGTATGTATGGACATGTATGTACATTCTCGTACCTGTACGCATATATGCACTCCAGGACTTCCGTTGGCTTCCAGTGGAGAAGAGAGAACAAAGTATTGACGAGGATAAAGTGGGAGGAACTTGCGCACTTCTTCAAGGGTCATCAGTGCCAGTCCAGTTGTTTGCAGCCTAGTCGCCTCTTGTTTTCACTGTACAGCCACTATGTGACCACTAATCTTCCGTGAGAATGAAGTGTAGAGTGAGTAGTGATAGTGATAGTGGGTAGTTCACTTGCCACCTTGTGTTGCTGCTTAGTGTCGTGTAGGAGTATGAGCACGGCAATGTAGTACAACATGAGGAGGAATGAATAATGATAATAAATAAGAATCAGAACAACAAGAAGGAGAAGAATAGAAGGAAGAGAAAAAAGAAAAAGAAAAGAAAAGAAAAATGATAAACATGCTGAGCGCGTTATCTCCAAACCCAAGCAAAAGCAAATCTGAAGTTGGGACAGAAAACGTTAGAAGGAGGTCCTTGCCAACTCGCCAACTCGCCAACCTTTACCGCAAGGTAGAAATACCCTGTTAGCCTCCACTCATACTGCCCCAGTCATACCTCATCGCCAAGCAAAAAGTACTGCACCGCTATACTACCATACCCATCCTCTACACCACCACCCCAACCCCAAACCTCACCGGCGCTCCAGCCAACACCTCGAAAATCAAAAAAGTATCTGTACGTTCCTCTTACATAAGATACCAGACGCCACACTCGTCCTCCAAAACACCATCACCAATTCAACCTCCCACTTGCAGGTCATCACCACCTTCAGACCACAGCGATGTGGTCCATCACATCCCCAACGTCCTTCCGCCTGGCGAATCCAGGCGTCGAAGGCATCGCCAATGTCGCCGGTACTTCCTTCACCGAGATGACTCTCAATGCCTTCACCAATGTCGCCAAGCGCGGCGAGCACTCCTCCCACCCCGCCGTCGGCCACCTCATCCTGCTCGTCTTCGAGGCCGTCATGGAGGTCGTCTGTGTCAGTCTTCCCGGTTACATTGTCGCTCGCCAGGGCATGTTCGATGCCGATAAGCAGAAATTCGTCGCCAACTTGAACGTCGCTCTTTTCACTCCATGTTTGAGTAGGTTCTCTCAATGATAGAATAATTTGCAATGTATGGCCGCTAATGGATTTGTAGTTTTTACTAAGTTGGCTTCGCAATTGACTGCTGATAAGTTGCTTGAACTTGCCGTCATTCCCGTTATCTTCGTTATTCAAACTACGGTTTCTTACTTGGTCTCTGTGGGGGTTGCAAAGGCCTTTGGCTTCCAGAAGAGACCTGCCAACTTTGTTACTGCTATGGGAGTAAGTTTTTGATATAATACTGTCTTAATATACTGCTGTCTTAATAAATACTAACTGACTATCAGGTCTTTGGAAACTCAAACTCTCTGCCTATCTCGCTCGTTATCTCGCTATCACAAACACTGAAGGGTCTTCATTGGGACAAGATTCCAGGCGACAACGACGAAGAAGTTGGAGCCAGGGGTATTCTCTATCTCCTCATTTTCCAACAATTAGGTCAACTTGTTCGATGGAGTTGGGGATACCACGTTCTCCTCGCACCAGCCGAGAAGTACGAAGACCCAAGCCCAACTGCTGCCATCGAAGAAGGCCGCTACAGAGATGATCCAGACCAAGATAGTCTTATTCCTGGCCTCGATGGTGAACAATCAGGATCTGAAGATACTTTGAACTCTGGCGGCCGAACCCCAGTCATGAACGCCCAATATGTTGATTCAGACTCTGACAACGAGCAAACCTCTCCAACCAAAGCTCCTGGTCTTCTTGCAACCCCCACAAACGGCAACGCTTTCCCCAACGACCGCTCCAACGGCAATATGACAACCTTCCCATCCATCCGTAGCCGCTCAAACCGCGAGGAAGCAAACATTCCCTCTGGCCCAGCAGGCTGGATCCCCCTCGTGAAGCTGCGCACATGTCAAGGAGTCTCCGTCGCACGCAGCCACATCTACCGCGCCTCCTCGCACCTCTTCTCCAATCTGCCCCGCCCCCTCCAACGAACCCTCTCCGCCACCCACCGCACCACAGTCCGCTTTTTTGCCGGTCTGTGGGAATTCATGAACCCCCCTCTCTGGGCCATGCTCCTCGCCGTTGTCGTAGCCTCAATCCCCAAGCTTCAGCACCTCTTCTTCGCTGAGGGCTCCTTCATTGCCAACTCCGTTACTCGCGCCGTTGCCCAGTCAGGCGGTGTCGCCGTACCGCTCATCCTCGTCGTCCTCGGCGCTAACCTCGCCCGCAACACCCTCCCTCAGGAGGCCCACGACTCCGACGACTCTAAGATCGAGAAGAAATTGCTCATCGCTTCTCTCATCTCTAGGATGCTCCTCCCTACTATGATCATGGCACCACTCCTTGCCCTTGCCGCTAAATACGTCCCTGTTAGCATCCTGGATGACCCTATCTTCGTCATTGTCTGCTTCCTTCTTACGGGTGCGCCTAGTGCGCTGCAGCTGGCACAGATTTGCCAGATCAATGATGTTTATCAGGGGGTTATGAGCAAATTGCTCTTCCAGAGTTATGTTATTTGGTATGTTCTATCTTGTTTTTATCTTGTCTTTTTGAGTGTGTGGTTGGAGACAGTATGACTAACTTTGAATAGGATCCTTCCTAGCACGCTTATTCTCGTTATGTGTGCGCTTGAGGTTGTGGAGTGGGCTAATGCTGTCTAATTCCGTGCTTGACTTGACTTGTCTTGTCTTGTAGTTTTAGATGGTTATGATTACGCATGAGATTTGGGATGTGGATATGATAGTGTGGAGATTCGCAGCTGGCATGCATGCATGGGAGATGGCATAGATTCGCGGCAGAGTATGGGACTCTCACATCCCTTCGCTGTCTTGATTTCTGGCATTTGTCCTGTGAGCTGTAGATGATTGGAGGGGTTATGGTTAGTACGCTTGTTTGTATGCTGGTTGTAGGCTGTTTGTACATTTGTGGAATGCTGCATGGCGTGGAGTTTGGGGTCTGGTCTTTGGTATTGGAATTGGAATGGGAGGTTGCACCTGTTTTTACACGTGTTTGTAGGGATACAGGGGTATATAAAATGGATTCCTTTTGTTGATTGAGATTAGTGATGTTTGCATGCTATGATGTTATATTATGTGATGTGATATGTTGGTGTTTTGAAATTGATTATGTGGAACTTATTGGTGTATTGTTTTGTTTTGTGGGGACTATGTGATGGTTCTGTGTGGGGTAGGTTAATTGTTGGAGTTTTGGAGATGGAGATTGGGGACTGGGAATTGGAGATTGGGAAATTGGGGAATTGGAAATCGGGGTTAGAAATTGGAGATTGGGAGTTGGAGATGAGAGATTGGGGAAGTGGATACTGAACATCAGGATTAGAAATTGAGGATTAGAAGTTGGAGATTAGAGACTGGGGAGTGAAGATTGGACATCGGCATTAGAAATTGGAAATAAAGAACTGACGACTGGGGATTGGATATTAGAATTTGGATATAGACTGCTTGGGAACTGTGTATTGGCTGGGTTATAGGCATCTATATTGGATTGAAATCGACGGGTTTGTGTCCTTAACAATGAAGTCGTGATATCAATGAGAACTGTATTTAAGGGTATCTAAGTAAACACTTCAACGTCAAGCCCGAACTTCTTGCCATTGAGAAGCCAGCGATTCGGAATTGATTTTATATATATTAAAGAAGTATTTGCAAGAATATAAAATGTATATCTCCAGTTATGAGCTGGTACGAACGCTGCCGGTGAACTGTATTGTTTGAGTTATAATGTTTCTTAGCTCCGGCTGTAAACAAATCACTTCCTCATTACGGGCGACTACATTGCCATTGGAATACGGGTGTTTTAAAATCGATTGAATGAATATAAAAGATGATATTTTGAGAATATGAAATATATATCTCTGTATGTGAGCTGGAACGATCAGAATCTATGGGTTTATCGCCAGTGTCCGGAGAATGCATTTGGTCCCGTTTGTAGCCATCACTTCAAAGCTATCAGCGATTTCGTATAGATGACAATTATAGACGTTAGAAATAGTTTAATAATACAACTGAAATTATTTTGTGAAGGTTAAGGAATATGAAAACCGTCGTTGGGAGATTGTTTACTAACATAATCATCTAGATATGTGGGAAGGCGTGCGGCATCAATGACAGAGTTCAAACTGTAAGAATATGAATTGATTAACAAGAGTACTTTAAGACGTTTGAATATATGCATACGGATTTAGAAACTATTTCAGTTGCTTTGTAGAGGTAATGATAGCGGCATATCATCATTGAAGAACTTTATGCGTATCAAGTCTTGACAGTATCAAGAACGTAATCTCAAAACGACAAGTCCAGCAAGCTTGTGTCTACCATTGCAAGACTAAGGGGGCTTCAATATATCGAAAGCTTTATGATTGACCAGCAAGGAAGCTCAAGCTCAAGCTCGAGGTGGCTGGCAAGGCTACCAACAAGAGGAAGCTCAAGAGGAAGCTGCTTCCAGCTTCCTCAAGCAAGCTCAAGCAAACAAAGGGTAGCCTTGCCTCGACTTCCTAACGAGGAAAGGTTACGTCACGGTTGCGCCCTAATTGGTGAATTCGAGTGTGTGGGATATCTACTTAAGCAAACTTTTGCAGCCAGGTTCACGATCTCCTCTTCAACCACAAACACACGCAACATCCCACAATCGTTCTTACAAACTCAATTCAAACTTCATACACAATCATTCATTTGATCTTCATTGATCTCTTCATTCAATCCTTTCAATCCTTTTCAATCCCTTCTAATCCATAATCTTTGTCTTGTATTGCTCGTTGAGTGCTGAGAGCTTCTGTCATATCAAAATCTCAGCATACGCAACACTGACATCAACTCATTCAATCCATTCAATTCAACCCAATTCACTCATTACCTGTATCTCTGTGTAATCAGATAGTTTGGTTCACTGGTCTGATCTCATATTCACTGTCAACAAGCTCGTTACATATCGAGCAATATTTTCTAGTAAGTTATCAATATGAGCACACTGTCTTTGTACTCGAATATCGAAGATGAAGACACTCATGGCTTTTCCAGCACTATCATTGACATACGAATACTTACTTTGATAGATTGATTGAACTTTACTGTTCGAAAGTCTATACTTCACGTCTCTAATCATTGGAAGTTGTGCTTGTCACTAGCTACCAAATACAGCTTTCTTTAAGACAAATTGTACTTAAAGAAATCATTTCAACACAATCACCTATCACCTATCACCTACCCATTCCAATAATTCATCTACAATAATTCGTAAGTTATCATCTCAATTCAGCACATTTTCTGGTTTGCCTTTGTGGTTCTGAAGTTCAGTTCAGTTGGACGATCAGGCCCGACATTAGGTAATCCAGAAACTTAGAGCACCAGAGCTTCAGCCTCCCCCGCCATCAGCCACAGGGATTGCAGCGGGAACTAAGCCACATGCAGTAAGAAGCTAGAATGACATGTGCTAACGTTGTGGGCGATAGAAAATGTCCGCTCCTCCACCAGCTTCTGAGAAGAAAAGTTCCTGGGCAGGACCTCCACCTCCTGGATGCTCGTTCCAACAATGGCAGAAGATCTTTAACCGCGCGGATAGTCGAATTTACAATAGACACGGCAAACTCCCAGAATTGAGTCGTGCCGCCAGAGAATCTGGTGAGACGAGACAATTGGCCTTGGACATCTGGAATACCGAAGTCAGACCACAAAGCGCAACGAACAATCCTGCTCCAGCTGCCCTCGCTGCCTCCGCTGCTCCCGCAACCTTTGCTACCCCAGCTGCTCCAATTCTCCCTGTTCAGTCAATCGCCTCTATCGTTGCAGCAGACGCCAATTCAGCTGCTTCGGCCCCAGGTCCATCGGTTCCTTTCCATCCTGCTCGTCCTGTTGCAGCTTCCTCTGTTCCTGCCTCGACTGCAGCTACTCGTCCTGCCCCCAAGCCTTCCACCCGTGGCGGATCCTCGAGTCGCTGCGCTCCACAGAACCCTGGTCGTCGCCGTGGTCCACCACCTCCACCTTCTGGCTCAGCTGGTAGCTCTTCACGTGGCGCGTCGTCCGGTCACTTCTCTACTGGTGCTGGCCAATCTACCACCACCTCCTCTTCTTCATCTTCTTCTGGACCTGCGAAAACAAATACACAAACACAATCCACGCGCACTTCCACACTCTCTTCTCCATCTTCACTTTCAAACACTGCCATTGACCGTCCTCAATTGATTTCTCCGGATCTTCTGGATTACGTACCACAAGAAGTCCGAGATAGACGTACAAACTGGTACAACGATCCTATTCATCAACAACATTCCCACACCTCCAATCAACCTACTTCTACTTTCACATCTCGCGTTGAAGCTCATTCGCAACCAATCCTTCGCGCAAGCACCAATACACCTGCATCCACTTCCCGCGTCGAAGCTCATCAGCAATCAAATCTTCACATAAACACCAATACTCCTACATATACACCCCGTGCTCAAGCACATCAGCAATTGAATCTTCACACAAGTACCAATACACCTGCATCTGCATCTCGTGTTCAGCCTCGTCAGCAGTCAAATCTTCGATCAGGTACCAATCCAACCAGATCAAGCACCATGTAAGTTTTGTCTCTCACACCCTTGTTTACGTTGAACTAACACCTTACAGGGATCGTGATAACAACAACTCAGATGGATCCGTCCATAGCTTTGACGATGATGATTCGGGATTGAGCATGCTTGAACGTATCAAGAAAGTAGACCGTGAGCGTGAGCTTCGTGGTCAGAGGTAAGCGTTCCTTCTGCTTTTCGTCCACTAAAAAGGTGCTCTGAAAGTGACAATGACTGATAATTGTACAGACCTCTCAGTATCCCTCCTCGTCGCCCAAATACCTCTTCATCTACTGATGCTCGTCCAAACACTGCTTCATCCAGTGCTGCCTCACACGTAACTACCTCATCAGCCGCTGGAAGCAGTTCAATCCACCACGAAGTCCGCAGACCTGGCTACGATGATCAGAACACCCAACAGTCAAGATTGAAGGACACTGATCTATTCACACCAGCAGAGCTCGAAGAGGAAGCAAAGCAGAAGAAGGTTCGCGAAGCCAAAAAGAAGGCGAAGCGTGCCAAGAACCAACCACCCGCAAAAGGAAAGGGTAAAGTTACAACGATTCTCACACAATTGAATTACATTGCTAACTACATATAGGAAAAAATAAAGCAGTTAACAGCAATGATCCTGAGGACCCTGGCGATGAATCAGATGGTGAGAGAGAATACTGTATTTGCAGAAGCTCAGATACGTCTGGTTTCATGATCGCCTGTGATGGCCCATGTGGTGACTGGTACCATGGTCGCTGTGTTGGCATCGAAGAAATCGCTGAGGAACTCATTCTCCAATTCTGGTGTCCAATTTGCCAGGCAAAACATCCAGGGCGTCATACTTGGTGGAACCAGAAGTGCGTTATTCAGGGCTGCACAAGAGCCAGACGTGGTGACAAGAACGACCCCTCCGTTCGAAAATCGAAACTTTGTTCGACCGAACATGAGAAGCTCTGGGTAGAACAATTCCTCTCTAGAATTAGAAAAGATGATGCTCCTTCCTTGGGCGGTGTCATCAACATGAGCGAATTGAAATCTATCCTTGACAGTTGGACAGCATTCCCTGGTACCTTTGCAGAATGGAAGGCCAGAATGACCCCAGCAAAGGACCCAGAATTTCTCCAGAAATGTGTCTACGGACCAACCACCACATCGCGCCGCAAATTCATCGGTTACACCTACGAGGTTCCAACCGTTCCAGATGATGTCCGCGAAACGATCAGGCGCCATCTCGACGACGAGCTCACACAGAAAATCGCCGCCGCCGAGAAGAGAATCGAAGCAAACAAGCTTCGTCGAGACTCTGCCAACATTATGATCAATGTGGTGCGAGGTGCGCAAAAGCACATGTCAAACTACATGTCGGCCCATCCAGAAGTCGGCAACATTTGCGGCTACGACTCTCGTTTGGCCAGAGATGGCATTGAGTTTGTCGAGTTCATGGAGACCTCGGAGGGAAAGTTGTTGGAGGAGACGGGTGTGATGCCACCACCGGAGGTGGAGGAGGAGTGGGCTCGCGGTGAGCGCACGGAGGGCATGTGCAATCGCCAGAAGTGCCCCAGCCATAGCGGCTGGATGGCCAGGCATTTGTACGATGCCAAGAACGACATCAAACTCAGCGATGAGGATGATGTCGATCGCCTCCGTGCGATCAACCGCGCGTGGGATATTGCGTGGACGCGGCAAAAGCGTGAGGATGATCCCACCCTCATGCCGGCGCCGCCGGTCACGTACTATCCGCTGCACTATACGTCAGTGGGCCTTCCGGTCCCTGACGGGTGCAAGCCCCCTCCCTCGGCTGCGACATCCGTCCTGTTCCCGAACAGACGCTGACTTCGGTCCGTCTGTTTCGGGTGCAGGCGGCGATGAACTATCTCTTCTGGGAGGGCTTCGGCCTGTCTCAGTCTAGTTCGTCCGTCGATTTGGCCCCTTCCCTTCGGTGTGGTTCTTTTTTGGTTGCGGTTCTTTGCGGTTGTGTGCATGAAGTGCCTCCGCCTTTCCTTTTTGCTTTCTTCTTTGCGGGTTTGTCTTTTGCGGTTGTGTGCATGAAGTGCCTCCGCCTTTTCTTTTTGCTTTATGTTTTGCGGGTTTGTCTTTTGCGGTTGTGTGCATAAAGTGCCTCCGCCTTTATTCTTATGATACCCATGTAGTTAGTAATGCATTTTGTTTGAGTACTTTCACTTCCAACATGCATTTAACATTGTGACATCTGACTTTTGACTTCCATCATGCATTTGACATTGTGACTTTTGACTTTTGACTACTAACATTACCAAAGAATATTCTAGCTATCTCTAATCATTATTCATTACGAAAACAACTTGTCTACCAGTTTCACTGCTGCGTTGGCAGGTTCTCTCTCTACGTATTGTGCCGTGTACTCATCGATATCATCCACTTCCTTCGTCCTCAACACCACCTCGTGAGGTTTCAACCACTTTGTTTTCTTAATCAACTTCCAGCCCACGAACAAAATGGGGAATACCGCAATCATCATATAACTAAACAAGAACGAAGTCACATCCCACTGCCAAGATATCAGCTTACATTCACTCTCAAACAATGCATAGAACTATAGAACTCACCTGTCCAGGAAGAAACACAGTATATCCACTTAAAAAAGTCATAATAAAACACCCGGTCAACGCATACCAAGCACTGAATGGCTGCCAGAAAGACTTGTGCGGCAGTGTATTCCTATCCAGTCCCTGTGCATCACAAGCTCTCTTCCAGCAGATGAATGTATACGCCATGACCGAGAAATTAATCAGCTGACTGGCCGTTACCAGATTCACAAACCACTGCAGAACCACAGCAGCATTATTGCTAACCTGCAAGAAACTCAGCAATGCAATGGCTAACGTGACCATGACACAGTACACCGGCACACCCTGCCTATTACACTTCGTAAGTATCCGCGGCGCTTTCCCTTCGAGCGCGAGCCCGAACAGCGAGCGAGATGCACAGTATACATATGAGTTCCCCGCCGAGAAAGCAGATGCCAGGACCATGGCATTGACGATATCCGGCAGCACCTGGATCTTTAGTCGGTTCATGGCTACGACGTACGGGCTGGCTGCTGCACCAGGAAGACTATTCGAGAAGGCGGCCTTGAGCTCTGCATCATTATACGGCACGTTTATGCCGACTGCCAGACTCCCCAATACGAAAAAGGCGGTCAGTCGGTAGAATACGGACTTGTAGGCTGTTGGCATCACCTTGCGTGGATTCTCGGCTTCGCCTGCTGCCATCGAGACGTAGTCGGGCCCGGCGATCGTGAAGGAGGCTTGGATGAGGCATTGTAGGAAGCCTAGGAAGCGGCCCAGGTTGCCGGTGTAGTATAGCTCTGCGAAGGCTCCTGGATTGTTCCAGTACCGGAAACCGAAACGGTCGTGTTGTGGGTTGCCGCCGAGCATGGTTATGAAGGTGTAGATTATCAAGCCTACGATTAGTAGGACTTTGCTGAGTGCTAGCCAGAATTCTGACTCGCCATACCATTTCACGGCAAAAAGATTGATGGTTCTGTGCTTATCAGCTTGATTCCTTCCTTGTACACTGAATTGGAATCTTGAGAGATGTTATGATAACTTACGCATATAGAACGATTATAATTAAGATTATCGCCCAGGCGGGAACAATGTTGCTCCAGTAATGGATGATTACATTGCATGCCACCACTTCAAAGGGGATCAGGGCTGCTTCGAAGATGAAGAAGTTGTAACCGGCTGCTACTCCAAAGGCTTCATCTACATATCGTCCAGCAAATCTGATGAATGGTGAAGATACCGGGAGATAGGTGACCATTTCGGACATGCAGTTTGTGACTGCGAGGATGAAGGTGCACCTAGTATTATCATTATAATGGCTCATTATAAGAAAATGCGGTGCTCTGGATGAAGCTACCCAGTTACCACCATGCTGAGACTGACTTACCAAAGAGTAAAAGCGATGAATAAACTTCCAGGTCCTCCATGAAGCAGACCTTGACCAATTGAGACGTACAAAGCAGTCCCAATGGTTCCTCCAATTCCAATCAATTGGATGTGTCTAGGTCGAAGCTGGCGATGTGTGGAGTCGTAACGATCTCTCAATAAGGCTGTCTCACCATACTCGCCGTCTGGAATATATGTATTCAATGTTTGTTCCGTTTTAATGGTTACTTTTTCCTGATCGCCATTGTAGACCACACTCTCGGCCATTGCCGAGCCTGGAATATCTACACTCGTCGACGCCATCTTCGCTGTACTCTATGGTACGAAATCGGAGAAAGGTAATCGCAGCTGATAAGAAACCGTGTAATGCCACTACAAGAAGCAAGGAATGTCGTACAAGCAGGCACGTGTGTCAAGAAACTCAATTTTTAAAGATTGAGATACAGAATAATATAGAAGAACCTACGAATGGCATTCTATGGGAAAGCGGGTCTTTAAAGGAAATCAGAGATGCACAAAACAGTTCATATCATTTCTTTTCTCTTGGATATGCTTGGACAGGCTTGGATATGGTCTAGAAATCATACCGCCGCCTCCACTTTGCCCTATGTAGTTGGCGAATACCGGGGTAAACAACATGGCATGCCGTTGGATTGGTTCTGCCAAGGTGGAGCATGCTGATATGCATCTTGGATCATGTAGCACTGAACATGCCGCATTTCTAGGTGCGAGCGCGGATTGCAGATAACGACATTGATAACGAGATTGATAACAAGGGGCAAGGGTATCACTGCAAAGAGAGTAGAGGGATCAAAATGCCTAATAGATATTATGAATGGCTGAAATTAGGAAATAAACGTCGAAGAGAATGAATGTGGTTAATTCATTACTTCTTGATTGGTCATAGTGTCATTCCCCGCGCTATCGTGAACCCCAAGATCCATGGGGAACCGCTAAGTGTCCAAGGTCTTCGGCACGGCCGCAGCCTCGTTATGCTTACATACTACATATACCAAGAAAGACCTTAACGATACGACGGAATATACATACGGGGAAATTCAGGCTTATGTTGTGGTGACAAAACCATCTTATGGTCATGGATCTTACATTTGTGTCTGTCGATAAGGACGATATACATAGGCGGAAGAGACAACTTGCCTGTGTGGCTTGTAGAAAGCGCAAGGTAAGATTTCCCACCCCTGATCCTGTCCGATAGGTGTGGTAAAATAGTCCTTATGGGAAACAATCGTTGATCAAATTTTTATGTTTTTTTATAGAAGCGGTGTTTCCACAATGGAAATGAACAACCGTCTCGTGTACGAAAGGAATCTACCCAGCCTCGGAGTACATTGTCGAATCGACCACCAACTATTCGAGACCATACACCCGCAACTACCAGAGAGGATACTGGAAGCCTCCCAGAAACTCTGTCTGCAAATACCCGCAGAATAAGCCCATCGCAGCCTCTGGCACCCATTGAAATAAGTAACTCGACCTCACAAGATCGAGATGAGAACGAGGGTCAGGAACCACCAAGGCACTCGAGAGTATGGCGGTTCGTAGGTGCTTTGAATCCCGAGGTTCTTTTCCGGTTCTCCGATATCGATGCAACACAGGGCTCTGGAAACCGCAATATGGTGGGAGTATGGCAGAGCCAGCACGAAAGAGCGTCCTACATGTCACACGATGAAAGCCAGAACGAGGGAGATACACCAGAATCAGCACAGATCACGAATTTCCGACAAGCCTCAGATATGCACACTGCCATGCGGCCATTGTTACTGGCCGAATGCTATGCTATATTACCACCTTATGAAGATCAATTGGCTTTGACGGATATGTATTTTGCGGAATTACATGAGTTGCTACCTATCCTCGATGAGAAAGCGTTCAGGCAATCGTTGGAGACGAAGACGGTTTCTATAATGCTGTTACAGGCAGTGTGCCTAGTCATTGCTAAAGGAGCTCATGCAGCACGTCATCTCAAATTGTCTGGTGATGATTCAAGTCCGCTTAGCTCGGTGGAGTTCTGCCGCAACGTCTACAAGGCAATATGCACGGGTCTAAGTAACGGGTTCGAAGAAGACAAGCTGACCTTAATTCGAATTCTTGCACTTACTACACTTCATGTAGAGGGACCCGATGGTGCAGAAGAGTCTTCTTTGCACTTGATGCAAGCCATTCATCATTCAAATACGCTTGGTCTTCATTTGGATAAGGGTGCAGGGAGCGAAGGTAGCGAAGCGTCAGAGTATGTTTTCTGGTGTTTATGGAGTTTGGATCGATTGAATGCTTGTATTCACGGCAGGCCCATCATGATACATGATCGTGATGTTGGGGTTCAGTTGCGCACATCTTATAAACCTACCCTGCCCGCATTCCATATTTGGTTGAAATTGGCTGGAATGATCGATAAGGTCATTGAGCTATATCGACCTACAGATGATCCGACATTGAAGGGGTGGGACGATCGTTTTCCTGATTTTGAGGAGATTGTAAGAGAATGTCAAGGGTTTTCTCTCTCACCTAGAACTATCAGTAAGCATCTCCGCTTCTCATTTACATATTTCTGCTAACGAGTTTACCTTAAAGTGACACTGGAACTGTTTTATCACACGGTCGCAATAATATCCAGCACTCCGAGCGCATCCTCCTCCGCACCCCCGCGTACAGTATCATCAGTCCGTCAACGACTAGCAACCTTTTCTGTCGTGACGATCATAACTGAGAATTATCCAAGAGATCTTGCACCTCTACCTATAATACCTTACGCACTATCCCTCGCTTTGAGCGTTGCTTACAAGCAGTTCCGACAGACTGGACTAATCACCACTCGCCTCAGAGCTGCACGAGAACTCGACACGCGATGCAAACTCCTTGAAAAAGTTAGCAAAACGTGGATCTCAGCCAGCACAATGACCGATCTCGGGAAGAGAGCCTTACGGAAAGCGAAGAGAGTCTATCCTGTCCTGAATAACTCAAGTGAAGCCAGCAACATGCCCATTTCTGCCCATGAACCATCCAATAATCACAAGACCCGCAGACCATCTACAAGTCGTCATGCGGAAAAGCAAGCCCAGCCAGGAACCCAGCAGTTCCAAATCGCGCCCAACACTTCCAACGTGCCTGGAATGCCAGAGAACCCTGTTCAGCAGACTGAGATTCCCAGTACGGGAATTACACCTGAAAATATGGACCTGTATACTGCTTCGAATTCCATGGATGGTTTCTCACAGTATGACCCTAACGCACCGTTCGAGATGGACGCGGCGTTTGAGGGCTTCGACGATATGTTTGGGGGCTATCTGAATCCGAGTTTGGCGACGAATTTTGGGGACTATTTCCCCAATTCTTGATGTCTCTATTTATCACAATGAAGAACATGAACTGTCTTGACTATGTAGCTGCAGGTTAAAATGTGCGAGATGGGAATCCGCTAAATCCCACATAAGTGTATATTCGTTGGTCCGTGGTTTTGTAGGTGAGGGTGCAAAACTAAGAATCCGAGTCGAGCGCTGATATGTGTACACAGTGATTGGTCCATCGCCACGAAACCTGTTCTTACGGGGCATTTATCTTGGCAGGAGGTCTGGATTAGTCAAGTAAGTTAGCTATTTGCGTCACTGAGGCGTGTAAAGCCTCCTGAACTATCTGCCAACTAATTCGGACGGTCTCCATTTTTTCACACTGTAAGTTTTTACCAACCAAATAAAGTCCGATCGCGTATATAACTGTAGGCTCTCATCAGGCCTAAGGCTTTGGGTGCATTTGTGTAAGCTATTTAGTACTCAGGGGGTAGTACTACCAGATCATTTATTATTAAGTTTTAGCTACGTTATATATATAGTTATATATTTCTATTGAACCGCAACTCGTAGCGAGGAAATCCAAAGAAATAAATATTTACACCATTACCTCATATTCGTACATCCCTATCCGTATTACTTTTGTGCATCTCGTGTCGTTTCTCCCAAAGCCTTATGCGTTCAATCGTTCTCCTAAAATACTTGCTCATTCAATCCCTAGACAGCAGTCGTGGGGGTTCCAGCGCCGCTTTCTCCATTCTTCTCTTCGAAAAGCGCATCATCACGCCCTTCCTTCTCATGTCGTGGATTCTGCCATTTTGCAGATCCAATAGGATTGACGTGCATCACATACATTGTATCAATCTCCTCAAGCGAGCGACCCTTTGTCTCAATCATAAAGAAATAGATAATGAAGAACAACGCGAAACAACTGCCCGCAAAAACCAACCCATAAAGATAGTCAATCTTTTTAGTGATCATCTCCGTGAAGAAGGAGATCAGGAAGTTAAAGCCCCAGTTAGTCGCCGTGGCAAGACCCATGCACGTAGCACGGTATCGCGCTGGGTACAGCTCTCCAACAACCGCCCACACCAATGGACCCCAGGTAATAGCAAAGGCAACGATGAAAAGACACGCAAAGACAATCATGATACTGCCGGCCTGTGGCGTAGACTGTGGGTCCGCGCTGTCGAGTTGGAAGTGTCCAACAAATGAGAAAACCAAGAAACACATGCACATCCAAGCCGCGCCAACCATCAACGCAATTCGTCTTCCGCACTTCTCTACGAACCACAGAGAGAAGATCGTAGCAACAACGTTCACTGTGCCGAGAATGATGCTGGTAATATACGAGTTGCTAATTCCAGTGGCTGCAAAGATAGTTGTTCCGTAGTAGAAGAAGAAGTTCGCGCCTGTGAGCTGCTGGCCTGCCTGCAGTGCCATTCCAAGGAAAGTGCGGTACAGCATGCGAGGACCTGTGAAGATATCGTACCAATGCTGCTCGCCAACAGAAGCTGCGCGTTCGATGACCAGTTTCTCCTGAATCTCGGCGATCTCCTCGTTGATGAGCGGATGATCACGTGCCACGCCGTTCAAGCGCGCCATCGTCATCCGCGCCTCTTCCTCGCGACCTTGACGGAAGGCATAGCGAGGCGATTCCGGCATAAGGAGGATAGCGCAGCCTAGAATAAGTGCCCACAATGCGGCGACACCGTTTGGAATCCGCCACTGTGCGGAGTTGTGGTAGGCTGCTTCAGTGCCGTAATTGACCATGTAGGCGGTCCAGATACCAGTAACAATGAGAAGTTGGTAACTGGCGATCATGGGCCCACGGATGGCGCGCGGAACTGACTCGGACTGGTACATGGGGACACAGGTTGAAAGAGCGCCGATGCCGAGGCCGGCAACGAAACGTCCCATTGCGAATTGTACCCAGACTGTGGTGCTAGTGATCTCAATGATTACACCGATGATGTAGAAGAATGCTGCGAAAGAGATCGTGTAGCGACGCCCAATACCGTCGGCCATTGGGGCAGATCCTAGACAGCCTATGAGGGTTCCGATGGCGAAAAGGCCAACGATTGTGCCTTGACGGACGGCGCTGAAACTCACATCTCCCGTCGCAGCATTGTGCTGGCCAAAACGATCAATGAAATCAGTCATTTTGAGAAATCCTGCAGCGTTTAGTATTTGATATATATTGGATTCTGGGGACTTTGCAGCTCACCAGAAATTTCGCCAGATTCGTAACCAAACATAAATCCTCCCACAGATGCGACAACACCCAGGAGATATGCGATAACGGGTGGTTTTGGCAGTGTGGTTTCTGGTGACATATCTCTGATTGGAGTCTCTTTCTCTCCCATATCTCCAGTATTTGTGCCATTACCTGTGTTCAAAGGTGCCTCGACAGTTCCAGCTGTAGCCACTTGGGCGTCATTTGTGGTTGAAGCCATGGTGGACGTTCACCCAAAAGATGTTTACTCAAAACTTTAGGAAAACAAGTATATATTCAAGTCTACGAAAAGACTGTGAATGATATTTTTTGCCGAGAAATCAATACCATACCTCTGTACTTATAGTATCTGTCTATAGAACAATGAACTCACCTCATCAATGCATGACACAGGAGAATGGATCAGGAGCCAGGAAATCGTGCATGTTATGTGGGGCGCATCTTGAATAATCGGCCCTTGAGCAGAAGATCGTTTGATAAGTCAGTTGAAAATTCTGCAAAAGAGGGGGGGAGTAAAGGGTGTTTTCAAGCAATTTTCTGGAACATTTTTCATGTGCTTTCCAGTTGTGGAATATTGCCGACTTGAAGTGCATCGGAAATCGATCAAGTTGGATATAGCCGACAGATGGTTTGAGCGCGGGTCAGTATGAAATGCATAATTGGGGAATTCATTAAGAACGATTGACTTGTAGTTTTGGTTCGTAATTGCATAACAAGCCTACAAGGATTTTGGTTTGAAGATCATAGCAGGAATTTTCTGCTTTGAATTAAACCATCAATGATTCTCAACTGAAATGTGAATGTAACGATGGATGCTGTGGAGGCTATGTGTCGTTGGGAAAGTGAATGTCTTCCGTCGGCCAAGTTTCCTTAACACATTCCATCGGCATCTCCTAATCAAGATATTCCGTTCGTCTTTCCTTCCACGCTTAACCACACCACGCAAAGATTTCAACGTTGCCGAAAGCAAACCCCGATCCTCATCACAGGGTCACTTGAGCATTACAACTGGCATCATGTTACTCAACAAAGATGTAGGTCAGTCACTAATTTCCCCTTATTGTCAATAATACTTTCAATTTTAATGAAGCTCTACAATCTGTACGAGTGTATCTCTCTGAATAAAAATCACGTGATTACCTCAAGCTCCAGTCAACTTGGTGTTTGATACTCTTTCCACTATTATCTATCGATGCTTCAGTTTCATGACTCCTAAATCATTTCAACTTCACAATTTTTCTAGGCCTATTAGTTATCCTACTGTGCTATGCCATTGAGGCAACACTCAGTTGTCAGAGCTTGTACAGTTATTAGAACCAAGTTTGGTCTATCAATCTAGCATATACTGTCAACTTCGCCCCCTTATACCATTTATGTTGTATTGATATTTGAAAAATGAATTTTTATATCGAATTTTCTGATGATAGTGCTTAGCTATATCTACATCACGGGTGTTACTAGTGCCTTATGAGGGCCGGCATGTGCCAACCTACCACGAATGGATGAAAGATGAGGTAGGGAAACCACAGCTATCACCCATTCAAAGCAATAACCGAACTTTCTAACATATACCAGGATATCCAAGAAGCTACAGCTTCCGAGCCACTCTCCCTCACGGAAGAATACTCCATGCAAAAAAGCTGGCGCAACGACGCCGACAAGTTGACTTTCATAGCATGCCAGCCCTCCTCATCCACAACCCTAAGCAGCGTCGATGACAGTCCATCGCGCATGATCGGTGATGTTAATCTATTCCTGACTCCAGCAGATGAAGATGACGAGGGCTGTATCGGGGAGATCGAGCTGATGATTGCGCCCACCGCTCTGCGCCAACAGGGTTACGGCCGTGCCACCTTACTTGCTTTCTTGAACTACATCCAAATCAATCTCGAAAAGATTCTGGATGAGTATAAGGTCTCGCAGGACCAGGAGAAGATGAAGCTTCTGCAGTTGAGGGTCAAGATTGGGAGTAAGAATGTGAGCAGCATTAACCTTTTCGAGAGTGTGGGCTTCGTCAAGGTTTCTGAAAGCGCGAATTACTTTGGCGAGCTGGAGTTGCAGTTCGAAGGATTTTTGGGGGATGTGAGAATTGAGAAGCTTATGGAAAGGTTTGGGGTGGAGAATTACCGTGAGGTTGAGTATGCAGAGGTGTAGAGTAGAGTATGGGCCAAATATTTCCGAATTGATATTGTCGTTGTTCAGTCACTACCCAAACGGTTATTTGCAGATCTTAAACGAGCGAATCTTCTGGTATTATTTTCGAATTCGTATACGGTGGTGTTCGTCCCAGACTTTAATTAACTTCATTACATGGTGTTAATTAAGGTAGGTATTAAGCGTTTTCTATCTGCCACCTTCATGTCTTCGTTCTTTGTATATATTTCCAGAAAATTCCCTGAAACCTGAAGAATTATCAAAAATCATTTCATCCTTCCACATATTGTTCTACCACCTTGAGGGTTGTCTATCGCTTTTAATATTATACTGTCCTTGATCATTTTACTGTCCTCCACTCAACTATCCTCATTCATTCTACAATCCTCAGCCATATCAAGTTTCTCAGTTATCTCACAGTCCTCGGCCAATCTATCATTACCTATCATTCAACCCTCTTTACTCATTCTATTGCCCTTAATTGTTTAATCATCCTTTGCTATATTATCATTCTGAAAGTCTTGCTATTCCCAAAACAGCCCATTCACTAAAATCCGCTTTATTCTTCATAAATACTTTGCTCATATCGATCTTAGTCCTCTGACTACTTACACAAAAGGCATCAACTACCTTTCATAGCACTTTATCAAGTTCGCGAGCAAAGATGCCTTCTGCAGTTATCTCAATCATGGATAGTTCTTCCCCCAGGAAATATCGAAACACACAAAAAGCACTTGACAGCTCTCCCTTCGCCAAACTACCTTATGAGGTCCGCGAGATGATCTTCATCCACACCGTCAGCAGTGCCACTCCAATCGACAGATCCAATTCCAGCAAATGGAATGATATACCTAATCAAGTTAACATCTGTAAGCTCTTTAGAGATGAAAGCTGGCCCCTCTACTATTCTGAAAACGAGTTTCGTTTCAATAGCATCTATACTCTCTGGAAATATGCCATGTACGGTCTTGATATGCTACTTGACAAGAAATGGGAGCCACTTGATCCCCAACTTATCCCACTGAACATGAATCACTTACCACACATCCACAAGATTAATCTGGCCACGGAATCTTGCCCCTCCGCTAGAGATTGGCCCTATGGCGACCCAGCCTGGCAAAACAACTATTTCATTTGGGACGACATGACCGTCATCACGAGGTTTTCTGGCTTGACTGAGTTCACCCTCACCATCGACTGGGTGCACAGCAAGAACCCAGGTAATGATTCTATGGCTAAACGGCTACGTGGATTGTGGGAGCATGTGTGCGAAATCTTCGAGAGACATGATTTCAAGCTGAAGAAGCTGACTATCATGTCAGAGCCAACTAATCAGCGTAACTTCTTCTTTGAGGCGCCGCCGGGTGTGAAAATTGTTGCTGTTATGGGAGAGCGCGTTGATAACCGCTTGGAAATGGACCCTGTTTGTACTCTGATGACTAGAGAGGACAAGATCATTCGGCCTGGTGTCTACAGTTATGACTTCTATACGGGCGATAAGACAGTCTTACTGGGATAACTCCTGTCACAGTCTCTAAATGTGGCCGTGTTACTGAAATGTTTGCATCAGTGGGTTGGGTTTGGGTTTTTGGTTAATGGTTTGAAATACAGTTTTGTTTCCTATATTGAAGATTTTCCGAGGTTGCCATCCAGTGTGATGGCCTTTCATGTTTAGTCTACGAAATGTTAATATCTTGAGTGCATATAGATTAGCATAGTCTCCCTTTTCTTTATAACGTATCAATAAAGTGAAATTTGGGAGCTGGAATCCATTGATTGAAGACTTTACAAGCTTTAGGAGTGCTATAGTAAAATGGTGGTGGCTTCGTTCATAGTTTTATAGTTATCCATAACATATTTATCAAGAGTCGCATAGTTGTTGAAAGTGCCACGAATACCAAGAATAGTTGAGTGGGCGATTCCGAGAAATAAGCATAAACATGCATT
This sequence comes from Allantophomopsis lycopodina, assembly GCA_024752465.1. Lineage (NCBI taxonomy): Eukaryota > Fungi > Ascomycota > Leotiomycetes > Phacidiales > Phacidiaceae > Allantophomopsis > Allantophomopsis lycopodina. The sequence goes on from CP103001.1 coordinate 332,128, forward strand.
TACATGTTACACAACTCATAAATAACCCGAAATTCTATACACTTTAATTTACATCAATTTGAGATCTAACACCCCATATTCTTAAGAACTCTCGGCTTCCCGCCTAGATACACGAACGACAACGCACCCGTGACCCCACAAAGCCCGGCAAAGACAGCATTCATGTTTCCAAACCCAATGCTATCCCTTAGTACCCCCGCAACTAGTGGACCTATTGTCAATCCTGCACTAAAAACCTATACATTGTTAGCTTCACTCTCCTCATTGAATCTCCTTAGACAGCACTCAATTCCACTCACCATTGAATTAATAGCATAAAGCTGCGCATAAGGCCCCTCCACTCCAAACACGCTTTCATTATATTTGTGAAAGCTCTCTGCTACGAAGCTCGCCTCAACAATACTCGGTGCACTAATCAGTGCGAGTCCTACCCCGCAGAGAGCAAGAATAACACAAAATTTTACCACCTCGCTGACCCCACCTGCATGTGGTACTCTCAACAGCACAAGCACAGGCATCAGGAATACAAAGCCTAGTACGGCTGCTGGCTTTGGTCCATACCGATCAACTGCCTTGCCAGCCACTGATCCGAGCAGCAGGTAAGGAAGGATAAGAGGCACGAAGAGAAGGCCAGCTTGTAGAGCAGACACACCAAAAAGGTCCTGAGCTTCTGTTGGTAGTGTTGCATCGGAGACTGCGAGGAGGGTTGCCTGCGTGAAGGCTACAGCTTCGGCTGTCAGGCATCGTGGATCACAAAGGATATGCAGGATGGGAAAGGCGCTCTTGAGGCGTGAGGAAGACTTTATTTCCCAGCGGGTGGGTGATGCTTCGGCAGAATTGGGGAGTAGAGGAGAGTACTCGCCGATTTCAGCGTCTTCATGCTCTTCCCCCTCCTCGCCGGCGCTACTTTCCTCATCTCTTGCTTCTGGTGAGCATGAAGACGGAGGTAGGTACTTCAACGCGACTTTCTTCTCAATAACAGCAAGTCGCATTGCAAGATCAAGCCCCAAGATCCCGAGTCCCATACCAAAGATACCTCCATACCCGGCCTTCGCATAAACCAAGCCGCCCATAACTGGTGCTGCTACTTCGCCCACCGAAATGAATGAGAAGATGGTGCCGATCACCACACCTAGGCGTTTGCTACCGACAGTGTCAAGGATCAGCGCCAGACCGACGGTCCAGACGACGGCACCTGAGGTACCCTGCAGCACGCGTGCCAAAATCAGAATGGGGAGGGTACGGCCTAGGTAAAGGAGGAGAGTTGCGAAGAGAAGCGAGAGGAGACCGAGGAGAAATGGAACACGTCGAGAGGAGAGGCGATCTGCGAGAAGGCCAGCAGGCAATGAGAAGAGGACTGAGGCGCCAGCGTAGACTGCCAGAAGGAGGGATGTGCGAGATTGGATTTGGGATTGAGGGATGTGTAGGCGCGAGGAGAGGATGAACGGGAGTATGGGGACTATCAAACCATAGAGGAAGAGGTCCTGAGTGTGTTAGTTATTGTGAGTGATGGAGATAAAGGGGGTTTGAGATCCAAGAGCGTAATTTCTGAACTCAAAACCATCGTACGGCTTTGGTAAATTCACAGAGAATAGGGTTTCAATGATTGATAACTCTCTGGGTGATTGGGTGCCCCCAAAGTTTATCTTGTTATAGGATATCCTGGACTTACGGTAAAAAGTCCAATACCCACTGTGGAAAGGATGAAGAGGGTGTTGGAGCGCCATTTGAGACCAATTGGCGGCTTCTTATTACCAGCGTTTCCGCTCATTTTTGCGTGAGATTATAAGATCAGAAGGTAACCATTATTCCAGGAAAGGGCAGATGTAAGCGATAAATTAATTTTCTGATTGTAAAAATAGATGATTGTTTCTTTGAAAGTGTACAGAACACTTCAATTTAAAATTATCTTCAAAGATATTGAAGTTGAAGTCATATGACATCATTAAAATGGGTTACATTGTTTCAACACACTAAGTAGGGCGTCTTATTTTCGTCAACCCTCATAAATTGACTTTGTAATAAAACGATTGCTTCATTCAAACACTGAACATTTTTTATGCCGAATCGAAGGTTTAACCAGAAATAATCTATGTTAATTTATGTGATGTGTTAGTATATAATCAGCCCACATCATCCCATTTGTAAAGATATACAATTCTCTGCAGAGTTTTATCTGTCACTACCATCAATCATCTTAATATATCTGTACTTCCGCTTCAACCGTTGATTATAATTCCCAATTGTCAGATAACCAGTTAATGAATCTGAACACTTATAAATAAAATATGATAAACTACAATACTATTATAATTTTGACAAGTAATCTGAATACAACTATTCTATAATCTTTAATCCTTCTTTGAATTTGAGAAAGGAAACTCTCCCTGATGGGTGTCCTAACGCCATAAGTCTGTTCTGCACAGCTACACAGCTTGATCGATAGTCAGGAGGAAGCCAGAGAATATCTGAAGCCCCTTCTAGTATCCAAGGATCTAACACATATAGGGTATGCACATCCGATGAGAAGGCTAGAGGTTTGACCACGTCCGAGTGGCCCTCGAGCGTCTGCAGTACCGCTCCCGTCACCGCGTCCCAGAGCCGCATCGTGCCGTCTGAGCCCGATGCTACAAGCCGGCCATCCGGCGAGAAGGCTACAGAGTTGATCTCTTCCGAGTGGCCCTCGAGCTTCTGCAGCTTTGCTCCCGTCACCGCATCCCAGAGCCGTACCGTCGTGTCTCTTGAGCCCGACGCTACAAGCCGGCCATCCGGCGAAAAGGCTACAGAGTTGACCGCGGACGAGTGGCCCTTAAGCGTCTGTAGCACCGTTCCCGTCACCGTATCCCAGAGCCGTATCGTCTTGTCTATTGAGCCCGATGCTACAAGCCGGCCATCTGGCGAGAAGGCTACAGAGTTGACCGCGGACGAGTGGCCCTCGAGCTTCTGCAGCTCTGCTCCCGTCGCCGTGTCCCAGAGCCGCATCGTCTTGTCTGTTGAGCCCGATGCTACAAGCCGGCCATCCGGCGAAAAGGCTACAGAGTTGACCTCTTCCGAGTGGCCCTCGAGCTTCTGCAGCTCTGCTCCCGTTGCCGCGTCCCAGAGCCGTACCGTTTGGTCTCCTGAGCTTGATGCCACGAACCGGCTGTCCGGCGAGAAGGCTACAGAGTTGACCTCATACGAGTGGCCCTCGAGCGTCTGCAGCACTGCTCCCGTTGCCGCGTCCCAGAGCCGCACCGTTGCGTCGTATGAGCTCGATGCTACAAACCGGCCATCCGGCGAGAAGGTTACAGAGTTGACCTCTTCCAAGTGGCCCTCGAGCGTCTGCAGCACCACTTCCGTTGCCGCGTCCCAGAGCCGCACCGTCGTGCCGTCTGAACCCGATGCTACAAGCCGGCCATCCGGCGAAAAGGCTACAGAGTTGACCGCGGACGAGTGGCCCTTAAGCGTCTGTAGCACCGTTCCCGTCACCGTATCCCAGAGCCATATCAACTTGTCTATTGAGCCCGATGCTACAAGCCGGCCATCTGGCGAAAAGGCTACAGAGTTGACCGCGGACGAGTGGCCCTCGAGCTTCTGCAGCTCTGCTCCCGTCACCGCATCCCAGAGCCGTACCGTCTTGTCTTTTGAGCCCGATGCTACAAGCCGGCCGTCCGGCGAGAAGGCTACAGAGTTGACCTCATATGAGTGGCCCTCGAGCGTCTGTAGCACCACTCGCGTCACTGCGTCCCAGAGCCGTATTGTCGTGTCGTCTGAGCCCGATGCTACAAGCCGGCCGTCCGGCGAGAAGGCTACAGAGTTGACCGCGGACGAGTGGCCCTCGAGCGTCTGTAGCACCGTTCCCGTCGCCGTGTCCCAGAGCCGCATCGTCTTGTCTGTTGAGCCCGATGCTACAAGCCGGCCATCCGGCGAAAAGGCTACAGAGTTGACCTCTTCCGAGTGGCCCTCGAGCTTCTGCAGCACCGCTCCCGTTGCCGCGTCCCAGAGCCGTACCGTTTTGTCTCCTGAGCTCGACGCCACGAACCGGCTATCCGGCGAGAAGGCCACTGAAAAAACCCAGCCCAAATGGCCCTCGAGCGTCTGCAGCACTGCTCCCGTCACCGTGTCCCAGAGCCGTACCGTCTTGTCTCCTGAGCTCGACGCCACGAACCGGCTATCCGGCGAGAAGGCCACTGAAAAAACCCAGCCCAAATGGCCCTCGAGCGTCTGCAGCATAGAGTTCCAAATTTCTTGTACTTTCGGTTTTCCTTGAATCCAGGGTGGGATATCCTTCTGAAATCGATTCTTAACAATGCTGTTCTGGGGGACAAAGACTAGAGCCGAACAGTATAGTTGGAGTGGTGACTGTTTAATCACTAATCGGTTGTATAAAGCGAATCGCTTTGCATCGTGTATGAATGCGTGTAGATCGGGGCTTTTATCAATCTTGGTAGAGATTAGTCAGGCATTCTCAATACTGCTGTAAAAGTGCTCACCGAAATTTGAGTCTCTAAGGAGATTATTGCAAGAATTCCTTCTGATGTCTTTCCTATCCAACCGATGGCCTCAAGCCAGTGAAGAAAATGGTCTTGTAGGAATCGGTAAACTTGGTCATCGAGCTGAGCACCGCTTCTTTGAAGATGCTGAACCCAGTATATGCATGCATATCGAACTGCGGGGGGAATATGCTGCTCTAATTGACTTCTATCCACCTCGTGTACAAGTGAGCCTGGAAGGCGCAAGCCACATATATCCTTTCTCAGCTTTTCAGACATAATCCGTATACAACATTGAGCCAAAGCTTGGTGACGTTGCTTCTCATCCACCCAAAACATTTGATTATGGCATCTCCGCTTATCAAGGAGGAAATCTCGGAATGAAGTATGTGACAGGCGAATAGGAATTTCCTGATCGTTTGGAATGTTAAGAACTGAATATAAATACCGTAGCCTTAAATTGACTGTTTTTAAGGGAATACCAAGCAATACGGAGAGAGCGGTAGCAGAAAACGGTTCCAATAGGATAGCAAGAGACCCAACCACTTGCCTAAATGTTTCCGCTAGCTTATCCTTATGTTCTTGAACGCTCTTAAATGATTGCTGCAATATGTGAGTATATATATTGTCGAGTTCCAGTGTTGGTGATGTGAAATTGATGCTATTCTCCCGATTGTTATCAAGGTTGAATCTGTCACTGGTAAAGAGAAATTCGAGACGATCATCAGGTGGCCATTGTTCGTCACCTTTTATGAAACGACATACTGTTGCAGCATAAATAAACAAGCCTTCAGCTCTTTGTACTAACGCTTCAACTCTCTTGTCGCTGGGCCAGTCAGCATCAAGATCCTCAAAGGTCTCTCTCATCTCTCTGAAATTCTCTTGAAAGAAGATCGAAATGTCCTGATCGACGATATTCTGGAGTACATCCTGGAGGATAAGGTCGTGGTATAGAATCCCCGGCATCGCACGGAAGCCAAGCCGAATTGGGATCTCTGGTCTACTGGTGATAAAGACATAAAGTCGAGTTTGACTTTTCAGTTCCACTAGACATTTAAGGACAGTTCTGATGTCTTCATCCCCATCACACTCATCTAGGGCATCAATTACAATAACAAATGGTGACTGAAGAGAATTGGCCTCTAGTCTTGAAAGTGGGTGTAAGACGAGACGAGTCCATTGGTCATGGAGCGCTTTACTTGCAATTTCGCGGTCTTTCGCAATAGCTTCGCAGATGTGATCTTTGAGAATAGTTGACTGATTTGCTAATTGTGAAGCAATGGTGGTGAATAACTTGCTGGCATGGCTGATGTCTCCACTGCCTCTCGAGAAGAAGAAGCTTGCTCCTAATCGGTCTTCTTCATAAAATTTGCGTGCAATCGTACGGGCAATGGTGGATTTTCCAGTGCCTGCCAAGCCATTAAGCCAGAAGATACATCTTTCGCCATGTTTATCGGCCCATGAAATTATCTCTTGTAAGACGCTGGTGCGTGTATTAGGGAGGCAGATGGGGTCATGTTGGCGGACATATGAATTGAAGGGAGCATTCTGAGCAACCGGTAGAAGCCTAAGCGGATCTTCACGGTCTATAGAACGTTAATCCTCTATAATGTTTCTCTTTCACGTCTATGACAAACTGACTAATATTGTATATGTTGTCTCCGAGGTGGGCTCTTGCGCTACCCCCGACTTGAACGTTCTGGAATTGATGGCCAGCCAAAGGTGGACGTCCGTGGGGGCCTGACATTGGGAACAGCGATGGACTGTGCGCACAATGGCGTCTGGTTTAAACAGTAACACCTAGAGTAGTCATCAAGCACCAGAAGGTAGAGGCATAATAATAATGCCGACCCAAAATGTCACTATCAATAGAGTCACGGGGTTGTAGACTGGGCATGCTCTTCATCTGATTCTGCAATGAGTCGTGCAATGCCCAGATTCAGTGCTCCTCCGTGTGCTCCTCCGTTGTGCTCCTCCGTTGTGCTCCTCCGCTTGCACAATGTGCAATGCTGGGGTCTTGCTCACGGGTCCTGCTCACCACATTTCTTGGTGATGAGAAGAGCTGACATGCATAAGCTTGCCACTGATGATGATTGGTTTGGTGTGCATTCAATTCTACACTGCACAGTATCCTGCATACAAAGTCTTCTAGGGAGATGGTGAGTGCGAAAATAGCAGATCAATATTCTCCATCAAACCATGCCATTTCTCTGAATCGCCTCATCAATCTCTGCTGTTTTTCCTTCGCGCTGTCGCTTTGAGTTCGCGCATGGGAGCTCGCGGTACATAGTACCATGAGGTACAGATCGACTCGGCGATATCGATGTAGCCGCTCACCTTTTGTCTCGTCTCGACATGGAGACATCTTATTGGTGCGCCATCACTCAATCACAATGATTGCGCCCAGGGTCCCTGTCTGTCTCTGCTCGATACTGCATGTGCTCTCCAAATGCACCAACCAACCACCGACCCCAAATGCATCTCTTCCCCAGGTCCCTGTCAAAGTCTGTATGCATCTTCAATCCCTCAGCCAATGTCCGCTGTTGTTTCTACTGCTGCTCTTGGCCCATGCGACATGGCGGCGGTAGGCTGGGCGCGAAGTCAGCCTTGACTATTGGAGAACATCCTCTCCCCGCCCTTCAATGTGCTGTTCAGAAGTTGCACTCGGTACGGAGGATTTTTGTAGGTGATAATTTTCTCTTTAGTTAATTTCTGGTTCTGAGTAAGAGTTTTCTTATTATTTCTTCATAATGATTGTTGATTTCAAAGGGTCATTTTTTGGGATCAAGGTTGATGGCGGATGAGAGATCTGCATCGTCGAGCCGGTAATCCAGCCTTGTCAGCATCATCTTGGGGAAGTCTCTTGCAAATCCTCCGACGGGGGACAAATGATTAGAGTACATCTTGGCGGACATCTCGCACCTTTCTCCAGCATAGCGTCTATTTTGAGCTCCGACAAGCTGTTACCGGTTGTGATCCTCCAACCGCCGGCCTTGTCAAGACACCTTGGTTTGCCTCGACCTGCATCTCATTGGAAAGCTCCCACCATCTTGCTGGTACACCCATACAGAGCACTACTCATAGCGCCCTCATCTCCCTCGAATATCGAGGTATTCTAAAATAAGACTTCACAGAGTGCGAGCACCCTACACAAAACTGAGCATCGTCCCATCCATTTGCATTCCTCTGCTTTTGTCAGTAGCTGGTCTCTTCGGTTTTTTATTTCTTCATCTTCATATCGCCCGACAAGAGTATTACTCTGTGGGCCTTATCTTCGACATCACCAGTAGAGCTGTTATACTTTTCTTTTCAAATAGCCTTGATTTTTTGGTGCCTCACATGTTATGGCTTCTCTAGGTATGTATTCTTACATTGTAGAGACATCGGCTCTCCACCCAATCTTATCATGCTGACATTGCCATGAAAGCCCCAAGGAAGAGGCCCGAGCCTTTATCAAACACAAGAGAACGCAATTCATCAACATCATCATCAGAATCATCACTCAAAGTACCACGGACTCCAAGATTCGCCGAGGCCACAGCGGTCTACTCGCCTGTTGAACCATCAGAAACCGGACGATCACCATTTGAAGATCCACCAGAGACGATGTCACAAACAAACCACCAGGTGCCTCAATCACAACCTTCGGATATCGGCTTTGGATACATCAGTCAAAATGAACCGTCGCGGCATGATCAGGGAGTCGAGATTCCACAAACACCAGCTTCGCCATTGAAAAGTGCGATGAAGGTGCCTGGAACTCCTGGAAGAAAGATTGATAACCCTTTGAGCCCGACATTCAGAGAGGAGCAGATTCTTGAGAAGCAAGAGGCGATGACTGATGTAGAGCAGGCGAAAGACTTGGTAAGTAAGACAACAAACATATGAGAATACTGTTACTAATAGCCTTCTAGAAAGTTAAGACTAGAGTCAGAATAGCTAAACTTGTTCTTCGTTGCGTCAACTTCAGTTGCAGTCTCATCGTTCTCTCCATGCTCTCCGCAACTTTCACCATCTTCAATGCCACCAAAACCCTCCCAACTCGCAACAATCTACCAGCCTGGGCCGACGGCACCAAGACATGGCCTCAATATGTTTGTCTGGTCGTAGCCTGCATATCCCTCGCTCTATCAATCATCATTCTTTGGGCCTACTGGCGTGGTGGCCATAGGCGGGCAGAGAAGACAGCAGTCTATTATACTCTCTTCGCAATCGGCTTCTTCATCTTCAATACAGTCATGTGGGGTTTTGCCGCTGGAATTCTTCAAGGAGCAAAAAACTCAAGCAACAACAAGGATATCTGGGGCTGGTCGTGCGTCGACAATAAGCGTCGACAGCTGTTCCAGGAGAAGGTCGACTACGCACTTGTCTGCCGCCTCCAAGTAAGCCCTTCATCCCCTAATTGTATCCTATATACCTACTAACCTCCCATCTCAGTCCTGGTCCTTAGTCTGCTGCATCATCGAAGTTGTAGTTGAAACAATCACCATCCTGCTTTACAGCATTGTCTTCTACCGTTACTGGTCGAAGCGCAAGCTGCGCAAGTCAATGGACATCCGCGACCGCGCACGTTCCGATCTCTACCTCGCCCAACTCCGCTCACAATCCGCTCCAAACACCCCAGGCTTCGGCCCCCTCTCACCTTCCTGGTCCACAGCCGCCAAGTCTCCCCGCTTCCCAGCCACTGCCTACTCCAAGGGCTTCGACTCGGCCGGTGATGCCGAGGAGGGCAATGCCTACCAGCCCGGCACGAGATTCGTCGAGGCCAAGCCCAGCATGTCCCAGCCAAGCAAGCCTTTCACCCTTCAAGCTCCTCCCATTAAGCTTCATGGCGCTACGCCAAAGTCGAGTCCGGGTGGCTTGAACTCTGCTTCTCCAAGCACCTTCGACAACTCTCCGAAGGAGCGCCGTGTTGAACATGCTCCTATCGCACCCGGTGAACAGACTTATGAGGCTGTGCCTATCCCAGGCTCATATGCTTCTCCAGCCCATATGTCATAGTAGTTTGCTAGTTTCTTAGACAAGCTGTCGGTGCTGGAGAGAGAGAGCTGAGAGCTTACAGACTGGAAGGTAGTCTGAGTGTTTCAAAAGTAATAGGGAGTTAAGAGATGAGATGAGAGATGATGTGAATATTTGACGATCGTTCTTTGTCAGTGAGAACTTTGGGAGAGAAATTGGGATTGGACTGTCTGTGGAGGCGTTGGGTATATCAATGTGTGCGATTCTTTAAACTATATTCTTGACGCTCGTTTCTTCTTTGTTAATGTGGGGAAGTGGAATTTATTTTGGATTACTCCAGTCTTGTATTTGTATGCATATGTGACGATTGTGCTTTAAGTGAATTCATGTGCATGTGGAAATGATATCTGAAGTCTAAGAAATATGAAGTGTTATTGTAATGGCTAGCTACAGCGAAGTCATAATCGAAGTCATAATACGGGCCCATTGTGTACTTTTGATTCACAAGGAATTGTCCACATATATTCGAGTGATATATTGTATAGCATATTTCTGCTTTGTCGACCAAAGCATGAGGCTGCAAGGCCATAAGAATTACAAATGGTGGAGAGGTTAATACCGTAGGTAGATGACAAGGGATATTGTCACGAGATCTGCATCTACATCTGGGCTGAGTTATGTTGAAAATCGCACTAGCATAACCAAAAACTGTCACTTTATGGTTACGCAAAGTTATTCATTTATGGGGGACCTATTATTTTTTAAAGGGTTTGATTATAGAATAGTAGATAAGGTATTACTAATCTATTTTTCAATACCACAAACAACGTTCTCCTAATTTTATACACCAGGTGGTTGTGTTTACATTCGCTTTCAAATCATCAGAACACATTATGCCATTACAAATAAACAGACCCATATTGATTAATCACATGCCTATATATGAATACCAAGGATGATTCTATTTAAGTATTGATAAATGATGTTGGGGACCAAGTCAGACTGACAGTCAGCTGACAGATTATGCCTATATCAACCACCCTTGATATAAATTCAATGTTAATAATCACCACTGATCCTTAGGAGGATTTCCTTTAGGTATCTGAATTGAGCCTCTCCCTTTGTTGCTCTGAAATACCCAATACGGAGTCTGGAATTCTCCGACGCACTCTTGGGCACTCATTAATCAATGGCATCTTGGCGTGCCTTGCTTCCCATCGACTCGTAGGCGACAGGTAGCTATAATCTAGCCCCTTTGGCTTTAATAAGCAGGTAGACTACCCTGAGAACATCTAATTATGAGACGTGAAGATATGCTTAAGAGCTTTGACTTAAGGGAGATAGGGAGTATCTATATGATGTCCCACAAGCCTGAGCATATCAACTTGAAACTCAAAACTATGAGGACGAAATTGATTTTCTCAACCAGAAAACAAATAGACTCACTCATCCCCACTCTCTCACAAGCTCCACAAACTTCAAGTTCGGCGCATTCCACCCATCCTTCTTCAACTCAACCAATTTATCAAAAGTATCGACAAAGTCTCTTTCCCTTGGACTCTGACCCAGCCGCTCATCCATCCACGCCATGTCTTTCACCTTCTCAACCACGTTCTTCCCCTTCCCGTCAAGCACATAAACACCCCAGCGATTGTCCTGCATGACCAATAGTTGCTCCAGTCCCGTGAACTGTACCGGCAAGCAACGCAGCCATAGCCTTTGCGCGGGAAGATCAAATCGCCAGTGAGCATCAACATCAACAGCCAGGTACTTGACTTGCTTCGTCCAGCGGCGATCAGAGGAGTTGCGAGGTATGAGACCGCCAATAAGCTCCCATATATCTTTCAGTAATGCATCGAAGTACAGGATATCTTTACTGAAATCAAAGAAGATTCGCGGTATTCCATCCGCCTTGACAGGTTTGGCGCTTGGAACGTCTTCCACTTGATCTCTTACCATGCGTATCTTTCGCATCGAGTCTTTTGCCAGAGAAAAGGCGAGCTCATAGTGTGCTAGCCCTACTCGCCGCGATTCCTGGCAAATGTGCAGGAGGTTGGGGATAGGACACGCAGACCACGTACGTCTAGATACGGGGTTGAGGCGGATGGAAACGACACGCGCATCGGGGATACTGAGTTCCCAGATCATCCAGCGAAGTTCTGTAGGGAGGGAAGTGAAGTTGGTTTTATGGAACGGTTTCATTATTGTGCCTTTGCTTGACAAACCCTTCGAGCTGGGTGTTGGTTTGTGCCTCTTCACTTCATTGTCCTTCATACTGCATGAATGAATGTTTGTTTAAAATGGATTGATGTGCAGGAATTAGAAAGCCATATAGGTTTCATATGAGAAACCGAGATTGTTGAAGTTGTTGATAGATACGACATTGATACTCGAGATCGGATGTTGTTCATCCAAACGCCGATGCACCGCTGCTTAACAGCATATCCCTGCCGACAAGGCCGCTTCTACTAATAGCTCTGGAGCTTCAAGTACCACGCAGCAGCTCCCCTAACGCATCCTGCCAATCCCCCAAATTTCCAATCGCATTTCACATTCAACCCACAAACCGCCAATATGGCCCCTCTCACCAACTTCGTCACTCGTTTCCGTCCTTCCCTTTCCTCTTCTTCAAAAGCAATTCGTTTCACAGCTCTCCCTAAGACCCCAATTGTGCGCCAGTCTCTCGCACGCCGCTCGTACGCCTCCCAGCGCGGTCAGAGCAGCCCCATCACCATCTGGCCATTTATCGCCATCACACTCGCCGGTTCGGGTCTGTACGCATTGATGGTCAAGCAAAGAACCGGTAAGTCACTAGAGATCTTTTCCCCACATCAGGGCAGCCAGCAACTCGCCGCCAGTCGAGAGCGAGGCCGGTTGCGCGCATGAATCGCAAGAATTTCGAGAGCCGCTTTAAGGAACCCGCTATCGCTATCGCGGTACATAAGAGCTCCAGCTTCCCTGTTTCATCCCCTCCCCTCAATCATCACTTCTCCCTATCTCAGCAACCCCAACCTTTTCAACGGTCCACTGCTCCAGATAAAAAAAAACTAACGACCCTCCTCATCGCAGACATGGCCCAAGCATCCGATTCCTCCAAGCCCTCCGGCCAAATCGCCGCCCCCTCCAAAGACTCCCCTACCTTCTCGCCAGCCAATGTCACAACCCTCTTCGTGCTCGGCGGTCCAGGAGCCGGCAAGGGCACGCAATGCGCAAACCTGGTGCGCGACTACGGCTTCACACACTTGTCAGCTGGCGATCTGCTTCGGGCGGAGCAAGAGCGACCAGGCAGTGAGTTCGGCGAGCTGATCAAGGACTACATCAAGAACGGAGCGATTGTGCCGATGGAGGTGACAGTGCAGCTCCTGGAGAACGCCATGCAGGCGCAGATTGACAGCGACAAGAGCGGCAAGGGCAAGTTCTTGATCGACGGGTTCCCACGAAAGATGGACCAGGCGCTCAAGTTCGAGGAGACGGTGTGCCCGGCTAAGTTTGTGCTGTTCTTCGACTGCCCCGAGGAGGAGATGGAGAAGCGCTTGTTGAAGCGTGGCGAGACCAGTGGGCGCACTGATGATAATGTTGAGAGTATTAAGAAGCGCTTCAAGACGTTTGTCGAGACTAGCATGCCGGTTGTGGATTACTTTGAGAAGGAGGGCCGTGTTGTTAAGGTCAAGGCTACAAAGCCACCGAATGAGGTGTACGCTGAGGTTAAGGAGAAGATTGAGTCGAGACTGGGAAAGAGCTTCCGCAAGCCACTCGATAAGTAAAGGGGGGAGGAAGAAATATAGTGAATACATATACCATAGAACGATAATATCTATATCTGGCATTTCAATATACATGGTTCATTTTGCGGGCACTTTTGATAGCTGACACTTGACACGCGACACTTGATACATGACACTTGACTTTGTGTGTACTTGAAATCATGCTGGGAATTTTCCTACAATACTTTTTTGGCATTCCAGTCCTTTTCCTAGACTACCTGATGCGCAACGCAATGCAAACCTGATAAAGAGAGAGAGCCATCTAAAACGCCTTGATCTATTCCATGATATCGACGGCCTCGCGCGGGGCACCGTTCCTTCGTCCAGCACCCATACCGGTCATGCCATTCACCTTCTTCTCGGCCTCGTGCTGCTCACGCTCCTTCTGCACCTCAGCAGCCTGTCTCTCCCGTCTAACAACGTCCAAGACGCCTCTCAAGCTCTCCTTCCACGTGTCCAATCGTGTGGCAACCTCTCTCCATTGCTTCTCGCCGAATACTCTGTATGTGGTGCGGTGGATCAGGAAGACCTGCTTCTGCTGGGAGAGCTTGCCCTCAACGAGTCCGGCGCGGATGACATCGATCACCCACATCTCAACGTCCTCAGATGGGATCTGAAGGGCCTTGGCAATGCGCTTGTATTCGAGCTCGCGGCTGTTGGTGCTGGCGGCCAAGCTGGCGAGGGTGAGGAGGCGCATCTTGCGGTGCAACTTGCTGTTGTCGAGGTCCTCCTTCTCGAGGAAACCATCGTGCTCATCGTTGAAATCGTTGTAGTCCTCAAGCTCCTTCTCAGATACAATGTCGAGAAGTTCCGAGTGGATTGGGTGCGAGTCGGAAAGCGCCTGGATGGTTGGGAGGGAGGTCAGGTCGTGGAAATCGTAGTGGGTTGGGGAAAGAAGGGCGGCCTTGAGGGCCTTGAGGGAGACCTGCTGGGCCTTCTCGGAGGAGACCTCGGAGGCCTCGAAGGTGCGGAGCGATCGGAGGGTGTATTGGTATGATTGCCTGTAAATTCATCAGTTCTAAGTCCCCTACAAAATCTATTTCCCTGAACGTACTCTGCCTCTCCAGCATCCTCTGCAACCTCAGCGATCTTCTGGAAAAGATCACGCTGCTCCTCAGCGTCAATTTCCCATTGCTGGATCCAGGTATCGAGGTTCTTCAACTGTGGGCGCAACATCTCGAAGAGACCACTGGTTCTAACCATATCGACAATGGCCTTGAAAACATTGAAGCGGACCTCGTTTTCGGTGCTCAAAAGGTTGAAGAGGGTCGAGAGAACGGAGAGGGCGAGACCGTGACCGTTGATTGGGGAGGAGGAGACTGGGTGCGAGAGGTTTTCGCAAACCTTCTGCAAGAACATGTTGACATTTGGTGACTGAACGATGAGGTAGATGAGGAGGTTGTAGGCGGCCGTGAATTCCTTCTCTGGGGCTGAGTTGAGGGCAATAGAGGCGATCACGAGCTTCTTGAGGGCGTCATCCTTCTTGTTCTCCTCGAGGAGGGTCTTGATCTCGGCGCGGACTCCGGATGCCTCGTCGACCTTCTTGACGTTGTCGATGTAGCCGGCGAGCTCATCGGCAAGATCTTCAAAGGATCCGTCGATGAAGACGTACTGAGATTCCACAGCCATGGTGACGGTTTTCGCGGGTATATTAAGCGGTGCGTCGTCGAGTGAGGATTTTTGCGCGACGTCCGTGGCGAGGGTCGTGGGTGGATGAGCGGCGGTGAGGTGGAAGAAGTTGTAAGGTAGTCACACACAATCTACTTCGTCGATATCCATCTTCACGAATTGTGCGCCAAGCCAAGATTTCGTGGGGCTGTTGGCCTGAGGCTAGATTCGCAGAACTTAACCTTGTTGGAGTTAGCCCCCCGGCCCTATCGAACCAAAATATGTCCCAAAGTGTGAGGCTCGAGATGGATCAGAAGAGCATATATTTTCTTTGGCTAAAATTCCCTACTACTTCCTCAAATAATCCTCTGACTATGTCAATTTTATTCTTGAATCAAGATAATTTTGCCATCTGAGCAGAAGATCTACTAGTCCTCACGAACGAAGAAAATCTAGAATGTTAAGCGGAAGTCCCCGAAAGGGTAGTAGCAAACTGTACAAGATCTGTAGATTTGTTATAAAAATATTATAGACAACACGATGCTTGATCAATTGCTTCAAGAAGTGTTCTTCATATCGTATACATTTTCGTGTTATCCTACAAAACCCTATCCAATGCAGCCCATGCAGTCCAGGGTATCATGCTCCATCCTAGACATAAAATGTAGACCCAAACCCCACGCTATGCTAAACAAACAAATGCAAATGTAAATTCTACAATCCATCACCACCGAGAATACTCTTCAAAATCCCAGCACCCAGTCCCTCCACAGCCTGCTCAACCTCCCTCTCGCTAACACAGCTCCCAACCCTCTTCTCATCAGGCCCAACGGCCCCAAAGCCAACCCTCCTCTTACTGGGCGTAGCCAGACCAATGAAAGACCCGTTCCTCCCGTCAACAGCACTAATCAACGACAGCGTCTCCAAACTGCCAACCACATCGCGGAACTCCGTGCTGGTGAGCGGGACGAGAATAGAGTCGTGTGTGCAAAGCATGCAATAAGTCTCATACAGGGCTTTTACTGTTGGTGCGATGCTGTTAGACTTAGATGGCGTAGCCATCACATTTGCAGCTGCGCGACGCTTCTTTTTCTCCAGAGCAACCAGAGCGCACAAAGCGGCCTTTTGTTGCAAGTTCAGGGCCTTTAGGCGTTGAGAAGCGCCATTGCTGAAAGCTGCAGAACTGATCTTGTTCACGTGAGCAATACTAGCTCGAGGGGCATTCTCTGCTGTGATTGTTGCCAGAGACTGAGCGAGGGTTTTGCGTTGTTGGGTCTTGGCTGCGAGACCTGGGGCTGAGGATGCGAGGTTCAAATTCTCTGTCAGTGGCATCTTGGATGGACTGTTCTGGAGAACGGCCTCGTCTAGGGCCTGCTGGTGCTTCTGCTTCGTTTCACTCTCGATCAAGTCAATCGCCTTGCGGCAGATGTCAAATGCCTTTCGAAGGTCTCCTGTCTGACTTGAGACTTTTCGTGAGCAGAGTTCAATAGCTGCTGGATGCAGAAATGGAATGTACTTTGGATCAGCACATCCAACTGGAAGTAGAGATCTCAAACGCTCAATAATGACAGTCTTGATCTGAGTCGCATTGTATGGAAGGAAGGGAAGAAGTTGTGGCTTCAAATTTCGTGCCTTGAGACGTGGAAGAAAGCGATCAGTAAGATCCAAAGCATTGGCGATTCCAAGAAGAATCAGATGGGACGATTTTTGGAGAGACCATTCGAAAAGCTTGTAAAGGACCTCGAGATCCAGTGTGAGAATATGGTCGATTTCGTCCAGAGTGATCAGGTATAAAGGTGATGAGCGATCCTTTGGTATAAACATATCCTGAAGAGCCTGCATCTCATCGCCATCCTTGATCTCTCGGCCCTCACACAAACTTTCCAAAAGCGTTCCGTAAACATCTGTCGAGGTCTTCATGCTCATACAATTGATGTATGCCTTTCTCACGTTCTCGGTGCTCTCAAATTCCTCTGTAATCTCATGCACAAAGGCACTCTTTCCTGTTCCTGGAGGACCGCTGACATATGTACAACCACCACACGTTGATTCTATGCAATTTTCGACAAACTCGACAAGCTCCTTTCGCTCAGCTTCCCTGCCAATCAACTTTCCTGGGTCTGAACTTCGTGTAAACAGCTGTCTCGCCCGGTTGTAGACTGTCATAATCGAGACACTCGGTGTTGTTGGAGTTCGAGGAGTGCGAGGAGTGAAGGCTTTCCCGGTCACAGTGACGCGGTGTCGCGGAGTAGTTGGCGCCTGTTTCGACAGGGCATCGCGGTGTCTTGGAGTTTGAGGAGTTGCAGTTTGGACGACTTTGGAGGTCGCGTTATTGTTCTTGCTGATGTTGAAATGCGTCTTGATTAATGTTGGTGATAATGCGACGCGACGCTCAGCAGCTCCATGTTTCGCGGGAGAGGCCTTTATGGGAGTTGTGTTGGCCAATTCGTCCAATTCCAACGCATCCTTTCTTGTTCGGCGGGTTGGACGTGTGACGAAAGGGTTGTCATTCTCATCGGTGATCTTTTCTGGCCGACTGGGACGTTTTGCGCGAGGAAGTTCTGGAGTGGTATCTTTGAGCAGAATTAGTAAAAAGAAAGCAGAGCAGTAGAAGAGGGATGTTTATCTTACCAGCATCTCGAGAACTTCTCGTCCGCTTTCCAAGGACAGTAGCAGCCATTATATTATGGAGATACTGTGGAATGAAAAGGAAATATCGGTCGTTGAATATTCGAGGGTGAGGTTGTTGATGTTGACATTGAGAGAGAAGGGAAAGGCGCCATTAAGAAAAGGCGGAGCTTTGAGAAAGCTTTACGCGTAAATCGCGAAAGACACGATGGGACGAGACATGACGCGACACGCGTAAAGTGCAGCGAGAGAGTGATTTGCTAGTGCAGTCGAGTCGAGTCGAGAGTGTGTCTCGGCTGGAGGTTCGGACCGCAGAGGAAGGATGTTCAAGCTGAGACCATGGAAGACTCAGCAAGCTCTTGGCCTTTTGGTGTGCAGTGGTGCATTGGTGCATTTGGTGCATTGGCTTTTTATTACTCGACTGACAGCCGTTAACTCATCACCATACAATACAATTCTTCTCATGCCACTACCGCACACTTACCACACTACTGTTACAGTGTAACGAGCGACTTACGCATAGGAGTGGGATGTACTCCACCATGTTTTCATCTATTTTTCATGTATGTATACATATGTGTATACATATGTGTATATACATGTATACATAGGATATACATAGTACGCATAGTACGCATAGTACGTATGCATCGTACACATAATACATTGTGCATCGACTACATCTACTACTTATTGTACCTTACATACGTACACCTACACGCATAAACATATAAACACATACACACACATAATTACACTCCCTTTTTTCTTACTCTAGGTATCGCCACAGTATTATAAATCTGGATGATTAGTACGGTAGGTACTCACGGTATTGTATACTTAACTCTCTATATTATCTTTATTACTATCCTAGGTACTCCTACTACTCTTGCCACTCTTACTCATCTCATCTACCTCACCCCTACCCAATATCATTACATTTCTACTTTCAATCCCATACCCTCTCCCCCTCCAATACGCAAACAAAAACTCTCTTTTGTCACGAGCTCTCCATGCGCCCTTGGGCTGCAACTCCACATCACTGCTTATTGCCTATCGTCTTCTACGCGCTGAGCTTCAAGGGTTGCATGGGCCTGCAGGCTTACCCATTGGCTGCCCATCGCCAATATGCATAAGCGCCAGCATCATCAGTCCGTGGGGCCAAGAATTCCCATGTAATGTAGAACGACCGGGCGTGCGGGCGCAAAGTTCACTCTTCTCATAGCTTTATCATTTCCTGCATCTAGTACTCTTTTCCTGTGTTTCTTCCGATCCCTATCTTTTCAGCTTCCTGATACTTCCCGTCCTCTGCTGGCCTCTTTTCTGGCCCTTTCAATTCATCCTACCCAAAATCTCAACCCCGCACTCTCAGCCGTATCGCCTTGCAAGAATTGACTGCAACTTGCTTCCTACAGAACTTGTACACTTCTGTTGGCCATCGTATTTCGACCTGTCTTGCGGCGCAGCGATCTGCAGGTACTGCCGTAACCTAGCCTCATCTCCAACTTTCCATATTTACAATCTCGACATTCATCTAGCAACATGGCTCGCCGCCGAGGCAATCACGATGATGAGCTTTTTGCATCCGACAGCGATGGTGATAGTCCTACTGTTCAGCCTTTGAGGATCAGCAAAAGTCCGCCCCCACAGAATAATGTTGCCTCAAGCCGACAAAATGGTTATCCAGCTCCCAAACATTCTTTCCCATTGCCACCAGGCGCATCGAGTTCGGCGCAACCTCTCCCATACCCAGAAGATGATGAGCCATATCATTATACCCCTCCGCCGAGCAATCGAGCACGCAAAGTTTCACAACCCGAAGATCGCAGACCGACCCCAGACAGGAACGGACAAAACTCATCGATGAACTTACGATTTGGAGGAAGTCCCACAGAAACAAAAGGCCCTCGCCTTGCTGAGCGACGAGGGAATATCCCAAAGCCTTTGCCCGAGTCGCCGGGCCCCGACTTACCAGACAAAGAAGACGACTCTGACGAAGATGAGCTATTTGTTCGCCAACCTGTCCGTCATCGCCGTGATTCAGACACAAGACCTGCGGCAGAAATTCATCCAGTCCATGATAATCGAGCCTGGGTTCCACCAGCTATTCCAGACTCGGGCAGAAATAATACCCCGGCTCATCTAGTAGCGCCTACTCCAACTGGCATGAACAGATTTGCTTCGACCGCCTCCGTATCTACCACAAGAGCTACAAGAGGTTCGCCACCTCCACCAGAAACTCCTATCATTGGGCCAGGTGAAGCGGATGGGGGCATTGAAGCTCGTTATGCCGCCGCTGGCATTGCTGGCACGGCAACTTTGAGCAGTCTGCAGGCGCAGAATGGTGCTGCTGCGCAAAGGCAGCATCAATACAGGCCTCCTCCTGTTCCCCAACTACCACAAAGTCCTCCAGCAACACAGCAAAATGCCCCACGTCGTCCATGGACCCCAACAGAATCTCCAGAGTCCCAGCCACATGGACCACCAACAGTATACCAAGGCGCAAACCAATTGTCTGAACAGCAGCAGCAGCAGCCTCTGCAATCACCGCGTCAAAATCCCCATGAAGGATTAGAGCGGGATTTCCAACGTATGCAGATGTCTGCATCGCCTCCACCAGCGTACTCGAGTGTCTCAACCCCCGGTCATCCAGCAAATGGGACGGGTGCAAATGGACACCCTGATGAGAAGAGAAATACCACAATCACAGTAAAGCCAAATATACAGGTAGCATCACCTTTAAGTTCCCCTGCACTTCAACATCCTGGCCATCCCGCCTTTGCAAATGACCCGAGGCCAGGGCCAGCAACCACCCAGCCCGAAGCTCAACATCCAGCTGCTGTACAGCAGCAGTATGCTATTGCTGGTCCATCTCAAATTCAGAATCAGAATCAGCCTCTGTCCCCACCTCCCCTTCCTGAAGGATGGATGTCGCACTTGGATCAGAATTCTGGACAATATTATTATATCCACCGCGCCACTCAAGCAACGCAATGGGAGTTTCCAACAGGACCCACACCAAAGAATCATGATGCAGCACCATTATCTCCGGCAATCTCTACTTATGGAAACCCATTGGGATCTCCAGGCCTCAGTACTTATGGCAATCCAATGGGTTCTCCTGGCTTTAGCGCTTTTAGCAAACAGCCAATGGGATCTCCAGCGTTTCCTCATACCCCAGGCTATGCTGAGAGTATCATGAGCATCACTTCACAAACCCCAACAACCGGATTTTTCGGTCCTCCGCAAGAAGGAGCCGACTTGTACAAAGTCGCACCTACAAATGGTGTATACTTTGGGCCATACCTTAGATATACCAACATGGATCTGGCACGAGGTGTCTGGCTTGGGACAATTATGCTCATCACAGACTGTCCTCAGCCACCCACCATTCATATTCATCAGAGTGTGGATCTTTCTCCCAACCCGCGGCAACTGCAGGCGAATCCTATCTATACCCATCGACGCTGGGTCTTCTATCGCTACGATATTGACCTGCAAATGGGCGAAAATGGTAGTGATAAGTGGACTTATGCCATTACATCACATTTGGGATGCACCCGCTATGAATTCCTAGTTGCAGGTAGAAACGAGAACAACTGGCGACTTATCGCCCACTCTGGGAATGATTTTGCTGCTAATACGTCAGCGAAGGATCGAGCTCGTCTTGGTGGTGTAGGTGTCATGTGGAAAGATATATTACAAAAGAACGATGAGTGTGGTGGCTTTCACGTTCAACTCGGCCTGGGAAGTCAGGTGTATGGTGATCGATTGTGGAAGGAAATTCCTCTTTTGAAGCAGTGGCTTGCTATGAGTGGAAAAGATAATCGGAAAAATGCGGCGTGGACAGCTCGCCATCAGGAAGATGTTTCTCACGCCTACTTCCACTACTATACCAGTCATTTTGATCAGCCAAGTCTGAGAGAGGCATTTGCTCGGATACCTCATGTCTTGCAAATTGACGATCATGATGTGTAAGTAACTCCTAATAAGTTGAGATGATTGCGCTGACAATAATTTAGGTTTGATGGTTTTGGATCATACCCAGAATACATGCAATCTTCGAATGTGTTCAAGAGTATTGGTCGTATTGCCGTTGAAATGTACCTTCTCTTCCAGCACCACACAACCTTGGAAGTTCTGCGAAATGTAAGCACGGATACAGATCTGTTTACAATTACAGGTACTGGATGGCACTTTGTCAAATACCTGGGTCCTGCAGTTGTTGTTGCTGGTGCTGATTGCCGGTCTGAGAGAACACAGCAACAGGTCATGGCAGGACCTACATATCAAGGATTGTTCCCAAAAATCGCAGTTCTGCCTCCTAGTGTACAGCATTGTATTTGGATGATTTCAACCCCACTTGTTTATCCAAGACTCGAGGGTGTAGAGTCAATCACTCATACTATAGCTTCTGGCAAAAAGGCTGTTACAGGCACCTATAATTTATTGGGAAAAGTAACCAGCTCTGTTGCAGGAGTAGTGGGAGGAAAGGAGGTAGTACAGTCTGGATTCACACAAGTAAAGAAAGCAGTTGGCAAGTCGGGTCTTATGGGCAGTGTTTTGAACCCCTTTGGAGATCTCGATATTGCAGACGAGTATCGCGATTTGTGGACACACGAGTCTAAGGATCTGGAACGAACATACTTCATCCGAACACTGCAAGGAATAGCTCAGCAGAAAGGCATTCGGATGACATTCTTATCCGGAGGTAAGTTTTCTTCACCCTATAGCAAAAAGAAAACATACTAACAACCCACACAGGTGTGAATTGCTGTGGAGCAGGACTCGTCCACGACCCCTCGCGTCCCTCGGACCACAAAACCATGTACCAACTAATTACCTCCTCCGTCGTCGCAGCGCCAATGTCGGGCTACGTAGCCAAGCTCCTGCACAACAACAAGATCTTGTACGTGCCAGCGAACGGCACCAAGTCCACACACGCCGTCACCGACACCAAGGAGGACATGATGGAGATCTTTATAACCGAGGCCAACGGCACCGCCCGCGATATGAAGAAGCTAATGCCCAGACGTAATTATATCGCCATTGTGGCTTTTGACCCTGATGCTCTAATGGGCGCCTCACAGTCTGTTACTGGCAGCAATGGCAGCACCGGTAGTGGGCAGGGTCTGGGTGGGCCTAAGTTGAGTCTCGCGGTGGACTTTGTCGTCCAGGCGGATAATAATATCACGACGCCGACGAAATACGGACCTGTGATTGTGCCTGGTCTTGAATTCGGACGGTGATTTATTTACGTTTAGGCTTTGAGGCTACCTTTGGATTTCTGCTTTTTTTCTCTGAGCGATTTGCAGGCGTTTTGTGGAGGCATTTGACCATTTCCAGCCATTTTCACGCATAGATATATTTATTTGAAACTTATTTTTTTGATTGATTGATGGAAATGCAATATAATTAATTTTTGCAATGGTGCTTTTTGATGCTACTGTATTGGATATATGGTTTGTGAATTTCATTGCGCTCCCTCTCATCTACTACATGAGCTGCGTTCCCCCGCTTAATCCTCGATGTCGAAGAACAGCTTCTTGAGCTGGGCGGATGTGTCATCTGGGTTGACAACGGTGTGGCCAATTGTTCTTGGGTCTTCGTAGATCTCATAGTCGTTGCCGCCCTCGTATGTCTTGTCACCGAAGAAGTGGATGGTTGTGTACTCAACACCACCAGCCTTCTTGGCATCGTTCTCCAAGTGCTGCAGGCAGTAGGTCTTGTCCCAGCCAGTTGGGAAGACATCGAAAGAGATTTGTCCTCCAATAGAGAATCTGCAGACAATATATCAGCCTCACATTGCAGCAAACGCTAAAGTCCAAGGCGAAGCAAGGCACGACGCCAGGGGGTGACAACTTACGTAAGGCCCAAGTGGGCGAACTTCTCTCTCAAAAGGCCAACAAGCTTCTCTCTGATCTTGTGGATGTCGTCGTATGCCTGGAACTCATTGCGCTCCTCGATGCTGGCGTTACGACCGATCGGGCTGATGTTGACCATGCCATTGCGGAACTCCATGAATGTACCGCGCTTGATTGGGATGTCAATGTCGGCAATGTAGTGCAGCACGAACTTGACGAGCTCCTTGTAGTTGTCCTCGCCAATGTACTTGATGAATGTCTGCGACGCCAATGGCACGCCCAACTTGTATGCCGTGAGTCCGTTCTCCGAGAAGCAGAAGTCGAACAGCGATGTCACTGGGATCGTCGACGTGCCCAGCTGCTCTTGCTGCTTGGCGAAGTCCGATCCGCCTACGAAGCCAATGGCGACCTTTTGGCGAAGCGTCGAGAGCAGAGTGAGCATCTCTGGGGATACGCCCTGTGCTTTTGTCAGTGGTGCCAGCTTGCTAGGGAATTGGAGGGGTGGAAACATACACGGCGGGCTGGAGTGAGAGTACCATCGACATCGAAAAGGCAGATGGTGTTCTTGATTGGGCGCTGGTCAAGCGGAGGGAAAGGGGAAGCCGAGCCAGACATGATTGCGGTGATTTTAAAAAAATCTCTTGATGAATTGGATAGGAATTATTTCAAAAGGGTTGCGATTTTTTGGAAGTGGTTTCTGGGAGGCGGCGGGGTTTTGCGTGTTCTGCGACGAGACAGGAGCTATAAGGCGAGGCTGTGGGGTTTATGAGGGGTTCAGGGAGTGTCTTCCGTGCAATCAGGACACCTTGCGCGCCATTTTGCTTTGGAGCGTGTGCATGCTCCCTTATGCCTGCGCAGGGATCCCTAGAAGCGAGCTCATCCCTGCCCCACTGTAGCCTCGTGCGTGCAGAGCAAAAACCCACTCAGCCTCGCCTGGTCCGGTTATCGATAGCTGGCAGTAATACGGGTAAAATAATAAATTTCCCCAAGCTGCATTTTGCCCGTTCTAAACGCCGCCGACCGAATAAGATCGGGAGTTTTTTTTTTGTACCTTTTTTTCTCTTCGATAACGACATGACGACAGACGTAATGGACCCCTGTGAGGGCCCCGGTTCTACGCCTGGAATTTCCCCCGTCGAATTCGATTGCTTTGCGAAATTGCCAACAGAGCTGAGGCTGAAGATCTGGCAGCACGTGTTGGATCTCGAACCGCCTCGGATCGTTGAAGTCGAATATCGTGGCCCCATGGTGAACCAGAGCACTTCTTCCCGACTCCTGCCTGCGCTGCTGAGCACAAGTCGAGAAGCGCGTAAAGAGGCTTTGAGAGTGTACAAATTGTCTTTCGCTATTGTGCCCAGTATACCGCCGCAAATATACTTCAACTTCGACAAGGATACGCTTTACGTTGGATCGCGCTGCATAGAAGATCTGCGAGATCTGCTGGAGGGCCTCGAGGCCGGCGATAGGGCGCGCATCAGGAGACTGGCTTTCGATCCATTAAGTCACTGGGAGGAGTTTCTAGCAAACGAGGAAGATCACGATGTCGCCGCTGTGCTGCAGAGGGACTTGCCCGGCCTGGAACAGTTAGTGCTGGTCAAGGAGGCTCAGTACATCGACTATGTGGATGGGTATGACCGACCTGGAGAGGATTATCCTGAGGAATTCGAGCTTGATGAAGAAGGTTTTCGCGAGAGGGAAAGGTTAGCCAGGCTGGCGTATGGGAAGACACCTGAGGAGCTGAGGAATGTGTATTTTTTCCAGCCGAAATCGAGGGTCATTCATGGCCAGGACTTGTATTTCGATGCGAATGTCGCCGAGGAGATTATGGAGAATGGGAAGAAGGAACATCCTGAGTGGAAGTTACCGCGTATTAGGGTGCTGGGGATTTGGAGGGGCGTGGGCGATGAGGACTGTGAGAACTGGGAGGGGTGGGAGGAGCAAAAAGATGAGTTTGACCCAGATGATGCATGGGTAGAGATTGGGGATGGGATTTGGGAGGGTGAGTGGGAGGAATATGATACTGAAGAGGCTTTTGAGGCTGTTGATGGTGAGGATGACGAGGAGGTTGATGAGGATGCGGAAGAGGACGACAACGAGAGTGGAAATGATGCACCGGAAGTGGAAGAGGTATAATGTCATCAGGATTAATAGGCGCACAGTACTAGGCATTTGTATCAATACCCCATGATTGTTGAATATATCACTGTTTATTTTTTAAAGTTTGCTTTAGATTTTTCCAGAAACTCCATTGATTCTTGAATTGGAGATAGCCGACGATGAGAGCATTTAATAGTATATGTACTAATTGGATATTTCTTGGATTGTCCAGATCTGTGGGGGTATTCATCGCTGTAGGATTATTGAGGGTCATACAATTACTCAGCCATAGACTCATCCGGAGTTATGGTCTTTCAGAACTCCATGTTTATTTAGAGAATGCAGCCATCTGAAACTATACGCTTATTCGGAAGTATATATTTATCATGGGCCGTAGAGATGTCGGTGTCTCATGCTTATTCTAAAGTGGACGATCATGGAAGATACGGGCAAGGATTTGAGTATCTGAACTCTGGTGTTTTGCCATATCTTTGCAAGCTTATATCAATCACGAATCGCCAGTCGATCATTGGATGGCGTTTTCGGCAGTCGCAAAAGGAAACAGTTAATAACACTTTTACTCGTTAGCTGCCCCCACCATCCTCTATCCCACCATCACAGAACCAAATACGGACCAAAGCACACCGACGTCAGTCTTGGCGCTCGATTGTAGGCTCACACCATCCATGTCTGTTACAATGCCAACTTCTCCACACCATTTTCCGACATCAATCCATCATTCCTTATACTTGCACATGCATTCATTGCAGTACATGTAAAAGCATGCATAAGGATGCGGCGACTAATACCATCGGCTACGGCCCTTCGACGCTCAAAATATTCTTTTAGAGCACTACATATCACTGTAGTTGTCATATCTGCTCTCGCAGTTTTCAGCCTACTCGCCGATCAATTTGCGAGATATCAGCATACTGATAACTATGGCATTGCTCAGAAGCGTGCTCTGCAGGCCTTGGATCCTCATAGATTGGTAAAGCGGGATGAAGAGGTATGTTTCTGAAAAGCGATCTTGATACTGGCGATAAAGACCGTGCCTTGATGCCGTTCCCCTATCGCATATGTTTCTGCTCAATAGCTAATCTTACGAATAGTGTCGACTCGTCCATCATGCAGAGGACAAGTGTGCCTTCATCAAAGCGAACTGCCCCGACGAAGAAGCGGGTCTTCTGTCGTACCTGACTCTCTACTATTGCAATCTGGAAAAGGCGCAACCAGTCGCCTTCGTTATCCTCGCGCTATGGCTCGGACTACTTTTTTCGACAATTGGTATCGCTGCCAGTGATTTCTTCTGTATCAACCTGAGTACAATGTCGAGTTTGTTGGGAATGTCGGAGAGCATGGCAGGCGTAACATTTCTTGCGTTTGGTAATGGATCACCGGATGTCTTTTCGACCTTTGCCGCAATGAAAACGAATAGTGGCAGTCTTGCGGTCGGCGAGCTCATCGGGGCCGCAGGTTTCATCACTGCTGTTGTTGCGGGTTCAATGGCATTGGTTCAGGAATTCCGCGTTGGTAAAAAGACCTTCGTTCGCGATGTTGGGTTCTTCATTGTGGCCGCAAGTTTTTCGATGGTGTTCCTGGCCGACGGAAAACTGCTAATGTGGGAATGTGCTGCCATGGTGGGATTCTACGTTTTCTACGTTTTCATTGTCGTAATTTGGCACTGGTACCTCGGACGCCGTCACAGGAATCGCGAACAAGAGGCTGCTGCTAGAGGGCAGGTTCTACATTCTGGCCACGAAGAGCTTGAAGTTGTTGAAGAGGACAGAGAGTACGAAGATGCTCCTACTGGTGATCAAAGATCCTTGCGATCTGGGGAAGACTTTGCGGCGCTGGAAAGAGCGGGCAGTCCTTATGCACAACTCAATGGAGACGACAGTGATGAAGATGGGGAACGTCTCATGGCCAGCGAAATGAGCCAAAATATGAGGGTCATTCGGCCTTTGGGAGTTCGACGAAATACAATAACCCCTATACGACCTAGTCTTATCGGTGCTCTCGAATTCCGATCGGTCTTGTCTTCGCTTCAGAAGTCAAGAAGTATGCATGCACCACCTATACACCTTCGCCGATACTCTGATGATAACGTGGCGTCTGTGGTTCCTGATGAAGGCTCGTCCGCAGTCGGTTCGACTTATCAAAGTCTGTTGGACGCAGAAATTCCTACCACTGCCCCACCGACTCTGAATTCCCGAATGAGAGCTGTTTCAATGAATGATGCTAGAAACAATAGCCACGCCGATCCAGCCGCTTTTACAGTTGCGACGATACCTGATATTGGAGTTGTCGGTGCGACCCCGACATTTCCGAATCATCCGACACCAGATACCCCAACTCTTAGCATTACGGATGAGTCACTAAATGTTTTCACTGCAATTCAGCAACCTGGCTCAGGATCTTCATCGAGAGATATAAGCCCCGCAAATGTGGGAGGGAGGCACTTGACCTTCGAGGATCGTTTGGCGCCACCAACCAATGAGCGTCGCCCTCGATCTCGCTCCCCACTCGCTCCTTATCGTGATGACCCCCAAGCTGAAGAGCCGCAATCTCCATCTCCAAAACCGAAGGTGGCACCCGTGAGGCCGAAATTACAGATACCATCTTCTGGTAGCCAAAACTCACAATCATCTTCTCCAATTCTTCGTTTTCCCTCTTACGATGACTCGCTTTATCCAACGTCTGCGCGCAGCACGAGAGCACCCAGCATCTTCATTCCAGACTCAATCGCTGAATCTCTATACCTAGTTGAAACGCATACTGAGGAAGAGAAAATCTATAGGTGGTGGCCATATCGCTTCCTCCCGAGTCCACAAGTGCTGATGGCAACTCTTTTCCCCGCCCTATACATGTGGAAACATAAGGGTATCTGGGATAAAATTCTGTCTCTGGCATCTACACCAAGCATCTTCCTTCTAGCAATCACTCTCCCTGTTGTCGAAGCGGAAGCCCCTAAAGAGGAAGAGGAGAAGGTCATTGAGGAGGGCCAACGTCGTCGCAGCAGAAGCAGAAGTTCCACTCGCATTATCCTTACGCCAGATGGACCCGCACTGGATCCATCGTACGAGGCGCTTTTGATGGAGCATCAGAGAGCCAATGGCCATAGCCAGAACCCAAACCTTCTGAGTCCCATGTCTCCGTCTTTTAGAGGCTTCGCTGGTCATGGATCTACTGCCGAGGTCGCTGTATCGACAGAGAACCTGCACGCACATTCCCAACACGTATCCCAGAAGCAACCAAATGTCACTGGTGGTGTTGCGGTCAATGCTGCTCCAGCCGTTGATGAAACGCCTCCAGCTGCGCTCAAGGACTGGAACAGATGGCTAGTTGTTGTTCAGATATTCACCGCTCCCTTGTTTACCGCTTTCATCATCTGGGCAAACACTACAGAAGATTTCAATTTATCTGGCCTTGTTCACCCAGTCCTTTACTGCCTGCTAGGATCCACAATAGCGCTTGGAATTCTACTGTTGACGACAGCGCCCGACAAGCCGCCAAAGTACCGCTTCCTATTCTGCTTCCTGGGTTTCGCTGTCAGCATAGCGTGGATCTCCACCATTGCCAACGAAGTCGTCGGTGTTCTGAAAGCATTCGGCGTCATCTTTAATATCTCCGATGCCATTCTTGGCCTTACTATCTTTGCTGTCGGGAATTCGCTGGGAGATCTAGTTGCAGATATTACTGTCGCTAAGCTCGGATATCCGGTCATGGCTCTGTCGGCATGTTTTGGTGGCCCGATGCTTAATATATTACTGGGCATTGGTCTGAGTGGACTGTATATGACCATCACAGAGGCACATACTCGCCATCGCAAACATCCTAATAAGAAGCTCAAGTACAGACCTTATGAGGTAGAAGTCAGCGGGACGTTGATGATCTCTGCCATTACATTGCTAATTACATTGGTGGGCCTCTTGATAATGGTGCCGCTAAATAAATGGGTTATGAGTAGGAGGATTGGATTCGTGCTTATCACCATCTGGGTTATCAGTACCATTCTCAACTTGGGCGTTGAGCTTACGGGGCTTTGGGGAGATGTGCTCGACGAAGTGGTTTGAGTCTTACGTATACATGATACATGGTTTATGGCGTTTGGATACCCGGAGGTAAATGTTTGGCTTACGCAATCTCAAATGTATAGAAACATGATCAACTGGTTTTCAGTAGTATATAATATATGATGTTAAGTAACTCATGAGCTTTGATGAGTCATGCAATTGAGAGTTATGTAGACTTATTCAGCAGAATCGATTTCGTTACGACATCAATGGACAGTAAATGTCCAATAAACGATTGACACCCACTCTAGACAAGATATCAAAGACCCCACGATCTCACAGATATCGCAGAATGATCCATGAAGCTACCAGCACAAGCTTATAAGCTTATTAAGAATTCTTCGAGTACATTAGAATATTCGAAATCTCCATATTTTGTGTCAATCTAAAGGCGCGCCTTTTTTTGTCAATTCCCCACCCTAGTACGTACAAGGCTACGCGAAAGCCTTCCTTCCAATCATTCATTTGTTATATATTATCATCCCCTCCCCATCCAAAGTTCCCTACAAATTCCTAATTTACTAAACAAAACCAGAAAATGGCCTCCTCATCCCAAAAAGCCGAGAAACCATGGTTCAAAACCCCAGTGGTTCACTCCGCTGCGTTGTCTCGTGCTGCCGGCTGGTACGTACACTACATACAATGTCACAATACAACCACCCTATGATTTACCACCCATCGACCCCCTTAAAATCCAAGCTAAAACTCCCCAGTGACATCCTCCTCAAACTAGAGAATCTCCAGCCCTCAGGATCCTTCAAATCCCGCGGCATAGGAAACCTAATGGTCAAAGCCCTCGCACGCCACCAAGCATCCCCCGCTGCCTCCACGCCAATCCACTACTACTCATCCTCTGGCGGCAATGCGGGCATGGCGTGCGCAACGGCCGCCCAAGCGCTCAAGCAGCGCGCGACCATCGTCATCCCCCTCACCACGAGCGCCTTCATGAAGCGTAAGCTCGAGGTGCTGGGCGCGGATGTTGTGCAGCACGGCAAGGGCTGGGCTGAGGCTGATGCGTATCTGCGGGAGGTGGTTATGAAGAGCAATGAAAGTGAAGAAGGGATTTATGTGCCGCCGTTTGATCATGCGGATATTTGGGAGGGGGCGAGTAGCATTGTGGGAGAGCTTGTGGAGGATTTGGAGGAGGGCTTTGATGCCGTTGTTTGTAGTGTGGGCGGTGGGGGGTTGTTGAGTGGCGTTATGCAGGGTCTGGACCGCGTGGAGAGTGTTGGTCGAAGATCTGGTGGGAATGGTGTCAAGGTCATTGCTGTGGAGACTGTTGGTGCCGATAGTCTTGCGGCAAGCGTGAAGGCTGGTGAGCTCGTTACTTTGCCGGGTATTACGAGTATTGCGAATTGTCTGGGTGCTGTCCAGGTTGCGAAGCAAGCGTTTGAGTGCTCAAAGGACCCGAGGGTTACGAGTGTAGTGCTTAGTGACGCGGAGGCTGCGATGGGATCAGTAAGATTTGCGGATGATGAAAGAACGTTGGTCGAGATTGCATGTGGGGTCAGTGTTGCTATGGCTTATAATGGGAAACTAAGGGAGATTTTAGGAGAGGGCTTGAGCGATGAGCAGTGGGCGAAAGTGAGGGTTGTCATTGTGGTTTGCGGAGGCAATTATGTGAGTCTGGATATTCTAGATGATTATAGAAAAAGATTTGGAAATTAGATCGATAGTTGAAGAACAGAGTACCAAGTTAATAACCATCAATTCAAAATGAACAATAATATCAAATTTCAAGACTTGCAAGCTATAATGTATATGAGTGCTCGTTGCCAGCCAAATTATACCTCCCCTCTTGAAAAATATTCCTTTATATATGCAATTATAACTTCATATAACATAATAAATTTCATACCCGAGCTTATACTAAGCAAAAGCCTAACAGAAAGTGACGTTGAACAGTACATATTTCCAGGCGGAATAAGTTCATGCCACTTTCCTTCAACTACTCCTCGAACTCTCCTACAAGTCACTGCTCCACGCATATTTTATCTCTCATCATACGGTGCCTCACCACCATCCACAACTTCGTCATCGTTCTTATCCGTAAACATCATGCGAACCTTTTGTGTCACAGTTGTCATCGGCTTTGGGGAAGACATCATGGATGGTCTCCTGTGAAGATGGAAGAAGAAAGGGTTCAAAGGCAGGAGGGGATTATATAGCCAGTCAAATTTTCATAGGTTATGTATATGAGTTGAAAAGATAAGGTGATGGGCTGTATGATCGCTTGATGTAGAGGGAGTCAAATGACCTAAACTCATCACTTGAACACGGGTTGTTCATCGCATTATAACATAATTCTCTACTGGATGAATATTTGGACTGTTCACAGGTATTCAGACTTTTTGTAGAAGTGCTAATCTTTGACATCCCAAGTTCCACATTGAAGAATTCTTGTCTATTGCTCAATCTAAAGACCCAAATGGTATTAATATATATGTATGAGATCACAATGCAGGCAAACATATAAGAGAAATCACAATGATATCACACGCCGATCAAGAACCTCTTACCATTAACACAATCCACAGTCCAAACTCAGCGTCAATTCAAACCGGGTATACAACACCACCTACGAACTCTCCAAGACAACCTTCCTCTCTTCATCCCTCAATTCCTTCTCCTTGATCCCCCCATCCTTCTCTAAGCCCATCCCCCGCTCCACCCACTCAACACTGCCCATCTCACTAAGTCTACTCAGCGCTCTGGCAAAAGCAAACCGCTCCTCATCACCACTAAAAATAGAACTGTTCTTCAACATCTTCATATTCATGCCCAAATCATCCATCAAAGAGCGCATAGCGTCGTTAACATCCTCCCCACTATCACTACTTGGATCCGGCAGGTCGGATTTCTTAATACTATCCTTGATCTCATCCTTGCTCATAAAGAGCTGCGCGAGAGGGACGGCGGTGGTAAGCACGAGTTTAGCACGCGATTCGTACACGGCATCGATGAAGGTGATGAATCGGCGTGCGAGATCGCGCTCGCGGTATGTCATGCCTGGCACATCGGTGACGATGAAGGCGTTGTAACTTCGCATCAGTTCGATGTAGTCCGCTGCTGAGGTAGGCCGTCCGATTATCTCGTCAAAGGTGAACATGGCCGCCTTGCCGCTGGCTTTCGGCACTTGGATCTCACGGCCCCACACCTTTTGCACTTCGGCGTGTGGTGGGTCGTTCTCGTCTGCGAGGAAGCGGAACCATTTCTCGGCGTGCGATGCGGCGTGCGCGTCGAGGGGTGAGTGGTAAACTCCGGACGGTGGGCGTGGGATTTTACGGTAATCGGTAGGGGAGTCGAGGTTTATTACGTGTAGGCGTCGTTTGAGCAGGTTGATACACGGGATGAAGGACTCGCGTTGGATGCCGTTCTTGTAAAGGTCATCTGGGTGTCGGTTGGAGGTTGTTACGAGGACAACACCGTGCGACATCAGGGCTTCAAGGAGGCTGGATAGGGTGTTAGTTTGTTGCAAGGCTTGAGAAGAAGGGAGAAGCGAGGAACGTACCGGCGCAAGATCATGGCGTCTGCAACATCGGTACATTGGAACTCGTCGAAGCAGAGGACATTGCCGCGCTCAGCAATATCAGCAGCTATGAATGGAATTGCGTCCACATCATTGCCGTGCTCCATCTTCATCTGATGTAACCGCTTGTGCACATCCTGCATAAAGTTATGGAAGTGGATTCGAGTCTTCGATGTTACGCTCGAGGGCAGAGTATCGTAGAACAAATCCATCAACATGGTCTTTCCACTTCCAACATCGCCAAACAGGTACAGTCCTCTTGGAAGGTTCTCGGGAATCTCCTTGAGCTCATTCTCTGCTGGCTTTGCGCTGCTGAAGAGTCGCCCGAATAAAGAGGGGGCAACGGGCTTCAACTCCTCGGAAGTGGGATGGATGATGGGCGGAGCAGTGTAGCCTCGAAGTTCGTCGTGGAGATGTTGAAGACTTTGGATGATACCTATAAGTACCATTAGTCTTGATCCTGATTTGTGTATAGCACTTCTTGCTGACCTCTCTGGTGTTCATCGTCCCTTAATTTCCCTTGCGCCACTCGTTTGTTGTATTCTTGCATAGGTCCGCGGTCGTCAGGATTTTCTGCAAAAGTCAGCGGCATTCAAGATGTACCAGGTGATCTCCATACCCTGCTGCACCGTTGCAAATGCCCTCCTCTGCCCAGCAACACTTCTTGCTGGAAGTGCCATCAGAGCCTTGCCACCAGTGCGTGCTGCCCCTAGGCGCAAAGACTTTGGAGCTGTCGCATTTGGTTCTCCACGGACCGGCGCAACTGCCCTACACTGAGTACAGATTGATCTTCCATATCCTCCTCTCGCGGCCGCGATGGAGCTCTGTGGGCGGAGCAATCGCTGAACCGTCCTGGCCTGTCCCTGACCGAACTTCATCGTACCGCCTCGGCCAATGTCTAATGAGAATATGTGGGATTTATACAGTCTATTAGATTTTCATCGCAAGGGATGAGATCGGATACGTCTAGGTACGTGAAAATGAATATTTACAAGGCGAATAAATGTTGGAGAGTTCTTGAATTCGACGTCAGATATGGCGGGTATCGGCAAACACTTTCCGAAACAGTGGAGTTGTCAGCCGAACGAGGAAGTTGGTCGTCATTGGTTGGCGGGGCAAGGCTGAGCACCAGAGGATGACAAGAAGTCGGTCAGTTGCAAGTAGTAGATGGACATCTCGAACATTTTCGATGAGATGCAGGATTGGTGCAAGGTTCTGATGACGACTTGTAGCCTTTGATGGAATGTTGTGTTGGCAAAGTGTCAAATAATTCTACGCATTAAGATATTAAAGAGTCCGAATCCACACGAGAAGCATCGAGACTTGAACATCTCGAGTCACAAATTGTGGACAAGAGACGATCGGAATTTCCGGGTTTGCAGAGACTTTGGACGGGGGAGACTTGTAGGAAGGAGAATTGGCTGGTTGTTTTGGAGCTCCGTGTCTCTACCAAGTACATACTGTATTATGTATGTATTATGTATGTATTCTGTACATACATGTAATATGTAATATGTACTGCCCATCAGCGCTATGATATAGTAGATACGAGATACGAGTACTTTCATCGCCACATCAATACTAAGGAATAATAATAGCCATTCTTTCTTGACTCTCTTTGGTGTTTTCTTACTATTTTCTTTTTTCATGCTCGTAGAGAGTATGAAGGCAGGCATTTAATTTTACCAAATCAATACAAAGCTCCCACGTATGTTTTTTGCTTTCTTTTTAAGTTACAAGATACTGTGTAAGTGCGGTACGGTACATGTACATGTACAGTACATGCATGTATAATACAATACATAATATAAATATACGTACATACATACATAAACACATAAAGAGTATTATCGAGGCCAAGGCACCAAAGGCAGACAGAAGCTTGGATATACTGTGTAAGGCTTAAGACTCGTTCTAAGGCTTTACATCTGTTACGACAAATGCTTCACATACAGACAGGCATGAC
Source organism: Allantophomopsis lycopodina (assembly GCA_024752465.1). NCBI lineage: Eukaryota > Fungi > Ascomycota > Leotiomycetes > Phacidiales > Phacidiaceae > Allantophomopsis > Allantophomopsis lycopodina. Next base: position 367,091 of record CP103001.1, read on the forward strand.
ACCCTCCCCCTACCCGACAATCCATGAACTCTCCGCGCAACCATCGTCGTCAGTCGCTCATGCAATAGTCAAGGATTTCTCATATTGTCGATAATCATCGAGCGTTCTGCTTCCGAATCATTCAAGACCATATGCTTCTTTTTTATCTTTCATTCTTTGTCTTCGTTTTGCCTGTCATTCAGAAGCAAAGTGATTAAGATCATCATTCATCTCTATTGTCTCGCGAGTCGCGGCACTATGCCGGCCATCTTTCGTGCTGCTACTACTGAGCCGAAGGCGCTGCCACCAGTCGTCCCAAGCTCTTCATCTTCTCGGAATGCTATTCATATTCAGCTATGCATTGTCTGTACATTCACGCCGTATGACTACCTCGGCCATGCTTGCAATTGGATCCCATACAACACACGATGTACATACATATGTATGTACATACCACCAGACTGACCACCAGACTGTGGTGACTGTACTTTTCATGCAGCTGCGGCGGAGAATCCAACATTCACAAGTACTAAATGTATTTTAAATCCTTGAAAAAAAGACTGTGCCCCAGCCACCAAATACCTCTGAGGAGCGCTGTTGACCAAGGCAAGGCAACGTGACCAGGTCCCTTCGCATGGCCCTTTCTTTGCTTCCATTCAGCCCTGGACTTTTCTGCTGTTGTTGTTGCTGCTGCTGCATAATACCAGCTCGTTTACTTTGTGGTGTGTTGATGTCCTCCCCCCGATCACACAAATATCGCGCTTTGCCAAGCTTGTTAACAGAATAGAACTCGTATTTACCTAGTCCGCCAGATTGCTTTTGGACATTTTGGGGGCATCCTCATTCAGTAATGAGTGAGATGTTCGAGATCCCCGTCGAAATCAATGCAAACCATACGCCAGAAACAGCCTATGGATAGAATACATTGGCACCGTGCTGCTACTGCGGGTCTACTAAAAACAGAGTGTATATGGTCGAGTAGCATGGTGAGTTTGTCCGTCTCAGTCTGGTGTGTATCTGCCCCGCTACCTTAATGCTCCAGAATCTCACTTTGCAGGAGAATGGCTCCACGTCTCTACACACCTTATTTCTCCCGACCGTATCTCTGCCACTAATAGTCACCGACTTGACCCAGCTGCCCCCCATTGTGACATTGGAAGAGCTCCAGAAACGGACGATGGTCTAATGGAATGTCTGAGATAGACACAATCATGATATGTGGAATTCTCTTCAGTATTCAAAGGTCGCTTCACACTTGTGGTCGGCGAAGATCCAACGGTCGACTTATCCCATGAATCGTCCAAACGAACTTAACAGCCTCAAGCTCATCGTCTCATGAAGCCACCAGATAGTCTTCGCATTCAACGAGGCTCTAGACAGGACATGCAGTGTATGACATACGGTAACACAGCTACAATTGGCCCAAATCAGCAACATCCTAACAAACTTTTTGACCTTTGGCCCTGGCATGGTGCATGGGCATCCTTTACTCAAACAAGACTGCAATCAGAGCCTATTTTCAAGGATCGTCAGGGCAGCTAACGAATCTACCAGTCAAGCCACCTCCCACTCCCCAGGCACAGGCGAACCCCCCAAGAACCCCCTTGTCAGCCTTCCTGGGCCTGGTGCGTATTCATAGCCTTTGGTGTACACAATAAGCCTACCAACCCCAGCCGCGATGGACCAATTCCCGCCGTTCTTACTGCAGAATTACGCCGTTTGACTGCAAACTCTCGGCAGTTTGTCCTGATCAGACATGAAGCAATTTCCCAGGCGCATCACTTGCCTATGCTGCTCCTTCAAGTCCACTGCAGGTCAAATACCATGTAGTCGCTCCACTCGACTTTCTCCACACTTCCAGACTTCTCAACCTCTTTATATCATATCTATAACATCGCCGCGATCTCTTCGCACCACTCTCGTTGTCTTTTCTTTCTTATATTTAACTTTAATTCTATCATCTTGCCTTTTTGATACGAAGCCACGCACGTCTCACTCGTTCGACGCTGCCAACGCTCTCGCATCACTTTACTATCAAATCCCACGATCGCTTAATATCCTCCGATAGAATTCATACAAGACTATTCGACACTATCTTCGAAATGTTCCAGAGAACTATTGTGTTATCGGTGTTGGCATCTTTGGCAAGCGCCCAGGGAACCTCCGTTAACAATGGATTGAATGCGCGCTCTATCGTAGCCAGAGGAGGATGGAGTTTGTCCGCTGGAAATAACACCTACTGTCCTAGTGGAAGTTCTTCCTGCTTCACCGATCAGACTGGTATCGCCGAAACTTCCAACCGCGGTCAAGAATGTTGCCCTTCAGGAACTTCCCCAGAATTGTTCTGTGGAACCTACGTCAACACTGGACAGCCATACGCATGCTGCCCAATGGGTATGTTCTGGACGCGTCAAGTATATATGTGTGTTTACTGACTTTTATATAGACAACCCGGATTGTCGAGGAGATGTAGAGGCTTCTAACACTACTGACCTATGCGCTAACTCAGGCTGGGCCCTCTGGTACATTCCAGATGGAGGTTACAACCGCTTTTGTTGTCTCCCGGATCAGTATGGATACTGGTACAAGAGTCTCGGTCAAGACGCTGTTGGTCAATGTTCCAACAGTTCCACCCTCCCTGATGGAACCACTCCAGGAGTACAGGTCAACAATGGTGACGGCAGCGTCAATCCCAGCGGTGTGCAAGTCTCGGCCCTCCCAACCGCTACTCCAACACCAGCACCAACCTGCGATGTAATCCACTACGGTTGGTCCCTTCAAACCAACGACAGCTCCTGCACGGAAGGTTCCTCTCTTTGCAGCTATGGCGGCTCCTGTTGCCCAACCGGCTTGAATTGCGGCACTGTAATTGGCGACTCTGAAGTCCCTGTCTGCTGTCCATCGAACAACCCTGACTGCCGCGGCGATGTCGAAGGTCTCTGGCCACAGGTCTGCGCTGACTCCTCCTGGGCGCTCTGGCACGTGAACACGAACGGTAACCACTTCTGCTGCTTGCCAGGCCAAGTCGGCTACAATGTGCCAAACGACAACGCAGCAGTAGGATACTGTGGTTCTGCGGTTCCCAACGGCACCATGCGATCTATTCTCGACTACGAGGGTGATGGCAGCACTCCGGGCTCCAACCTCAAGTTCCCCTGTGACACCAACCCTGCTCCAAACGCAAGCTTTCCTTCTATTATCTCTGCTATCCTCAACCCAGCTACATCGCTTAACCCCTTCCCCGTTGCATCCCCAACTCCACTGTACATGAATGCCACTGCGATCATCACAGCCATTGGCCCAGCTCTTACATCTTTCTTCCAATCCGTCGAGTCAGCCCTCGCAACTGAGGTCGTGAACACCCTCACCACCACCCTTCCCGACGAGGTAGTCGAGCAGTGTTCCACAACAACCATCTCCGGCTCTGAGGTTGTGAACACCTACACCTCCACCATCCCAGGCAAGGTCGTCACCCAGACTTCCACTGCGGGTCTCTTCGCCGAGACCTCAGTCATCAACGGCTTCACCATTACCCAGGTTCTTAGCAACGCTGCCAAGAGCTCTACAGCAAGCAATGTCACTCTCAGCAACAGTACGGCCACCGCCACATCTCTTACACAGTATACCGGTGCCGCTACCGCCGTCACTGGTGGCTCAGCTGTTTTGGGTGTCGCTTTCATTGCTGCTGTTGCATTTCTTTAGAGGGTGAGTTGAAAAGTGATTTGGTGACTTGTGGTGAAGTCTTATTTTGTACATAAATATCATTTGGTAGCGAGCATTGTGTTAAGGTTGGAAATATAATTTGTTACTCTGTGTTTGTGCTGCGGTATGCTGCAATCTGTTGTGAGTTTTTATAATGCCTGTGATGTCTGATGTGGTACGGGCTGATATAGGGACTATGCGTGAGATCTGAGGATGACTGATGTATTGAGGAGTGAGTAGATGGCGTGCAACGCCTATTTAAACGGTCTATGTGGTAAGTGAAAGCCTAAACATAGGAAGTCAGAGCGTTCAACCGCATGTGAATTGCGTAGATGCGTGATACCATGCTGGCGCTTTTTGGAGACTGGGGCTGGTAATGAGGAAGTGAGCGACGGTGAGAAGCGCAATGATGACGACTGTTTGAAGCATACTTTAAGGCCCAGGTTGGCTTACAACCTCGAAATCAAATGAGTTGATTGCTTCATTATTGATATGCGGTTATGATGAACTGATCAAGAGAAGTGCTTTTGCATTTATACTCATCTCCGATTGAAGATTCACTTGCTAGTATCCTGATGCCTTTACTCCTACTTCTTGAGGAACTCCTTGAGTTACAGTGTGTATTACTCTATGATGAGTGGGGATTATTGTGGGCTTTGGCATTTGGGTGGAAAGATGCCTGGTTGAAGGTATAAATATCTAGGCTCTGGGCTCTGGGCTCTTGGTCCTCGCTCACTGACTTCATTCAATATGGCGACCATGGAGGCCCCCATTACCAGCAAGCGACTCCAGGAAATTCTGGAGACATATCGTTAAGGTGTGGTGGTTGGCTTGGTTAAATGATTCTGGGATATAGTAACAAGGATGGTGATGAGAGATAGGATAGCGATGAGAATGCTAATGGTATTGATTGCTTGCTAGTTGCGTTCACGTTTCTTATCTTTGTGGGACGCGGATTCTCCGATGAGGTTTGCCATGCCCATGACTTTGAATTACTTGTGGATTAAGGGAGTGCCTGCAGGTGTATTTATACCCGTCTGGTTTGTAAGCTCATATACGCTTGGAAATACAACAGACCTGACTTTGCCTTTTCTCTGCCTCTGCTAATATTGCGTGGCTTTAGTTGAGCTCTTGAAAAGATCAGACGTGTACTGTTATTCTATGTATATTTGTACACACATAGGGCATAATTGCGAAGATACTGTTAACATCTACAATCTCCTGTTCCGAGAAGGTCTTCGGGGTATGGTATTGCTACGAATGACAGCATCGTTGGTATTTTAATAACGACATCAATATATTACTTCGGTGAAGGAGAGAGGAGGGAGGGTAGATAGATGGTAACCCATGATCTACTGCTCAATATGGTTGCACATCCTGCATATATAGCTTTGGATTGAATTATCTGGCATAACAGATGCGTATATATGTTATATGGCACTTTATGGAGCATTTCGAAACCGAATGCTATTGCCAGTACAACAAGGAGATCATCCTACTCTAATAAGAATATAGCTATCTATCTTCTACTCTGGTTTTTGGATGATGGCGAATAAGTGAATGGTGGCGAGGATCTTTATGACGAGGACTGCTTTTTTATTCTTCATTGGCTGTTGAACAATGAGGCAACGGCGTGTTCTGAGATTGAATGCCTATCATCTGAAAGTTTCGAGAACAGGAAAAGTTCTTACCTTTATACATAGCAGTGGGCTATACTTCAGGAATCTAAGATGGTTTAAGTTATACAAGCATTGAGATCAGTGGCAAGACTCCTGCGAATATACTACTGTTTACAACTTTAACTTAACAAAAGATCCTTCATTGCTTTCTAAGTGGAAATGTTGTAAGCAAGTATAATGCTTCAATCAGAAATCTTAGCCCACATTTATGATTGAGGGGAGGTTGGCTACACAAGTTGAGTTCCTTCAAAATTATCATTAAAGTGTATCCGATCATATGGACAAAGCAGATTCACTAGCTAGCCACTGTATAGTCTAAATATGAGAGACATTGGTTCCAACTGACGGGTTTCTGTATCAGGACACATATGGAGCTGTTGGATCTAAGACTTACAATCAATCGGAGTACAGATCATTGAGCGCACTATCCTCTCATTCTGTGGAACACGCCTCACCTTTCTGCTTAGATTATTGTAGTGCAAATAATTGTGAGAGTGCAAACAGTGATGAAGAGTTCAACAACGACAAGTACTTTTGCATTAAAGCTTGAGGTTCCGGTTTAACTATTCCTTCCAAATATTCGTCAAGAATCTTTTAGTTAACTTACAATATAGAATATAAATACACTTGACATACATATTTACGCCTATTTGATTCAACGGCCAGTTTGAAAGTTCCCTGAGCAACGTAAGGTCAATAATATGCGAAACTCTTCATAGATAAGATGAATCAATTATCAGGCTTTAATGTATGGAATACCTTATACGTGAAAGGTTCACAATTTGCAGTGTATGTAGAGATTTAATGGTTACCATTTCGAAGCAACTCAAGAATATACTTGGATCTGCGTTTTATTTGTTGGAACAGAATAATATCAGACCTCTCTCGATAGCTTTCTTACACATGATGGCGGTTAGAGAGTGAAATAATAGTAAGCAGCTGAGCAATATCAACTGCCTGTGTATGTATGGGGGGCTATAACAACTAGGCTGTCTACTCTCCTTTCTTTACCTGTCTCCATTGCATTACATAGGTAGAACAAGAGTATTTATTAACCCAAACATACCATACGTGCACGAATACAGAATCCCCCAATCAAATGGTTGTATTCCAATATATTTATAAGATCATCTGATCATGATCAATGCGATGGCTTTACCGACGGTTTCCCCAAGAGCTGAGTGGCGTTCTTATGTACACGGTGAGCTATCAGAAAATTGTTGTATTGCCATGGCAGTATCTTGGTAGCATGCATTTCAAATTTCCACTTTTTCATTCACAATAATCACATTTTGCTACACTATACCCCTTCATGTCGTTCTCGAGCATTTATACTAGTAAGTGAATTAAGCCTCGAGATCCTAAGAAAGAAATGAAAACAAATATGGCACTCATACAAATCATATTCTTGGGCCCACAATGAATGTTTGAGAAACACGTGGGAGTATTTAAATTGTTTGTGTTGTTCGCATCAGGAATATTTGCACTTGAAGATAGATGCTACAACCAAAGCATGTGTGCATTAGCTGAAGGCACAGCAGATATTGATTGCAGAACATCTTATTGAATAGGTTTCGGAATAACTACAACGAGGTTATGATTTGTGAAGGCATCTTTAATGAGAGGACGGTTTGAGGATGGGATTTAGTTCGGGGTCTATAAAGTTCACCGAGCACACTTCTCATATCTCACGGCAGCCTTTAGCTCAGCCCCAGTTATCAAAATAGCGCATGGAATCTGAACCTGTCATTTATTATCTCAAGCTGGTTGGAATTTGCTACTTTTAAGCTCTTGCCAATCAACTCGAGTACTAAAATGCAACAGACATCGTAGGTTACAACCACTAGCACGAATAATCCAATCTACATCACTATGGGTAATTTATATTGCTTCATACATACTAAATCTAATTCTTTATCTCGAAATTTCTGTTTTGCGGGTTTTTCGTGAATAACTTCCTTAGAAAAGGTCAGGGCCAATGAGCCATGCTCAATTGAAAAGAGGCTTATTTTCACAGCTTACGTATGTAGCATGGTATCTGTGCACATTCGTCTATACTTCATATTCACCGCTATCTAAGAACCATCTAATCCCAGCAACCTCTTCTTGCAGCATGCACTAGCTTCGTCGTGAGATAACTCTACACTGCATACAGGGAAAAGGTAACACTTCATTATTTGTAATGAATAATGACAATTGTCGAGGTGTTAATCTAATTACTGTTATACTGCGTAATAGTTTGCTTTTTCTTCCTTGGCGAAGAATTTTTTATTATTGTATATATCCCAGATATGAGGATTCCATACCGAGATAGCGCCATATTGTACATGGTCGACTCTCTTGAATATGCCTGCAGGCATGAACCTGTGTCGATATATGACAATAAATAAAAGCATTCAAGCAGTGATATCATATTATCACTTCCTACTCTCCTCTACGAGTTTACCAGATCCTATAACAAAAGTCCGAGATCCGGAGATACTCTTGGTGGGGACATGGACAGATCCTCCTCGTCCACTGATTTATGGATTGAGCTGAGAAATGAGATTATGATCACCCATAACGTTCTTGGCCTTGGACAAAGTCAAGTCGTGTAGAGTTTCTAGCTAAAGACTTTTCAGAATCTTCGGATCTTTAGGATCTTTAGGATCTTCAACAGAGACAAAGCTGAGACAGTCACGGTGCTCACAGCAAGCCACTTGCACTGTGCCGCTCACTTGAAATAAAGAATTATCGATGAAGTCAAGTGGAGACACGGCTAGTGCCAGGGGATTGCGTCTGTGACCAATCATGGGCGAGGTAAAAGCAAGCAGATCCAGCCTCGCTGCACGGACAGTCGGCGTTCTGCAGAGATGCACCAATCAGCGAAAGGGTATTTGCAATTCACGATCCTCACTTCTGCAGCGTTCGTCGTAGGAGGAACACTCCACAGAAATCCAGGCTTGGAGCTTGCTCGGGGTTTTGCAGCGCACGGCGATGATTGGATGCTAATGCTGCAAAAAAAACAACTTCCTCTCTTTCACTACGGCGGTACGGCGGGGGTCTCTCGCAGGATCGCTGCTGCATGGCAGAGGGTGAGAAGGAGGGAAGATTTAAATATATACTCTGCCCCCCACGGCACCTCGTAGACAGATCTTGAACGAGTCTTGGTATTTTACATTTGCTTGCCACGGTCACCTTTCGCAGTTGAATCATCTCACTCTCTCACTTACACGCCACACTTGCGCTGCAGGATTGTCCCGTCGTATTCGAAAGACAATCTCCCACGTTTTCTTCCTCCCAGTTTCCTTTTCCAGCTTCCCCGCAAGCTGTGCAGCCTCGCATCGCCAATCACCTGTCGCATTCACACCGTGTGTTTCGCTCGGCCAATCAGCGTGCGCATAAACACAATTGATCAGCTTTCAACGCTCCTCACGACAGCAAACTAATTCTAAAATCCCACCTTCAAAATTACAGAAGAGTAATAAATATAAAGCCAGTAGAAGATTAAAATATGGCCGCCAACAATAATCCCCAGTGGAATTCCACAGCCCGTACGCCCAGCTTCGAAGAATCCGCTGCCTCGGCCAGCTTGCTTCGTTCCGAACAGATGGGTCAACCAAGATATACCAGCCTGAGTGGCAAGAGGGGAAATATGTTCTCGCTCGTCGGCATCAAGAACTTGTTCTTCAAGGAGGAGGTCAAGCCAATCCCTTCGAAGAGAACCTACTATGGTAAGTCGCAGATTTCATATCCATGACATTGTCGTGGAAGCTCTTGAAAGTAACATCATCTGACCTGATACCAGTCGAAGAAAGAAGACCCTCAACCAACAACTCAGATGCCTCCTCAGAAACAGACATCGAAAGCCAAAGATCCACCCGGGCAAAGAGAGGCTTCAAGATCGATGCACGCATTATCTCTGACGCAACTATCGGTCTGAGTGACGGTCTCACGGTCCCCTTCGCTCTGACAGCCGGTCTCTCGGCACTAGGCAATACGCAGGTGGTTATCTACGGAGGACTAGCCGAGTTAATAGCTGGTGCCATCTCAATGGGTCTCGGTGGCTACCTCGGAGCTCAATCAGAAGTGTAAGTCTCCATCACTTCCCTAGCTAAACGCAAGTGCACACTTTCATGAACAAAAGCTAATATCTTCCAGTGCATCTTATGAGGCAACCCGTGAGCACACTCAGGAGCTCATCATGACCAACCCCAAGGCCGTCATGGCGGATATCCGCGATGTCTTCGAGCCATACGACCTCCCGACATCCACCCTCGACGACCTGACCACTCACTTGACCACCTCGCCCAACCTCTGTGACTTCGTCATGCAATTCCAACACTGCAGCGAGCCTCCATCGGCTTCGCGTGCCCTCACTTCCGCATTGACTATCGCCATGGGTTATTTCTTCGGTGGATTGTTGCCATTGTTGCCATACTTGTTCGTCGGCTCCGACCAGGTCTACGAGGGACTGTATATCAGTATCGGTGTCATGGTGATAGCTCTCTTTGTGTTTGGATATGTGAAGACATGTGTGGTTGAGGGTTGGGAGGGTGGAAAGGCCATTCGTGCTGGCTGCTTTGGTGGTGTGCAGATGGTTGTTGTGGGCAGTGCCGCGGCGGGAGCGGCGATGGGGCTTGTGAGGGCTTTCAACCCCTAATTATTGATGGGTGGTTGAAAAGCAAGGGTGATAAGTTATGATTCATGATTGGGACTGCATTGGGCGTTTGGAAAAAATTGGCTTTGGTACGCATGATGCATTTGGGGAGTTTGGATATGTCCCGTTAAGACGGTTGACTGGGCACTTGGATCATGGCACATATTTGTGTGAAATATTGTACAGTGAATATATTTTTCTATCAAGACTTATGAGCTGAATTGAAATGTGACAAAAATGTTATACCTGTGTGCAAGTGTAGCCCTTCTACAAAACATCTTGACTGCAGCCATACACTTTTCAATCTACCCATACTACCAATAATTCGATATCTCTTGTCTTTTTTATGTGTCTCTGAAGGAGAATATTGACAACTGGATGCTTTTTACATTGCAGGATGACATAGGATGTCTTCGTTTTAATCCGCAATATAAACCCTCCATTGCACGTGATGAGGTTCGGACTAGGTACGTTAGGTACTCAAACTTGGCGTAAGTCAAGGTGAAAAGACCAACATCGGATAAGGAGAAACAAAGTAAGCGTAAATGGGTGGGCAGAGTGGAAATCCGGAGCTTACGAGAACTTGAGCTCGGGGCCGAGATATAGCAAGACTCCGGTTGTATTCCCTTAGACCCGAACGGCTCAGAGGGTATAAAACGATATGTCCTTAGGCAGTGCTTTTACGGTGTGATGAGGGTATATCGTTTTATACCCTCTGAGCCGTTCGGGTCTAAGGAGATACGTATTAGGTTAGACACGTTTTGAAGGTAGTCTTCTAGTACATACGACGAAGCACATACGCACATACTTCTTGACCTTCCTTTAAGCGATAAAATTGTTAGTGAGGATAATAAGTGGCCGGTGATGACCACATTATGTCAACTAACATATGATCTCTCACCACACGCTTCAAGCGACAGTGAATTTGGTTCGTACCCGAATACTTTGTCATCAGTATCAGCTATCCGGTTTCATGGCAATATTTTTAGATGAATGTGATATTGAATGTAGATATTAAATGTGGTAAAAAGATCATATATAGAACCACATGGCCAAGAGTCTACCTAGAATTTCAAGTGAAAATTACTCTAGTCTCTACGCTACAGGCATTCTGTCCACCCAGATGCGATAAAACAAAACATTGTGTATATAAAACATGATAAACGCGAACAGAAGGTCAAAAATACGAGAGGTTAGATCATGCCCCAGAGTGGTCTGGGCAACTCAATATGCCCTGTCGAGGGACTACGTCCAGTTCGGATCTGCTTGATACCAACGTAAGCTTCTCGTCGTGGACCAACGGTCACTGAACGAGATGTAAGACCATAGTAAGTAGCGATGGAATGGACGAGCCAACGTCTATAAAAGTCAGTCATGGATCCCAAAATTCGGCATAGGCGAAGGCAATCTCACCCAAATCCAGCCCCATGATCCTCGACACTAGCATCAAAGATCAACTTCTCCCTCTCGAGCTCTTCTTCCACCGTCTTCCGCTGCTCATCACTCATAGTCCCATTTCTTCCCACAAACACAATCTCCTCATCCTCGCTATCGACCTCACGCTCTCGCTCCTCCATCTCGAGCTTGAGTGCCAGGCCCTCGTACTCAGTGACGAACTTTCTCACCTCCTCCTCCAAATCTTGCAGCAGTGTTCGGGCTCCCTTGCTCTTCTTCAACTTCTGTCTCAGCTCGGCTGGTACACGCCCAACCTGCTCGACATGTCCGGCCCGTTTCTGCACCTCCGCCTGCTTCGCAGCCGCAACTTCCTCCGCACGGTGGCGGACACCTGCATCCCATAATGGGGCAAGGTAGTATGGAACGCTGTGGACTGGGTATGTAGGATGCACTTCCCAGTCGGATGGGAGAGGTGGTTGGGCGCCTGGGACGTGGAGGAGGTGATCTAGGCTGCGTTAGCTTTGCCACTCGCTATCCGCCCGCGGGCCCCATCTTTGTCTTAGACGAATGCCATACCATTCTCCCAGCGCTGGCGGCGTCGGCTGCCTTCCTTGCCCTTCAACAGCGCTTCGCGGCGCTTCAAGCTGTCTCGTCGGAGGATTTCGCGGCGGGGCTTGGCTGGTGAAGCTGTGGCGGCAGCCGGGACGGATAGGGTAACGGTCCGTGGTGCCGGGACCTCATCGAGGGGGATTGTCAGGCCGGTATTTGTACCCCGGGTAGTTGGGGATACAGAAAGAGATTCAAGGGCCGATATCGTCCAAGACTCAATATCGATGGGGATCGCGGGCGTTGCGGCTGCGGCTGTTGCGGCGGCGGCGGCCTGTTCGGGTGGTGGAACCGAGGAGTAGATAGCCATGACGATAAAGCTGCGAGGTTGAGGGTTAAGAGCTGTTTGACGAGGGCGAATGATGAAAGTTGAGATACCGGAGAGAGATGTCAATATCGATGAGAAGGAGGGGATTCAGGAGCGCGCTCTGGTCAAGTGTCGCGTTGAGGCTACCTATGACTACATGTGTGCGAGTTGATTGCGCTAGCCAATCAGTGCAGGGTTGATGGGCACGATAACGATCTACATGCCTGTCTGGAGCTACGGGGAGCTGTAGATGCACAATACCGAGGCCTCCTTAATGGAACGGCGACTAGTCATGAACATCATATTTTATGCAAAAACATCATTTATTTTGTCTTTGAGAGACAACTCCACCAATTTAGGTCTTCAAAGCTCTGGTCGGCCACTTTAATCGTCGTTAGTTAATTGATAATGATATATGTGATTAGGGTTAGGATAGCCGCTCCGAGTTGGAAGGTGGGGTACAACATGCTAAGATGTACCCAATACGATATCAATTAGAGCGTCTGAAAGGCTGAAGCTTTGATTTATGTATGGGTATGTTCTATGTGAGAATTACTCATGATAAATCATTTTTTAGTGGTAATTGAACTGTAAATACTTATCTTGGTGTTATACGATAATATGGAATCAAAAGAAAGCTATGCACAATCTCATCCTTAATATCAAGTGTTGCCTACATGGTACACGCGAAACAGAAATTATTCTAGGACAGCAGTATATAGTCAATAGAGTAAGATAGACTTGTATGTATAGCAATCTGGGACCAACTTAGCTGTATCTACTTCATATTACCCCGGATTTGGAGTTTACTCTATCTGGGTTATCCGTTTACACTTGGGACCTTAACTTTAAGTTCAGTTATTTCATTACCATCACTTCAACTCTTAAAGTAATCAAATTACCAACTACAAGTGATTCATCACACGCTGTTTTGGCAGTCCCAACTGATCTTCGGTTACAGCTTACAGGTGATAACAAGGTCTCCGCGCCCTCACATCCCACCAGATCATCGGAACGAAACCTTCTCTATTTCGTTTCAGTCAAGTTCAACACCTTTAACTCAAAGCTGCTAACTTGATTCTTGAGACCCACAATCCATTACATCTTCATGCAAGTGTCACTTCGGATTGCTAGTCAAGATGCCAGCTAAGCGCAAATCACCCAAGGGCTCGTCCGAACCTAAGCAACCAAACAAAAAGAAGCGCGAATCTCACTTATCAAGAGCTCGAATTATCGGAACTTCTGAGGCCGACGGTGATATCAATGCTGAGGCTGATGTCCTGGTCGACCATACTAAAAACTTCTCTGCCCACTCAGTTGTCAATCTCACTTGGGGAGCACCAACCAACAACCCGGTACAAGCAATCCAGAGGCGTCGTCGAGCAGTCAGACCACGAAAGCGCAGACAAGCTAGTTTGACACGTGACTCCTCTGAACCAGCTCCTGCCATTCCCAATAGCCCTGAAAGATCGCTGCTTTTGAGGATTCCACTTGAAATTCGCGAAGTAATCTACAGCAATTTGCTCATCTATCCCGTACCAATTTTTGTACACTCAGACTGGCAATCTGTGCAATCCATTCCCCCAGTCTCACATTCCATCTTGGAGACTTGCAAGCAGCTCGCAGAAGAAGGGGCCAGCTTCCTGTACCGCAACAACATCTTCCACGCAATCGTACGCAGAGAGCGCAGATGGGAGCCAGATGGACTGATTGACCACCGCTGGCTAAGCTCGTTCCGAAATGTGATCGTCGATTGTGACCGTAATGAGTGGTCTGAGGACGGCTTGAGGCAGACTGCGAAATGTATTGGTGTGCTTGTCGAGGCGGAAGTATGTCTAGAATCGTTGACCATTGTCGTTCAGCCTCAGAAAGTTGGAATGACAGAAACTGCCTTAGGTTTGCAGTCTACTGCTATTACCTTTGCCGATTTCTTCTGGACAGGCTCACGCATTATGTCGTTGATTCTCCGTTTACAGTGCAAGAGACTCAATATCATTATGAAACTTCCAGAACGAAAGAAGGTTTTGATCTCGGTTAACAATCAGCACTTGGACTCGAAATCAACTCAACGCAAGGTTCTTGAGCTGCGTGCGGCAAAAGAGAAGCAGAAGGGGAGGATAGGAGAAAAAAATGATGAAACTGGTATTGAAGGACAGGCCGTGGTTGCAGAGAAAATAGGTGAACCTTCGAAGTTGGATGTCCTTAGTGACAGTGTTGGGCCGCTACACTTCCTCACGAAAGATCCAGTTGCTAAGCATATGCGAAAGGCACTCAAGAAAGAGGCCATAAATAACCTTCGGAAGCTCAAGGACGTTTTCGAAGAGGTATTTGTCAACTGCGAGAAGGCGGTTGAGGAAGGGAAGTGTGCGCTGTTGCGTTAGGACGTTAATTTAAGAGCTATAATTATATCGCAAAGAGGAAAACATATATCAGGTTTGTTTGTTATTGGGAGTTGGGGCGGGGTGTACTTGCTTTTCTTACCTATGATTCGTAAGTTATACAAATTAAATGTTCATATCCATATAGTTCATCGTTACATAAGGATCGCAAGGAGAAGATGACTTAACGCTGATGATCCTATTTGTATATTTCCTAGACTCATGCTTAGCATAGGTTCTTCGCAAACCCCTAGGAATATATAGCCATTTTACTGTATACTTCGAAACAAACGTAGCTCCTGTACTCGCTATCCTCTATTACAGGCCACCAGAGGCTATATGGGCCTAAATAATCAAAGGGCTCTAAACGCTGTACAACACTTAATACTTCTATGTCTTAAATCAAATGGCCCCTCCTAACTATCCGAGCCCGAGAAGAGACAAACTGAGAAACTAAGGTTCTAAACTATCGGGAAAGAGCTTATGTAACTATGTCTAAAGCACAACATCCTGGTTTTTGGTCACTTGCAAGTCAGATTTCATCATTTTAGACATTGATCCACATAAAAATGCCTATTCAGAATTGTAAATCATCCAGAGCCATTAACAGTAGTAAATTTATTTGAAATATAATACCGGTTGGTACGTCACGTTATAATATCATATTGCAACACTTGACGAGTTCGATGCGATCAATTTATAATCTGTCATTAATTTTCTAAGTTGCCGTTTTATCGAACACTTGGATTTGTATTCGCTCCACCTCCAACGTTTCGGAGTCCACCAATACTACTTCACCGGTCTCAGCGAATTTGGGTATAGCGATTAGCCTGACTGTTTGTCCATCTGGTCCCTCGATAACAGCAGTATCAAACTTTGGTTGTGAGCCGACAAAGAACAAATGTGGGCAAGCGGCCATCACAAATGGATCGTCGTCCTGAAATGGATAACTCCCTAGCACCAATTAGTATTTATTTTGACTTGGAGAGAACTCCAGAGACTCACATAAAGTATCGGGTGCAGTTGGTGCGCAGCATCTCCATCTACACATTGCTTCCATCATCCCTAAGCGATCTTCACTTTCAACATATTTGAATACATCGTCGACATTCTGGCCACCAGTACCCAGAACTCTCCACCCCTCAATTTCTCCATCCCAAGGATTTGTGACTGCATCGAACCAACCAGGGGTTTGCTCTGTTATCCCATCTGTTGGAGGCATTGCAGCGTATGCTCGGGAATGTGGAAACATAGCTGGATGGATAGGCTGTTGGGGAAGACTGACATTGGCTGGGTCACTTGCCCCAGGTATAAGGGTGACGGGCATACTTGTTAAAACAGTACTTAGAAATTGATCAAGATGAGCAGTTGGAGCAGGATTGTAGGCACTACTATCATATCCATACTTCTTCTGTGCTTTTCGTGTATTCCCAATACTATCTTGGACTGCCGGGTCGATGTCTGAAGCTATCGAGTTGCCAGCAACAATCAATCTACTGATTTGCGATGTTGCCTGCTGGGATGTGGGATCAAGAGCTTCGCCAAGAAGGTATTCCATAAGGAGGTTGAGCTGTAATGAATTCGACATGGATGTGCCAGATATACCGAGACCAGATACAATCGCAATTTTACTTCCACTTCCAGGAAGGGCCTTATCCATATCTTCATCATGATCTTCAAGCTTCGCTCTCTTCACTTTCCGTTCCTTGACTTGCCCAGTCGAAGATTCTGGGGGACCCGATTTAGTCCAACGAGCTGGCTGTAGCGGTAGATCCGGGACTTTAATATCCACCACTTCGAAATCGCCATTTGCGTTCTCCGTACCCATTACGGCAATAATGCATCCAGTGACTAGCATTTCACTATTGAGAGGTGTTCCGATAAGTCTTAACCGTCCAGATTCATCCTCAAGCATTGTTAGGTCTTGACCAGATGGTGAGAGGTATTTCTGTCGTGGAGGTGGGGCGGAAATCCAGTGCTTCAATCAATTAGTTGTGTCATAACATCACCACGGGCCGTACATACATCTTTAGAGATGTCGTCCAAAATATTCGGTTTGAGAGGCATTTCCATGTAGATTGTGCCCGTCACCCAACAAAGCTCGCCCTGTCTCACGTCCAATACTCTTTCCACCTTTCTCACTGTCTCCCCAGCAATTTGGAACCCATCCCAGGCTTCAGAAGCAACAGCCTCAGCCGCCGGTTTTAGTTTTGTAAGTCGCAAAAAGTACATGTCGCCATACTGCTGTTGGTAATGCTTTTCTTTTTCGAGTTTAAATGTTTCGAATGGTGCGTAATTGGAAGGAAGGCGCTCGATGGGTTCGAATGCCTGCTCGCTATTATATGTTAGCATTAGTTATAAACAGCTTGTCACATCTCGAATTCACCTTGGAGCACACATCAGACTCATGTCATCCGCTTGAATCGCCATGGTTGCCGCACACACGAATGAAGTTCAGAAACTTGATATTTGGAAACAGTACCTAAAGTAATGCATGGCTGACGCGACGCACGCGACTCGACGCGTAAAGTACTCTGCCTTATTTGAAAGGCATAAACATTCCGTTCGTTGTCGTGCCATAGCATCTCATGATAAAGTGGCTGGCAACTCTTGTTTACTTTCTGAAACGCAATCCAGATATTCTCATATGCTTTTGGAGATATAAATCCGCAACCTTTCATACAGATGATCATATCTCAAAACTCCAGTCGAACATGAATTGTAAGTGTGTCTTCTAGGTCAATGGGCAAGACCAGGACGCACATAACGATGGCCACTTTTTGCAGCGCCAAAGGGTAAATTTGTAAAATTGCTCTCTTGGAGCAGCCATTGTGTGCCTTTTGATACTACATGAGAAGAATGAGACGATTCTACACTGCATCATTGGCTACTTCTATGCCGTAAGCCAATTATGGCTATTCTATCATCAGACACATCAGAGTAGGTAGGTAGATATGAATGAACCACGTGCAAGTTCACATTTCTCAAGGTGATTTGGGATTATCTACCATGGAAACAGAACTTCTGTCGACTCTAGTATGTAGTTTAGCATGTGCTAATCTTGCCTCAAATGCATCTCGTGACTCATTCTTGAGACGTGATCCAGTTGCTCCGGCTTCATCATTCCAGAGGGGGGTCTGCATACGAGATTTTTATATAAATAAATGGCAACTGTTACTTTGATCATTGCTAATCCTTCATCAATATCTTTTTTACTCTTTTTATCGACGCAGAATGACTTACTTCAAAGCTTTTGGTGTTCTTCCCCTCATGATGGCCATTCTCGGCTTTACATACGCAAAAAACAAAAATCCAAATTCTCCTATCATTAGCACAATAGATCCCGTTATAATTTCTGTTGTACGTAAGCTAATAGCTACAAGATCAGAGGACTTATTGACCATTGCAGAAAATTCCCGAGGTACTTGTGAAGCCAACGGCCACAACCTTAGTGACTTCTACTACAACTTCGGTATGCATTTTCTATATTAGTCTGGATCCCCTAAGAGATCAGCATTTTGATAGTAGAATCTAGGCACCAAAAATATTTGGTAACGTCAAAGTTGGTGGTGTCAATTGGGCAAAACTACTCATTCCGCCACTTGTACCAATGAACGGTTTCGATGTTTCAAGTACATCTACATTGACGTCTTCAAGGAAGGATAGCATCAGCGAGACTGACGAGGCTTCTGTATTTACTTCTGTAACTCATGCATAACATGGAGCAGCTTTTATATTTATCAAGAACATAAGCCAGAGGATTTGTGTTCAATTAAATTTCATACTATCTATCTCCATATCATCTCTTGCCAACCTTTCTTGATCTCATCCTGTCTGAGTTCTCTTCCGTCGACGAATCATCAACTTGGAATCGCAGCCTCTTCTCTGAGAAGTTGATAGCTGTAAACCCTTCATAGCACGCCACTTTGTTAGTATCATAGTCGACTAGAGGGCTGCGAGCACTGAGATCGCTGGTGCTTGCTGGCTCTCCGCCGTTTTCCACCATTGTCTGCTTTTCTTGTCGGCAGTGGGGATGGAAAGGAACGATCATGATTTGATTGGAAGCCGAGTTGGATATCTGATACTGATTCAGAGACCCATCATTGTCCTCGGCCATCTTCTCCTTCCCTTTTCGAGAATGAGGATGGGCTGGAAATTCTGGGATACAATAATTCCCAGAATGTGTATAGCTTTGTATATGATTCACAGACTCTTCATCATCCTCAATCATACCCTCCTCTCCTCTGCAGAAGTGTTGGTGGAGTGGAGGTTCCAGGACATCATGGCTCGCACAAGAGCGAGAGCTACCTGGCTCGTCTTGAAATTGACCCTGGTGGGCTGTAGAGGAAGGTGAGGCCACGCAACTCTGTACCTTTTCTGTCGTCGGATGACTTCGAGATCTAGTTGCTCGTGTCGAAATCTCGCCACCGCTCCGTGATCTGGTGCTAGCACGATGTAATAACTTTTTTCTGGTTCTCAAGGCTTCTTGCTCGTTTTCTTCTACCTCCAAGTCGAAACGAGAATCAGATTCGTTATCTTCGTCGTCTGAAATACCATTAAAGTCATCATCTGAGTCATCTGCTGGCTCAAGGCCCTGCCTTTGCGGTTGTTCAGGGTATGAATTCTTGAGATGAGTCGACAGATTGAAGATACCACAGCTAGTTTTCTTAGCTTTTGTTGCCCAGCACTCCTTGATATCTTCATATTTCTTTGTACCAGGTACTTTTTTAAGCACCTTAAGACCATATTTAGACTCATATCCGTCTTCAGAAACCTCAATCTTCCACATTAAATGGTAATCCAGGCGCCAATGCGGTATACGCTGACCATCAATACTCAGACATGAGTGCGAAAGATGTTTGGGTAAGATACCCTCCTCTTCCAAATCGAACCTGATCTGCACAAATCTTGCACGAACTATACATACTGTGTCAGCTTCAGTCAAATATATCGGATTATACATAACTCACCTCTGTCGCCATTAGTTGTAGTAAGGAACCCATCAGCATTAACAGGTAAATATCGAGCATCACCTGGATGTTGGTCTGTTTTCAAGATTTGCATTGTGAATTTGAGGAATTTCTTGTCGGGAAAGAACTTTTGTGTAATTTCAGTATCAACATATGTCTTCCCTACCTCAAACTTCTCTCCCTATATAAAGTAGTTAGCAATCTGCTACATAGTCACCGAACCATTTGTAACAGCACTCACAACGTTTTGGAAAACCTCCCCTAAAGTTAAAAGCCAGGATTTCCCGTTTTCCTCGCAGTCAGCGCTTGGGAAATCTTCTTTCCATCCAGAGTTCTTTGGAGTCTCAAATTGCGTCACATATGCCGAAGTTTCAATGTGACGGTCCAACCGCTGGATGCTTGAAGCATGGGTGAGTACCTCGATGCCACCTCTTGTAATTTTCTTCTTTCTGTATAATAATTAGTTTTAATTACTGAACAAAACAAAACAAAAAAGTAAATACAAAAAGCATGAAGAATAAAAAATAAGAATAAAGACAGAAAAAAGACAAACCCTCAAGTTTTCTGGATGGTATACGTACTGACTTGTCCCATTGACTATATAGAATCCGAAACCTTGGCTTTCTACGATCTTTTTGATCCTTTCTTTGATGTAATATATTTCACTCCCACCTCCAGTGAAGATAACTTTCTAGAATATGACTTAGCTCGTACGTAAATGAGAAGACATGTAGGTTTGATCTTACGCTGCTCATTCTTTGTCTCGACGTTAACGCATCGGCATGCTCTTGAAACATTCCAATCATTGATGTCAATGTAGGTTGGAAAAAAGCCTCCATCTGTTCTCTAGAAGACATAAGCACTACTCAAATGGTGGATCAAATTTCGAAAAGCCCTGAACTCACTCATTAAAGAAACATTCCTGCTCCTGTGGAGAATTGGCAACAAATGTGTCAATAATGTTAGGAAGAGAGAGTCGGAGTGTGTTCAGCGATCTCGGGGATCTAAACCTTCTTTTGTGTGCTTCAAACGCTTTTCTAGCCCGATAAAGAGCAAGGTCCCGATTATGAGCATCTTCTGGGATTCTCTGGCTAAAAGCATCTTCAAAAGCATCGGAGATGACCTCAGATCCAGCATAACTACCTAAAAATCCATAAGGTTACTCCTTTATTTATACATGATTAACTTACTTCTATCCTCGAACACTCGCTTGTAATCACCAAAAATGTTTGTCTGAACAAAACTTGAAACATCCTACACATACTTAGCCCGTGGACTATGACATTGTAAAATGGAGTAAAATGGATTACTTACTACCGTGCCTCCGCCGAAATTGATAATTATAAAGTGGTGACCGATCGTATTCTATAAAGAGTTGTTAACTTTTCTCGAAAGTAAACATAAGAAAAGGTTAATTCAACATACTTCCAAGCTACTCTTGTTACTGAGTATATTCTCACTTCTCCATTGACGAAATGTTGACTCCGTTTCAGAAATCGCATACATTTGACGAATATTGAAGCCTTCAGGGGTCAAGTCACTTCGAATTTGAGCGTGTACTGACAACCAACCTGGTGGCATGCAGATTCCAATCGTTGTTCTAGTAGGGTTGAAACTACTTCCGCGAATTGCCTTAATCCCTTCGATGATTTTAGGAGTTAGGTAGTTCTTTGCCCAATCTCTTCCGAAGTCTCGACGTGTTTTGCCTAAATCTCGAGCAATTCTGTCAAGAGCACGCTGGCGTTCACGGGTGGCAGAATCTTCCGGCTGACTATATGCCAGCTTCCAACTCTTGACGAGCACGAATCTGGAGGGATTAAGTTGCATACCGGGTTCGGCAAGTATCTCTGCTACTGCGTGTCCAGTATGGCAATCCACCTCTCCATCATCTTTCTTCTCGTACAGTAGCCAAGTCCTTGGGTTACTGTCGCTGTCATCAAACCCTGGATCACCTGCTATATCCTCAATGTGAGAGTCGAAGTCTGAAATCCGAAGTGACCTCGTCTTGCAGATTTCCAGGAGTTTTTCAGTCATTACAAGAAATGCAACAACTGATCTAACAGTTCCTGGATCAATCACGACGAGGACATCATCGGGCTTTGAGAACCAGGCTGGTGCGTGGGCCATACTATTGTATGAGACTGACTCTGGCGTTGTGATACAAAAACGGTGTTGACAATGATCAGAGAAAGTAGGAAACAGGAGAACACAAGTAGAAGAATGAAGTTACTGATTGTCTTTGATTTAAGAATCGATTGTGCGAGCTATAACTTATATTTCCGATATGATTACTTATGAATGTCCCTTATGACTTGCTTACCCCGCTAGCGGTTGTGATCAAGTGCCTATGCTCAAACTCAACATGCTATGACTTATACTTCAGATTTGATTACTTACTGTCGGACCTCATGGCTTGCTTACCCCGCAAGCGGTTGTGATCAAGTGCATATGCCGAAATGCAACATGCTATAACTGATAAATGTATAAAAAATGAATACTGCTCGTAATTTTTATGCATATGATAGGGTGTTATGACAGGATCAAGGTTTCATGCATCATAATCTATTAAACCTATTTTATTTTCTGTAAGTATCAGACAACACTTAGTTCAACAAACCTATAGAAGAGCTTTTAAGCATTCAGTGTCACCAACTTCTTTACAATGAATCAAAAACAACACTTTGTCATTAGTTGTTCTCACTTTGTTACTATCATGTCTGACCAGGCGGCCCCAGCAGTGTTTTATGACCTTGAGCTACGAAAGAACGGCAAAGGCTGGGAAGATGTTGCTAAAATGGAACATCTCCCGAGAGAAGTTCAGGAAGCATTATGCTACCTGACTAATGAAGAGAAATACGAACATGGGCGAGGTATTTTCAGCACTCAAGGTCGCCTTAAGAAAGGGTTTGAGAGTCTGCGTCCAGTTCTGGATGCAGCGGGACCTTTCGTGAAAGAAAGACGCAAAGAGCACTTGAAAGCAAAAATGGGTTCTTCTCTTGAGAACAATCCAACAATTGTAAGGGATACTTCCTATCTTGTGCTTGAACGAGGAACTAGGTGTTATGCTGACAATGAGTGAAGCCAGGTAGTTCTTCTATTGCTTCGACGTCTGAATACCTTGTTAACCAACCATCGGCCAATCCTCGAATACCCGATCTAAAAGTCTCTGAGTCAACCATGAGAACTCCAGATGATATTCAACTTATGGAACAGGTTCAACTTGAATGCTCGGCAGAAGACTCGGTTTCTACTAAGAGACGAGTTGATGAATATGAAATCCAAAAGGATCACAATCCTATTCCCACACATGCCGATGAACCACAAAGCAAGGAAATCTGCAAGGACTGTCAAATTCAAATTGCCGACTGCTGTGTCCATCCGCGCTGCGAACACAAATTTTTAGAATGCACTCGCTGTCATCATTTCTATCATCAGAGATGCCAAAAATGGCAGTATCCGAAACGTGAACATGGACGTTTTCGATACAGTGCTAAGTTTGTTCTATCTTGGAAATGCATTGAGTGCTTAAGATCAGCTGCTAATACGGAACCAAAGATTGCTGGTTCTTCATCCATCGCTTCAGGCCCAGGTTCAGCTAATGGCAACCAAAATGCTGCCTCCCAACCAGTTCTCATGGAGCCACTGCAGTTAGAGAATTCCATGGAAGTTGAGATACAGCCAGCGAGAGACGCTGATGGAAGATTCGGAGGTGCAAACCACGGGTATAGTCTGAGCCGAGACTTCGTGTCATCTTTCTTGGAAGCGCTCAATGAGTCTATCGAGGATCTGGTCGATAGTGTGCAAATGCCACCACTCGCACCCAAATCTAAGGGCACTCCCTTTTTTGATCTCCAAATCCTCTCGGAAACTCCACAGTGTCAGTCTGAGCATCAGCATCCCTTGGTACAGGTTCTACGAAAAATTTATGGGATCGATGATATGCCTACTCAGTCTCTAAGGTCTTGGGTAGATCGCTTGAACGAAACAAAAGTCGACGCCATAAGTCTGTTCCGTATTGTTATAGTATACCTTCTCCATGCCTACATTTTTGATGGCAGCTCTCCATTTCTCCGCTCGGAATCTTACATCTTTTATGAGAGTGTTACACAGAAAGAAATTCAGTCTCATGGTAAGGCCGGTACTTCTGATAAATCCATCTTTATAGCGTTCTAATTGTTATTAGATTTAGCTACTGGTTTCATTGAAACCTGGGGGAAGAGAACACGATTGGCAATGTGGCAAGACTACAGTGATTTTAAGACACAATTGGAAAATGAAAGCATACAGATTGCTCGAGAGATAGAAGTGGTTGTTTTACCGCTAGCTAAGCTTTTTGGCGACGAGAAAAAGATGTGGTCCCAGCTAACAAAGACGGTGTATGACACAGTCAAATTCAATGCTCGCCTCAAAGCGGAATCAAATGTCGTACAGACTATTTGGGCAGCGACTGGTACTCGATATGATGCTACGCGTCACGAGAAGTGCAAAGATGCGGAATATGATCAGGTTCTGTATACGAAGATGTTCGGAATCGTCTCAACTGATGCCAACGGACATTCAAAGCTGTATGAGCCGGCTCAGGTTCGTATGTACTGTGGTGGAAGCATCTAGGATGCTAGAAATCAATGGAATTTTCATTATTCTTAAAATATGTGCTTTGTTGTCATATTCGAAGTTGAAATCTACTTAGTCATAGCAAATATACTATACTCCATCAATACTATCCAGAGCCAAAAACTTGAGGCAATATCTAATTGATAATGAGTATTTCATGAAATCATCGCTGTATGTCCATTGTTTCTGTATTTACTCCGAAATTATTTCAAGACAAAGCAGAACATTTGTTGTTGCTATTTTCTAACCCCTCTCCTTCGACTTTGGTTGGGTAATAGTACTTTTCAAAAGATTCAAGTATAATCAGTATATTCTTGGCTTGCCTCTCCTCTTACTCAATCTCCTCCCTGTTCTTGGGCCATAAATCACCTCAGAACTATGGAAGATGATAGATAACATTCAACCGTTGATGATTTGCCAGTCATCCAATATCAACTCTCCACTCCACAGATGAGATGTATACTTGAGTAATTAATTTACCACGAAG
Source organism: Allantophomopsis lycopodina (assembly GCA_024752465.1). Taxonomy (NCBI): domain Eukaryota; kingdom Fungi; phylum Ascomycota; class Leotiomycetes; order Phacidiales; family Phacidiaceae; genus Allantophomopsis; species Allantophomopsis lycopodina. The sequence goes on from CP103001.1 coordinate 391,847, forward strand.
TACAACTACTCTCCTGCAGATGTATCAAGTCGGGCTTTTCTAACTTAATAATATATTAAGGAGGGGTAGTACTTCTCTAATAGAAATAAACATAGGCTTGGCTCGCTGTTAAACAGGAACAACAGACGGTATCCGTAAGTTGTTACAGTTTTTCGCCTTTCAATTACGTATCCCGTACTCGGAAGCGGCAAATAACGGCCATATTGGAAGTAGGTAGGTCAAGCACACAATATGATTGCTTACCAGTTCCTCAAGAAGCAGAAAGTAAGAGTGGCGTTCCTCTGGTAAATTCGGAACTGTAGGTGATTCGTAAGGGATGTAAATATTGACGCAAGGTTTTGATACTGCTGTACCATGTGACATACGAACAGACCGCTTGGTCACAAGTATAATACTGAAGAAGCTTCGAGATATGCTGTCGTAGCGAGCGAGATCCCTCGGTGGAACTGAACGTACAGATGATAATACTTGTATACACAGTACAATATTGAGGCCTGTTTTAGACAATCACATTCTCCGCGTTCTCGAAATGAATGAATGCATTGTATCCTACATTGGAATTGCGCCACAATCAACAATTCAGAACTTGCAGCTTTGGTGACTCATACATTTAAAGGTAACACATACAATCCCAGATTGTTTTGGCGTGCATTACCCCTCAGAAAAATTAAAATCGCAGACAATAGTAAACGTATGATCGTCCAAGTTTCCTAGGTTCTGTCTCTGGCCAACTAATTAACCGTAATCACTCTGCCCCTTTTGCTTGTGACCTTTAAAATTGTATGTGTACAAGTTACCGTAGGATGTACGTTATGAGTCAAATCACTTGATCACAGACTGTACTCTGGTCAGCGAAAGTAGTTGTAATTCACTAGCGGTTTAGAACATTTACTGCCCCTCAAAAATCGAGAAATAAAGTTGAGTCAGAAGGGTTGGAAGTTTTCATTGGCATGAAAATTGTAAATAGCCGCTGGCGGCTTACAGATGCTTTTGATGATTAGAGGCCATAGCAGCCGGGAGGCTCTGAAGAGAAGAGTACAGGATGACTGCGTAAGGTTCATTCAGGCCAGTCTAATTCCCTGGTCCTAGAAATACATCATTTTATGCGGCAAAATCTTAGTTCCCCGAAATTCAAGCACCGAAGCTACCTATATCTTCATCACATTGTTTTCTTAGACTTACCCTGTCGTGGCGAGCGGGTCTTCTTCCTGAATAAAGTTAAGGTTCTTGGGTTACACTGAAATCCAAGCGTTCACCACCACCCCTCCTCCTCTGCATAGCACTTATCAATGCAATTATGTTACATTCCTAATTAACAGTAAAATAAGAAACCAAGAGAAATATGCAGTCGTAAACTTTAAAATAAAGATCAGTGTTTAACTCTGTAGGTCTGCATCCATCAACGTAAAGTTATTTACTATAACAATTGAAGGTATTTGCGTTTTTCTCCCGTAATTGCAGATGACAATGCACATGGTTAAGAGTCTAATCGGTGAGCACTGCTGTGACTATCCAGTCACAAACCAGGCACGTTACACCCAAGAGAAAAATTGTCAACAAGATTCTGTCGAGAATCTTGTTACAAGGATTGGTATTTAACCTCCCAGTTCTGCAGCAATCCAAATAAAGTCATGGGTAATTCGTGGCGAGCAGTATTCTCCTTGCAAGCTACAAGTGAAGGCGACAATTTACACAGAAGTCTGTCGTTGCAGCGTGCATATTTGATGATGTGTTTACAAAGTCGAACAGGTGACGGGTAGCCACACATGAGAGATTTATCCCTCCAGTCGGGTCAGGTCTGAACATTTTCCTTTATCATCTCCCCTGTTGATGGGCTCTGTTTGTTGGCTCTCACGCACACTAAAGGCAGCAATCTGTGCAGGCCATCGGCGACTGAGAGTACGCACGGAGAAGCATGGCCATGATCTAGGAAATAAACACGGAGAGGCCTAGCGGTTTAAATTTCTTTCTATTCATATATTTCACGTGAAGGGAGTGACCCCTTTCAAAGGCTCAAGTACGGGGTAATGAATGTCGTCCACTTCACACTTTACGGGGTAATCTGGGTAATCAGGGTACTCTTGGTAAGGAGAGACAAGTGCGCAACTTTACCTTTGGTACCCTAGAGTTTCAGGCTTGGAAAATATGTGCCTCGTTTGTATGGCTCCAACTGCCGTCATCTACCACGAAACCCCCACGCCTCCACGCCCACAACCTTTCCTGTGCCATGCCATTGATTTACCGACCAATGCACCAATTGTACCCAGGAAAATAAAAGGTCCGAATTATCAACGACATTGATCGGATAGGGGAATCGATGTCAAATTCGTTCTCCTTCACCATTATCGTCATCGCTCTCTCAATGGGAATTCACGCGTTTCTTCTCGCATCAATTGACCAGCAACTCAATTCACTTTCGGAGAAAATACAGCTACCGTCGATACGCTGTACAGGCACATCCAGGACCACCACCCGCACCAGCCGTGAAGGAGCTTGGACGTGGACCTCATATTCGTACATGGGAGCTCGTAGCTAAGGTAGGGAGTGAGCTTGAGCATTGAGCATCAGGACTCAGTTTTCGGCAGTCGGCCTGAGACCAATACACAGACTCAGGCGCTCAAATAGCATATCAGCAGTCGGCCCTGCTGCTCTCTCTGACAAAACCGGACTGCCCAACTGAACTGAACTTATGAGGTTGTTATGCATTTCCTGCCTGACTGATGACCGGGTGACCGAGGTATATGCCTTCTAATCTTCCCTTATTCCGCCGGAGATTGGTGGTTCCAATCCCAATCAAACGAGTCAGATTTGGAAGTTGGCCACTGTTCCGTTTGTGCTGGTTTTTCGTCAATTGAAATTTCAAGTGCTAGCCACAACCGCGAATATCAGCATCATCATCATAAACAATGAAGCCGACCCAGAACGCACATAACGCGGATCTCAATTGGCATCCAGAACAAGCAAACGTCTCTGCGGAAGCGCTGGACACTTCTTTAACAATTCCTCGGGTACAGTGTTGAGAGCCTCAGGGCACCCGGGCCCTTATCGGCCGTACAAATATGGCTAAAACTATTGATCCACTGTCCCGATCATTTTCGTGCTGGTTAGAGGACAAGCAGGTAAAGTGCGACAGCATATCCAAGCTTACAGAGTCATTGACAGGGGTAAAGAGATAGGTCACCCCAGCTAGCACGGCAATGGTTGGAAACCTCACCCACACAGGTCGTGATGGACGACTTTGTTGCTCAGACATGGGCGTCACGGTCGTGGAATATTCCCCAGAACATGAAGCGCGGACTCTCTGTCGATGTCGTTGGGATTGAGGCTGGGAAACACAAAACGCAAAACACAAAACACAATGATCGCATATTGGAAGTCTGTTTGTTTTCACTCTCCAAAGCGGCCGTCGAGGGAGATGAAAACGTGACCGTCACGGAGTTGCATCCGTCTGTCGCCGACATTCGGGTACCCTTCTCGTACGGCTGGGAAAAAGAAATTTTTCGCTAGACCCACTTTTGTATCCACAACACCAAAACAGCTTCTGCGGCCGGGAAATCTGCCACTTGTCAGCCAATAACAGCCAGCAATTGGCCCAGCGACCTTACTTAGCTGGGCCAGCGTCCAGCACATCCAGAGGTGTGAATGGCCAGCCGCCGCCGCCATTTATGCTTTCGGCTTTGCACAATTGTGAGATACGCCATAGACCTTCACCAGCTTCCATAGCGAAGACCTCAACCCTCCAGCGAGAGTATCTGGCTGCTGTGGTAAATGAACTGGGCGCCGGCTTTGAGGCTGTCATCTTCTCAATGGAGTATTTCGAGAATAATGCTGCTTCAGGAATAATGAACATCAAAAGCGAGCGGTAGTCCCATAAAATACAAGTGTACTGTATAGGCGTGTGTATTTCTGGAAGAGGATCGATATCTTTCCCGGCCCGGACTTTGCTGTTGGTGATGGGCATTTGCCATGACTTCCTCCGTATCTTTCGTACTCAACCTACTACACCCATCCATCTAGAGCCTCTCGGACTTCCTTTTTGCTTCCATTCTCCTTGGTGATATCAATCAAGCTTGGTAAAGCAGATGGCTTTTTCCTCCTGGTGTCAACCACTATTGCATGACAAGTGGTAACGCCGCGAGTCGTGATGCTCCCATTCACCAATCACTTCTTGCTGTAGCATCCCAAGATAAACCTTCCAAATTACGTATGGCTGCGTGCGTTTGCCATTGTAAGCGCACTCCGTACGCAAGAGTTACAGCGCAAAACAGTAGTCTATCGAATCCCCAGCAAGTGATGAGGGAACAATTAAGGGGGCACACGGGGAACAGCACGTATCACACATCCTGAAGAGGCTTGCTCCACAAATTGACACAGACCAAGTCGCGGGAATGTGCTCGATTTGCGAATACTCAGGCACCCAACCGGTTACGGAGTACTAAAGGGGTGTAGCCATATGTCTACCCAGCTCTCAAATTTTCATCCTCGACCTTCGATCCTTTCTCTCACATCCATCCTACCTCAACCTCACCACTCCATTCCATCAACTTTCGAGTGTCCTCACCCCCGATCATCACAATGGCATCTACTCTTCGCATGGCCCCAAAGGTCGCCTCCCTTATGGGATCTGCTTCCGCCAAGGTTGCCCGCCCAATGGTTCGCAGCAACGTTGCTGCCCGCCAGTTCTCAGGTAAAGACCACATCTTCGCGAGGCCTTCAAAACGCCGCCAAAACAGCAATTGAGCTCCCAATTGACTTTGTATGATCACACAGGCATGACCAAGGCCTCCCCATTCCAGGCCATGAAGCGCCAGCAGGCTTCCACCATCCTTAACGCTGCCACCCGCAACGTCATCAGCCGCCAGACTGTCCGCCCATACTCCTCTGAGATCGCCTCCGCCATGGTCCAGGTCTCCCAGAACATTGGTATGGGTTCCGCTGCCATCGGTCTCGGTGGTGCTGGTATCGGTATCGGTATGGTTTTCGCCGCTCTCCTCATGGCCGTTGCCCGCAACCCATCCATGAGAGGACAGCTCTTCTCCTACGCCATTCTCGGTTTCGCTTTCGTCGAGGCCATCGGACTTTTCGACCTCATGGTTGCCATGATGTGCAAGTACGTTTAAATTACGCGCTCGTAAATCCGGATTCGCGATCGTGTGAGTAATGAGCATGAGTTGGAATACGAGAGACGGAGGGAGATTGAGACGATGGGACTGTAAAATGTAAAACTACTGCATAGTGCCAGCAAGATCAATATAGTGATTGCAGCATACAAACCATCTTCCACTTCATACAGCTTCTTTCACTTTTGCACCACGCGCGAATTGATCGTCTGCGACCCAACAAAACGCGAGATCCCGGGCAACAAAGACCAACGAGTGGTATCTTTGTTGAGGGTCAATTGCAATTGCGACAATTTGTCCATCGAGTTCCTCGAGCTATCAATTGATCTCAATTGAGGTCAATTGATTTCATCGACATTGCCATCTTTCAATTGACCTTTTCCCCATGTGCAATGCTATGCTCAACGTGTCATTCGGTCGGCTTCGATTCAGACGGCCTCTAACAGTTTGATGGCGGTAAGTTCGGCAAGCTTCCTTGAAGCTTACTTGAATGCCGGAACTATCAGGCATCCTGTTCCGTGTGTCCGACCTCATGTAATTGTGATGACCAACTGACAAGATGGAATCTAGGAAATCGTATCATTGTTTTCGTTTGTTGTGTCTGGAATTATCCATGTAGGTCTTTATTTCTCGTTCGTTATCTCGATGAGGTTGTTTGCATATCTCTTGTCAAAAGCTACCTTGACCAGCAGCGTGTTGCAACATCAGACCACCAACACGCATACCTTGACACCTTGCAGGTCTTAAGTACAAGATCAATGTCCTTAAGGTCGTACTGCAGGAGTTTGTATTTTGTGTTTCGACTGGGAAGCTGAGATAGTCATCGAGCGGGATTCTTCGATGGAAGTCGGCATCGACGGCACCAACGGAACCATCGGTACCATTGAACAAAGCAAGGACGACACGGGAAACGATCATGAAACAAGGAAGAGAAGACACTTCGACTAGTGGAAACAATTGAGCTTCTTGAATTAAACTCTTTGAAATGTGAGTCGTCAGTGGCTTTGGTTGAGTAGGTTGGTATGTTTTAGCCCTCTGGGGCCGGCTTCGTTGGGGTAGCAACCAACATGCCATTGAGAATTGTATTCACTTATGAACTCTTGTCGACTATTCCAGTTTTCGAGAAACCACAGTGATCAAGGAAGAATGTGCGCACAGACGACATTCAATATGAGTGAAAGCTGTGCCTTCGAACTTGAGGAAGTCATTCGATATGACCGCACGACAACTCGAGACGAAGCTTTATGGTGTTTGACCTGGCTTGGCCATATAAACCAGTTGCTGCTGAGTCACGCTGGTTGTATTAAGTATTTTGCCATGGCTCAATACCGTCAGAAAGGCTTGATACCATCGAAAACACCTGTGGTCTATCTTGTGCTACGACACGCACAAATCGGCGATGGTCGTCACTTGCCAAATCCACTTTGCAAGAACAGCAAGTTGAGCCGAACATCCAACGTGCAACAGCGCAGCAAGGTCTAGATAATGACAACAAAGTACAACTTGTTGTTATAGAAGACGCGTGAAATAGAGTCGGGTAAAACGAATGAGGAAATCAAGAAACGCGTCGAAGACATATGCAGAACATCAAATCGACAAAGTGAAAGCATCGAACTCGATGATGTCTCGACAGAGCCCGCTGTCCCGTTTTACAAGAGCAGATGCACTGTTGTGGGAGTAGTGGTCTGTCCTGCTAATCGTCGAAAGACATAGGTACGAAGCAAACATTGAGGAGGAGCGGTTGAATCCACTCGATAACATTGCAAGTGATCTTTGCTAGGTAGGAAAGGACTGGGACTGGCAGCGGGTCCTCGTGCCGTCAAGACTAAAGGAATGCTGCGACTTAGACCAAGTCCTCGAATATCATATTCAGTATCATGTCATTGCGATGCGAAAGACACATGTCAACATGGAAACGGCTTCGTCTCGGTGTCCGTCGGCAATACTTCAAGGGCTCGAGGCTGTGGAGCCAGTCAATATTCAACGGTGGAAACCATAGTTATACCGGTCCAGGAGTATTGAGCATCATTTGGCCTGTTCCGATATAGCGAACTGTTTCGATGACGCTTGGCCATTTTTCAGGATCCAAAGGCCACGGACCTGTTCGACAATCGACAGTTTTGAACTCAAAGCTGTGGCCCTGATCCAAGAGTGGTGAGCATCGACTGGTCCATCCCGATGCACGCCGTTCAGTTGCCAGCCAGGTGGTATATCCCCATTGTGATTTCGCCTGACCTCCCAAGCCACACTCATCCGTCGTCCATTTCGAATGCTGTCCAGAAGTCGCTAGAGAAATCACCCCATATATACAAGTACGTAGTAACACGGTCAAAATTCAAGTATAATAGACATGCTCGCGAGAAAACGCCTAGAGTGAATTGCAATTCTTTCGCATTGGAAGATATCCAAGGAGCAGAAAGTGTAGATTTTTCGTAAGATGGTGAAGAAGAGGGAGTATCAAGCAAGAAGAGGACGGCAATGTGAGGGAGGGGGTAAAGCACATCATATATGTAGGGTAGGTAGCCAAAACATGCAAGCACAAGTGGTATGATAGTTCCCAACACAGCACACCCGCATTCCCTGAGCCATACAACCACACTCTATCCCCCGCTGTAACACACCATGGCATGTTCAGCAATCTGCAATCTGTAATCTGCAATCTCCAATCTCCAAGCTGCAGGCCCGTACCTGACCCTTCGAGTATGGCAGGAAGTCGTATGTTTGGAACACCTATTACGTGGGAGGGAGCGTCCACCTAGGGACGTTGGGACTGGGAGTATTGGATAGCAGAGGCGCGCGTAGGGGGAGTTTGCCTGCAAATGTAGGAGTCATACGAGGAGTGTCCTGACAAACCTTGGAACGTGTATGCAAGATACATGCCTCGAGTGAGGAGAACCCTGTCGGCTGCGTATATTGAGACGGGAGCGGGAGCGGGGTTAGCGTAGCGAGATTCGCACACTTGCTTGAATGAGGTACCCAGTTGCACCAGTTGCAGAAAACACTCCAAGAGACTCCAGAGGGTGTGTGGTGTTCGTAAGATGAGGTGTTGAGGCACGTGTTCCCTTGCTATAATTCATTCGAGTCACGTTATTGTTGTGAGATGGAGATAGGTACCTACCTACCGTAGGTAAGATACCTTACGCAACGTCGTAAAGAGGTTTGTCGCGTGTGGTTTCGTTTTGATGTGGTTGCGTGCCCGTTGGCTTTAGATATGCATCTCAAGCTGCAACATAATGTGTGCACAACGCTGAAGACAACTGAGCCGTTGGACTTGTTAATTTAGTATTCCAATAAACCTCGATATGTTTCATTATTTCATACGCCATATTTTAAGGTATTGTGTGGGAAGCCTGATTTCAAAGGCTGATTCTTTTCAATTAATTGATCTTCCACGATCGATTGAATGTCTCAGCGATAAACCCCCTCGGCACGCTCAGACTCTCAAATTTAGCCGAGATAAAATATTCTTATAGCCTCACTCTACCACTACTACTACTACTCATTCCTATGAACACTAATGTCATTCTATGGTATGTATTTATTTACTTATATACATGGCAATGTATACTCTATGTACATGCCGAGAATCTACGCATGCAACACCTTCATAGGCCATTCAATCCAAACTCGCCATGCAGGGTCTAAAGTTCTATGAATAGCCTGGAGTAAAGTCACGCCTTTATTTCCCATCCACCAATAATCATGAATGGTATCGAGCAAAATACAATAATGTGCTAGGAGGACAAGCGCCTCTGGCTGTTTCTGCACCAGCATATCTGTGTACGAGACAGGTATTCTCGTCAGCCAAAAATGCATCGTCGACACCTTGCAGATCGTGTTGTTCGGGACCATTGAGTATATATAAGCGTCACGTAGAACTTCATGCCCTTCCTTGAGCCCCCTAATCTCATGAGCAGCAAGTGCACACTTCTCCGATGTCCATAGGGCTTTCAGGGCTTCGAACCTTGCTTCGACCTCAGCCGAAAGGGAAGGTAAAATCATGCCGTCTTGAGTGAACTGGAGGAATGTGGCCATAGGACCCTTGCTGATCCACTCCCAAGTCGACTCTAGAAGATCTTTTACGCCACGCACTAGCGCCGTGCAGTCGGGGATTGTGTCGGTGACAGTATTTGGCACAGTACTAGTGGATTTGAAAAAGAAATTCTCAAGTGTTTGGGATGAGGCCCAGGTACCGATGACAAGCACAGAAGAGAAGGCGAACAATGCGTGACAATTGTATTTATTGATGTTTCCCATTTCCAGTCGGAAGCCAGTTAATCCTAAGTCCTGACGCCGAGTGGCCTCAGCAAGTAAGACCTCTCGACGATGAGGCTGGTCATGTGCGAGATGCATGGCAGCAAGTGATAGGATGCCGTGCATCAGAAACTCATACTCGAAAGCCAACTGGACCATATTTTCCTGCCGCGCCTTTTGCCGGTCAGGTTTATGGGAAAGACTCCATGATGTGTAGCATGTGAAATAGTGCAGCAGTTCCATGTCTAGTAGACTGAATAAATGCTGCTCGGGAAATAATGCTGCGGACCTCGGGGCTTCACTTGGCGTTGATATTGACGAGCCGGGGCTTGGCGTGTCGTTTGCGCCGAAGGGTCTCAACGGTCTTTGCTCGGCCTTCTTGGGCCCGCTTGGCCCCTGGGCAGCTTTCCGCCGAGGCGGCTCAAGAAGGTAAGTGCAGTCAACGGAATATCGTACACAATGACTACAGGCCGGTTTCTGCTCATCACACTAAATTTAGGAATATATATTAGAAAGGGCACGCCCACAAATTGAAGCATAAAACAAGGCGCAGAGATAGAGGTGAGTACGCGGGTAAGGCACACCTTGACTTTTCGCTGCTTGCATTGCCGGCAACCGTAGCGAGATTTCTGATGTGGCCGCCTGTTATATGTGGCTTGCGTTCGCTGATGTTGTCCTTGCTGCTGCTGCTGCTGCCCATCCTGTTGGATCTCTTGAGCACCAGTCGGTAGTACTTGTGTGCGCTGCTGCTGCTGCTGCTGCTGCGGTTGCTGCTGATGATGATATGGCAGCATGTCGATGTTGTGCTACAAATATAACGACTCCACGAGTTGTCTTACGGCCTCGTACTTCGCATTACCAACTCAACTTGGGCCGGGGAAGACTCCGTGCTATTATCTCTATCTTGAAGATCTGTCGCGCAATGCGAAACGATCGGATTTTCAGGAGCCGGTCCAAGGGTTTGAGGCCGGTGAAATCGATTCAATCGTCTCAATCGTCTCAATCGTCTCCCCTCATAAAACAGTCGAGGCTATGCAGTGTGGAGTTTGATTTATTGCGGCCTGTGTTCTCAGTCTTGCATAGAGAGATGTGGCTGGGATACCGTAACCCTGAGACTCTGAGACTCTGAGACTATGACTGACTTCAGTCGCACTGGTACCTCGTACAGGACATAGACAACAGCGCAGTCTGAGTGCGGGCTATGTCCTGTGACTTTGGTACCGAATTACCCTCCTGGGCTCCTTTGATATGTAGTGGATTCAGAGGGCCACAGAAGCTTTTGCGGGGGCTATGCAGGCGACCGCAATAGTGCCCAATCTAAGATAAAGAGATTGGCAATTGGAAATGTCGTAGACGAACAATGGCGCGACAGATGTTATGCGGATTGACGTTGCGGGATTCTGTTGACGCGTGGTACGAGGTACGAAGTGCGAGCTCCAAACTTTAATTAACCGAAGTACGAAGTACGAGTGCGGGATAGCGCGGTGGCTCCCCTGTCAATGGACGTCGCTTATTGGTCGAGTCTCTTCAAGATTGAGCTTGAGAGATGGTAAGGCTGATTACAACTTTCTAAAACTGACCGCAGTAACATCTTATTTTTATTAGAACTCAGATCGACATGTACCGTAGAAGTTATATAGAGCAGATGGAAGACAGGAAAATGAATAGAATCATTAGAATCATTAGAACATTCGCTCGAATAAGACAGTTCCTCTTTTTCCCGCATCAAAATCTTTCCAATTACACCCCCTTAACATTACTTGAAGTCACTTGAGCTTCCTTGACTTGGTCGAAACGCCACCCTTTCAAGATCCCTCTAAGGCAACCGATTTATATTCCCAATATGTCCAATTCTATACTTCAGTCTGCCCTCCAACCAAGAGCAGACAGTGAAGATGGCTTCGTTCTATACCGGTAAATAATCAACGACACTTGCAATAACTTCAGCTTTCTAACAAACTACCCCAGATACGAGCCATCCCTCATACTCGCATACATCGGTATTGGAGGCTTCGCAATTGCAACTGTTGTTCACGCAGCTCAGGCTTTTCACTACCGTGCGCTATATTTCATCCCCTTTATCATTGGAGGAATTTGTACGTTGCTTCAATCTCCAAGAGAACCTCATTACTAACCCCTCAAAAAGTCGAGGTAATCGGATATGCAGGCCGTCTCCTTTCCCACTACAACCCGACCACTACCGGCCCCTACATAATGCAAACGATGATGCTCCTCCTTGCCCCGAACTTCTTCGCCGCAACAATCTACATGATCTTCGGTCGACTAATTATCCTCCTCGATGGTGATAAATATGCCCTGATCCGCAGGACCTGGTTGACGAAGATGTTCGTGTGCGGCGATGTCATCTCCTTTTTCATGCAAGCTGCCGGCGGTGGACTCATGTCATCTGGTTCAGCAAGCAGCACCGACCTTGGACAGAAAATTGTCGTGGGAGGCCTGGCCTTCCAAATTGTCTTCTTCGGCTTCTTCACTCTCGTGGTAGTCATGTTTCACCTGAAACTGCGTGCCAACCCAACCGCCTCGAGCTCAAGAGTCAAGTGGGAAAAGTTTATATTCGCGCTATACATGGCTAGCATGTTCATCCTTGTACGATCTGCATTTCGTATTATAGAGTTTATGCAGGGGAATGACGGCATGTTCGTGCAAAAGGAGTACTACGTATATATGTGCGATGGACTTATGATGCTTGAGACCATGGGCGTCTTTGTTATCTGGCACCCTGGAAAGATTGTTAGAATGGCTGGCGGAAGACATGAGAGGGTCATGAGTTCAGATGGATTGATTGGTATGCAGGATGTTGACTTGGATCCGGAGAGAAGTGGGAGCAGTTGGAGCGCACAGCATAAGTGAGTTGGTGATGGAAGGGAAAAGAGAACTCCTTATACATTAGCCTTTTCCTTTGTTTTCGGCGATCAGCGTTGCACATAATCTTTCGGCTTTTATTTTGTTTTACTTTGCTAGCGTTTCTTATCTTATACTATATATAGATATGCTAGAAATATATGCATATCAACCTTGATCTCCACCTTCTTCAATAGACTGCCGGTCCAGAATTCTCAAGTGCCGCGATTGCCTGTTCAACCGTGATGACATTAGCAGGCAATTTAGGAATAATGCCTTCCAAGATAGCCTCGTTAATACCAGGAACATCTGAAGGTGTCTCAATAGTATTGTTCGAGATAACATAACTAAAGACATAAATCAGCACCATAAAACACTTTTGCTTACATTCCTTGATGTACCCAAATACTTACACGTTATAGTTTAAGTCAAATAGATGGTAAACCGTGCTCAGAACAACTCCACTAGTTCTAATCCCGCTCTATAAAACACATTAGCTCAGCGCAAAGCAAATTCTCCTGCCTCTCAATAACAGCTAAGACGAAAGAAAAGCAAGATTGTAGCCTACAATAATGACCGTATCAATCTTCTGACTCCTCAAAATCTCCTCCATCGAATTTCCATCGCCAGCATAATAGCGACTCTTTCTAAGCATTACATCCTGCGGAATAGTCTTGAACGCAGGATAGAGCTGGACACTTGGCGAGTCGCTAGTAACATTACCGAGCAGCCCTATAGCATTATAGAAGGGATCCGAGGGACCTATTTCGGGGCGGTAGGCATTGGAGAAATAGATACGCGTGAAAATGGAGAGCGGAGGTGGGGTTTGCGCGTGAACGGCGTCAATCCACTTCGCCGTGCTATCGATGAATGAGGCGCCGGCAGTAGTGGTGTTGACAGAGGATACGAGGGCGATGATCAGGTCAAGATTAAGAACTGCGTAGGACGAGCCGAAGGAGAGCGTCGTATTTGTTACAGTTGAGGGGACTGAGGATGCGTATCCCGGAGTTGAAGTTGCGGCTGACGGAGTGGTAGTGGCTTGGCTAAGGGTGGAGAGGGCGAGGAGGAGGGTGGAGAGGGCGGTGTACATTGAGATTGATTTAATGAACATGATCTTGAGATACTCTGGAATTTTATTTTTCACGCTGGTATCTTATTCAATGGAATTTATTCCCACGGAACAAATAACTACAGAAACAACATCTGGGGGGAAATGTGTGCATACTTATAGATATTCAATTGGCTAGGGTGACTATCTGTACCACATTATGTTATGCAATGGCGAGAGCTGAATCGAGACAGAGCTGTTCAGCCAAGCCATTACTGACAATTTCCTGGTCATTTTGGTACAAAGTCGGTCGAAATCTGCACGGGATGTAACAGCTGAACCTAGCCAGTATTGATTATTATAGATTGATAGTTATTAATCTCCGTTATATGACGGAGGTTCTGGCTTAAGACGAGCGTATCCGGACATATTGACAGGGACTACAGCAATATACCCTCACTTAACATGACGTTATCATTTGAGTACCTGGGCAAGGTGCTTACAAATCATTGTTAACCTTCTAAGGCACTAACTATGAAGAAAAGTCCATTTACCACTACTTAGAAACATCAGCTACTCCATATCACACCACAAATCCCTACGGCGTACCGTGTTGCTGCAGTATTTGGGAGTCCGTTTATGTTTTGGTGTTGCGCGTCCAATCAACTTGGACCCTGTTAGATAAGGTTTGTTATGGTTAGCTTACCTGCTCACGGAACCGAGATTTATTAACGTCCGAAGCTCGCGCTATTCCTATATCATGTTATGTATGGACAACTTCAACGTCATCATAACTCTAAAATATTATATATTCCTTATTTGTTTCAGGTCATATACATTGTTTATGTCTATATTGTGCTAACATATTTTCATATCCATCATAGATTCATAGTAACAGTCATGCTGTTAGAATGCTGTGGCACATTAGCAAACACTCATAAATCACATTTAGGATTTGGATAACTTACGACCATCATACAAGGTGGACAGTCCTTGCACAATACCTCCAAATCACTGAGATAGCTGATGCTAGCTTCCTCACTCTTACAGGTCCCCTCCACAGGGCTGGGCAGGGTAGTGAAGATGACCGCAGTGTCTTGACTCTGCTGCCTCATCAACTCATTCAGAATAAGATGCTGAGCACGACAGGGCAGATCATTAAAGCTAAGCGGGAGGTTTTGCGTAGAGTATGTTGAGCCACGACGCAGGATATTGGGCGATGAAGATCGCTGCTCGTTACCTTCCGAGACCTCAGAGATGTGATCTGGTAGGTCCGGATCATCACGGGTTCGGGCGTGGTATGCGGAGGGAAGACGATTGCGACGGTTTGGCGGAGGAGATGGTGTGTTAGTGAACATTATTGAGGGGCCAGGTCCATCCTCAGTGGCGACTCGAGTCATAGGGACTGGCTTAGAAGAGAACTTGGGCGTAGATGCGTGCCGTGATAACGATGGCCGTTCTGAGCGCATTGACGGCGCTCCACTTCCTGCTGTAGATACAGGAGCTATGGCGACATTAGGATCGAGTAATCTGTTTTTGTTGCTTGTTGGATCACCTCGAATTGAAGGTGCCTGATTACTTGATCCTTCTTGCATCCCTTGTAGAACCGACTTGATTTCTGAGAGAGGCCCAGGCTTGCTGTCTGCAACTTCTGCACGAGTCTGAGAAGTAAAACTATTGAGGAAAAACGGGCCAGAATGTGTGGCAGATTCGCCAGCGGATTGAGCATCATCTGAGGCCTTTCTAGCAGTCGGCTGAGGAACCTTAGGCTCTTGCTCACCAGTAGATTTCTTGGAAGGCGGAGGGCCACGCATAGTATCCCCGTGGCTTCTTCTTCTTACAATTCTAGCAGGACTTGGTGGGGGCCGGTCTGCTTCATCATCTGTCTCAAACTCATCAAGATCTGCTTCGCTTGCAGCACTTCCACGACCTTGACTCGATCTGTCCTCATCATCATCCTCGACAACACCATTGTCACTCTCGGAATCGGATCCAGAAGTACTTGATGAATCTTCACTCGCGCTTCCCTGAGTCGCATGATGATCTGCAACGTCGATATTTAAGCGGTGGGTGCGCATGCCAAGACTAACACCAAGCTTATTCAAGCCGCTCATAGTATGTTTTCGTTTTGACTTTTTCAAGAGTCTTCGTAGGCCCAGGAACCTCTCCACCCTCTCATTACGGGGCCCTTGCTGAAATGAAGCATCGGGCCATTGTGGACCCGTTGTAAAAATGCTTGGAATCTCAGCAAGATCTTGGTAAGCAGTGGTGGGTCTATTCCCACGGACCATTTGAATCTCGTCCCACCATTCCTGACCTTTCAAGCATTCCTCGACTTGCTCCCCACTCCCCGGTATAGAACTATGGCCATTGATGATGATTTCATAGGTAGACAGGTGCCCAGATGCAAGCCAGAACACAAGAACTTCTGCCTCAATGCGAAGATTCTCAAGTAGAGCCTTGACACGGCCACTTTCCTCGTCAACATCTGACTCATACTCAACAAAAACTGCCACACGCAGCTTATAAGCCTTCTTCCAGGAAGGAACTGTGTTTAGAATGCAGCCAAGCTGTAAAATAAGGGTATACTACTCCGCTATTAGCAATGAACTATCAATGAAGTTTCCTTATTCTCCCGCCTTGGTAAACTTACAGTATCGAAGTTTGTGGTCAGGACATTCGGTTTGTTATCGCCTTCGGTGGCAATTTCAGCCGACATCTGAATTGGCCATAGATCAATATATTTTTTAGAGTTTTCGCCAGGTGCGCGAGGGAATTCAAGTTCCTGGAAGTTCTTCGCGAGAGCCACATTTATTTGTAACCGCAAGAGAAGGTCCTCAAGAATAGTGACGTAGCTCATCGCACTGGTTGCAGATTCGTCTTTACATGCGTCGGTAGGTAGCTCCTCATGTAATAAGAGCTCTTTGCTATCACGTCTGTGTCTTCTGGGACGAGGCTTCGGGGCGTCCTCCTCTTGCGTAGGTTGTGACTCAGGAATATCAATAAGTGGTTTCCGACGGCGCAAATCGTCTAGATTATAAAAGCCCATCACTGCAATGTTTGGTCGCATGCCACCCAGCCCAGCACTCAGGACGATATTTCTAGCGCCCCATTCAACGCCTGGAGAAATTGCAATGTTCACAAAAGCTTTCACTTTAGAAAAATCAATATACTTTGTCCATGCTGCTTGCTGACGCCTCGCTTCTGGAACGGCAGCCCCAAAGTCATCAGTTACAATCACATGCCCTAAAATTTAAGTTAGATCGATGATCAGAAACAGTCGTTACTTGGATAATTGGTCCAGTTTAACACAAATTTGTTATTATGAATACAAAATGAATATCAATACATGAGATAACTTACCTAAAATGTACAGGCTACCCTTTTTCATCGAGTTACAGAATTGAATCAGCTTGTACTGGCGTCGAGGACTGTTAACGAGCAGTAATATCTGGGGTCTCCAGAACTTGACATGCTCCTGTCGCAGACGTAATAAGTATTTTCGGACCTGATGATAAATCAAACTTTGACTGACATCACCCCAGGACTTCGGAGGTGTGGTGTAATGAATGATCAAGAATATAACTATCAAAATGCCGACGCAGCCGGTAGCATAAAGTCCGTCAACAAAGAACATGGCAGCACCCGATACAATGGTGCCAGCCAATGCAGTCTGCCAATTGAAGAAGTGAAAGGATGGCCTGAAGTTGGGAGCTGATCCGATTTTCAGGAGGAAGCAAGCTAGATTCATGACCAAAAAGGTCATTAAATATGTCATAGTAACAAAAGACGCGATCTGGTTCAGATCGGCAAGCATGGTAAACTGGGCAACAACGTATGTTATCAAGATGGCATATGTTGGCTCATCTCCCTTCTCCGTTCCCTGACCAAAAATAGCAAATCCAGGGAGAAGATTGTCACGAGCAAGAGCCTGCAACAACTTTGCAGATCCAATGACACCCATGAGTGTCGAGAAGAATGTAGATGCAAATTCTCCTGCGAGTACAAGTAATCCAGATATGTTTGTATCTTGGATAATGTTGACGTTTTCCAAGAATGATTGTCGAGTGATTGTTGCTGCCATTGCCAAAATAACCAAGGTGTAGGCAACGAATGTCATTGCCAGACCATATAGAGTTCCTCGAGGGATAGATTTACTTGGGTTCTTCAAGTCCCCAGACATTGAAGCGCCAGCAAAGATACCTCCGGTAGCAGGAAATAGAATGCCAAACAGATCCTAAATTCAATAATTAGTATAATACTATTTTGTGCCTGTTGAATAAGTTCAATTTCAAGGTGACTCACCTGAAATGTTTCAGTACCAGCAAGCTGGCTGCCAGCAGCACCTTTTGTTAATTTTGGTAAAAGATTTTCTGTAAAAGTCTTCCCGCTGATTCCCGTATACTCGATGCCAGCTTTTACATCTGTGAATGGGGAAAGAACAAGCGCTGAGAACGGGATACTGAAAGTAGCTACCAACAGAATGACCAGCAATCCATTGCTTGCACGAGCAAAAATAGCTGAGCCAGCCAGGCATATTGCTGTGCAAACCACCAGTACTATTGTTGCCCATAAGTATTGGTACCAGTGTGACTCGGGTAGGATCTGTGCCCAATTTCCAGATTCTGTTCCGAAATTCTGCGTAATGCAGTCGATGAGACCAACTGCATTCATACCAGTGTTGAAAACGAAGCCTAGATAGAATACCACACCAATAGAGCCACCAAATTCGGGACCAAGGGAGCGACTGATCAAATAGTATGCACCACCTCCGCGCACTGTACCGTTTGAGGCAATGGCTGAAAGAGAAAAAGTTGTCACAAGATTAATCATATACGCCGCGATAAGCATTCCTAAGTATAGTTAGTATCTCTTTTTTTTTAAGTTTCAAGATACAAAATCTCGGTAATCCAGAGAAATGCGGCTATTCAGCGAAGTAGGCCATGTAGCTCATTCTCACTCAGGATTGCGTAACATTAAACATACTAAACATTTGGAGTGAATGATTATGGAAGTATGATTTTGTTCCTGATCCAGTGGAATACATTCGGTGTGTATAACATATTGTGCTCCTCCACAAGACCACCCGAGTAAGAGATGAACGGAAGTAAGAAATGACTTACCCATCATACCAACAACTCCCCCTTGTCCCAATATAAACCCGAAACGCAAGAACATCAAAATGCTCAAAACATTCAAGCTTGTAGGCACAAAGACACCCGAGAACATGCCCAATTTCTCCTCACCGCCCACAGGTCTCGGTGCCATGCCATGTCTTTTGCTCGATATCCCTCCGGGATTTTTATGATCATCAGAACTCCCATGCATCTGTGCGGTCAAAGAATGATCTCCCATGGTTTGATATGCGTTGTTCTTCTTTCCTCCGCTAGCTGACCGTCTCGTGTGCGTTGAAGAGTCGCTTGGTACATCGTGTAGGTGCAACAATCGTTTCGTAAAAGAATGTCGACGGGGTGGAGGTTCAGAATGACCCGTTCTCGGTTCGTAAGGATTCCTATCACCACCGGTGTGAGTTTGTGGATGCTGAGGCTCTGAATGATCTTCCGCGGCAACGTATATTGAGGAGCGACGATTCAGCTCCCCAGCTTCGTCTACTGCTGTGCGAGCTCTGAAACTGGAATGCTGGCGGCCCAGTGTCCCACGGGGTGACATAGTGCCTCTGATAAGAAATATACAATCGAATCCAGCTTGTTCAGATCTCCATGTAGGTCGTGGAAGCAATTCGACCTCGGTGGTTGTGGGGCAGCTTCCGACTGCATTAAATATCTCAAAATCGGTACCACAAACATGGGGTTGAAGACGTCACTGCGCTGTGCTGGACGTAAGTTGGTACTTATACATGTAGGGCTCCCCCAATTCTCACAAATTTATTAGTATAAAAAAATTCGAATTCAAATGAATGAGAAAGTTTCACAATTATATGATAAATACTATGGATGAAAATGCCAAATTCGCAAAAAGTCGACAAGCATTTTCTCACATGCATTGGAATGCATAGTAATTGACCAGGTTCCTACCTAAAGCAGTGATTCGTAAGGCGGTATAAACTGGCAGTACATTTTAGGCTCTTATGATTAGATCAGTCCACTCGTGCCACTGTTGATAGGTATCTTGATTAACTCGGCATCAGCTGGAGTTAGTGGATATTAAATGCTATAATTAAGCACATGATCAATAGAGCGATGTTTCTAATGATAATAAAACTAAATAAAAATTAGATAAATAAATAAAGTTCGGCTGTGAATGTCTTGAGCTTAACTTCCTTACTCCGTGGTGCTGTGTCATGTGCTTCAATTACCAATATTTTAAAGATATTAATCTTGTATAAAGGGTTTGAACCTCATTTACCATTTAAGAATAGTCAAATTGAATGATTGATGTCCATGAATGATACACAAGATGGATTTCAAACCATAAAGAACGGCAGAATTTGGGAATGAATATTTTAATAAATATTATCAGAATTTATTAGAAAATAACCCGGATGTCAGCTATCAGTACCTTTTTATTTGAGACCCTTAAAATTCTAAACGTATAATTTTGAATGAAGGAGTGCTTCATTATTTTCTCAGTAATTATATATATTTACATATATATAGAATGTATGTATATATTATATTCATTTTCTTACCAACTATAGGTAAAGATCGTCACAACAAATACTCCGTAGTCATGCTTGCCAATACGCAAGGCTACGAGGCTGAATACGACTAGTTTCACCGTTCTTCGTCATTCATCCCACTTTGATTGGCGCACGTGACAGAGACTGGCCTGTGATATCATGGCAACTGCAGCGAGCATGAGCCCGTGCCCTCCAATTGCGGAAGGTGTAAACTCAACCAGGTGAACCAAAAAGCTGTTGTGATCAATGTCGCTGTCTCAGCTTAGCTATTTATCCCATACACAGCTCATAAGTAAGCACTTTATACATACATCTAACTTTTATTCAGCTTCAAAAATTTCTTCTTCCCTCACTTATTTATTCAATCGCTTTCCTCACCGCCAGCTTGAACGTCGTACTGCATCGTTAGCCTCCCCCAGTCATACAGAGGCTTCGCTTATCTCGTGAAACTTTCATAGGAAGAACCATCTTCTACGACGAAAGCCGATGATCTTGACATAGCGGTGTCAGCATTGCGTTCTTCCTCACCATTCAAGCCGTTGAACCATACAGCTATGTCTTTCTCGAGAGGAGACCCATCTTCTCCACGGACAACATCGGCTCCGATAGCTTCATCTCCAGGATCCTTCAGCAGAGGTCGATCGATAAGCGGATCTGTTCCTCGTAATGCTTCTACGGCACGACTTGCTTCGCCGGTTCCATCAAATCATGGGGTAGGAACTCCTAGAGTACGACAAATCCCTACACCAAGTCATGCAGCCTCTGCTTCTGCGACTCCCACTGGAGATCTGACTCCGCTGGCCGGTGCTGCGTCCAAGTCTTCATTGCCTGGTCCAGGCGTGTCAGCTTTAGCGGCTGCGCTTTCCACCTCATTTGGAACAACTCCACCTAGACTCGGTACTCCACCTATGCGATCATTGTCTCCAGCCGCTGCTGGTACTCAGATACAGAATTCGCAGTCTGCTGGCAATTATGGTTCTTTTGACTCGAGAACGAGATCTGTACAGGGTGCACCTGGATGGACAAACGCGGTAACCTACGAGGACCCAGAAATCGTAAGGAGACATCTGGTACAACCTTCTTCCACACAATATGACGGAAGCCAAGATGGCTCCTACGGGGGAAAGCAGGCTGAAGATGAGACAAATGGACTCAAAAAGTCTCCACATGGAATTGCAGATGACGAAGAATTCTCAAGTCTGCGGTTACAAGGAGGGGATATCACAAGGCCGATCTACAAATGGACCGAAGAAGCTCAAGCTCGAGCCGAGGGTAGAGGGCGCGTTAAACGTAGCCAGAGTTTCAACATCTCTCGCCCACACCCAGAGAGCGAAGTTCTCGACATTGATACGATCAAGGTTCCTGGTGGCATGCGAAGAAATTATATCCGTAGAGCTGCCGGGAGCCCGTCCCCAGCTGGTAGAGATCCAGAGGAAGGTATATCAGAAGGACGAAATGGAGCTCGGCCAAAATTGCTCACTAGCAATTTTCTTGAGTTTCTGTCTATCTATGGACATTTTGCTGGTGAGGAGTTGGAAGAAGACGATGAAGTACTGGAGCCTGATGAGTACTTTGCATCGGATGCGTATGAAGGCAGCACTACCTCCGGAAGTGATGATGATGACCATGAGCCGATGGAAGACAGTGCTCTGCTCACTCCTAGTCGTCGTAAGAGAAGACGCAAGCACCGTGGTGGAAGTGGCCAGAATGGCTCTCTCAACGCTGCCTTATTGCTTCTAAAATCTTTCGTGGGGACTGGTGTCCTATTCCTTCCCAAAGCTTACCTCAATGGCGGAATGCTCCTGAGTAATCTGGTCCTCCTTTTTGTTGCAGCACTCTCATACTATTGCTTTGTCCTGTTGGTAAATACCCGCCTCAAGGTTGATGGCTCATTCGGTGATATGGGTGGCATTCTCTATGGAAGATGGATGCGGACAGTTATCTTGTCCTCTATAGTTCTCAGTCAAATTGGTTTCGTCGCCGCGTATATCGTCTTCACCTCCGAGAATTTGCAGGCTTTCATCTCTGCAGTTTCCGACTGCAAGACTTTTATCGATATCAAATGGCTTATTCTCATGCAAATGGCTGTGTTTCTGCCATTCTCGCTCATGCGCGACATCAGCAAATTGGGAATCACGGCTCTGATTGCCGATGCCTTTATCTTGATAGGACTTGTGTACCTATACTATTACGATATACTCACGATTGCACACCACGGAGTTGCTGATATCGTAAATTTCAATCAGAAGGACTGGACACTATTCATTGGTACTGCCATCTTTACATTTGAAGGTATTGGTCTCATTATTCCTATTCAGGAATCGATGAAGAGGCCTTCCAAATTTCCACCTGTACTTGGACTTGTGATGATTATCATTACCGTGATTTTCGTCTCTATGGGAGCTTTGAGTTATGCTGCCTACGGAAGTAATACCAAGACTGTTGTAATCCTCAATTTACCACAGGATGATAAATTCGTCAATGGAGTACAATTCCTGTATTCGATGGCAATTTTACTTTCGACACCACTACAAATATTCCCTGCGATTAGAATCACGGAGACCGAATTATTCACAAGGAGTGGCAAATATAACCCATGGATCAAGTGGCAAAAGAATGTGTTCCGATTCTTTGTGGTTATGCTTTGCGCCGCTATTGCCTGGGGTGGTGCCGGTGACCTCGACAAATTTGTATCCCTTGTCGGTGCTTTTGCCTGCGTACCACTGGTCTATATTTACCCAGTAAGTTCAGAGCTTCTTTTACTTAACCTTAAATGTTTTCTTGTTTTCTGGGTCATATATTTGACTACAAGACCAACACAAGACCTCATGATTGTGTCAAATATTTACTAACATGAAATTCCAGCCAATGTTGCATTATCGTGCGGTATCTAAAACAACTTTCCGCAAGACTTGCGACGTTCTACTTTGTATATTTGGTGCAGTGGTCATGGTGTATACCACTACTTTGACCATTAAGAGCTGGGCAAGTGATGATGCTGCACCGAAGTTACCTGGCTATTGTGATGGAAAGCATCGCAATCACCATGGTTAATGAATTGTCAGCTCCTGATTTTTAGGTGAAAGCACGTTTTGGTGATGACTGCTGCACTACTTCGGACCTTGGGGTATTGGCTAACCGAGGGAACTCGAACTGAGGATAAGGTGGTGTGGTGATACAATGTTCTAGACGCACAAAGTCTGAGCTTTCATCGGCGACACGATTACTTGTGGCAGTTTTTATTGTCTTTATTTCCTATCAGCATTTTGTAGACTCTGCATAGCGTTGCTTATGACTC
Source organism: Allantophomopsis lycopodina (assembly GCA_024752465.1). Classification (NCBI taxonomy): domain Eukaryota; kingdom Fungi; phylum Ascomycota; class Leotiomycetes; order Phacidiales; family Phacidiaceae; genus Allantophomopsis; species Allantophomopsis lycopodina. The sequence continues at coordinate 415,069 of CP103001.1, forward strand.
CATACCAAATCATTCCTTATTTTGACTGGCTTCGTTCTTCGTATTCTTCTATTTGCACCTGTCGCTTGATTGTTACCTGCCTATATTTGTTAGTATGTGCTTATGAGAACCGACACAATCGTTTTTTGCACATGCATACGGTCCAAAGTATCCTCATATCTCCCCATAGTTACTGCTTTGACATATTGGATGCTCCATTTCATACCGTCGGGCCGCCTATGGTTCGATGAAGAAGTTTGGTACCGCACTCGGTACGGGCATGGTGGCTGATATTTTAAATGTCGACCTACTATTTTCAGAAGCCGATTGTCCGGACTGTGGGAGAATGATACGAGGCCAGAGAACTTCTTCTGTATAAGAAGTGTCCAGGCTGTCACGTTGGGGTAAAATGTCGCTGATATCGGCTCTCCTGTCCAATTCTTAATATATTCAACCCTCAAAAGTCATTTATTGTCGATTTCTTGGTGAATTATACTCTCTAGGTGGACGCGTGCCACCATTATGTGCTATCTAGTTGTCTGCCTGCGCGGCTGTACAACCAGCCAAAGCCATGTATCGAGGCGACCGCCGATATCTCGGTGGCAACAGCATCAGCATCGGTGACATCTTCCTTCGAATCCATATTACCTATGTCCATCAATATCGAAAACATACGTATACTCTCTACCTAGCACCATGTTAAACTCATGTCACCGACTCCCCTCAGCACTTATCACCGACTTTCTCCAATACTCACGTACATTGACAATATCCTGCATCTGACAGACTTGTCTGCTCCACTCTGGATCATGCCACTTCCTTACATTATCCAACAAACACAATATACATTGCGTCTAAGTCCACGATACTACATCTAACCGCTGCACGAAGGCTCAGCTCGCTGCAACTCGACCAACTCACCACTTATCCATGCTGTCAGCTCTCAGGACTGAAGCGATAAACCCGCGGCTACAATATCAGCGGTGGCAAAGGTGGCATAGCGTCCCCAAAAATAGGCCTATGAGAATACGCCTACTGTTGGTTCTATGCGAGGCTCTCCACAGCATCTCGTATCACCGGTGGCTCCCAATGCTTCAAACAATATTCTGAATGAACTGGCGACACTAATATACGACCGCTACAATGTTACTCCGTTCTTGCCGACATCGATGTATGTACTATGGGTAAATTGTGGTTGGCTTATTGGCCCGATACCTCTTTCGTCCATCATTCTCACACCATACTGCCTGGGGTCATGACCAGAAGCAATTATTCCAATGTCCGTTTATTGAGATTTGGTTTACGCCCCCACGAAGGATTGGAATGATATATCGAAAAGATCCATGTAATAGCGAGGTGCTGGTCTTGCGTCCAGCACGAGCCTTATCATGCGTCAATGCGTCCGTATACTTCAATTGTTATTGAACAACTCTTGACCCAAAGTTCGACAGTTTCCGCAGCCACCCCGAAGTATTACAAGGTCACGAGGCAACATTGGACGAAGTAATATGCATATTTTGCATACATGAGGATTGGGACCTTCCGAGGTAAGGCCACTTCGCCGCTGTAAAGCACTTTCTCCTTCTCCCAGCCTCGTCATTGTACATAATGTTCAACAACATGTGCAATATAGACATTAAGAGTCGCGCTTCACCAGCCGACATACCCAATGCATTTCTCGAAAACTGCTTTTTTGCGGGGCTGACGGGTGTACTGACTTCTTACAGCTTTTGGGCAGGTTACAATGATGCAGAGCTAGCAGTTTGTCTATGCATCAATCCAAAAATCTAATTCCTAACTGAAATTCGAGACTAAGATAAGGCCCAGGTGATTGAGGTAGAAAGAACAACTCGAAAGGTCTTCGATTTTTCGATGACTTTTGTTTTGTTTTGCTTTTTTTGATAAATACACAATTACGACATTGGTGCGGTTCTGGAGACAACAGAGACAATGGAAAATTAATTACGCAGTCACCAATCTAATATGGAAACACAATGCCTAAGCCTTTTGCATCGATAGTTATGAGCTTGCAATTTAGAAAGGTCGCGGTTCGACATAAGGTTGGCGATTGGGTTCAATTGACAATTTGACCCCCGTTTATTTTCGAGCCGGGGCTTTACACGCACCAGCCAGCCGCATTGTGCTGATTGAAAAGATCCGTCCGACAGAAGGCTCTTCGATCATGAGATATTTCAAGCGTTTCTCTCGCTTTCTCGCTTTTCTCGCTTTTCTCGCTTTTCTCAACATATGAGATGAGGGGACGCGTGGCCTTCCCTAGAAATAGAAGCACGAGCGCATCGTGCATTGCGGGAGCCGGGGCCCCTGTCCCCAGAAACCATTTTGGGACGACAGACGCCTGTCACCGCTACAACCTCATATTCTCGCGCAGTGAGGAGTATGGTGCGTCTGTCGACACTAAGTGTTGCGATTTCACCACGCATGGGCCATTGAGAGGTTTGTGTTGAAGCTTTCGATCTCCGCTCTATCGGTTTTCCTGGTCATAGCAGACATGGAGCCCTGGAAACGCCATGATCTCTGATCACTTCAATGCCTTGAAACGGCGACCATAGCATATATCTGCCTTGTGGCCTGCATTATCGAGTCAAATCACAATGGCTTAGGAGAGATTATGACTCCATTAGTTGATTTACACGGTTACATATTGTGTTGATCTATGGACGTGTACAATCGTGATACACGTCGTTGTTTACAGAACGTTGCAGTGGCAGTTGAAATGGTGGATACTAGAGGTATGTCCAACCGCGAAGTCTCCTATTATCAAATAATATTTACAGACCGCATAACTAAATTGTAATCAGTGCTACACATTTTTGTATTATGCTCGTTCTATATTCTATGGATATGCAGGTTTCGGTGTTAAAAGCCCAGTCAGGGTATTCCTCTGTTGGCATACAGCTGCCAGCCTCTCACTCCTAGTCTACACTTCCGCAAAACCCACGCTCTCACACATAAGCTTAGACAATATTCTATCTTAGTCTTGCATATATCCTTGCTAATGCAGATCAAGAAGTCCGTGTAGGTCGGTACCTGCATCGAAGTGAGTCAAGGGACTTGGTGATTTTCAGAGGTTGAATCTGCATCTCAGACCAAGCTTGTGGCTCTGGAAGCCGTCACCTACTCCTTCTAGACAGCCACATGGAAATTGATAGAGCATAGACTGACGGGTTTAAACTTTATGTTTACACGGGTTTATTACTTCCGCGTCTGTTATACTACCAAAAATGACCAAATCTTCCCACTGCTTATCATCATAAGATCACATATCCGGCCCCCCACACGAAAACAAATAGTTTCTGCCGAAAGTTTCATGGCTCCGTGCCCGTCAGTACGCCGCGGATTCTTCGGCTCCTCGCCTTAGGATCCTGTTGAAAATCAATAGTCATTACATCTGTGGCGCGCTATCGTATTCCATCTGCGTGCTGAGTGCAGCTTGGACTCCTGCCGCTCGTGGCATATCGATTTCGCCTGACAGCCGCTCGGATTTTCTATTGACCCCGCAATATCATTCGACACGCAATCATCGATGGAGGTGGAACCCAAGATGGACAATGTACCTGTGGCCGCGTACACCTTGTTGACATTGACAGAGCTTGGCATCTCTAGATGTATGATTCCATTGACAAACATCAGTTTAGCTCAGATCATCCGTCAATCTATGCAGGAGATTGGTGGATCAAGAGCTTTGGCGGAGAATTGAAACCTCGAACTATTCAATCTCGTCAGAACCTCATGAACTACCACCTTTCTCATAGTCAGGATGAGATATAAGACGTGAAGAATCCTCCATAATAGGAACTCATCATCAGCATCAACATTCATCAACAGCCAGCCTTCTGGTGTCCTGTCGTTCAAGCAACACATTCGTTCAAGTGCTTCGATTATCACATATAAAAATTCTTTTCCAACCTTAAAAGCAGACCCACTCTGTGATCACCCTGCCTTTACCCGTTGAAGATCTCACATCATGAGACTTTCTATTCTTGCCCTTGCGGCTATCTTTGTGCACGAGACTGTCGCCTCTGCCATTCCACGTGCTGAGGCGGAGATCGTTCCTTCTAAGGGAAAACGTGCCTCTTGCGACAATACAGCTACTTCAAGAGACTGCTGGGGTGACTACGACTTGAGTACTAACTACTATACAACATGGCCCGACACCGGTGTCACTCGTGAAGTGAGTCTTTAGCCTTGCAGTCTTCATTAAACCTTCACTAACATTTACCAGTACTGGTTGGAAGTTACCAATGTCACTGTTGCTCCAGATGGATATGAGAGACAGGCTGTCACTTTCAATGGAACTGTTCCTGGTCCAACTATCACGGCCGACTGGTAAGGAATACTTTCTTTGTGTTGTCTCTTGAATCTTAGCTGACCATAACAGGGGTGACAACTTGATCATTCATGTTACCAACAAGCTTGAGAACAACGGAACTACCGTTCATTGGCACGGTATCCGTCAGCTTGGAACTCCTGAGTCGGATGGTGTTCCCGGTGTTACTCAGTGCCCAATTGCTCCTGGAGAATCTATGACCTACTCATGGCAAGCAACTCAGTATGGATCTGTAAGTTTAGTTACTCTCTTGAACTGTGTACGTTGATCTGACAAAGATAGTCCTGGTATCATTCTCACTTTACTCTGCAACTTGGTGATGGTATGGCTGGACCAATTGTTATCAACGGTCCAGCTACTGCGGATTACGATGAGGACCTTGGTCTTTTGTTCCTGTCAGACTGGTTCCATTCGCCAGCTTCTACTCACTGGCCTACTGGATTTGGCCCCCCAACTGCTCAGAACGGTCTTATCAACGGTACAAACGTCTTCAACAACTCTGGTACCATTACTGGCTCTAGATTTGAGACTACTTTTGTATCCGGCACCAAGTACCGTATTCGTCTTCTCAATGCTGCCATCGAAGGCTACATTAGATTCGCTCTTGATGGTCACGATTTCCAGGTTATCGCAAATGACTTGGTTCCAATTGTTCCATTCACTACTGACAACCTTGTTATCGGTATTGGCGAGCGATATGATATCATTATTACGGCCAATGCCACTTCCGGCGACTACTGGCTCCGCGCAATCTGGGAGACTGCTTGTGATCAAAACGACGCCGCCACTAATATCAAGGGTATTGTTCGATACGACAGCTCTTCAACTGCAGATCCAACCACCACTATTGGAGATTACGAGGATGCCTGCGGTGATGCGCCTTATGAATCCCTCGTTCCATACTTGGCCCTGACCGTTGGTGCTGATTCCGAATATGTCACCGTCGACGATACTGTCAGCTTTGCTGGTGCCTATGAGATGTGGTCTATCAATGGTACTTCTCTCTACCTCAACTGGTCCGAGCCAACCTTCATGGACGTCTACAACGGAAACGATAATTTTGCAGCCAGTGACAACGTAGAGTTGCTCAATGCAACTGACAGCGAATGGATCTACTGGATTATTGTTGATGATTCTGGAATTGGCCTTAATCACCCAATGCATCTCCACGGTCACGACTTCTTCATTCTCGCCCAAGAGAGTGATGCTACTTTTGATGCCTCTACCGCCGTGTTCAACCTCGACAACCCACCTCGTCGTGATACCGCTACTCTTCCAGCTGGTGGTTACCTAGCTCTCGCATGGCAGGCAGACAACCCAGGAGCTTGGCTCATGCATTGCCACATTGGCTGGCACGCGTCTGAGGGCTTTGCGACCCAGTTCATGGAGAGAAAGAGCGAGATTGTCAGTACCTTCACGGATGTCTCTAGTATGCAGGATATGTGCACAGCTTGGGACGACTACTACCCTACTTCCGTCTACAAGCAAGATGACTCGGGCATCTAAACATTTCCTCGTTTCTCTTTGATGGTTACTTGGGTAACTCAAGCATTGACTATTCGACTCAATGTTCGCACCTTCTTTACTTCAACCTGCGTCTCATACGCATTTGATCTTTATTTTTGCTTTTATTTTGGCTACTTTTGATGATAGGACGATGGCACGGACAATCATAGTATGTTTCATATACTAATTCTTGTATATACTGATTCATCTTTTGATGAATCTTTCTGATTGACATTATTTCCTTATGTATCTATGGGATTACGGGCGAGTTTTTATAGCATAAGATTTAGTATTATTAAATAGTACTTACACTGAGTTGTTTTTGTCTTGTCCGTAATGTGTTGACCAAGCTACTTGATACTAAGATATCTAAGCTGAATCTAAAATATAATCATCTCACCATTTTCTCCCCAAGCCCACTTCCTCAGATTCTCATATAAATTCGGTTCCAAAACTTTCACAAGGTCCTTTATCCAAATAGACGCTTCATACTTATCCTGTAACCGATACTTTAGCTCTTTGCATAAGTCTCTTCTTTATATGGCCTCTATCTGAGATTGACAGATCTAACACTATTACTCCCCATCCACACAAATTCAAGATGAGCGACAACGCATCCGAGTCCGTGATGAAAGATAACAAACCACATCAAATCCCAATCTCTAGTCTCCCAGAAGAACTCATCATTAACGAGTTCATATAATTGTCGCAGAAGCACCTTTCAAACCATCAACAGCGTCGAAACAGCTCCCCAAAATCATTGCTTAACGAAGTAGAAACTCGAAACGCATACAAGTAGCAACCTGAATTAACCTTTCAGGGGTGATATGTTGATGAAATCTAACATCTTCTTCCCGCCTTCTCTTCTCAAAGCACTATCTACTTGATATTTTCGTATTTACATCAAGGAAGGCGCGCATTCTATCTCCGAACTATTTAGTCAATAAGACCGGCATGAAGAAAGATGCGTGTTTGCTAAAACTCAAGAGGTTGGTTTGATCATCGAATATCAAGATATCCACAAATTCAAAAAAAAAACAAAAAAAACTTAAAGGAATAGAGCGGCTAGATTAAGTTCGTCGCGGCAGGTGCGTCTTTATTTGAATTCTCCTTACACGGAGAATATACCAGCCACCTCGACTTGAGAGATAAAGAAAAAGAGGTTAAAAGATGTCATCTGAATTCTTTGATTTGGACGCAAGAAGTCACGACGATGACCCTACCTACTCCTGCCTAGAGTATCGTCCGTTTCTCAACCCTCCATAATATCACATATCCAAATCACAAGTCATAGACCATCCACAAACCAAAAATTGACACAGAAAATAATTTCTAATTCAACCCAAACACCTCGCTAATGCATCAAAACCACACCCTAATCCATCCAATCCGAAGAATCCCAAGCTTCGCAAAATGCAAGCAAATGCAATCATCTCATCTAGCCCATCTAATCACCACTTGAGAACCCTCCCTCAAATACTCTCAGCTCCTCCATATCTTTTAAACCATAACCTCTGCCCTCACACGTAACATCTAGTACCCAATCCCCCTCCATCCAAAGTCCCCATCGACATTCCTCCAATTACCCCCCTCCATAGCCTCCCAGCCAAGCATAACCGCCAACAACCTACAGCCCAAGCTACCAACGGTACAAACCACACGGTCCGCACTAGCAAGCACCTTCAAATCAAGCAGATAAGCTCGTCCAACCAACTCCCTGAGCCTCAAAGTCTCCTGACTAGGCCTAAGCACCTCGCCTTCGCCCTCACCCAAGGGATCCAGAGGAGCAACGACCTCCTTCCTGCCCAGCGTCCAGAAGATGCCAGCAAAGAAGCCGCCTTCCCACCCGACCGTCTCGTCAACAAAGCCGCGGATCAAGCTGCCGGGGAAGGTGGGCTTGCCCCTCTTGGGCTCCGGTTCCAGAACCCGTTTGGATGCGAGCCGGATGTGGTCCTGCGCTCTAGCCGCCGTGCTGAACTCGTCCGCATCGTAGACGTCCGGGTCGTCGGATGCGAGCACGAGTAGGGAGTGCTGGCTGGCCTCCTTCGCCGCGTAGGCCTCTTCGCTGCTGCCGCCCAGGCTCGCGTTGAATGTTTCCTGTACCATGTCTCGCGCTGCGGAAACGTACGTATCGAGGGGGATATAGCTGTCCCGGAACATGTAGTCGAGGGGGTGGCGGTCGCCGTGGCGGACGTGGATACCCACCATGAGGCCTGGGTTCTCGGGATCTGAAGTAGCAGTTTTTGCGTTGAGGGATGCGATGCGCGCGGCGGCATACACGTTGTCTGCGTCAGTGAGGTTAAAGAGCGCTTCGTAGCCGAGGCGGGCAAGCTCGAAGATTGGACGTTGGCGGGCGGTCTCCATTTTGCGTGCATCTTCAAAGGCCTCGGTGAAGGAGGGACCCAGAGTGTAGGGAATGGTAGCGTGTGATACAAGGAGATGCGAGGCATGGTGAGGGCACGGGAGCATGTGGTGGCGGGGTGGAGGACGACAAGAAGGAATAGGTGGTGGCTGGAAATAAGAGAGGTAGCTACCATAGGCCCTGGGATTTGTTAGTCATGTGAAGGAGAGATGATAAATTAGTTAGGAATTACCATCGCGAATCATCGATAAAGAAAGCGCGGCCTTCCTTCTGCGAAAGACCATAGGCTATCCACATTGACATAAGCATCGTGCCGAGACCAGCATCACTGCTTTCCAGGACGTAGGTCATGCTCTTCTTGCACGTGTCGCCAACCACCAGTTCATCCTTGTTCTCTCCGAGTATAGAGCTATCTTTACCAACCAACTTCGATGGCGAAGCATTCGCCATATCTGCTTTAGGGAGCATTCCCACATCTTCAGCCTCCTTGACGTCCATGAAGTTAGGGTCCACGCGATAGTAGGAGTAATGAGCCTTATGGTCGATATGAGCGTGGTGGTGAAGGTCGTTCACATGATTGCTCACATCCATGGCGGCCATGCAAATATCAGCATACTCCGAAGGCTTCAGAGGGAAATCATAGGAGGGTGGAATCGACACCGTCCACTTGGCTCGTCCACGCTGGTCAGATATAACCACTGGTGTGGGGAAATCAGGGAGGGCATCCTCGCCAACCATATCATACTGTGAGCCAGCGTTATTCGACCAGCCTACTGATGGTGTCGACTTTGCAAGTCGAATAAATGTAACTGCATAGTAAAGGATGGCAATGACTCCAGATAGCCATAATGCAAGTCGAGCACATCTTCTCGGACTTGGTTTTGAAGAAATGGTCTTGCCGTGTCTGGGGATGATTGCGGGTAATCCAGGCGAGGGTGGCGGTGATGTGATGAGTTGATTAAAAGAGAATCTTGAGGATGTCGAGGACTGTGGACCCTTCTCAAGATTTGTGTATGATGAAGCTCGTCGGAGGTTCAGGCGAGGGGAGAGCAACATATCGCCATGCGTAGCGGTATACGATCCCAGGTCGAGATGTTGGGGCATTTTGATAAATATGGTCCAGCCAGGAAATTTCGTATACTTTAGGGTTTAAAGTAAAAAAGAACAAAAAAATATTAGACAAGCTGTGTGTCTAATGTGTCGTAAAAACAAAAGTGAAGATGGGAAAAAGAGTTTGAATGGAAGTTAAAGGTGCCTGCACTAGATGACCGTCAACGGTGGGAGAGATGCATCCCAGGACGATGAATTGAATAATGATGCGCAACGATTTGTTGATGACTGAGTAATTGAGTGGATGGGAGACAGTGATTCAGATATCGGAACAGCTTCTAAACACTCAAAATGTCATCTTTTGGAGCTGAGGCGGATGTTGCATGAAAATCAAATCGTCCTTCCGGCTCGGCAGTGCAAGCTGGGGATCTCCGTTGCTTCAAGTATGTTCTATGGTGGAGGATAATTCCTACGCGCAAAATCCTTGGGCGATAGAGGAGATCGACGCAATATGATGTTAATGGAGCTGAAAAAAAAGAGGAGATTCTCGGAAAGGATCTTCCAGGTTGAGGGTTGATAAACAGAGAGGCGAGAGGGGCTTTTTCTTATTTCGTAAGCTGCAGTATATGGGGAGTTATTGGGAGGTAGTGTATTTGTTTTGCCAGCCACAATCGAAGTGTATGCAGGTAGAACGGATGAAAGATGAAAGAGGATGGGTTTTAGAGGAAGGATGTGTCTTTTTTTGAGAAATAAAAACAGCACACATGCAATGTATGGGTAGGGATAAGGGATGAAGGGGAAAGGAAGGGGAAAATGTCAAATAGAATGCGAATGGAAGAAGGAGTATATGTTGGGGGTGAGGGAGATGGAGAGCGAGAGGGTTGAGAGTGAGAGAGAGAGACGTGTAAGAGAGAGAGAGTGAAGTCGTCGGGGTATTCTTTCGAAATCTTGCACACACACACAGACGGGCAGCCAGACGGGCAGCCAGACGGCGATGGATGATCTAAAACAGCGTTGAGACGGCACACGTCCCCCTTTGGCGCATGGATGGTGGATGGGAGCATGGATCAGTGGAGGAGCTGTACATAGAATAGAGAAAGTGAGTCTGTTCAGCATGTGGGGTCGAAATGGCCGGGCCCTTTTTGGCTGATGCTCTCGGGACGGGCCCACCAGATTTCGACGATTGTCCTATCTTATCCTAGCCATCAGCCATGTAGGACTATGTTGTATTATATCCATATGGCGATATGGATATATGTCGATATGGCCATGGTAAACACAATCTTCAAAAGGTGAAAGCATGTTGAACTGCCATCAATGCCTACCCTGATTCACCGTTCTACTGGGGGGTTTGTAAGAAGTACAAAGAGGACAGCGTATGATGATGAACCAGAAATGAACTGAGACCTCCAAATCGTGATAATCATGATTGAATCAAAGTCTGAGTCGTCGTACGCAACAAGCAGCAAGTTTAGCAAGTTTTTTCATGTTTTGCATGTTTTGCATATCCTCCTCCTGCTTTTTCTTCTTCTTTTTTCTTCCGCATATGCTCCGAAGAGAGAATCGATCGTCGGATTCCTCGGCCATTTTGTTTGTCAACACAGAAGTTGGCCAACACAAAGTGGAGTGGTATGAGACTTCTTTTCCCCATCAGGGCTGGCGACAAGATGCTTCTCTGACGAGTGAGAGGGCGAATGGGCATTCATCAGCGCTGAATGTGCAGCTTGGAGTGCGTGTATTGCGTACATTGTACTCAATCACACTTTTGTATGGTTACAGTTTGGGGGGCATTTATTGGATGGTGATGGTGTGGAGTGTGCATCAGCATGCACTGGCTGCACTGGCTGCACTGGCTACACCAATATGCGTCCGTATGCAGCTCAGTTGGAAGTAAAACGACACATAAAAGGTTAAAAGGAAGCTTGGATGCAGCGTGTGTATGCACTTTTCTGCACTTTTCTGCACTTTGTGTATGCAGCATACGTATGCAGTACGAGTACAGTACGAGTGCAGTACGAGGTGAAGTTGTACTGTATTACTATATTACTCTATTGCTCTATTGCTCTATTACTGTGCTGCTGTGCTGAATTCGGATCCTTCGGGGTTGGTGTTACTCTACCACTCTACCACGACACTCTACTACGACACTCTACTTGAGTACTAAGCGCTAGGTATAAAGTACTAAGTTTGACGCTGTGTATAAAGTCACTGCACTCATACACAGTAGAGAAAGCGTAGTCCGTTGAGTAGCAGAGTGGAGCATGATAGACAACTGCGGTGGCGGAAGTGGGTGTTCTGTGTAAGGTGGATGGAGAGTGTAATGTGTAGTGGAGAGTGTAGTGTGTAGTCTGGCTGTCTGGCTGTGTGCGCTGCACTCGACTTGCCCGTGTGCCCGTCGTCCATGGCAAGAGGCAAACGGCCACAGACAAGGCAAAAGGCAAAAGGCAAAAGAGTCAATGGCCAGTCAATGGCAGACGAAACCCTCACGACCCTCTACCCATGTCCCCCTCCCTCCCCCCACCATCAACTTCAAAGTCTCCAAACGCGCCGCCATTGGCCTTCTCACATGCTCCCACTGAGCCCCAAACAGACTAGCGACTCTGCTCGCTTGTCCATGGTGCGTCCCGCCTGCCGGGGAAAGAAGGTGAAACGCCGGCGCCGAAAAAAGAACTGGCACATCGAATCTACCGACCTGCCTTTCTGCCTTTTTGCCTTTTGCCTTTCTAAGTAAAAAGAAGGCAGCGACTCTCCCTTCACAACAAACAAGCGAAACCCGACCGACACTCCTACACCAGCACATACACAAGCACATACACACAAACAGTCGCACTCCAATGTCCAATATCTCCGCTTATATTACTTATATTGCTTATAGATTGTCCATGTCTAAAGAAAGACCTACCTATATTACTTTCAATTTGTATCTCCTTTACTTCCAGAGAACCTGTCTGGGCGTAATATGCTCCAAACTCTTGGCCCAGGCGTGAGCACACGTCCGTGAGAGACTTTACGTTTCAATGAGCGCGAAACATCCGAGAAGAGAGAAGAGAGAGAGAGGAGACACAAAAAAGAGGCTTTTCATGTCGACTCTCCAAACTGACGATACCTTTTTTTTTCTCCGCACTCTACCTCCTACATATTTTGTTTTTCAATTTTAAATCAGTACTATTCTACGTGGTAACTAACGCAAAAACTCCGTGCGCGTGTTTTTTGACTTTGAATTCCGACTTTGTTTTTTTGAATGGTTTTTGTTTTCTTTTCGTGTGTTGATGAGACTACCGTCGTGAATCCTTCGCGCCAGAACAGGAATTCGGAATCCTGCGCAAAGCATGTTTGATGATCCTCCTGCTCGGCTCCGTAGATCTGGACAGATAACTGACTGTCTGACAACTAAGAAGGATTTTCTATGACTTCATCGACTTATGTATGTACGTAATTCAAAAATATGAAGAAGAAAGAAAAGGAAAAAATTATTTTATTTATTTAACCTCCTGAGAGGAAGGTAATAGTGCGCGGTTTCGAAGCTTGACGGCCATTTTCATGCTTTTGCTATGGCGATCGTCAGTCGTCATCCAAACCATGCCGATGATCGTCGAAAACTGTAATATCGACAAACTCACGCAGTGTTCAGGTGGTGTTCGAGGGATGAGACCTTTGATACAGTAATCCAGAACCCAAGCTAGGTACAAGAAAGCAAAGAGCTTCAAATCTGTTTACCTCCCAACCCCCTACACCTTCAACATCCAAATCCTCAAACATTATATCTTCTCCTACAAGTCACCATAATCACCCATATCATCATCCACTTTCCCCATGAGACTCGCTTGCAGAGATGGCCATAAGTAAAGACAATGAATTTACGCAGTACATATAAACGAAATTGCCGCCGACCTTGCATCGTGTTTCTAAGTAAGGTCCATGGCTGAGTATGTTCGTGGATGAGACCGTCATCTATCTCACACCCCGCCTGCCTACATCCCATCAATTTAACCTCCTTCAAATGCCTGCCGCGTAGTTGTTTCCATCTGCGGGCTTCGAGGCGTCGTTGCCTTTACGATGCTCGGCTCCTGTTCTGGGTGTGTTGAAGCGCTGCCTTTGCGCTCTGCTGGTATGCCGAGATATTGATTGTGCGCTGCGGTTTTGTGTTGAGCTTTTTCTACTGTATAGGAGTTTTGGGGTGGGGAATAGATCTTGTTGGAGATGGTTTGTAAGAGTTTTGAAAAGAACGCGTTGGTGGTGAAGGGATTAAGAGGATTAAGAGTGTTTGCTATAAACTGAGGGCGGTTGACGTATGCATCTAGATCGGTAGAGTGGCTAATATCTAGTGTAAAAATTACGTCGCTGTGTAGAGGGGCTCTGGATTGTATACATGAACTGTAACACTTGAGGGTTTTTCTAGACGTCTATGGTTGGGTATGATCGACTCTGAGCATTAATAATGTCCCAATGGAAATTCCTGATTGTGCTGGTGGAGTCATCACTAGGAGTAATCGAAAGAATTCTCATTCTACAGGTGCTAGAATATAATTTGCAAGTGAAGCACCTTTATCCTATTCTATCCTTGTTTCCATCTGACTTGAGATGTAGAAGAAAGCTTAGAGCACCACAGATGAAAGGCAATAGCCTCAGAATTTCTGTCTTCAACATCCTCTCTTATTCCAAGTACCCTCTTATATCCTGATAACAAGTCATTTAAATACAGATATCTTGATACGTTTCGCAAAATGGCTGCTTTGGGTACCAAACCTTCATAATTGAGCAGTCAAAGAACCTTCGTTAATCTGGCTAGCCGTCTTGACATTAAGATCCTCGGCACTGTACCGCCAATCTATTCTTACATCCTCAGCTGTTTGTAAGTTCAAGGACTACCAAAGCTGTAGCTGTCGAATACATACATCACGTGACATGGATATTGATACGGATCTTCAGTGGTACGATTGGAATTGGATATTTAAAGATGCCTAGGTTGTAGAGCTATAGAGTTTACATGAGATGAGGCAAGGCTTGGTGTTTACTGTGATGAGTGGACAAGGCATAGTCCTGGTTTTGATGGCCTCGAGCTGAACATAGATATTTTAGATCTTCGAATACGTTATATCGTACGGCCCCCATCGATTAAAGCACACTTCCTTCATGATTGGAAGAATATGGACTAGAATTTTGAGCGTGAAGCAGCCACTGCATACTATATTGCACCTCTAAGATGCCATGGAAGCTTCAGAACAAGGAATATTGTTCAGTTTATGGCCTCGACATGTATATAGAGACATACACAGATCGAAGAGACCGGCCATCACCGACAAGCACTTCCTCGTCACTGTTCATACCATAATGGGCTGTGGTTCCATCTGATAGGGAAATCACAGCACATTTCCCGTAGAATTGCAGTAGAATTGCAGTAGGAAGTTTTGTTTGTTATGTTGATCAAGAAGACTACCTTAAAGAATCGCTACTTATTTACCTGACTAGTTTATCCAATGATTCGGATGCTACCTTTAAGATCAATAAGATCAATTGGTTTGTTACAATATTAGAGTTCGATTTTGTACTCTGCTTGGCAAGTAACTGGAAAACACTTGAGATGGTTGAGTTTATCATGCTTTGACATCCCCGAGGACCATAAACAGATATTTGGAGACCTTGCAAACAATCGTATGTCCTACTAGGAATTAGTCAATTGAAATAAAACCTACATTACTAAGAAATTTCTTCTATATCAACCGGTTCCTATGTGGTGGCATTATGTCGATTACACTTGGTTTGGGTTGTGATAATGGCCACACCCACTTTTAAATAAAGCCGAGAACTTTAGAATATATTTTCATTAGAAATTCACAACATGCATATTCACATACACAAAATTTACCCAACCAACAAATATTTACAACATCGATAAGGTGAAGCCGAATGGACCCCACCATTCCACCTGAGCAGCAAAAACGCCTTGCCATACCTTTGCAACTATCAACACATTAATACTGCGGGACTCAATGTTATCTTAGCCCTCGCTAAGCAACTCAACTTCCACATTGCAATCAAAGCTTTACACCCAGTGGAATAGAACCACTATTAAGTCTGAAAACTTCAACAACAACAACAATCGGCCAGGTGACGGAGTGGTTAACGTGACAGCCTAGAAAGCTGTTGCCTTCGGGCGCACAGGTTCGAATCCTGTCCTGGTCGTTCTTTTTGCCTTTTGATGGTTTTCTCTTCATTTTTGTTTTTGCTGTAGTGTGCGATACTGGTGGGTCCTGGCCGATGGAAGGGGCTTCTGAATTTGGCGTTATATGTAGCCCAAGTACATATAAAAACAAAAACAACCGGCCAGGTGACGGAGTGGTTAACGTGACAGCCTAGAAAGCTGTTGCCTTCGGGCGCACAGGTTCGAATCCTGTCCTGGTCGTTCTTTTTGCATTTTGTTGTTTTCCCTTCCTTTTTGTTTTTGCTGTAATGAGCGACATTGGTGGGTCCTGGCCGACGGAAGAGGCTCCTGAATTTGGCATCGTATGTAGCCCAAGTACATATAATCTAGCTTTGTTGTAAAGTTGCTTCCCGTGCCTTATCCAACCCAACGGTCACTTACAGAGATGCATGGACATCAGATGTCAAACGTAAGGTTGATGTATCATGGTAGATTTCCGGCATTGCTTCGTAATATAATGTGCATACGGAGAGACCGAAGGTTGTATGAACTCAAACATGAAAGACATATTACTTACCTCCTCCGACAGTGTGAAGGCATTATACAGGGAGGCCCTAACCATGAAGTTGATACCACCTCTCGTCCGATATATTCGGTGAGCTGTAAACTTGTTGTAATTGGAAGTAAGGCCGTTGACAAGGAGGACTTCCCATGATGGTATACTTGAGTGGCAATACCATCCCGAGTTGCCCTTCCTCGAGAAAGATATGAGCTCCCCGTCAAGGATGTCCGACAAATTCAAGACAGTAAGATCCAGGATTACGGTTCTTCAAACGCATGATCCTCCATTTGATTTTTGAAACTGTTTTGGTATTAGTTAATTTAGGAACAATGGCGTTTGAGAATATGATAGGTTTCAAACCGTTACCAAAATATGCCTTGTCACTGGAGGCAGCAGCCTATGAGGGCTGCGGAATGCAATGTAAGATCAAGCCTAACTTGTTTATGCCTTCGACTTCCCTTGACGTTGAAATTAACGGTGGCAATAATTATATCTCAGCTTCAGCTGAAAGATTGACGAGCTTCCAGAAGTTCTGTCCGTGTGCGGCGTCGACGGCATTCTGGCTGGAGAGGCAGAGAGTCTTCCGGGCATGCCGCAATGGCGGAAATGCCGATGTAGTCAGTACTCCAGCCTCGGTAGACTTGAACGAATCAAGGCTTCATAGTCAGCAGTCAAGGTGGGAGAAGAGGAAGACCCTCGGCACAAAGCAACGAATGTGGGCAGAATATGCAGAAATTTGGTCCTAGTGATGTTTAGCTTCTGAACGGGTATGTTGGTATGTTGGAAAAAAGAGCCACAATATCGCTCAATGCCGATGCTTACAACACTTGATTTGGTGCGGCAACCCATACCCACAGACCGGGGTCGATGCGGTAAATATCTTCGTGAAGCCAACAAATACACGCCGTGAAGGTCGCATGCACAGGATCACAGTATAACATCTCGCGATGTTGGTTTCTTGAGGGATCGAATGCCGCGTACGGCACTAGCCCTTTATCCACCGCGGGACGGAACGTCTTATGAACTCAATTGAGTCCATCGTTGGTGATAGCACAATTGTGGACAATGAAAGAATTCCAACATTCTGCAGGATGAAGAAGAGATCACACGAAGAGCAGAAATTGATGGAGTTGGTTGCCTGGTGTGGTGGACGGTCGACCGTAAGTGCGACCCATATGCTTGGTGATGGGTTGATTCGAGTTGCAGTGAAGTCATTGTCACTTGACTGGGTTTTTATGCAGGCGATATGCACATCAACATATGTACAGCGGGGATGTTGTAAGTGCACGCATTTGGACATTCGTTGACGAGAAATTAAGGTCCGAGGGCGAAGTCCCGACAAGGGACAAGGCCACGGCACACATGGCGAGGCTGTCACCGGGGGCTATGGGTTGATGGCTGGAGATGAGCGTCTGTGGCTTTCTAGGTAGAAGTTGTGCTGAACAGCCTCGCCATGCCATGCCGTCGCCATGTGTATGTCAGCGAAATGCAGGTACGGAATGATCAATTGGTGCCTATTCTATGGACAAAAGAGGAGCATGAATGGGAGTGAAGGGCAGCGAAGGGGAGCGAAGGGAGGTGAAGGGAAGTGAAGTCTCGTAGGTCATGTCATCCATGAGAATCAGCCTGGTCCTTGAGGTCATTGTGCTGATGGTCTGCTTGTTGCTGCTGCTTGAGTCGTCCATGTGTTTGTCTTCCAGTTGTTGTCGATGATCTTATTACCCAACTCGGTCTGCCTTCCTGCTTGCCCGCACTGTCGCACTGGCCCACTGTCCCGCAACTGGGTCTTCATAGGCTTCAATGTTTCCCTAGACTTCAGTGCACCGCATTCCACCCCATTCGATGATGCTTGTGCCGGTTGAGCTTCAGCCCCCAAAACCAACATCTTAGTCTCTTTACCCGGACATATGTCGTTGACAGACGAATGAGGTCCTCGCAAATTGTGACTGCGCCGCGCTGTCCCTTGCGCAATCGGCTAACGCGATAGCGATTACATCCCTACCCCAAGGCTGAAAGAAATACCTACAACATCTTTTGCAGATAAGAGGACTACAAAAGGCCTGTCCAACCCTCGATGATGGCCGTTTTCGAGGCCCGAAGCGCCGTTGGTAGCGGAGAAGGGCTGAGAGGCAATGGAGTCATTGAGAAAGAAATGTTGCCTGACTGACTACCGGACTGACCGTTTGACTGCCAGACTGCCAGATTGACAGAATTTGTATAGGAATATTAATCATTGTCACAGAAATCGAATGTAATATATATACTAATGGAGGAACCCTCAAAATGAGCTCCAATCACTCAATCAAGACATTCAGATCAAACAGCTTATTCAACCCAATCAACATTGTCCAATATCAGCGACATAAATCCCAATGTCTTCTCCTATTCGCAACTTTCAAGATCTCAACATTGACGAGATGGCGGCCGCCTCACGTGCCTCAAGAGCACCGGGCCAAAGGGGCACGGCATTTGAAATTCCTCAGCCTGAGAGGGACTTTTATGACACTGGCGATGAAGAGGACGAAGAGGAGGAGGAGGAGGACGAAGAGGGATCGGCAGCAAGTGCCCGAACATCTCCATTGCAAAGTCCTACTCGCCTCAAGTATGATGTTCGTCACTTCTCAAGAGGGCCTTATCAAGAACTCAAGGTCAGCTGGCTCGAGAAGGACCGGTTTAAGGTTACCACGGCATCAGAGAAGGTTGTTCAACAAGATGGCGTGGAAACAGATCGATATTATGCCATGGAGATTATGGAGACGACGAGAGCCTCGGTACGTGTTGGGAGCCCACGTGGAAGATATGCTACACCCAGATGCACTTGCCGTGCTCCCGGTGATAACACGGCTTGTCGCCACGTCTACTTGCTCTTGGACCAGATAAGATGCTCTAGACCGCTCTCTCTCACAAACGATGTCCTTCAACTTAATGAGAATGGCTTCGTTCACGAGGATGAAAACCCATACGAGATCATCAGGCAGATTGGTCTTGCTAATGTGGCAGCGCGAAACCACTGGTATGTGCCTCGTCAATATGGATCTACGACTGAACAACGCCCAAACCCAGATCGCAGAGTTGAAGTTCGAGAGATCCTCGCTGGGCTCTCCGAACAAACCCGTGAGGAGTATCGCAGAGACATCTTTGACAACTTCCCAGATGTCATCGCCCGTGAAGATGTCTTGGTCCCACGAGATCTTGAGGCTACACTTGCTCGTTGTCTCTATGTTGACTCGGCCTTTTTCAATTCTTTCCGCAATCTGGTTCCTGCGGAGTTGTACTATGAGGAGCTATTTGAAAAGATGGAAGATCGCGCCCAACAGTCTTTGACAAACTTAGAAGACTTCATCGAGAAAGGACCCGAGGCCGAGGCACAGGTTGATGTCCAAGTCTGTGCCCGACAGCTCTTGAACATTGTTGACATAATCCACCACAACATCGTCAATCCCCGAGTCCCTCTGAGTGAAGATGCTTGCACGGCAGCAGCGGCAGCATTAGTCTTCATCCTCGGAGCAGTTGCTATTCGCAACCGAGATGCTTATGCTGAGATCACATGGCAACGACGCCCAGTTCCCGGCGAGACCCGCCCCGATCGCAACTTGTACCAGCTCCTTATCTGTCCTCCTCGTCCTGCATACTTCGTCCTCGATGCTCTCAACATCCTTGGGGATGCCCCAGCAAGATTCATCAACAGACTTGAAGAGACCGCTCGCACTATCCGCACTAGTGGAGCCCCTGAGCGATACAATGCAAAATTCGCACACATCATCAGAAAGTTGCAAACAAGTGGCCGAGTCTAAGACACCAACAATCAATGTGGGGAAGGCTGTAGTGTGTGCGCTGGTCGTAAATCATGTGGTCTGTTACTTCACTAAACTCAACTGTACTTGTCCTATCTACCTGGCTCTCGCAATCCTCCTCGATACTTCTCGCATCTCAATCCACTCCTTTTCCTTATGTTTTTAACTTCTCAGTACCTCTTATGCGCACATATCTTTTTTCCTTGTCTTTAACTTCTTTCCCTAGCTATATTCGCTCCTTCAACTTCTCTGTCAGATATTTATAGAATTGATATATCATTCCTTATCCTGCTGGCTCCATAGTGCTTGAAATATGTGATATTTATTCCGACCCTTAATTCCAGCAAGGTGGAGACGTACAACTTCTACAGTAAATGGTGTCCTATCTTATGGAACTCGTGACAGCCTTCTAACAGTATCCCTAAACTATTATCAAAACAACAAAAATAATTATAAGACTTCTATTGCGCGTAAATACTCGTTTGAAGTAGATCTTGGGCAAGGTGAAGTGGCAGCTGGTTTGAGGTTGTGCCGTGGAATCTTGTTCTTCCAACAGAGTTTGAAGAAACGAGACCGCACTCGACCCGAAAGAGGTGTAATTCCCACCGACCTTTAGTATATAAGATGCGGGAAATCCTGAGAAGTAGCCCCTGCTACAAGAAGATGGAGTAGAAATATACTATCACAGACACAACATAAAAGGTGACTGAAGCATAATCGACTAAGATTGAGAAAGCCTACAACTCTTGACTTGTCGCGGATGTAAAAATAATCATAAACACTTCCCATTTCACGTTGTCTAGTTTAACAATTCAACTTTAAGATAGTTGAAGCCCTCTCTCATCTACCTACTTACACATGCACCAAATGCAATGGGAGGAAGGACAAAAGAACAAAATTTGCAAAAAGAAATTCTGAGTCGATGAACTCAGAGGGAATTGAATCTCTCTGACGGGGAGTCGAACCCCGGTCTCCCGCGCTTTGTCGAATGACAAGCGGAAATCATGACCGTTAGACCATCAAAGATGTGATTGTTGAAGGGAGATCTCTATTTTGATTCTTGAACTACTGAAAGGTTGTGTTGTGAAAAGCAGGAAGAAAAAAAGAAAAAGTGGTGCTGTGAGAAGCTGCCATCCAAATGTGGTTAGGCGAGAGACTTGTGGAGGCGCTACGGTAGGGTGGCACGTGTATGGGTGGTCCCGAGACCCACATCAAGAGGAAATAGCTAAATTAGGATAAAGTAATTTTGCTACTTGTCCAACAACATAAATAATGCAGAGAATCAAATAATGCAGAAACTAAACTTATGAATTATTCTAGAACGGTATGTAGCATATATGTTCGCAAAAAGTCTCAGGACTAGAAACCAACAAGGATATATTAAGCTAGATTAACAAAAAATGGTTCTTCATAGAACGCGGCGACGACAAGAAAGAAACATCTCTCCCGGGTTCGAATTGAAGCGCTCAACAGTCTCAAGCTGGAAATCCTTAGATATAAAATCAAAATCAAAGAGACGAACGAGAGTACCAATGACTAAGAGCTGTTCAAAATAAGCTATGTTCCGACCGATGCAAGCACGCGGTCCAGTGCTAAATGGGAAGTGAGCTTTACTCATTCTCTCCTTGTCACCAGAGATCCAGCGATCTGGATTGAAAATTTCTGGTTCATCAAATGCGGTTGTATCTCGGAGGAGAGTATATGTAGGAACTGAAACAGTGACGTCCTCATCGACGAATTGGCCTGCTATCCAGCGACCTCCCTTTGGGACAGTACGTGGAAGTCCCATTGAGCTTGCTGGACGAAGTCGAAGGGACTCTTCAATACAAGCACGAAGGTATTGCAGGTTGGCCAACTCTTCGTAGGTCGGAATCTCAGAGGTTCCAGTATTGTTATCCAACTCCTCTCTGAGCTTGGTAAGAACTTCAGGGTGCTTGTAGATCAGAAATATCGTCGCCGTCAACGCGGCGGTAGTAGTGTCTGTTCCCGCGTTCATCATCACCGAGCATTCCGCCAAGATTTCACCAGCTGGTAAGTTAAGATCCTCGCCTTTGCTGTTTTGCAGAAGTTTGGAGAAGATGTCATCTTCTACGCCAGATTCGCGGATTCTCTTCTTGGTGCTATGGTAAATGATGTTGTCATAATCAGCACCAGCTTTCTTATATGGATGGCGAGAAAACAGTTTTTTGTTCAATGGTAGGAGATGGGCTTCCATGCCGAGAATCGTGTTGATGATTGTTGCATCGTGGAGTGACTTGATGAACGGCGCTTTATATACGTCGCCTTCAAGTGTTTCAGCATCGACAATATCATCACCACGCTCGAGACAACAAAGACTTTGTCCGTAAAGAAGGTCGGCGAAGAGGTCGATGGTGAAATAGTTCAGGTAGCGGCGCATGTTAATATTCTCTCCGTTTGCTATGTACTTGTCGATCTGAGCCACAAGGACAGCAACGTTCTCTGTGACAACAGGTTCCAGGTTGGCAATCGTTTTCTGAGCAAAGAGGTGTGCCAACATCTTTCTCTTCCCTTGATGCTCGGCTTTGATTCGCGAATCAGCCATATGTCTGTATTCTCCTGCGCCTCCATCGTACCAAGCGTCCTTCAAGAAGTTTGCTCCATGGCCATAAATGTCAATTTCGGCTTGGGGATCCGATATCGAAATGTGGTTCGGGCCAATTCTGACATGACTTCCTAATTTTTGATGGGCTTCGTGTATAGCAAGGTAATGTTTGTTCTTGAGATTGTAGAAAATTCTCCAGAATGAAGTCAATCCAGCATACTGAGGTGTAGGGAATTTTCTCAGGTGTTTCCTATCCCAAAGATACACAATGAATGGTTGCAAGAGGATAGTAAATACCCCGAAAGCGAAAATTACTATCGAGATGTGTTAGCTAATGTTAAAGAAACATGGAGGTAGACAAAAGGTATACTTGCATTGGAGTAACATGATAAGTACTATGTGTAAGAGTATCTTGAAGTGAAGAAACAATGATAATCATTATTCAGTTTATATAGTCTTGGAACTACAAAATTTATATATTTTGTGATCTGACTGCCATCGTATTAAATGATCAAGTTTGAAATCAAGGAATTTCCTATTGTGGCACTCTTCTTGGTACTGTAACACCAAACACTTCTTTCTCTATGCTGCGAATAACCTCGATGTGGAAGTTTCCGCCTCTTGCTTTACCCCGCAAAGTATCCCGCTTTAATTCTGCGGAGACTTCCCCATGAAGATGATCCGCATGTACTCCGCATGTACTCCACATTTGCCTATTTGGATATTGCGATTGAACGAATCTCCGAAAACCCTAAGGAACAGGGGTTTCCAAAATATGCGGGGTATTAGTGTATGGCCGCATTATCACATTCCACTCGAACTCGAAATTCAAGTCGGAGAAGTTTTTATTGGGAAAACCGCTATTCAGATGGATATCAGCCTTATCATACATATTAAGTGAAGATACACTGAAGTTTAAATCTTTCAGCTGTGTACTGGTTATTCAACAATCTATGAAGTTTTTGGAATAGGTGAAGAAAATTATATGCGGTCAGAATATGTCTATTATTTGCTATAGTAAATTGTAAACACATAAAGATAATCAATAATTCAAATTTAAAAACTGTAAATTGACGAATGGCTTGTAATTCCCTCGATAAATACCTCCTCCTTGTTGCATCTAAGCAGATAAAAACAATTACCAAACATCCTCTTGCCACCGCCCCTCAAGCTTGAGCTCTCTTACAAAATTTTCTGCTTGTTGAGAGTCTCTTTGAAATTCCGGACGTTCCGCAAGAATATCGACCATCGTTCCAAATACATCCTTTGCCATTCTCTGAGCTTCGCCGCACACATAAACACGAGCATCTTTCTCCATGATCAAACTTTTTAGCTCTTCGGCTTGCTGTCGCAGCAAATGTTGAACATATATCTTCTTAGTTGGATCGGCTCGAGAAAAGGCGACATGTAGCTTGAAAGTTTCAGCAGGCTGAAAGAGCTTTTCAAGATCCTAGAAAACTGTATTAGTTCAAATTCCCTTGAAATAAAGTATACAGACAATACTAACCTTCCATTCATTCTCATATAGAAAATCTTCATCGCTTCTTCTACACCCATAGAATAGTAGAGTTCTCCCAACGGGCTTTTGCGTACTAAGCTTCGCACGTTCTTGCGTGAAAGCACGGAACGGGGCTACACCAGTCCCAGGACCTATCATGATAACAGGAACCGAAGCATTCTTAGGAAGGCGAAACTTTGATCTCCTCACATAAATAGGAGATGTGACAGCATGATGTCTGTAACGAGGTCCACTGAGTTGATGGCTGGAACTTAGATCTTGAGCACTTTCTCCTCCAGCTTCTAGCTTCAAATACTGTGCCCACAAATAATTCGTGGTTACTCCAGAGAACAGATGCTTCCAGTTTTCTTCTTTCTTAGTATCCACAACTGCAGTGATGGATATTGATTTCTTTGAAACCATGGATGAAGATGAAATGGAATAGTAGCGTGGACGAAGATTCCCCAAAGTCTCTAGAAGGAGAGAAAATGGAACTGAACTCCATGACAGTGTATCATCAAGGGCCTCGAGCAACTGAGATAGATTGAGATGTGCCTTCTTGACTTCAGCTTCGAGCTTGATACTTTCAGAAGTATAACACAAAAGCTTAGACTTCACGCTTGCATTGGGAGCAAATTCGACCAGTAACAAAAGTAAGTGCCGTGAAACAGGACAACAAATATTAAGATAATATCGTGCTGCAGCATCATATGTTGTGTGTGAAGGTATTGGAAGTTTAACTCCTGTATCCTTGGATTCGATGATTATGCTGGTGTTTCGTCTTTTATCCAGTCCAAAGACTCTCAAGAATCTTTCTACTTCCATGTTGGAGTTCTCTGGCCATACAGCCAAGTGATCTCCTGTATCATAAGTCAATGTTGACCCAGAGATATCGAAGTCGATATGAAGACACTTTCTGTTGCCCGCCACAAATAATTGCTGTGAGCTAATTATACGAGCTGGATATGGATTAGACAAAGTATAGGGTCCCCTGACTTTGCCTTTGAGATGAGCAGCATTCGGATCTCCTAGGAACAGTTCTGACTCGAAAATGGTTGAAGCTTCTTGTACGTCGAATGTTGGCTCAAACTTGAAGTCTTTCTCTGCAAACCCCAGCTTATGCGCTATAAGAGGAAGAGTTGCATCTTTCCAGGTGAGGAAATCTTCCTCTAGACTTCCCTTCCCATCATCTCCGAGCCCAATATCGCCAATGCGACACGCACCGTTAGTTGTCAAAGTCGAATCAACCTGCTTTATCATAGAGTTGTAGAATTGATAAGAGCTGTTTCCAAGTCCAAAAGATGCAAAGAAAAGGCTTGATGGCTTCGTAGATGAACTCAGCGATAGCGAAGTACAATATTTGTCAAATCCGATTGCATTGTCCGTAGGTTCACCTTCGCCATATGTAGCTAGGATGAATATCGCAACATTGTTTTCGGGCAGAGAAAGCAAATCATCAAAATCGTAACTGTCAAGGTCTGCAATGATACTCTGAATACCGAATCTTCGTTGCGCTTCTGTTGCCAATAGGGATGCAAGCTTTTCGGCTGTTCCAGTCTGGCTTCCGTAAAAGATGATGCATGATCTATGTGTCTGGTCAAGCTTCTTCGTGATACTACGAGTGAAGGTTGTGATATTTTTGTTGTTGCTAGACTTGGTGCGTCCCCCCTGTTTCGGTGGGAACAGGGGCTCGATTGGTTTCTTGAAAGGGAGAGAAAAAACGTGCTGTGCGGCATATGCAACAGCACCAGCAGAGACAGTCTTGAGGAAGAAAATATCAGAGGAACTCAAATATTCCATGATTGATAGATTCGAGTAAGGCTACCTGATGAAGAGTGGTTGACCAAATAAATGTAATTCAAACTGTTAAGTCTCACGTTCAAAGAGTGGTGGTAAAGAGGCAACGCAACAACTATATAAGCATTCTGAAAGAGGGCACGAGAACAACCATTGCAAGGACAACCTCCGAGCTTAGCACAATGCAATAGTGCAAAAATGCGCTTACGGAACGCCGAAATGTTGAAGTCGGCAACAGAGGGGGGAAACATAATTGGTATAGTACACTAGAGAGTGGTGAGTCGGAGAGATATCCTAGGATGTTTTCCCCAGACTGGAGTCTATTTTTTCAGATCCCTAGTATTTCGCCGGGTTTGTGTATGATGATAGCGTAATAGAAGAATAAATTGATTGAATGGTTGTTTGTCCATAGAACTCCGAAGCATGTCCCCGCTGTCTTGAGTCGGAGGGGCTTGTTACATTAGGCAATCCCGATAGAATGTCCACTAGCCAGAGACTGCCTCAATCTGAAGTAAAGTTTTTAAAGATATTTTCATGCATTAGATCTCTTGAATGTCTACGCCACCGAGCGACAGAGACTGATTTGATCTGGGTTGGCCATGGGGTAAAATATTCCATGGATTGAAGGTAGATCCCCCTTCCTGATGCGGCCATAGAACTGTTCTCTGAAATGCATGTAGTTGTGGTAAATACTAGTCAATCTAAATTATCATCCCCTTTTATTTAATAATATCCAACAATCTGACAGCGCATACATTGCCTACTATACCATTTAGAGAAGCGTATGCCATATGTTTTTGCAACCTTGAAATGATCTAACACTCATTCATGATTGTACTTTAGTCAACTTGTTTTGAAGAGATGGATCTACATCTGCATTTTTTTTTCAAATACCTTGAAGTTTTTAAGTATGTTGCCATTATTTAGTTATTGCACCTACATTTACGGAGATTCATTCAGCGGAGAACCATAATCAATGGATATTTCCTATTGTTGAAAGTCCGCACATAATATGGCCAAACAGGTCTAGACTTTTTACTGCCTTAAAGACCCCGAAGTTGTAAAATATATTGCTAGCTATTGAGTCCTTACGCCCGCATTATAGATTTTCTTGGCGGGGGAACAGTATCTGTAACTGACGGATATTTCCTAATTCTGCAAGTCCGCACTATATCACAAAACTACGGTAACCTAGAACCGAATACCGTTCCCCACACACTATCATCCCGCAGCTTCTTCCCCATAATCTGTGGGGCCCCATGGGGTAGATATCCCACGAAGGTAGATAGCAGATATATGGAGATACTCCAGATTCGAACGCTTTTATGAACGTACTCCAGATCAACTGTGGACTACTCCGCTACGCCACCGAGTTATTAGAAAAGGTAGGAGGCATGGATCGAAGAGCATATATAAAACGGTGACTATTTCCCACATCAATAAGACTTTCTTTCCTCGATACAGTCCTCTGAATTGTTCTTCTGCAAGAATTTTTTATTGTTATCTACGAATATGTCCCTCTGGAAAGCAAGAGTCTCATCATCATGAATTTCTTCAAGGTTCCTCATCAGGCCGAAGGGTCTTCTCTGCCTGCTATCCTTATGGGGGCCTTCGTAGCATTTGGTGGTATTTTCTACGGTTATGACACTGGTACTATAGGTGGTATTCTAGCTATGGGTGAGCCTTTAAAACATCTTAATTTTTTTTGTTTGTTTTTTCGTTGCTTTGAGAAACTTGACTGACTATATTGGATATTATAGACTATTGGGTCAACCTCTTCGCCACTGAAACCAATGATTTAGGGGAGAAATATGTGACATCTGGTCAGCAGGCTCTGATTGTTTCAATGTTGTCAGTGGGTACATTCGTAGGTGCATTGATTGCAGCACCAGTCAGTGATCGTATTGGAAGACGTATTGGCATATTGTGTGAGTTCACCTAGGCAATATAGATATGTATAATCTGATGAAATCGTGCAGGTGCTTGTGCTATATTCACCATCGGTGTCATGCTTCAAACTATTGCCACGACAATTCCGCTTTTCATCGCAGGTCGGTCCATTGCCGGCGTTGGCGTAGGTCAGATCTCTTCTCTCATTCCCCTTTATCAGTCTGAATCGGCACCGAAGTGGATTCGTGGCTCTCTCATATCAACGTATGTATACATCCTCATAAATTTGTTACCTCTAACTGGCTCCAGATATCAATTGACGTTGACATTCGGTCTCTTGCTCGCAGCTATTGTGAACAACGCGACCCACAACCGGAATGATAGCGGGAGTTATCGTATTCCAGTCATCATCCAGGCCTTGTGGGCTTTGATCCTCTCTGTTGGTCTTTTCTACCTACCAGAAACGCCCCGCTATTATGTTATGAAAGGCAACGAGGACAAAGCTCTTGCGTCGCTTGGTCGGCTGCGTCGCCTCCCTGTTACATTGCAGACACTAAAGGACGAACTAAATGAAATTGTCATGAACTATCATCATGAACTCACACTATGAACTTCGTCTTGGATGGAAGTTTTCTCCAAGGGTGGTGAGCAATGTAAATGACTCTTCACAGGTTGTGCTATTATGGCACTCTCGCAACTTACAGGCATCAACTTCATATTTTATTATGGTACGCAGTTCTTCAAGAACAGCGGAATCAGCAATCCATTCTTGATAGGTCTCACAACCAATCTAGTTAATGTGGTTTCAACTTTGCCAGGCTTGGTTCTGGTCGAGAAGTGGGGTCGACGACCACTATTACTCTTTGGAGCTGTGGGCATGTGCGTCTGCGAGTTCATTATTGCGATAGTCGGCGTCACTACCAATTCAGCAGTGGCTAATAAGGTCCTCATTGCCTTCGTTTGTTTCTACATCTTCTTCTTTGCCTGCTATTGGGGCCCTGTTGGATGGGTAGTTATTGTAAGTCCAATTTCTTTTATGGCCCCCTTCTTATATCCACCTGAGAACCATACTAACAGAATGACTTAACAGGGCGAAATATTCCCCCTCCGCCTCCGTGCTAAATCAATTGCACTCTCTGTCGCAAGTGATTGGCTTTTAAACTGGACCATCGCCTATTTCACTCCATACTTGGTCGACGAAGGTCCTGGCAATGCGGGATTGGGTGCAAAGGTATTCTTTGTTTGGGGATCGTTCTGTTTCTTCTGTGCACTGTTCGTTTACTTTTTCATCTATGAAACCAAGGGGATGACTCTGGAGCAAGTTGATGAGCTCTATGAGACCGTCGATGGCGCCCTCAAATCTTCCAAGTTTGTACCTTCAATCGACGCTGCGATCGAAGATCAAGACAAAAAGCCCGGAGTAATCGTAGAGCATATTGAGAAGTGATATCTCTGTTTATAGGTACTGTGGATAGATCTTTAGTATATCTAGAGCTAGATGTACACATAGTCTTTATATATAACTAAATATGCAAAATACCAATACAACTAGTATAAACCGTAATTTAAGTTCAGATCTTTCCACAGCATAAAACGCAGCAATGCTATATTTAATCATTCACGATGACAGCTCAATAATTGTCACACCTCTCTTTGCTTTGAGATTGGGTTGGAAACGATTATATGTAGCCTCCATTACCGATACGTGCGAACATTGAAGATAGAAAACAATAGAGCAAAGGAAGGGGAACGAAGTTTGGCAATATGAAAAGTTTAGAAATAAAACCTTACTTATGCTAGGTAGAGAAAGATATACATCATTTCTGGGCTTCCAAGTAATTGCAATAACTATCATCAGACTATCCTAAGAATCCATATATGTTCTCCTACACATTGCCTGCGATGACTGCATTAAAATGAAATCCTTTCAAGTCAAATTTGTATACATGGGATTAGCGATCTTTCTTCGGCTTTATCCGAAAGATGCCGAGGAGTTGATCAACATCTCATCTTGAGATGTTACTCATGCCACTGCTTATAACAGTCGTATACAGAAGGCGAAAGAAATTAGAATTCACCCGAATCTTGTCAACCGATAAATAAGTGAAATCGAGAGTTTCAATTCGCTTCAAGTCAAAACTCCAAACTCCATACACGCACATGAAACTATGCCTTCTGAGTAACAAGGCTGGTCTTCTTCCACTCCCAATACTTAGCCCTAATAGGGTCATATTTCTCCGCCAGCAGATCCAGCGCTTTGGCCGCCTTATCCATAGCCTCCTGGCCGCCCTCTTGAGCCCATGAATCCGCAAGGAAATCAAGAGCATGACTACTCTTAATCTCTTCCTCCTCACCGTCCAAATTAACAAACTGCTCAGCAAACCAGCTTAAAGTTGGCAACGGAATATCTCCCTTCCTCAAAACGCCACGTAGATAGTTCCATGAGCTCTGATTCTGTGGCGCCGTGAAGACCTGGGATTTGCAGAACTCGATCTCGCGGTCCAGGATGTCTCGCGGAATGGCGGGATCGGCTGCTGTGCTTGCGCAGTTGGGCGTGCAGATAGCAGGGTCGCTAAAGACAAGAAAGAAACGGTGCGACCATGCAGAGTTATTCCGGACATCTTCATGGATGAGGGTAGAGGTACATTCTAATTCTGAAGGGTAGACTGTCGGGAAGAGGTTGAGTTTGCGGACAAAGTATTGCCTGTAGGACCAGACGTGGTAGTTCTTGGGATCTAAGTTGAACATCTTCGTCATGAACACTGTCTCGCTTGCGCCGAGATCAGTTTTTTGAGATTCAGTAGTCAGGGATGGGTAGATATGGTCCACGAGGAGTTGACGGTGGTGCCAGATCTGATAGTTCTTTTGGTTTTCAAGAGCAATTTTGTTGACCCATTCTAGTTCGTCGGCAATGGAAGAGTTGAGTGCAAATAGTGTAGCAGCTCTGTAGAGCCAGACTGTGTAATGCGCTGGGTTGAGTGTGATTATATGTGCGGTGAGATCCATAATTCGCGGAGAGTGTTCATCTTTGGCCATAACAGCACGAAGATATGATATCGCTGTCCATGCATTAGCAGCAGCCCATAAATACTACAAATTCCAACCTACCTTCAGCATATTCTTGGGTATATGCAATAGCGGCCAAAGCATTTTCTCCATCGTCTTGTGGTATAGGTTTGACGTCATCCCAGGCCGGGTCCTTCGAGTAATTGCCAACAGTCTTTCCCTCCATTTTTGCAATTCTAATCCTCCTTTGTATCTCCTCCTCAATGATTTCCCTGGTTTTTATCGCTTTTTCTGATCGCCTGAATAGCCAGCTTTCTTCTTTCAACCTGGAAAGCTCTCTTTGCTCTTGTTCCCACTCCCTGTATTCGCGAACTTTCAGTGTACCTAAAATACGATTCTTGCTGTCCCTTCCCTTCAGCTTTTGCAACTGCGATTCAAAGCGGGCCTTGGAAACCGGATACGGGATTCTTTCTTTCTCAACTGTCTTGTCGAACTCACTTCGTTGTGCGCCGTGAAAGTGCCTGTAAGCACCAGTTTCAAGAAGAACGAAGATCGCGTATTGGGATTGCTGCGCTGGGGTGAATTTATTGTAAGGCTTGGTCTTCAAGAGTGTTTCGAGAGGTCTGGAAGCTTCGTATTCGGTCTTGATCTTTTCAAGAATTGTAATGTCTGCTGTATAGCATTGCGTTAGCTTTTATTATATTCTAGAGCTTATTAAGCCGATATGTACAGCCTTATTGGCGTATACAGCACGCCAATGTAACTGCCCACCCAGCCAAACATGAAGAAACAGATTTTGAGTACTTACATGTCTCTGTTACAGGTTTGACGTCTTTCTTTTGCGACGTAGGCGCCATGGTGGTGACTGGGGATGGTGGGGTATTTCAGTTGTCGGAGCTTTGGGCGGTTGAATTCCGGGCTCGTGATGTTGGTGCAGTAGCGAACTGAACAATATGAAGAGCAAAGACAATGATACATACATATGCTTTTAGCACGGCAGTTGTGCCAACAAAGGGACACCTAGGTAATTCAAATACGGCGTAATAACCACACAAAGGCTAGACAATGGATTAGGAATGGACAATGTTCATTACTAGGAGAACCATATGCACAGCTGCTACACGGTCGAAGAGACGGTTGAGCAAGAGTGCGCTTACATTACGCAGAATTATTAATTAATTAATTATATTTGCTCTTCATATACGTACATTGATCTCGTGACCGTCTTTTCTCTAGGATTGAAAATCATACAGAGTAATTCGTACCATATGTGCAGTAGTGAATGAAGGTGATGTGTTTATCAACCTTCGACTTTCCAAAACTTCCACCCTTCACGCTCTCCACTCTTACCATGTACTCCCACTAAGCGTTCCACGCCATCGTTGTCAACAGCATTCATGAAATTGTCCATATCAATCTCCACACCTCCCTCTTCTTCATCTT
Source organism: Allantophomopsis lycopodina (assembly GCA_024752465.1). Taxonomy (NCBI): domain Eukaryota; kingdom Fungi; phylum Ascomycota; class Leotiomycetes; order Phacidiales; family Phacidiaceae; genus Allantophomopsis; species Allantophomopsis lycopodina. Next base: position 447,009 of record CP103001.1, read on the forward strand.
CCTCGTCATCCACAGCACTCTTGAGCACTGCAGGCCAAAGTACGCCAACACCATTACCACCAAGCGTAGTGGTGAACTGTTCATAACCCTCTGACTTCAAATTTTCATTGAGCTTCTCAAGCTTGTCTTCTGATACACCAGGCTTCAATAGTGATATTGAGCACCCACCGCCGCCCGCACCAGTGAGCTTGGTCCAACCAATAGCCTCATGATCAACCAGTTCCTTGATTCGTTCAAGTCTGGGATGACTGACTCCCAGAGACACTAGCAGTCCATGATTGACAGTCATCAGTTGGCCTATTTGCTGTAGATGCACAAGTTCTTTAGCATCAAAGTCTTCGGTCTGAATCTGCTTTGTTGCATCTTCTGTGATCTTGTCCATAGCGTCCAAAATTATATCCGTGATGATGGGTCGAGTCTCTCTCAAGTGCCCAACCTTGGCGACTTCGGCTGCTGTGGTCCTGCTCTGCTTTGTATCGACAAGTAGTAATGGAAGTTCAGGGAAATTCCACAGAGGCGTTACAACAGGCGGTTTTGAGTAATCGCCGCGCTTAAATATAACAGCCTTGCCGTGCGTAGCCACTGTATTATCTACTCCTGACGGATTTCCATGTATACACATCTCACCCACGAATGCCCACCGGTTGATTCTTTCTACCTGCAACCGTGCTTCTTCGAATGGCTGATCAGGGTGAGGACCAGAAAGTGTTCGTATTTGTAATAAGAGTGCAGCTGCTACGCAGACTGAGATGGTTGCAGAGGAACCAAGGCCAGCTCCAATTGGTAGAGTGGAACGAAGGGCATATATGCACCCAGGGAATGTCGGATTGGCGAGAGACAGAAAGATGTACAGGAAACATGAAGCAGATGCTTGCTGAATCTTGCGTAAATCCTCTGGCATATCTGGTGATATATCTGCCAGATGTGGCTCCATCGCCGCAATAAGTTCTGGGTCGAGAGAAGTCACAAGGTCATAGTAGTGCTTCTTTTTCGAGGGGTGTGCAAAGACCGCCCATGGTAAGTCATCAATGTTCCATGTGTGGTCGAGCTTGATATCTGGAAACCGAAGAGTAATGGTCCGACGAGATTTCGAAAGTGCTGTGACGAGAAGGTAGGATCGAAGGGAGATCGCGGCGGCCATCGCTGCCTATGGTACTCGTTAGCTACTAAGCTTTGCAGACAAACAGCTATCTACGTACCTTTCCATAAACAACGGAGTGCTCTCCAAATACGATGACTTTTCCAGGTGCTGACACCATGAAAGCCGGCATCATTGGAGTGGAAGCTTTCCTCTTAAAGTTGGCGCGGGGATTCTTTGTACCATTCGTACCATTGAGATGTGTCCCCTCCAGGCCATTAGAGACCTCATTCATAGGAGCAGCCATATCGATGTTGAGAGAAGCAGAACGTATAGTGATGTTTGCTCCAAGTGATTTTAAATGAAATTCTAGCGCGAGGATGGACTCGATGATGTCGTAGTATAATGGTTTCCAATTGAGGTACTATTGTCTCTGCTTGTCATTGCCTGACGACCGAAGGCACAACTGGGAGTTTGTTGAGGGAGCTATACACCTCTCCTACACCGCCTTCTGCGCCAATGTTGAGGTTGTTGATGAGGTATTGGCGTATCAACTATGTTGACCCTTTTATTTTGTTCAGGGATCGCGAAGGTGGTGTTGATGATTCGCGATTCGTTCTGGGGAACCGCCAGTCAAGTCCCTGGCATTAGCGTACACCATGGAACCAACCAGCGCTACATTTATTGCGATGACAACCTAGGCCGTTACGTCGTTGTGCAGTAGGAACAGTACCGACGGAAATATATATTATTATTTATCTGCTTGTATTTAAAGATATGTCATTATTTCTACTTGTACATACTGCACTTTATTATTTTTCTCTCTCGCCTATGGCAAATAGATAAACAGTATTCACGTGGTGTATAAACCGAAGTGCAAGAACCGTTTTGAGCAAGAACCAATGCTGACGACCAATCTCAGCCCCTGTCCTAAGTGCTCCAATGTCATAAGATGCACGATACTGCTGAAATGTGCCATATTTAGGATTCATGCTTTAAGAAACCCAAAACAGTATTGGATTCCATCTAATCAGGATGTTCGAGGAAGAAAAAACACTTAGAAATTTAAGATATATCAGGAAATTTACAAATGAAATTGAATCATTATTGCATGTTGCATGTTAGGGAGACAAGGTCCATGTACAGAATAAGATGAATATACATATGTACAAGGCTTCCTATTACCCCAATTAAAGCTCAACCGCTCTCGCCCCAGTCGGCTTTGGCGTTGACAGGGAGAACAAAAAAATGTGATGAGAATGTTCATCATCCTTCTTTTTCTTTGCAGACTCCCGAGTTTCTGCTAATTTATCCTTCGAACCATTTTCTTCTTTCTTAGCCGTTTCTGCCTCCGCTGTCTCTCCATTAACCGCTTTTGCATCCTCATTACCTTCTTCAGCAGTTGTATCCTCAGTGTAATTCCACATGAGTTTCAGCTCTCCCCTGATGAGAGCCGTTGCCCAGAGTGAAATAAGAACACCCGGAACGAGATAGAGAAGTGCAGGTTGTGCATGGTTGAAGACGTTAAGGACAGTAAGAGTCGTCAGCATTCCAATGATGTAGCCGATTACTGAAGTATAGAAATAAACTTTTGGGAATCTGCTTCCAATCTTAGCCTTTTCTTCTTTGGATGCAGTACAGGTCCAGTATTTCTCGCCCCACTTGCTGGTGGCCTCCATGTATGGTGCTTTGATTATTCTGGAGCCAGTCAAGGTAGGAGTTGCTGACTTCTTCTGGAGGCGAAGGTAGTGAAGATAGAGATCGAAGCGAAGTGCAAGAGCCATCATAATGCCTGGAAGTACAACATCTCCAAGTCCGAGCATGCTACCACGCTTGGGACCTGGAAAGACAAGCTTGATGGGGACATCGAGGGAAGTAGCGACTGTTACCATGAGTGGCCTAAGCATATCAGTATGGTTTAGGAAATAGAAGTTGGTGAATCGACATACGTATAGAAGACCATATAGATATCATAGAAAAACAGCCCGATCAATACTAGTGTTCCAGTCCAGAACGTAGTCGGTGACATAAGCTGGAGAACACCATAACAAAATCCAAAGGCCATAATGTTTGTGAGCCACCACTCCTTGCCAATCACATTGTACAGAACAATGACGACAAAACCAAGTACTAGACCAATCATATCATTCAAACGAACTTGGGTCTTTGAGGCAAAAAGACCTTGAACACGAGCCCTAAAGATCCAATGATCCAAGAACAGCTTGCGTAAGGACCAGATTTTCTTCGCTGAGCCGTCGGATAACTTGAGTCGGGAGAAGATCCCTGGTAACGGGGATGTCTTCGTTGCAAGAAGTGCGTGGTGAGGCGGTCCTCTATCAAGAGTCTTTTTGGGGACCTCAACAGTCGTCCCACGGAACATATTGTTGATATGATAAACCCGGCCAGACGAATCCGACCAAACAGCAGGAAATATGAACGAAGTGCTAACATTCAAGGAGTCACCTAGAAGTTTACCAACTCCAAAGATGCCAAGTGTCGAGAAGTACCAGCCAAGGATTTTGTTAAGTATAGCGGGATCTTTCAACCACTTTATGATTAAGTATAAGCCCCCAAGAGTACATCCAGCCATTATGGGAAACATGATTGCGTCCGATGGCGAGAGACCTTCAACAGGAGTTTGTTCATCGAGATCATCGTCGTCATCATCGTCTGCATCACTAGATCTGACTGCTTTCTTAGGTGTGGCCGCAGACGAGGGACGTCGTAACGCAGCATGTGAGCCGATGTAGATGGGGAAGAGCGCTGCTAGCAGTAGATGCGTCCACATCAACAGACTTTCTGAGTTCTCGTAGATCTTATAATATGCCCAGCCAATATACTGCAGTACAGGACTGTCACCTTCCATTCGAGGAATAAGCTCAGAAATTCTCTCCATTGTGAAGCTGTCCAAATGCGGTGCGCTGTCAACTGGAGCCTAAACCTCGTCGCAACAGAGCTGTTGGAAACGCTGACTTCCGGATTCGTGGTCAGATTCCCTGTTCACAAAACTTGTGACTGAGGTCGTAGAGTCAGGATTGTCTGCGCGATTAGAAACAAGCCATGAGGACCCAAAGCTGAGTAAAGAGAGTCACCGAGAACTTATGGAAGAAGTGTCTTGGGAAAATACTTTATAGGAAATGTATTCCAGGTTGTGAACTGGAACAAATCGCTTCAGCCTTGTGCATTAGCACAATCATGACGCAAGGCTACTCTCGGCGCTAATTTAGTGGCCGCTCAGCCTTGTCAGGAACAGATGAACTTTGTTGATATCGCATGAATGTGAGAGTTTGGATTGCAAATATATACCCAATTGTTTTCTGTAATTTTACTTTGTTTCTGTATCACTACTTCGATACTTCGTCGAAACCAGCAAACTGCTACCTCAACCTGTTTCAGAAGATCTTATTCAAACGCGAAGCTAAGCGTTTTCTAAAATGACCACGAACGTAGCTCTTGAGACGACAATGGTGAGCTTGTACGAAAAGATCGGAGGAGGACTATGTTACTAACAATACAACTAGGGTGTCATTGTTGTCGAGTTATACACAGATCACGCACCCCAAGTAAGCTAGCAACCCTTCAATTCTTCGACATCTCGCTGACTCCGATTCCAGACATGCAAGAACTTCTCTACCCTAGCGCAACGCGGTTACTACAACAACATAATATTCCACCGCATTATACCAGATTTCATGATTCAGACGGGTGATCCGACGGGTACCGGCCGTGGTGGAACCTCGATATACGGCGAGAAATTTGCAGACGAGATCTCCCCCTCGCTCAAACACACTGGCGCCGGTGTTCTCAGCATGGCCAACTCTGGACCCAACACAAATGGCAGTCAGTTTTTTATTACGTTAGCACCAACGCCGTGGTTGGATGGGAAACACACGATCTTTGGGCGAGTAAAGAGCGGTATGAGGGTCGTAGAGAGAATGGGCAGAGTGAGAACAGGTGCGGAGGATAGACCCGAAGATGAGGTCAAGATTATGACTGCGCGAGTTATTGAAGATGGGGAGGAACAATAGTAACATATTTTATTTGGGAATTCATTGTGCCAAGAATGCAAATTTGATGAAACAAATTATGAATTGAACGCCATTCATGGCAATGTACGCCACTATGCTATCCTATCATGTATTGACGCCTATACCAATGCAGAACCCATCTGTCGCATTTTGACCTAACATTACCTAATAAAAAAAGACAATCTACTGCAACATACATACATCACGGCGAGCTTAGAGTGCCGGAAGAGTCTGAGTTCCGTCTACCAGCAGGGGCAGGGTTGGCAGGTTTTGACGGGCGAGCAGTACCGTTGCTCGTAGGGACAGCCGACAATCTTGGTGGAGCATCAGCTCTTTGACTCTTCCATTTCTTTTGCGGTTTCCCGTTCAGAGCCGACATGAGCTTTCCGTTCTTTTTAAGCGGAAGTGCAGCCACCTTCTTCCTCTTCTTCTTCATTGGTTCATCTGAAGACTCCTCCTCGTCAAAGTCATATTCGTCCCGATCCCGATCTCGATCCCGATCCCGTTTTGTCGGACTGGCTTTCTTATTTTGCTGTGACAAAGATGGCGTTCCCTTTCGGCTACCAGGTACAAGCGTAGGTGGCGGCGTGGCGCTGACACTGTTGCCATTGCCGTTGATTTTCAACGCTGCAGCGCGGCCACTGGCTCTACCCTTTACACCCATACACTTTTCCAAATGTGCCGCAAAGCGGCGAACCATGAGAAAGCGTGAACAGACATGGCACTTAACACTAGGAAACGAAGGTGCTTTTGACTTCTCCTCAGGCGGTGGAGATGTCCCAGGGGAGTCGAAACTGGGAGTACCCGATTCGGGCTGCGGCTTCCCGACCAAGAGGTCTTTCTTCTTCCTACCCCTTCCAGGGCCAATTGCATCCGTGGGAAATCTCTGTCCGTATATGTCATGATCCCACTTATCTATGAAGGGATGCCGAGTGCAATATTGTTTTTCCGTGTCTGGTTTCTTGCCCCCAATCCCATCAGTAGGGTCTAGTAGTCGAGGAAGGCAGCACTTCGAGCAGAGGATCTCTTTGGTGGTAACAAGGGGGTTTCCTCGGAGTGTAACTTTTCCATCTTCGTAAACAGCCCCGTCCGTAACAACACTGTGCGGTTCTGAGCCGGGTTCGTCTTCATTTGGATTTTGCTCAGCAGCGATTTTTTCGACCAATATCGCAGCAGAATTGGCCTTAGCAATCTTTTCATCTCGGTGCGTTTTCAGAACAATCGAGTGGATTATATTGTAAAGGACGTCGTCCAGAACGGCATGTGCCTGACATCAGGAGTTAGAATTGAATTGCTGAGCGACCGTATTTTGCGGGGGGAAATTTTTGGAAGACACTCACCAATGTATCCATACTATCTGAGGTATCAGCATCATCGGGATTTATGATGCCGGTTTGCGGAAAGCTGTCATCGGCGTCCATGTTGCCAGTGTGTAAATGAGGCTGGCAAATTCCCGCCGGAATCCTGGATTGCCGTAGAGGCAAATGAGCTTTTGTGACCGTATCACAAAGACAGAAGAAGAGCGAAGATCAACTGGAGAGGAGTGTTCATTTGATGAGATATCGTGAAAGAAGAAGAATTAATTTCGTTGTCGGGCAATTAGTATTGTCCTCTCAACGGTTAATGAGGCAAGGCAAGCTTTCTCTACTCTATTCAGCGATCAGCAACAATCAGCGGCCGCAGTTGAAACCAGCACAGTTGAACCTTAATTACGGCAGAATATTAGGCGGTGAGACTACATTCCTCGTCATCAAGCAACACCCTCTCTGCTCCAGTTGCCATATTCAAGTGAGAACACCCTTCACTTCATAGGTGTCCTTTCTGGTAATCTACAACTTCACCGTCGACTTTACTTTTATTTTCCATTCTTCAATTTCACTTCCCTACCATAATAACCTTTCAAGATGGAACCTCGTGCCCAATCCTCCATCCGATCATTCTTTCAGCCTCGTGTTCCCAGCTACACAGCGCCGCCATCAGCAACAGCACCGCCGAGAGCAACTTCCACAACACCGATCACCACGCCTACAGCAAACCTCTCTCTAAACAGCAGATCAGAAGAGAATACTTCCCCCGCCCAAAAAAGACCGGCATTACCATCTCAAGCCACAATTTCAACAGTACAAGAGAAGCACATCCAACCCCTCCGACGCATCAACTCCCTGCTTCTCCAAATAAACTATCCGGATAGTTTCTATCATGGAATACTTTCTCCAGATACTTCACCCAGCCTGTCACGCGTCATACTATGGCAAGATCCTGCTCCACGAGCGAAGTTTACAGATCAAAATGGCGTGGACTCGAACACGAATTCAGGAGAAGTGACCCCGCCATCAGAACCCAAAGTAATAGGAGGAATCGTGTGTAGATTGGAACAGAGCGAAGATGGTAGATACGCAGTATATATCCAGTCACTAGCACTACTATCACCGTATCGATCAAAAGGCCTAGCAACCGCCCTGCTCGACGCCATAATCGAATCCATAGCCACCGAATCCTCATCCACGACACCAGCAACCTCACTCTACGCACACGTGTGGGAAGACAACACCGATGGGCTAGAATGGTACGCGCACCGAGGATTCTACAAAGACGGCCCCCTGATCCAAGGCTACTACCGCAAGCTCCACCCAGACACAGCCTGGATACTACGACGAGCAATCACGCCACGCGACCATCTCTCCCACCTCGCATCCGCAGCAGCCCCTCAAGCTCGACCATCACCCGCAATCTCCAACGTCTCCCGTCCCCCAACAGCAACGCCACCACCTCCCCAAGCCGGCCCTCCTCAAGGACCGCCCCGCGCCGTCCGCCCAACCCCACAGCTACAGCATACATCCTCTTTCCAGAACCGCGCTCCAGACACCGAGTGGAACGACCTGCCCGAGGACATCCTCACGCCGGTCGGCTCCCGCACCGTGACTCCGAGCGCATCTACTACGTCGCTGATGCTGCCGGTGGGCGAGCCCAGCTCGAGGAGTAGTTCGACGGGGCGCGGCACGGCGGGAAAGAAGAAGAAGAGGGAGTACCCCGCTGCTGCGTTTGGGGCGTAGGAGATGCGGAGAGGCGACTTTTTACTTTAAGGTGGTGTTTTGGTTTTAGGCTTGCATGGCATTGCGGTTGGAGATTTGGTAATTGGGGAATTGGCATCGAACAGGGATGTGAATATGGAATATCTTGCTTGCCCCCAGGAGGAGAAGTATAGACCGTAGACTTTCTTCTCAAAAGTTTATAATTTTCATTTCATACAAGATGTTAAAAATAATTGATTTAGAACAGATAACAAAAAAAAGACTAGTAGATAAAATCATAATATACAGCGAATCAAGACTGGTTCACCAGAATGCAACAATTTCCAGATCTCTTCTCTTTTCTTTCGTTAAATTTCATTTCCTGCTTAACTATGCATGCAAACACAACGACAACCGCACCGAAAATAACTTAATCTTTGGGGGAAAAATCTCATATAGACATATTGCCACCATCCCATCAAACCAAAGAACCCAATAAATTCCTATACAGAACGAAAAATGGGGGGTTGATATTTACGTCTCCACACTTCCTCTCCTTTTGCTTTCCAAAATGCAGATTTAATCCTCACCAGCTGCCTTAGCAGCCGCAGCGAGAGCATCTTGCTTCTCCATCTTGGCCGCAACAAGCGCAATAAGCGCAGCACCAACACCGGATCCATCCTTGGCAATACCAATTCTAATCTTCTTCTCGCCAAGAGAACCGAGCTCTGGGACAGCGCGAAGAGCCTCGCGCATAAGGCCCTCGAAGTCAGGGTAGAACTCGACGAGGGAACCGTCAACACCGATATCAACGATATCCTCCTCAGAGGGGCCGGCAGTGCCGAAGACTGGAGCGGCAGCGTCCTGGAGCTTATCAGCAGTGGCCTTGGCGGCCTCAGCGACAGACAGGTTCTTGAGGTCGTTGACAATGGCAGAGCTAGACTTGACGCCTGCGTTGCCTGGGTTTGCGAGACGGCCGGATTGGAGGACTACACCAGCAATGGCGACAGCGGAAAGGCGCGCAGCGCGCTTGCCGATTGCGTGTGCAATCTCCTTGACGGCCTGGGCGTCCTCGTAAGAGGCAGCCGATACGCCGAGGGACTTTTCAATTTCCTGGCGAAGAGCGCGGAGACCAACTGAGTTATCAGCCTCGGCGATGGAGAGGATGGAGGAGTCAACAGCCCATTGGGTGAAGAGTGGGGAGTTGTCGTCGATGCAGGTGGTGGATTTGTAGTCGTTAGATGAGGAGTTGTCGTCCTTGAAAAGGGCAACCTTTGGGTCCTTGATCATTTCGGTAAGGACGACCCTGAGAATCTCACCCAAGAACATGCCAGAAATGCGCTTTTCGAACATTTGGACACCTGGGTTTGGAGAGTCGCGATCAAGAATCTTGTCGGCTGGGGTGGTAGGAAGAACGGAGAGGTGGTTGTCGAAAGAACCCCACTCAGTGTTGACGACCATCTCGCCGGTGGTCTTATCGTAGTCGCCAGCGAGTGGCTTCTTGATGTTTGCGAGCTTCTCAACATATGCACCGTTGGTTCCGGTTCCGAAGATGGCACCGAGAAGAGTTCCAGACTTTCCTGGGGAAGTGTAGGAGCGGGACATCAAGGTACCAACGGTATCGTTGACAAGGGCAGCAACGCGGACTGGAAGGTGAAGCAAGTCAATCTCCTCCTGGAGAAGAGCGCAAACATCCTTTCCAACAGCATCCGCAATGTCGAAACCCTTAGTCCAGCGGATGAGGTTTCCACGGTTAATACCAATTTGCTCAACTGGGAAAGAGAAAGTGAATCCAAGACGGAAAATGTGCTCGTCCTTGAAACCGCTCTCAGAGGTGGATGTTTCGCGCCTTTTGATAGCAGCCTCAAAATGATCCTCGTGGTGAGTCTTGAGGAAGTTCTCAATCTGCTTGGCCAAGAAAGAGAAGAGCTCCTTGGCGGTCTTTGCGACCATCAATTCCCTTGGAATTGGGACCTTAGACTGTGTAAGGCTGAAAGTTGTGTCACCGTGAAGCTGAATAGAGCAAACACGGAAGTTGGTTCCTCCCAAATCCACAGCCAAGTAGAGGCCCTGAAAAAAATAGGTCAATTGACTTTCTAGTAAAGATTGCAATTGATTCTTACCTTTTCTGTGCCATTTGGCACTCCAGTAACGTATGTTGGGATCTGGCTCAATGGGGTTCCATTCTTTTCCAAACCCTCACCTGCGTGATCATGTCAGCCACTTGTATTTTTCATGTGATTCTCAGACAATGCGAAAACATACCCATCTGCTTGACGAATTCCTTGACACCCCTCTTGACATCGTCATCGGTGTATTCGAACTCAGCGGCAATGCGCTTTGCTTCGGCGAGAAGAGTCATTTTCTGTGGACGGGAAACGGGTTGTTCGGTGGGGAAAGGATGAGGACTCTCGCAAGTCAAATCGTCAGGCAAGGTCGCACGCGGAGATGTGAAGGTGGGGGAGTATCTCTGGGGGATCTTATTGTAGGAGATCAAGCCAAAGGATTCGGAGGTGAAGAAGAATTGTAGAATCTATATTGTTCCATGCCCCGCAGTTAGCATTGTAGAATGACATCAGAAAGGACAGGCATTGTGTGGGGAGACGTACCAGGACAACGAGAAGAATTGCAAAACTTGCAAATTGGAGAGTGCTGCAGTGTATTTTATGGGATAATTTGGGTGAGCGAGGAGGAGAATGTCGAGGGAATGTCGAGGGCAATGTGGGGCCGCTCTGAGATGATGGTGTTGGAGGGGCAGCTGTCATGAATCTGGGCAGAAAGAGGTGGTCAGTGGTTGGTGGTAGGTGGTGGTCGGTGGTTGATGGTGTAGGATCTGGTGCTTTTTTGGGTGGTGGTTAAGCTACGGATGATACGTAGTACGTAGTATGTAGGAATTGCTGATCGGGCAAATAAGGTATTTCGGGGGAGGATGTGGGTAGGGACGAGGGTCAGTGGATGAATTGGACTCAGGTGATTCTTAGTGGTTGCGTGGGCAAGAATCTGTTACTCTTGCCTCTGCGTGCTTCTGCTACTGCTTTGCTTCTACCTGTGCCTGTGACTGTGACTGTGACTATGACTTTTGTGTGGTGGCTGCTGGTGCCGGCTTCAGGCGCCTCAACGGAGCTATTCACCTTGGGCGCCGAATGGGATTAAAGCCACCAGAGGAAATCCAAGAGCAGACAACAGCCAAAACACAATAGACAGCGGCACAATAAGATTGTAACTGGCCGAGTAGCAGCAGCATAGACTGTTACCAGCTGCAGCCACAGTGTACATGTAGGGGAGCACGCAACAACAAGCAATGTTTATGTGTGTATACTGTGTATATATGCACCAACCAGTACGGTAGGGAACCGGGGGAAAAGAGATCTTACACGATGAAGGCAGAACGTCTCTTCGTCTGCAGCAAACAGAAAGGAGAAAAAGGTCCAGAGAGAGGCCGAGATGCTTAATCAGAGAACAAGGCGATAATAGAATTAAACCAGACTGGCAAGATATGGCAGGTGGTCAGCAGCTCACGTCTCTGGACTGCGTTGTAAGGATATTGCTTTTGATTATCCCTTCTTCTCCCCCTCTCCCTCTGCTGTTGATATGGAGGTGGTACTCCTGTCCTCAACATGCATGCATCAGATAATAATTGTGGTCCCTATCTTCCCCAGTCTGGAGCAGCAGCAAGCGATTGACTGGAGCAAGAAAATCATCCTGGAGAGAGCTCGGCGGAACGTGCCTCGAAATGGCTTGATGGATTCACTTCTCTTCAACTTCACTTGGTTCTCGTGATCATATGGTATGTTGGAATGTTCTCTCTTTCTTATTCACCGTTTTTACACATCAATTACAAATGTATAGTCATAGGTTTGCTCGTGCGCTCTGCTCGGAATATTACGCATGGGTAAAATGAGCCGCAAAGACACCTACTTGCCTCAGCAGTTATGCTTGTATGTAAGAAGCAACTCGGCTGTAGCTGCTCTCTCACTGATTGACTGACTAGGTACATATTATGTATTCTGCTTACCACTCCTACTTTACCTTACACGACGACGTACGTAGTAAAGAGAACGAAGAACATCTTTAATTCCGTGCTAGAACACGCCAAATACTACGTATGTACCTACGCTCCGCAAAATACCGCAGATGATTCTCCGCGCTCTTCTCGGCCAGAGCAGAGATCAAAAGCCTGTTCCGCCTGTACTCCGGACAAGTTCCATCATCATTGGCCATATCGTATGTGTCGCCATCTGCGTAGCGGTACCAGCTTGGGCAGCTTTCGCAAGGTGCTTTTCGGCGCGTCGCAAATAGCGTGCCCTCACTTCGGCGAATCTGAGCTGGAAAAGACCGGCTCCAGGGGGGCTCCGCTATGATGTCGTAGCAATACCTACTTGGGGCGCGAATGGAGATGAAATTATCGTGAATGCCAATGAAATGGGAATAATGATGTGGAATAGCACCGAGTGGGAGGGGCCGTAGCTTAGTCGACCTGGAAGAAATCCGAAAGAGCAATCGAGATCTACAGAGTGGAGGGTGAGGCCTTTGATGATGTCCGAGGGATGGTGACCATGTGTGATTTCGTGAGAGGATAAGATGAGCTTGAGTCGCAAAGTGCTGGAGCAAGCGTAGGCAAAGGGGGAGATTTGTTTTCCTTCTTCTTCTTCACCGCTCCCTATATTTGACTGCAATGAAATGTACTGAATACTAAGGACGCTGAAGATGCTTCCTTGCTCTCTGTCGTTCTTCGAGTGGTGTTTACGAGTTTACTTGCCTCTGTCGCCTCTGTTGTGGCAAAGAACAGCTCCTTCAGATGAGTAAGATTGAGTTGTGTACTCATGGTAAGAGAAAATATGGGGAAGAACATCGTACGTGCAACACGCGGTTGACAAATCTCATGTCGTCCGAGAAGTGGAAAAGAGTTTATGGGGTCTCCTCATTTCCAGATTTGAAGCGTATGTTGTTATACTCGGAGCACAGTTACTGCTTTCTGTGATGGATGGGGATACACGTCTCTCCGCGTATCCTATCCCTCCGAACCTGGAGAAAGGTCTGGAGACTGGAGTACTCCACACGCAACACGCAACCAAAGAGACCGAATCATGATCTTTTCCTTCCTATCGGCCTGCTGCCTGCTTTCTGGGGTCTGCATTCTGCATTTCCCAAGCATTTGATTCTCAAGGATTCTTTGCACACCTTGGAGAAAAAGGCCGTGATCAGCTGATCAACCGCTCTTCTGTCAGCCGCTTCCCACGCCTTCATACGGTGGGAGGACGTGCGTATTTGTATGCAAGCAATTGACACCCTTCAGATCTGTTGATCTGTGGCTACATATCTATCAGCCTGTGGCTCATGACAGGCATATAAAGGATAAAGGTGATCGGCTTGGTATGTGCAATATAAGTCCAGACATGTCTGAGATACTCTGAACTTCTAATGCACATGTTGGGATTTCTTTATCGTTACCGTCACTTACTTTATGTACCTACTCCTTAGTAGAAGATGTGAATATTCTTTTTCTTCTCCCTCTCTCTTTTTCTTCTATATTTTCACTTCTGCCAATACCATTTAGTTTCTGTTGTCTTTCTCGGTGTGCACTACTACTCCACGTCTGTACGTACATGCCAACACCACAACCGCCAGTTTCGTATCCATAATGGCTCCTTACAATCTTCCGAATCGTTGTTTGTTGCAGAGGCGTATGCAGCACGGAGCCTCAGTTGGTAATGGTCACTGGCTGTCAATCCACCACTATATTGAAAGAAAAAAATCGGGTTTACACTGGAGAGACTTGTGTATCGCATGCATCTGTACATACTACAGTTTATTGAAGTGTTCAGCAAAGCCCTCTTTATCTCTATGCTGCCTGCAATATGTTTGTGATTGACGGTGAATCTAAGACAGCGCAGTTCGCTTTCATAGGTATTAGCAAGCGTAGGGAATATGGTGCTTATGGATGGCTAAGTTATCTTTTATCTCTATCTGCCTTGTAAGCCCACTCCACTGACGCCTTTCCGACTTACCTTACTGCGTAGCCATGCTTACAGATGCCTGTCAACTTTTCTTTCAAAGACACCCTTCAGTCTTTGGATGTGTCAAATGTCAAGGATAAGCTCAGCCTCTGCCGAGTAGATCACTACACCGCAAAAGTCGGCCAGCAAGCGTGGCTCAACTCTTCATAAGATGGATGCCAGCAGGACTGCGCCCGAGCACCGGCGTTTACTCCACAGACCATTTCCAATTCTGTATGTATGAGATGGGATGAAGTATCCATTTTTACAGAGGCTTTGATCTCCAGAAAGTCTCATTGCCACTAGGCGGATGAATGAATGATTACTGAATATTGAATGTTCAGTTCAAGATATCGACATCTACATCTGGGCATAACACAAACCAAGATAAAGAAGAAATACCGCGGGATTCGGAAATGCTACAACGCACGTGCGGTGGGCTCTTTCATTGATCGATGCTTCGCTGCTGGCCAAGACATCTCACCTACCAATGTATCTCAGCTTGGATTGTCTTGAATTTCCAAAGTGAACAAAGGAAGCGCAATCCTTCTCAGCTCAGACAGCCCAGGACGACCCCCACCAGCCCCCAAAAACAACCAACCAAATAGCTACACAACCGCCCCTCCAGCCTGGTGCGTTCCATCACTCGACTCACCTTCACCCATTCTTCAAAACAGAATCCAGCACATTCAATTCAGAATCCCATTATTATTCGTAATCTTACCAAAGAAAAAAAAAATCCTAACAATCGTTACCACCATAATCCACGTGTTTGTTGCAGACCTTGCTCCTTGTCATCAAAAACCATTGGGTTTTGGGTCTGCTTCTTCATACATCTGCTTCTCATCTTTCCCCTCCCCCTCCCCCATCTCCAACAGAAACACAGAAGGGAAAAAAAGAGAAAAGCAAAGAAAAAGAGACCTGAACAAAATCGAGCAAGAAATCGCCCCCCCATCCTTCTTTCCCTGCTTCCCACCGCCTCATCTTCTCTTCTCCCTTATCTCCTGGTTCTGTACAGCCTCCCGCAGCTTTCGTGAGTTCGCCGTTACACCGCAAAGCTCGGTCATTCTAGAGCAGCACAGCCAGAGCAACTCAGCCTTTTACAGCCTTCTCCAGTCTACGGTGCCTACAACAAATTGTCCTGTACCAAGGGAGTAGTACAAGACTTCGTCGTAGGCGAACAGAGACGGACTGTCAGCCTCCTCATTTCCCCGAAGCACTACATTTGCCTACGAGTGTCTTACCAACCGTCTTTCCCCCCTCCAGACGCAAACATACTCACGTCCTTATGAGCTCACGATTCAAGAGTCTCGGCTTCGGCGGCTCCAAGCGCAAATCCCAGGTCAACGTCCCATCTTTACAAAATCAACAGAAACCCACATTACCACCACAACAATTGGGCAATCCTGAAGCTTCTTCAGCAGCCGCCTCAACAAACAGTCTTCCGATGAACCACCCAGGTGGACTTGGGCGGCCTCCCAGCTACGTATCCAACACAACATCGGCTGGCCCAAACGCACAAGGTCATCGAACACAAAGTCCTATGAGCCCAGCTCCCACTTCTGGTCCACGAACTCCTCCATCACAAATGGTCGGTGGTCCTCCTCCGATCAATACTACACCTGTAGGTGGTTATCCTCCACAACACGGAGGATACGGTCCACCACAAGGTCAACAAATGCCACAGGCTGGACCCCCGCAATATGGTGCTTCAGCACCTTACCCCACTCAAGGACATGGTAGTGGACTACAACCTATGCCATACCCAACAAACCGAAACAGCGCACATGAGGTTGAGGGTGCAGGACGAAGCAGATCACAGTTAATCGTTGGTATTGATTTCGTGAGTATTGGTGATCTGATCTGACCAAAACTCGTGCTAATATCTGACCACAGGGTACTACATTCTCCGGAGTAGCATTTGCATTCTTGACGGGCAATGAAGCCAAGGAAGATATTATTACAGAATGGCCAGGTGCTGGGTCTTACACAAAGCAGAAGGTCAGTATTGGATTTTGGTACACAAAGATGAGGCACTGACATCATCATAGATCCCAACCGTGCTTTACTATGATCAGTACCAGAATGTGGTAGGATGGGGACCGGATATTGCAGATGCTTTGGCGCCGACAGGATACCCAAAGCCAGGAGTGCAGAAGGTCGAATGGTTCAAGCTTCAGCTCATGCTCTCCGGAAACACATATATCGATCCAATTAACCTTCCGCCCCTTCCTCCCGGAAAGTCAGAAATCGATGTTGCAGCTGATTACCTCTTCAAGCTTCGCCAGGCAATGAGAGCTCAGCTTCAAAAGGCGCTGGGTGAGGTGTTCAATCGTGAGGAAAGAAATATTCGATACTTCCTCACAGTCCCAGCCATTTGGAACGACGCTGGAAAGGCCGCGACCCGTGCCGCTGCTATTCAAGCTGGTTTCTTGCGGGATGAGAACGACAACCGTCTCACTTTGATCACTGAGCCCGAAGCTGCTGCTATGTTCTGTTCTAAGACTGGTCTCCTGAACTTGAAGATTCACGATGCTGTGCTTATTGTGGATTGTGGTGGTGGAACCGTTGATTTGATCGCATACGAAGTTGAGGAGGAATCGCCCTTTACGGTCGCCGAGTGTACAGCTGGTTCTGGAGACTCTTGCGGTTCAACCGCTCTCAACCGAAATTTCAGCAATATCCTTCGAACAAAGATTAGAAAAATGAAGTTGCCAGATGGATCCAAGACCGCCGGTAGAGTTTACGCCAAGTGCATTATGGATTTCGAAAACCGTATCAAGGCCGATTTCCGTAACAACCAACAAAAGTGGGCTGTGGATGTTGGTATCGAGGCCGAATTTCCAGAAGCTGGTATCGAAGAGGGTTACATGACTTTCACCAACGATGAGATTCTTCAATGTTTCGAGCCCGTTGTTGGCAGAATTCTCGAGCTTGTTCGAAACCAAATCATCGCCATTCAAGCCCAAAACCGCACATTGCAGAACGTTCTTGTTGTTGGTGGATTTGGTGCAAGTGAATATTTGTTCGAGCAGATCAAGCTTCACGTACCACCACAATTCAAGTCTAAGGTTGTGCGACCTATGGACTCTGTAGCTGCTATCGTCAAGGGAGCTGTCACAGCAGGTATTAGTGAGAGAGTGGTCACAAGTCGTGTTGCGCGACGACACTACCTCATGGCAACTCTGCAGCCATTCAAGGAGGGACACCACCCAGAAGCATACCGTGTTCCATCCCTCGATGGCAAAGACCGTTGCAAGTTCACCAGACAAATCTTTGTGCAAAAGGGACAGCGTGTAAAGATCGGTGAACCTGTCAAGGTCTCTTTCTTCCGACAGGTTGCTCCCGGTGCTACTCTCATGTACGAGGATATTCTCTTTGCTTGTGACGATGATGTCTGTCCAGAGTACACTAAGGATCCACGTAAGTTACAGCCCTATACTCAAAAACGAAAATACTTTTCTCTTTATATAAACCCATACTGACTTATTTATAGGTGTCAAGGAAGTCGTTACGTTAACCTCCGATCTATCTAAGAAGAACTTGGAGAAGGATTTCGAGCGCATGGATACCCCACAGGGCACATTCTACCGTGTTTACTTCGATATCTACCTCACGCTTGATGGTAGTGAATTCCAAGCCGAACTGGTGTGCCAGGGCGAAGTTATGGGTAGATGCACGAGCAGATTCCGCTAAACGCTCAATGCTCTTGCTCCATCGATACGACCTTCTCGACAACGACAAATCTTTCACTCTTCTTCTACTCACAAATTTATGATGTTGGCGTGCAACCTTGGCTTGGATGTGGTTGGCAACGCCGGGGTGTTCATTGTTTTTTGCAAGGGGCATTTCTGGTCATTTGTAATGATTCTTTTTTTTTTCTCCTCCTTACGACGTTTAACTTCTCTGAGAGATATATACCAGTAAAAGGTGCCTGCTCGTAATTAAGGGCTCTTTTAGTTTGATTTGTGTTACATCGAATTTTGAGGGGTAGTATTTAGTCAGATGGAAGGGTATATACGTTCAAACGAACTCCAAGCCCTTCTTGAAATTGGTGCTTTTTTACTAGTTAGATGTCCTCGAATAGAGCACATACTTCCTCCCATATTTCTTGCCGGCTTTCTCTGTGTGGCGCCTCGCGCATCTGAAACATGACTTAAGCCCCACGCCTCTAGGCAGAATCGTTGTCTCATCACTAAACCTCTCGCCGGAATACCTTAACTTATCTACACAGTAGAGACCTCACGTCCCATCAGCAATACAGAAAGGGCAATTTAAGCTCTCCGACTGGTGTCCGTGGCTAAATTTGATCACGCCTCTGTCTCGATCTCCACACTGGCAAAGGTTTCAATATGAATAGCCACAGACCCGCGTGCAGGGAGGCAGGCATTGTGGGCGTTTAGACCTTGGAGATGTGGCGGACGAACCCGCGCGCACACCTGCCATGACTGCGCGACGTCATTTCTTCGTGCCAGTTCCCTGCTGCTCTGTTTCTCGTGCGCGCTCGCCTACCGTGGGTAAATACATACGCTGGTGGTGCTGTCTCACAGCCTTGGGGGCGGCGCTTGCCTTCACTGACTGAGTGGAGAGGCAGAAATGGCTACTTTGTGAGGAGAGGGAATGGGATGTTTGACTACATGTACATACTTACTACGTACAACATTGCTTCTCTACGGAAACTGATAACAACTTGCTGTCTTTATCATTTGTTACATACAATACCCATTCATTTGTTTACTAGCCACCTACATCAGCATTCAGCTTCCCCTACACAGAAGTCTCATTGATACTCACCTTATTCGTTATCTCTAGCTCCATTCCTCCATGTCTGCTTCTCCGCACTGTGCCTCAGCCTTGTTCACTGCATTGTACATGTAGCACAGCAATGCACCGCAAACAGTTCTCGTAAACAGCAACGATAAGCAACGGTGAAGCGAGAGCCAACCAAGGCGCCTTGTTCCCTCGCCCAAAAGAATCAGAACAAAAACGCAGGCCGGGGTGCTGTCAAGGCAACGGGTATTGCCAAGTATTAGCGAGAGCTCGACAGAAGGTTATATCCAAGTATCTATTGCTACTTCGACGTCATTGGCGACGGACCCTGCATTGCACACAACGACTGTGAGAATATATGTGTTACGACGGCGCCTATTCCTCTGATCCTACTTCAGACCCTAATACTTCTTAACGATATACGACCTTACCTGACTCTTACTCCACAATTCATAGCAGTATTTCCACTTTTATTTTACAGCCGCAGACTATTTGTGGTCGTTGCGTGTTGCGAGCACTGCTATTGTGGTTCTATTGTTATTGTTGCCATTGATACCCTTATTTTCGTTGCTTCTCAAACAACAATACCAGCTTTGACGCCCTCACGAAATTGCTATTCCTAAATATATACTCTTCATTGCGATTACGAAACAGACGCGAGCATTCTGGAAAGAGCCACTATCTTTCTATAAGATATCGCTGCTTTCTTGCTATTGAAGACCATCGGTTCTGGAAATATTGTTCAAGATTCTTGGATTATTTCACTGTTATCATTGTCGAATAAGCACATAAACATAAGGCTCGACCAATAAATAAAGCGACTCAAGCAACAAATCGGCATCATGAAGACCCGTCAGATCCTCCTCGGATTGGCTGCTAGCACAACCGTGCAGTCAAGCCAACTTGACGTCTCTATACCGTTAGGAAATGTTCTTCGATCGGCAAATGTCATATCGGATACTGAATCAGAGGGTTTATTTTCAGCTCGGTCATCTCACAGCTCTTCTCCATTAAAGAGCAAACGCGACAGCTCCATACCTATTGTCGTCACCAACTTATGTTCGGAAACGATATGGCCGGCATTCGCATCACAGGCGGGTACTGGACCGGGAACTGGTGGCTTTGAGTTAACGGCTGGATCAACCAAGAACTTGACCGTTGGAGGAAATTGGCAGGGTCGAGTGTGGGGGAGAACGAACTGCACTTTCAATGAAGACGGAACTGGTGCAAGTAATCTGAATGGAAACAATGGCGCGGGCGCTGCTTGTGTGACAGGAGACTGTAATGGAGTCTTGGACTGTGTTGTTACTGTAAGTATTGTTCATCTGTATTTGACGTTGAGCATCTGGCTGACTTGACATTTAGGGAGACACACCTGTCACACTTGCAGAGTTTGATCTCGCAGGAGGCGTAAACAATGGCCAGACATACTACGATATATCCTTAGTAGATGGCTATAACCTTCCAGTTGGTCTTACATATATTCCAGGTATGTCCTAGCCTCAATTACATATTAAGAACTTCACTAACAACATACAGGCGATGATCCAGCTCTCCAGGAAATCCCACCCAACCTCACTAATGCCGCCTGCATCGCAACAATGGGTCTTCTCTTGGATCCAGCAGCATATGGCACCGAAGGCGGTTCCACGAATTCCTCCTACCCAATCCCTTACGACCCAACAACTACTAACGCCGACCTGGAACGTTGGTGTCCCTGGGACCTACAGCAGACTGCTCCTACTAAGCCAGGTGATGGTGTCTATCCATACCCAGACGACAAGATCCGGCGTCCTGCCTTCGACCCTTGCTACTCCGCCTGTGCGAAGACCAACTCCCCCTCAGATTGCTGCACTGGCTCTTATGATGATCCTTCGAAATGCAAGCCTGGGTTATATTCCAAGTCTGCGAAGGTGGTCTGCCCCGACGCTTATTCGTTTGCGTACGATGATACCACCTCTACCTTCATCATCCCAACTGGTGGCGGATGGGAGATCACGTTTTGCCCGGTTGGACGATCGACTAACATCCTGAATACATTTGGTACGCAACTCAGCGCGCTGGCTAGCGCTGGGAAAGTGGACAGTGTTATTCTGGCGGACGCGAAGAACATGACGCTCATTCAGAGTGGGGAGGCGGGGAAGACGAGAAATGGGGCCAGTTTGGGAGCGTTGGTGCTTGTTATTGCTTTTGTTGTTTTGTGGTAGAGTGAGAAGGAGAGAAGATATGATGAAATGGATGAATTGAGATTGGATTGGTCGATTGGATGGGAGCAAGCGGGTGTTTGGTGTTATTCAGGATGCATTTCATGTTTATTTTTTGGGGACGGGAGGACGATGGTCGAGGAGGACATGAGAAACTGGGGAGATTGATTATGAGTGTATAATAGAGTAGAGAGAGTATGTGATACCCCTGATGCGACTCTTTGGGGCATGAGGATTGAGATTGGTTTCTTGTGATGGTAGAGGGGTTGTGATGGCTGACATTTGTGAGAATCTTAATATAGAGACTGTAAAAGAGAGTGATATAGATAAGAGTAAGAACTCCCTCTAAAGGATATACATTGTGAGAACATGGATACCCCTCCGTCCTTACTTTCAATTCCTTTTCAAGGAGCCTAGCTTTAGGCCGGATACTCTATATTTTTTTTTTGGATATAGTCTTTCGTAGCTCGGATTCTTCGATTGTATGAATATGTTCCTGTACCCATCGGTATTTGCACCGAAGATATATTTCACATTCAGTAGTTTAGCGTCATTTGAATTCTTTATAATAATTATGCTTCGATTTGTCTTCCCTAGATCATTATCAAAAGAGAATTGTATCTTGTCGAGAGCAAGCATAATTTACCTGACTACTTATACTTGCACTTAAAGTACTTAACCTTGATTCTAACAGCTCGTCACTGCCCAGCAATAAAGCAAGAATGCCACCATGTGCGTTGCGCAGTCGGCTTAGCTGGGCTAGCATTGCACGAGCTCACAACCTCGATCCTGGACCTGCACAACCGCATTGATATTCAAGAGCCGAGCTATCAATGACTGTTATTAGCCGAGCAACTGAAGGCAGATCTACAGAAACACATCGACATTCATATGGCGATACTGGGGGTAAACAGTACCCGGAATTCCAGCAATACAATCCCAGCATCCATTTGGACAATTCAAACAGGAGCAGGAGTATGGATATTCCATATTAATATTGTATGAGCAGCTTGAGAATCAGATAGTCGGCAATAAACTTCGACTATTTTACGCCTTAGTGTAATAACTAGGCGATGCCAATGTCGTTGTCAATGGATTCGATGGAATTTGGCCGCGCCTAGACGCTTGTTTTGCAGAATCTTCAATGCGAGGGCTGGTACAGTGCTTTATTACACATCGGATCTTGGATATGATTGACTTACGGCCATGAATATCTTGGCATGAACACTCTGCGTTAGAATATGCTGGGGTCCGGTAGCTGGGCAGTCGTCCAGCAATCTGAAAACTCGGAGTCGGGAAAGTTTAATGGGACTCGGAGAACTATTTATTGTAGCTTAATAATGAAGAGGCATTGCTGGGTCTTTCGGTACGATAGAGAAGCAAAAGAGAGCATGATATCTTATGATACGCATGCTCTAACCTATGGCAACAAGGACTGCTCGTCTTATGCGTCAGACTTCATGCTTGTTGCAGAGGGCCGAGATAAGCCTTGGATGATAGCTATCATGTCATTATTGCGTCTTGAAGCACTTTTTGAGATCATGTACAGCATTTTCTGTAATTCGTGGGCATACGGTCGTATTCGGAGTGCTGGGATGTTATTGTTGAGTCAATATGCATTTATAATCTGCAACATTCATCGAATTATACTTAAGCTAAGCAGAGTACTTTACAAAAGGTAAGGTAAAATCAGTAAGGATATCACGGTTGGTTGACAATAGCAAATCGGCCGTCTACCTTGGCCTCCCAATCGATACATCTTATCTCAGTCACTATGCGCCGCGCTCCGCACTCTCCGCTCCCCACAAACGAATGCTCCACAGATACTGCTCAATCGAACCTACATATATTTCAGAGCAAGTTTTCAACGCCTTTCACTTGGCAGAGGCTCACTAGGGTATCTATCGTTTCTCTCGGCGCCCTTCCATTAATGTTCAGAATTACAAAATTTGGTCATATGTGAGCGATATCAATGGTCTTTGCCAAGCTATGATTCGCCGACAACGGATGGTAGCTCGAGAGAAGCTCTGAAGAGAATCCATACAGTAAGTTTACTCAGACTATAAAATGGTTGTATATTCTTCTTTTTCTTGGGATCTCTGAATTCCCTCTCTACCTCTACCTCTACCTTTGGTTTTTATTTTGGTCTGTCTTTGCTACAGTTTAAAGCTCAAGACAGGATATCATGTTCTTCTCTACCTCCCTCCTCCTAGCCTGTGCTACATCAGCACTTGCACTCCCATTCGACCATCCAGTCCTAGAAACACGTGCCGACGCCTCCTCATATAATGCAAGTCTCCCAAATATCACCATCTTCGCAACGGGTGGCACCATCGCTGGCAGTGCCTCCTCCAATACCCAAACAGTTGGCTACACAGCTGGTGCCCTCGGCGTGCAAGTGCTCATTGACGCCGTGCCCTCAATCGTGAACATCTCCAATGTACAAGGTGTACAAATCTCCAATGTAGGGAGCAATGAGATTACGCCCGCAATTCTCCTCAATCTCACCCAACAAATTACCGCCGCACTTGCTTCGCCATACTGCCAAGGTGTCGTCGTAACCCACGGAACCGACTCCCTCGAAGAGACAGCTTTCTTCCTGGACCTTACCATAAGATCCGAGAAACCTGTAGTTGTTGTAGGAGCCATGCGGCCAGCAACAGCTATTTCTGCAGATGGGCCTATCAACTTGCTTGGAGCCGTCACCGTCGCTGCTTCTACCAAATCTATTGGCCGTGGTACTATGATTGTGCTCAACGACCGCATTGCCTCCGCCTACTACACCACCAAGACCAACGCTAACACGCCTGATACCTTCAAGTCGCATGAGCAGGGTTACCTGGGTATGCTGATTGACATCGAGCCGCTATACTACTACCAGCCAACCACGCCCACTGGCAAGTCCTACTTCGATGTAACCAACACTACCGTTCTTCCCCAGGTCGACATCCTCTATGGCTACCAGGGACTTAACCCGGAACTTGCTGTTGCAGCTGTCGACTCCGGCGCCAAGGGCCTTGTCCTCGCGGGTATGGGTGCTGGCTCATGGACTACACCTGGCTCCGAGACCATCGAGCAGGTCATTGAGCAGAATGGCACACAGGTCGTCTACTCGTACCGCCCTGAGGACGGCTATGTCTCTCCACCATACGATGATGCCATTGCAAGTGGCTTCTTCAACCCTCAGAAGAGTAGATTACTTCTGCAGCTTTCAATTAATGCCGGTTATGCTATTGAGCAGATTAAGACAGTCTTTGGAACTGGATTTTAGGGGATTTAAATATAATGGTAATTTAGAATTGCTTATATAATAAAATGTTAATATATTTCTTCATTGATATGAGCTATCTGCGCTTGGGAAAGAAAGATGGATATGTGTGAATTAGTAGTATCGAATTTATTGGAAGTTGCTTAATTCCAGTTGTGATTAGATTCGAGAGACTCACTTTATGATTCCACTTGCTTAAAGCATCTTTTTCTCTTTAAAGAGCTCGTCTTCCCTGGTTATCACTCTACTGCTACATACAATGTTTTTAGAGGACACTGTTCCTGGCACATATCACTTTTTGAGTTTCAAGTGCAGTTGAAATGTTCAAGAAATCACATCACGTTTCATCAGCGTTAGATATCTTGTGTTGTTATAATAAACTTAGATTAAGGATATGGCTAAAATGGGAGTAGAAGTTCTTATTTGAGTAGAGAATTTAGACGCGGTTTGCGTTTCTAGGTTATATGTGAAGCGCAAAAACAAGCTCAAGCATTTTCTAAGCAAGTATATTGTCATCTTACGTCTATATTCTTTATGTAAATGGTGGCAAGCACTAGATAGCGGTGATACTGAATTAGGACAAAATCTACGTGATAGTAGTTGACTTGTATATTTGATTCTCTAGAGTAGTGCTAACTCCGCATAAGTCAAGTGCTTTCTTCTGTATAAAATTTCTTGTAGCTACAAGTGTGGTATTCTTATAGTAAATTAGGACATAGACGAATCGTAGTCAGCCTAACAAAATTAATATAGTAAGCGTTTTAAATTCGAGTACGCTTGTGATCATTTGTGTATTCGTTGTGTTTCTTGGTTTAATTTTCTTCTTTATAATTTCTTTCATGGCTGACACCCAATCATATATGGCTCTTAGTGATTATGCAACATCCGAGAATTAGAGCACCTAGTGAATGTATGCATAACAATTGTACCCCCCTCAATGATTATTCTCCGATTAGTGTTTTAGATCCATCATAGAAGATCCAAACGTGTATGTTTGATTGAATTCGCGGTGAGCTATTGCCGGTGATACGCCGCCGGGTCCTTATCCGAAGTTTTTCTCGCTCTTGACTCTGTTTCAGAGCTGAACTCTGTTTTTAGGAGAAAATGATTGATATGGTTTGAATGGTAGTCGGTACGATCCAAATAGCGGCGTCATTGAAATAGAACTGACTCGCCCTTCTTTGGTGTTCATAATTTTAATCAGTGTTGTTAAGTGGCCGTTATATATATGGTGGGTCTTCTCGTGATGTGGGGGTGGAT
Source organism: Allantophomopsis lycopodina (assembly GCA_024752465.1). Classification (NCBI taxonomy): domain Eukaryota; kingdom Fungi; phylum Ascomycota; class Leotiomycetes; order Phacidiales; family Phacidiaceae; genus Allantophomopsis; species Allantophomopsis lycopodina. The sequence continues at coordinate 472,624 of CP103001.1, forward strand.
CCGGTGGGAGGTGGAGACACGGATATGTGGCCAAGACCAATCATTTTGCAAGTCAAATGCGTTCGGCCCCTTGTCTACGGAGAATTGTGCGAGAAAACTACCTTCAGTAAGGATGTCTTAACTTGCTTTCCAGATGATGTTGTTATTGCAATGATTTGAGTTATCTTATCACCAGAAAGTCCCGAGTACAAAGAGTAGAACATGGTCAATGGGCAGGTGAGTTACGCTCTGTATCAAATAATAGGAGATCTTTGCCATTAACTTTCACTTTTAATCATCTTATAAATTAAATATTGATAATTTCTGATATAAAATATTTGGTCTATTATTCTTAGATTCTATTATTAAGCTAACATGGCTGATCTATTCTAATAGTTCAAATGATTGTGAATATTGCTTTTCAAGTGAATTACTGGGTTCCAGGCAGAGATCCAGTCTCGATAGCAGTGGTATCAACACCAATAGTGATGTAACCAATAACACCATTCTTAACATCCACTCCATCAGCAGCAACGATATTAACAACTGGGTTGTAACCACCAGCGAAACCATCACCGTAAATGGTGTCCACGCTGTTGGTAGTGCGGTTTATCTGGGTGTGCGATGCGTAAGGCTCCATAGCCATCATAGTCTCGGAAATGTTGTCGTCAAAATAAAGCTGACCAGTGCTAACAGTGTTTCCGGAAACCAAAGTTCCATTGGAGTGGAGGACCCAGTCGGTGTGCACCTGGGCGTGGATGTGAATAGTACGCTGGATGTAAAACCCAGGGAAGATAGTCTTCATCTCCATCATGCCGTCACTGTCGGTTGGCCACATGCCGCGCAACCAAGTGGTGTTTCCGGTGTGAAGGTCGGTTTCGCCAATCTCGAAATCGGTGACGTTAAGCTGGTCAAGAAGCGTCTCAAAAGCCGTGTTTGGTGAGAGGGCCTCGAATGAACTGTACGATCCCGTGCTGTTGCAGTGCCAGAAATCAACGAGCACGTTTGGAAGAGGCTCACAAGTAGCCATGTCGAGAACTCCGACATCCAACCAGAGAGGAACTCCGACTTGATCCTCAGTCATATCCTGTCTCAAGGTCTGAGCACGTGGCCAAACGTATGGGCCTTCCGTAACCTCTGGAGCCAAGACGCAGGTATCGTTCTGGATGACCTCGTAGTAAGGAGCTTCCGTGGTAATCTGGAAAGTCGCATTTCCGCTACGGGCATCGAGATTACGCTTGGCCAGGTTCCTCTTTGCATATCTCTTTTGGTTCATCTCAGCGGCAACTGAAGAACATCTCTTGGACATTTCACCACGGCGGAGGGTTTCTGAGCGAGGAATGGCCGGGTGAGGTCCTGGGTGAGCCTGGACGGCTGATCCCATGAGAAGGCCAGCAGCCAAGATGGTGGATGAGAAATGCATGGTTTGTCTTGAGAGTCTTCGGAGGAAGGAAGGAAATGCTTTTGAAGTGAAGATGATGACAAAACAGAATGGTTAGTGGTTCAGCCGTTACCTTTATACCGGCGTAGAGATGCGGCTCTTGATGAGATCATCGAGTAGCAATCCCTGATTAAGGAGATGATGTTCGGTGGAAGTGCACAAAGAAGAGTCCATCGCAACTGGGTCAAGGATTTCCTCCGTAAGCTATAGACTTGGCAATTAGTGGCAGCGTATACAAGGCATCTTGTTTTGGTTTGTTGGATCGCATTGATGTTGTTTGTCTTGGTAGTAGGAGTACGAGCAGAGATCGACAGGAACAAGTCAACAAAATCACCAACGGATTGATACCAGAATCTGATCCGGAAGGATTAGTGGAGTTATGCACGCCGGAATTAGAGGTTTCCATGGCTGTGCCTGACAGGAATATGTTTATTCCAAGCAGTGTTGCAGAACTGATCTTCGCCAAGATCGGTGCGTGGAGAAGGTGACGCGGAAAGTGCTAGCGTATGAGGTATGAAGGATCAAGGAGAAGAGGGTTGACACTGACTGCCGAACGTTAGCATGATGATAATTTACAACAGAATGCAGTTGATAGGCCAATTGTTTTGCTGTTACTCCTGGGAGCTGTCCCTGTTCTGATCATTCCTATAAGGTCGGGCCGGGACACCGATGATGGGATGTTTCTCATTTGCCTACGACATCAATTCAATGTTTACCTTCGTATGTATGTAATATATGGTGGTATTGCGAGCTCTCAGATCAGTTTTTCTACTCAGGACAAACTAGCTGTGTCCTGATATTTTGATGCTCCAATTCCATAATAACCCCCCGATGGTAATTTGAGCTTTAAATATCCTTGAAAATTCAAATACTAAGTGCCATCCATTGCCGAATAAGACCAATATTTACCGACTCTATTCGCTTCAACTCAGAAAACTTTGAGGGACCCATTGCAAATATACAGGGCATGTTTTCATGCATACTGATTGGAAAGATGTTTGTAATCATGAAGGAGCCTCGATTGGGCTTGGGTTCAGCAGCAACTCTCGTATTTTATCCGGTATATGTTCACGTATGAAGTCTGACCACTATATATGAAAACTATAAACTGTCCTACTGATTTATGGATTCGGCAATAAGCTTTCTTTGATATTTCCCGACTGAAACCCCCGATTTTTCATGGCGGAGTCCATCCTATTGGCTAGGTATACATTGATATTTCAGATATTGTATCTCGCATAGACATACTCTATATCCATTTCTCGAGTTATGTTCATGCAAGAAAAACCACCTTTGAACGCCTTTGATGCCTCCATCAACGCCATAATCACCAAGTCCTCAAACGCCTACAATGATTTGTCTTTCTACTACGCAGGTGTAGAGTTAATCAGAGCCTCTTCCCACTCCTTCCATCGTTGTGTAGCCATTTGTACCAGTTCCCTCATCTCTGCCTTTCCTACGATTGCACCTCCAGATTTGGAAATCCCCAGAAGTTTTGTCTGGCCACCACTGCCATCCACAACTACTGACACACTTTCATCACAGAGGCTCTCCTCGAAGGTGTCTGGGTCAGCCAATACCCAAGTCTTGCCATTGGCGCCCTTCCCGCTATCGAAAACCACAAAGGTGCTTGCAACGGGCAACCCCCCCACATTTAGCCTCTTTGTCAATGCGAGCTCATCCGAACACAAGATCATTCCCCTGTCGGCGTCCCACTTTGCCTCCGGAAGTCTCACATCTCTTAAGGCCGCAACAACAGCAGCCCATGCCACATCAAATGCATTGCCGTCCAGTGAAATGAACAAGATATCAATGTACAGAGTCCAGAAGGCCTTAACCTCCTCTTGAACCTCATCGTCATCAATATCCATCTCCTTCTCAGGCCTGAACCAGATCCTCAATTGACCATCGCTTCCAACCAGTCGCGAGCTCAACAACAAGCTCAGCACTCTGGTGCTCAGACTCTGTGCGAGGGTGCTAGGAGGTTGTCCTGGTAAGAATGCAGGATTGCATCCCGTAGCAAGCTCAATGTTCGGCACTAGTAAATCCAATTCCTTCACTTCCTGCGTTGGGTCGCTGGTCGCTGTAGCTCGATAGCCAGATACATCGCTCGCAAGTAAAATTTCGCCGCGGATCCCACATACTACAGTGGTGTCGCCTGCACGCACAACCGCACTGCCCTCAGCATGAGTGAGGGAACCGGTGTTGATATGAGGTTTTCGGAACGAGGTAGGTTGGCGGCCGTTTGCGCGACGGGATGGGCTGTCTGAGCTGGGTTGGAGATGGGCAAGAAGATATGGGTGGGGAGAGAGCTTCGCGAAGGTCGAGGGAGGGAAGGAGAGCGTTGGCTGCGTTGTAGATGCCATGATTGGCTTGCGTTGGGGTCGTAAATGGATTTGATTGTTTTGTTACTAAACTGAGAGGACGAGGCTGATACTTCTGATAATGTTCAGCATGAACTTTTTGTTTATGCCTGAATATATAGGTTTAAAGGCACGTACTACGTAGGTAGGCGTGTTACACGACAACAAGAGATGTTGCTCTGACATATTTCAATCTACAAATATAACATGATAAAATTTTCAAATTCCAAATTAAAACTTACAACCTCATAAGCATTGAACCACTTTGCATTAGATGATTGACAAGTGCTGATGGGATTAGGGATTATATAAATAAAACACGTGACTCACGCTGGGATCGCCATCGGTTAAGCTTTCAAGATGCACTCCACTACTCCGCTTCGGTTTCAAGGTCCCTTCACGTTTCAAGCCCCGACAATTCCACGTCAATTGTCACAGCTTGCTCTATGGGCTCCATTCACAGACCTGATCTACATCAATGCCTTGAGTAGATACTTCATATATGTACGGAGATTCGATCCTGAGCCAGTCACAGGGCGGCTCAGAGTTTCATAGCAGCAGAGGCTGTCCAATCATTGACATACAAAAACAAAGTTTGAGATCCAAAAAAAATCCAGGAGCCTTTCCTTATATTTTCGGAAGCCTCTTTTCCCGTCGTGTGAACCTGTTGTCCTGTTAGTTGAAGCTTTACTTGAAGAATGTCACTGAGCTCCAGAGGCGGGTGGACGTGGCTTCTCTATATAATTGATCGACTGTCAATACTAAGTGATATCTAACGCGTCAACTTGTCTCAGGATGTGCTAAAGATCTCTCTCAAATATTCTCATTCCCTCTTGGCTTTGTTCCATCTTTTCTTTTTGATTTTATTCTCCGCATCGCTATCGTATGATTTCTGCATTCAATCTGCACCATTTGAGCAAGTTTCTATACATCCAATGAGCATTTTGTTTCTTTGATACCCCTCTGTCTTTCTTATCTCATTGAAAGAGAAATGTCTGGTTCCTCAGCTTTCTCTAGAACATTTATTGGTGGCGCCATTTCTACAGCCGCATCACCTCTACGAAGTGGCTTCATCGATCTCGATTGTAGATCCCCAGTTACGCCCAGACGTCCTTCGCGGCATGAAAACTTCTCCCATGGAGTCGGGCTTTATGTTGATGCAGAGAGGTCTCGATATAGCCCCTACAATGACGATACATACCTACCTACTCCTCGCAATGTGCCAATAACACGACCATATAACGAACATATCTACAGTGCACGCACTCGAAAGTCATCAGATAATGATACAAGGTCAAGTGTGACTCTTACATCACCAAGAGATGAATCCCGGTTCCAACCACAAACGCCACAATTATTATTTCCCTCAGTCAATGGCTCGTATATCGATCCAGATGAGGGGAAACTGGGCACCTTCTCAGCCATAAACATTATTCTTGGAAAGACAGTCGGAGTAGGAATATATTCCGTCCCATCATCGATATTTGTGGGGGTTGGCTCGGTTGGCATGTCAATCCTGATGTGGGTTCTGGGCTCCATAATCTCATTCTGCGGCTTGGCAGTGTACTTGGACCTTGGGACTGCCATGCCCCGCAGCGGCGGAGAGAAGATATATCTGGAACGCATATTTCGACGACCACACATGCTTGCTAGTTGCATGTTTATGGCCTACGTTGTTCTCCTAGGATTCAGCACCCCCAATTGCATTGTACTGGGTGAGTATGTTATGTATGCTCTAGATATCGAGGTGAATCGATGGAACGTCCGCACCATTGCTGTGATAATAATCACTCTTGTGTGCATTATACATGCTCGTTACCAGAAATTAGGGCTCAGGATTATCAACGTCTTGGGCATAGGTAAGATGATGATTTTAGTGATTGTCATCTTGGCCGGTGTTGCAGGTATGATGATGGGCGTTGGCGTAGGCCACTTGAAGCTCGTTGATCGCCGCTTAGGAGGTCATTACGTCAACGAGCCTCATGTGCCATCTTACATGCTTACGACGGCCCAACGCAATTTCAGCAATATCTGGGCAGGTTCATCAACTCAACCTTACGACTATGCTACTGCCCTTCTCAAAGTTCTCTACTGTTTCCGTGGTTACAGTACTGCGAACCAAGTTCTTTCTGAAGTGCGCAATCCCGTCAAGACCCTCAAAATCGCTGCTCCTGTAGCCTTATGTCTAGTATCAGCAAGCTACATCCTTGCTAATATAGCATATTTCATGGCTGTTGAGCAAGAGGATTTCAGGAATAGTGGTGTTGTTGTTGCTGGCCATTTCTTCAAGAACGTATTCGGAGAAGTCTTTGGAGAGCGTATTCTACCATGTTTCATTATAATTTCAGCATTTGGGAATATAGCAGCAACGAGTTTTGCTCAGGCGCGTGTAAACCAGGAACTGGGTAAAGATGGCCTACTTCCTTTCTCGGATTTCTTCTCTATTACAAGTGAGTGGAACACTCCTACTCGGGGGCTGCTCCTTCACTGGCTTGTCTCGGTTCTTGTCATCGTCGTACCGCCTCCTGGAGAAATATATAATTTCTTGGTTGATATAGGAGGATATCCTGTTTCGGTTATCTCCGTCAGTATATCTCTTGGCCTATTATACCTCCAAAGCACGCCATCCGAGAATTGGAATAGTCCATTCAGAGCCAGAAAGGGATATACGGTGGTCTTTCTGCTGAGCAATTGCTTCCTCCTAATATTTCCATGGATTGAACCAAAGGAAGAAAAGGGAAGATTCCCGTACTATGCATACCCAGTTACAGCACTGGCTATTCTGGGTAGTGGAGTAGTATACTGGGTCTGGTGGGCCAGAGTTAAGCCAGTTCTTGGAGAGAAGAAACTACGAGGGAATAGACTTCAACAAAATGTGTCCGAAAGGGATGGAGTATCTTTGTGGAAACTGCAGAAGTATTTCGTGGGCAGGAAGGGGAGCAACGCAGAACAAAGTCTGCAAGAAAGAGACAATTTGCTTGAGGAGGTTGAGAGGGACGAGCAAGACGAGGCTGGGGTGCGAAGGAGAGCTCCATGTGGCTGTCCATCAAAACATTAGCTGGCAAATGAAATATAACTTAATGAAGGGGACATTTTACCTCTTATCTTCATCGCTATCAAATCTCTCATCATCGCTATTGTCTTGTCATCGTTCATAATATGTGACATCCAATTATGGTGACGAAGAGGATAATGATGATAGGGACGACACTCTAATGATCGATGCGAGGACTCCCTAGACTGAAGCCAGAATCTCATACTCAATCCAAAATGAGCTAAAGGGAATAACTAGCATTGAAATGAATGTGATAGCTTTTATAGCATGTAAAACATCGAAGAGTCTTGGCCAACTAAGATCCACAATTTCTGTCCGTCAAAATTTTGTTAAAACTCAGCCTTCTCTGGATATATTATATCACATCAACCCCCATATCCTTCAAATTGCAAACACAGCACAACACAGCAAGATCAAATCAGAGGAAGAGCAGTTTATATAATGCCTATCAACAACCTCGCCCATTCTCAGTCCCAAACTCTGTTTATGCGGAGGGAAATCCCTCTCAAGACATCAAAACCGATACCAAACGCCACCATGCAATTTCCCCAGTCCCCCATTCCTACCCCTTAGTCGATGCAAACAAGATAGAAGCAAGTATTGCTTCAGCGCTGATAGCTCCCTTGTAAACAAACCCACCCCATTCTCGTAATTCATAAAATCATAAACTTGCGTAAGCATCTATCTTCCAAAAACTTCCAATTTCTAGCACCCTACTCCCCTCCTTCTCTAAACCTCCATACTCGAAATTCTCTGCCCAGCATACCTATCTCTCTGTGCCTTACTAGGCGTCATAGGTCTGGGGCTATTATTCAGCGTTGACCGACTGGGAACACTTCGTATCTCGTTGGTACGACTACTCTCACCAAGAACAAGCGGCGTCTTCGCTGTAGTGCTCGAGCCACTATCTTCACGGTGGTGGTTGGCCGAGGCGCTCCTGAATGGCGAGGGGGTGTTGGCAACTCTATCTTCTGGGCCCTCATGGAATCCCATAGATGCGAAGTCACGGGAAGACCAGGAGGCACGATGGACGCGGGCACCATACGGCACATTTCCAAAGCCAGAGTTAATGGAGCGCAATGAATTTGCGCGGGAGCGTGAGGCTCCCGGCTTACTGAGAGACAGGTGGGAGGCGATTGGGTCATCGATTTCAGGGACGATATCGTCATCCTCATCCTCGATCTTGGGGGCGCGACGGACTTTGTTGACGGAAAAGTACGGCTCCTTTGGCTCTTCTGGCTCGGCAGGTGGAGCAGGTGGGGGCGGTGGCAGATCCTTTGCCTTTGTCTCTAGGTGCTGGAAGTATTTGACTCGGATGGGGTCCCAAGACTTGGGGTGGAATTTCTCTTGGTTGCGAGTGAGTGACATGTAGGATGAGATGGCGCCTAGTAAGATGAGGATGAAGGTGCCGAGTGTGAGGAAGCCTTGGATTATTATTATTATTATACCGATTACAACGGCGGGGATGCGAGGAAGATTGAACTGGGACAAGAAAGCAATCGAGAGGCCGGCAGTGGCAACTTTGCTTATGCTCAACATCCATACTGCTAAAGCAGTATTACGTTGACCTTCGTAAGGCTTGATGCAGGTAATGGCAATCAAAGCGAGGATTTCTATCACGAAGAGTCCGTAGACCTGAGCCGAGGGTGATTGAGAAGCTCCACCAATGAAACAGGCTCGTATGAATTGGTAGACCACCCAGTAGGCAAAGAACCACCAACGAGTACGACGGAAATGTGCTGAAAGCCAGCCGAAACGGAGTATGTAAGTGGTGTCGTCATGTACACTTGGTCGTTCAACCTCGCTATCTTCGTAGTTAATATGGAAAATTGGAAGGCCACCAGATTTCTTCGTTCCGATACTTGACCCGACTTCTGAAGCCTGCTTTTCCAATGCAGATGCTCGTACAGTCTTGTACCAAGGAACAACCTTCATGACCCTTTGAGACTGAAAATGGAGCTTATCTGGTGAAGAAGTCCATTTTCCGAAACGCAGGCGGAAAAAGCATGCATAGGCGGAAACAGCCATGGCACCGATGAAAAAGATGATAAAGACAATAGCGGCAATAGCAGTGATCCCAGCACCACCTCCGTGTGAGAATTGAAATAGCGTTAGGATCATAATCATGGAAAAGGCGATTAACATCGTTCGTAGAACAACGATCCCGGTGAAGCCGATCCAGTGTTTTCTAAATAATTCCAAGCGATCACGGTTGACGAGTTTGATAGCTGAAAGCCCCTCCAGAGACCACTTGAGTGCAATTACAGCCACAACCAAAAGTACCAGTAGGATTAGTAGCCATATAAAGCCAGTCAGGAATGCATCCGAAGCTGGAATCTCATTCATAGAAAGCTCTCCACCAAATCCAGACCAATTACCTGGAAGAGGTAGTCCTTGGCGGACTGGCTTGCCAGACCAGCTGTAGCCAATTCCAGTATCATTGGTTTCTCCCGTGGCCCTCGAAAAAATTCGGGAAGCCAACTCCTCCCCTCTCTTGGCGTTTGCAAAGCTGCTATATCTCAGTAGTTGCTCGATCGATCTTCCGTAAATCTGGGTAGCGGTTTGTGCACCCGTACTAGAACTGAGAGCGGTCGATCCAGCACCTCCAACTTGGCTGTTATTACCCAGGTTTTGACCGAGGAAGTGGTTGATACTGTTCGTTACTTTGGGGCTGTAGATCATGCCAGCAGACCACGCGTAATTGCTCCAGAATGCGGCACAGACAGATGGCCAGTTGAGTGATAAGGTGCCAGAGAAGAAAATTGACTGGTAGACTTCGAAGACGACCAAGACGGGAAGCGAATGGGCATAATGTGTTCGAATATGAGGAAGGCTGACACCATAAGCTAGAGTAGCGAATGATGCGATCATCGCTACCATAGCGAAAGCACCAAGAGTTGATCCCACTGCTGCTGGATGCGAAAAGGAAGCTCCATTTCTCATGACTGCTTGGTAGCAGGCAATCTCACTGTGCGAGGTATTGGAGAATACTCGCAACCTAGCATTTCCTTCAAAGTCGGGGATAGAAAGTGCAATCACAGGAATATTAGAGACGTCGGATACACCAACAGGAATAATAGCTTCAGCACTGATTGGAACACTATCATTCATCGGACAAAGGCTGGCAATATTGGCATTGCATGGGTTGAATATCAGTTCGAATCGTTCCTCTCCGTAAGCAGACACGTCGATATACACTATTCAGAAAGTCAGTAATTTAGCATAATTTCACAATAAAAATAAAATCCATACTCATAACCGACTCATTCTTCAAATTCGTGACTCCATCAAAATGGAAAAGAACCGTCATATTATCTGCGTAATAAGCAGCATCGAAACGAGTGACGTTGATCAGACTGTCCCCTCCTAAACAATCTCCAAAGTCCCCCGTAAATAAAGCAGGATCTCTATCATCTGCCAGTATTCTCGTGACACCATTTGCATCTGTTCCTTCAATATAGCTGGTCGCGTATGCCGAAGGTATTTGCGATAAGACGGCAAGTGCAGACACAGCGATCGAAGGCCATGATAAAAGCGAAGAATGCCGCAGCATTTTTGAAATTTGTTAATTTGTAGTAGGAAGAAAGAATTCAAGTCTTCCTGTAGGAAGATATTCCCAACGAGGGGATTATTATCGCGTGGGGTTGGACTGTCTTAAATCGATGGTGGAGGAATCGAAGTTGTGACGTTCAATGAATGATCGATGAATGATCCGCAGGAGACCCCTCCGGTCCTTGTCGATCAAGCACGGTTTGTGTCAATTCGTTTGCACTATGAACAATGATATGAATATTTTTTTTGAAGTGGAGGGATTGTCGAGAAAGCGATCCCGAGAAATTCGAAAGTGCTTGCTTGCTTTCAATTCCGGCTTTCGACTTGGGATGATGATAGTGTTCACCGAGCTTTGGTGGCGGATCAATAAGGTATGGGAAGTACAAATCGAGGCAAGCGACCGCTCTAGGGGTGTGGTGGTTATTGCAATTGTTGAAACTGGGATGTTGGATTCAGTGATTGATTTTCGTGGTGGTTCGAGAACGCTTTAGGATGAAGAAGGTATGTGAATTGTTGGCGTATCAACCAAGAACAATGGCCATTTCTTATGATGATTGGATTTTGTGTTTATTATTTTTTTCTCCCTTCTTCTGATTGTTCTTTTTTTGTCTTTCAGATTTTGTTCCAGTTTCCTTTTCGGCGCGTATATGTTTCGATAATAGCGACAGGCTTTCGGACTTTTTGATTTATTTTTGAGAAGTGTAGTCGACAAGGTGGAGAGCAAGTGGATACGCACGATGCCGGAGAGAGCGGGAAGACGGAAGTCAGAGTGAGAGGATAGACTGAGATGACTTTTGACTGGGATGACAGTGGAGATATTCAAGAAGGCTGTCAGGGATTTGTAGGCAAGGAAGTGCAGCAGTGTGTGTGAGAGTGAGAGTGAGCGAGAGCGAAGTGCGAGGTCGATGGAATGGGGGTGTGTGGATAAAGGTGCGTGGGGGGTGGTACAGGCATGATATACATACATACATACTTACATGTATTCTACTACTTGTACTTCTACTTACGGATGAGTAGTTGAACAAGTGAACAGATTGAACAGATGACGATTATGCGTCTTTCTACATCTGTGTCGAGTACCAGTACCCAACCAGCACCAGTATCAATAGCAAACGTATATCCAGCAAATCTTGATGTGGATTTTCATCAGTATTGGATTCATTGTGTGTACCTCCACTACTTAAGCTTGCCCATTCTTCTCTGGCTTTTGGTAGCGACGATAAACAAGCATCTGCTTTGGTTGGTTGACAATCATCCACCTTTCAGACTCGCTCACTATTGAAACTCCCTTTCCTTTCGTTCTGTACTCTGTACTTATACATAGTAAGTATGTAAACGACGAAGCACTTGATTACTTAATTACTTAGTATTGCGCAGGTATGTTACTTAATGTATATTACCTACTTGTAATGCTTAGCACTCACTGTACGACGAGTAAGGGCACAAGGGCAGGCCGTTCATCCATCACCACCATACATTCGCTGCCCACTACTCTAGCCCCGAACATACTGCAGTTGCTGGAACACAAACATGGAGAAATTTCCAACATTTCCTGATTTCATTGTCCATGGGAAGTCTTCATCCGCTACCTCCGAGGATTGTAGATCCTTGGCAGGGACAAAGCCGCCTTTCCCTTATTCACTCCATTCACGACCTACAAGATGTAGTTTCTCAAGGAACGTACAAATACATGTAGGGTTGGTAGTATTAGGTATTGACTATGAAAGACGGCCCATTTACAACAATTTCAGCACCTATCAGTGTCCTCTCACCGACGGAGTCATTATCTACCTCCTATCATATCCATATGATCGCCCTTTGGAAATCGGAAGAGAAACCCAAAGCGACACAAGGGTAAGAAGGGTAAAAAGGATAAAAAAAGAGAGAGAGAGAGAAAGAGGGAAGAAAATGATAGTTCCGTTCTGTGACACTACGTACCACCATACCCGTCTCTACTCTAGTCGCCTATCAATGGCTATGGGCGCACTCTAGCCCCGAGCACATCCTCAAGTCCAACGCCGCCATGGTCGCAAGAAGGTCTATTGACTAGCGAAACAAGACACTGAAAGACTCCCGAATATGCTAAGAAGGTCTGTCTAGTACTCGGAGCACGGAGTATCCATGAGAAATAGAGCGAGGGGACTAGAGAATGAATGCATCATCATTGAATTTATCATTGTCGTCACTTGTCTCTCCATCTCAACCCCCTCGCGACGAGTCCAGTTCAAGGCAAGTCAAATCGAGTCAAGGGAAGGGTGACTAGCATCAAAGACGGCTCTTCAGGAAATAGGAAATGGATAATGGGCCAAAAGTTGAGAGATGTGCAGAGTGTGCTTGGGCACGAAACTAATGCACGCACTTTGTCGCGACATATGAGTAGGTGATGAGTGGATAATACGTATCGAGATAATCGACACGGGATTCGAGGCAAGGCGCACCAGGGCATTCTACTCGTTATTGTTCCTTCATATCTCCAGATCCTCACTGCATGAATACGGCGAGGTGAGGCAAAGCAAGGCAAAAGCAAGGCACAAGGCAATATGAGCGAGTCCACGTATCAAAGTCTTTATACACCCAGAAACACAAAGCCATGCCTGCTTGTCTTTTCTTCCCAATTCATGAAGCCATTGTCGATGCTACGTACAACAAAGTGCACATAGTGCACATAGTATCTCACCTTACTATTCATCCATGACCACCTGAAGGTGTGGGCAAGACCCCGAAAGCAATTAAACAATTTTGCGCATCAACGAGAAAATGTTGCAAACTACCAGGTCCCTCGCAACCGGTCTTCCGTAACATGCCCGGATTCGCATGTTTGTATCTACAGCGAATCCATGGCCGAGTTATGCAAACCTCACAGGGCAATTGAGAAGAAAAGATATATACGTTAAGACAGAAACATAGCAATGTGTTCGCAAACACTGTTTTTACTTCTCTCCCAAGCTTCTCATGCCCAACTCAATCGCAGCCAGTGCCCAAGAGTCTAGATCTGGGCAAAGCAAGCAGCGCACTGGATGTCGGCATTGGCAATGCCTAGACTCCAATTGTCGAAGAGATGGCTGGGATCAATCACCAACCAAGGATACCAAGGTTATCGAGGATACCCAGGTATGTACAATACATTCGCAGTACAGAGTACACACATTACGCAATACTCCAGTGTCTAAATGGAAGATTCATAGATACATACTCTACTTTACACTATTGTACTCTATTCTGTACTCTATTTTGTACATACTTACGATTTGCTATAAGCCTACTGATACATACCGCAACCGCGAGTTAATTAGAGTACCTTGAAGCATTGTACAGAATACCACGGGGGCCGACAATGGGATTGGCTGGGAGAGATCGTTTTCCAAGCACCGCCAGCTATTTTCGATGACAGGCATACGACAGGCAAGCAAGCAAGCGATAACGCGCGCGCGTGATAGTGACTTTCCAGCCCTCTCGGAGCTATTCATAAGTATTCTGGTGTTCAGACGTGTCAGAGTACAGCATAAGGTATTAGGTATCCATTCCATCCGGTAAAAATGAAGCAAAATATCAAAAGTATCCGATTATACTCCGTGCCTGACTATATCCTCTAATCACACAACCTTAGCCATTCATTCATAATCATAAGCATAACGAACGTAAGCATGTTCAAAAAAGCCCCCTCCCCCCTCTTCACAACTGGGTACTATTCCGCGAGCTTGTAATCGGTAATGTGTTCAACAAACCATACACACACGCACTTTGCACACAAAGTCTTATCCGATCTATCATCCGGCTTTTGCCTTTGCCAATGGAGCCTTTGGTGGTTCATGGAAAGTTCGGCAATGGGTAGCTATGCAGGGACCCCTTCCATCCCCACCGCTGGAAAAATATATCGCGCGCGTAGAACATTGTCTTAAGGGATTCGTAAGAGCGGTGATCCACTGACAGCTAAGTTCGCAAAGGAAGTGGGGTGAGTAGGGTGAGTAGGGGAGAGAAATAGAGGGGGATCGGAGAAAAGACTCCAGGAAAAAGAGAGGGGGTTTAGGATCTCTGATGATTTGGATTTTTGGTTATGCTTTTGTGGATTGGTGGGTGAATGAGATGGAAGGCTCTTTGGAGAGTGAGTAAGCGGCTGATTCAGACAAAAGTGTGCACACACTTAGTGGTGCGAGCTTGAAGAGCGTACATATGTTGGAGCAGAATGGTGCGAGTCTGAGAAGCATACTATCATCATATGGTGCTACGTATGATGCATGTCCAAGCTTTTGAAGTATTGGATCTGGTGAATATTTGGGTGCCAACGATGCGGTTGTGTAATGTGCATCGCCATCTTGAAAATCTGCCTGCATTGTACACAGGAGTCAATGGGCACATACATAGGATAGATAGAATCCATGCCCCAGCCTCCTCTGCGGCTGCGCATTCCACATCTCATGTATTTGATACCAACGGCTGTCGTATCGCCGCCAGCTCAGCGCCATCGTCAACTCTCAGCGCGCCAATGCGAATGGAACAACTTTGACACTGCGTCAGATCTCAATGCAACATCATTCTATGCTTGGTACTTCAAGTATCATAATGTCTGAATACGAGGGCTTGGTCTTTCACGGGCAGTGAGCTTAGTGTACGTTTTGTTTTTACCCAAGCACAGTATCATGAGACGTTTGGCGTTCTACGCACAGCACAGTCTCCAGAAAGGAACTTGTTCTATGACAATGCTAGGTACACAAGTGTATAAAATGTACATCCAAGCACTCAACTGCAAAACCGTGAAGATAAAACCATAAAACCAAAAAACCACAATCAAAGGCATCTAATGTCCATGATCTGACCCGCATTCCTGGCCTTTTCCCCGTCGTCGTACAGAGCAAATTACCGTATTGCGGTGTCATCTCATTCGTATCTCCCGCATTCCTAACTATATATGTACTTATGTACATACATACTTACTTACTTACAACACCATGCATACCAGCCATCACTATCCCAACCACAACGGCAATTATATCGAGCTGATTCTGCCCAGCACAATTCCCAAGCAATTCTTCTCGCCTATCTAAAAATCCCATGGTCCAAATAGAGCTCAAGAATCCAAATCTTGCATCAGTGGCTTCAGCCGCTCGCTCGCTTCTACTGTTATTGTCTACGATGTACTCTTTGCTATTTATTGAAGATTTCCATATCTCGTCTTCTATGCGAGTATGCGACAAGCCATGGCCCTCGGGCCTTCCAGTGCTTTCCCTACTGGCCTATCAATACGCTATTTATGGGCTGGAAGGGCTAAGTAGCATTGAAGTCAAAAAGTATGCTCTAGGCATACTCTACGGGAAAGATCAATGTTAGTTTAATACCTAGAGATGGCACCACGGCACATATGTGACTTCTGGACCGGCGGTGAAAGCGGATAATCGACAAGTCCGGGACTTGTTGTAGAATGGCACATCGTAGAATAACAGTCGGCAAGTTTACTTTGAACTATAAATCGCTACATACTTGTGGTGCTTATATAATATCAAATACACCCCACGTGTAACCAATGTGTAGTTTGATATCTTAGCATTGATCCTTCAGTCACGAAGACTTCTTTCAAAGGTGATAGAAAACATGCAGATATCGAGCCTAAGATCTCCAAGATCACTCGTTACGTATCACCACATAGATAAAAATGTTGTCGTCAGTACCAAGGTCTTGATCTCCTGGGCACAGTAAGTAGTCAATCTGGGCGGGTTTAGATGCGGAGTAGAAGTGCAGCGGGTCGTCACGAGTTTGCATAGTGCATCAGTACTACGTAGAGCAGCCATCCGTCGCCAAAAATCCTGTTCCAACTCACATTGCGCTACCCAACGACAGGTGCAGCTTGAAGTGTCCTAAACATAGAAAATTTGCTAGTGGGAAGTGTGTGGAGTATGAATTTTGGAGTCTGCGGGACGAGAATGATGAAACTCCAGCCCGAGTTTGGAATACTTGAGTACATAGATCGATGATTCTTACTTACAGTATGACTATAAACACGATTCTGTGGATGTTCCCCAGATTTGCGGGACATGGCGTGGAAATTGCGGGGAGTCAATCAGACTATGACGGAAGGGCTGAGAGAGAAATCATGCAATGCAAAGAAGCTGCAAAGACCATCTTTTAGTAATGTAAGCTACTTATGTAGCTAAAAGCCAACTACTTGGAACAAGATATATGTACTTGGCTCCGGCCGAGAGTAACTGATATATTCAAGTTAGTTGGTAGTGCTGTACTACTTGTATTGTTGAAAAGCCAGATCTGGGCTTTGGGTGATGGAGGCTTTGATGATGTCGTGAAGCGGCAGCTTCTGTCCGTTTATTGGGAAGAATGAGAAGAGGTATAACTGGAGAGCCGTGTCTCATCAAGGGAGTTGGATATGACGTCGTTGGTGATGGGTTTGGAGACTTTACTATCAGAACAACTTTACGATAGTCTCTGGTATGGTGGTTAAATGTTTGAGCATGACCTCTGTTCGTAGTCTTTCTGCAATAATATCCAATTCATATTTTATCTGTACGTATACTTTATGGGCAAGATTGTTTCTGTCAAGTCAAGTGTACAAACTCAGAAACTTTGCAAATGAGAAGCATGCCTAATGTATGGCCGATATCTAGGTACGAAATAAGGCAGAGAAGAGTGTTATCTGTTTTTTCGAGAATATAATTACGGACTTGAGCATGTAGTATGTATTTTGGTTCTCCGCTGTTTTGGCATATACTGGACGTGCACAGATCCTGCTCTGAAGTCAGAAGTAGAAGTTAAACAGCCTAACATCCACACTTTCGAAATACTACAATATTTTGGATTGTTAGTACACTTTGAGCCTTATAGTCACACCAAAGAGCAAATAGAGGCCTCTAGTATTTTAAATCAAGAATTCTTAATGTTTAGCTACAGCCAGCAACATAGGTTGTTATAGCAAATATCGCCTTCAAGTGTTATATTCTGAGCACAAACTCAGTTCTCAAATCCCATAACTCCCGCAATTATGATCGTACCACGTGTGTATCGTCCTCCTATTCTGGTACCATAGTATATCGGTCTTCATGCGAAGACATCGTCGCTCTCTCTTACCGGTCTCATACGAATATTTCCATCAAACTCCTTGTCTTGAGCCACCTTTAATAGGTTCAGAGTTGCCAGACTAAGCACATGGTAGAATGCCTGCGAAGCAACTATAGCAGAGTGTTCACCAGGCGGGAACAACGTCTCGAAGTCAACATCACCCCTCACATCATCACCAGCAAGTTCATCTTGTTCATCATCCCGAGGTTTGGTAACAGACTCCTTCACGTATTCGAGAAAGTTCAAGCTCTCTTGGTTCATGATCTTCGCCATCCACTGGGAGTCAACCTCTTGGGTATCAACAGCAGCTGCCGGACCAAATATATCGAAGTCGGGTTTCTGGCTCTCAGAAAGAATCTGCTGGACCAGAGCTGCATCTTCAGGGAGATCAAGATCACTAAAGCGTTCAATGTCCGAGTTTCTGCCCCTTCCGACAAGTGGACTTGCGCTCGTGAGTCGACTTCTTCCCAACTTGACGAGCAGAGAACTTGGGCGGGCAGAGCCTGGGAGCTGAACAGAGGAAGAGCGGCCGCGACCACTAGCAGCCGAGTTCCAAGGCATAGCGCTGGAAGGCCAGTCCTCAAGCGCTGGTTCAGCCTCACGACCTATTTCTGTGTCGTCTTGGAATACAAGTCCATCGTCTTCACCGCGTCCAATCTGCTCGTCTTCCTGACGGGAACGGATTCTTCGGGCCTCGCTATCTTCATCATCACCAGGACTGTGGCTGCGCTTCTTGGACTTTAATTTGACGAAACCAGCTCCCCGAATCGTCGCCAGTAATTCTTCTCCTGAATACATGGCCAAGGCACTTGGCAGCTTAAAACCACCAATACCTCTTCCAACACCGCCGATACCATTTCCCCAGGTAAGTGTATATGCATCTTTCTTCGCTTGAATCTGAAGTCTCTTAGTTTCATTCTTGGCCATGGCAGCGGCCATGTTCTCAGCATATTCATTCTGCCAAGATGCAAGAACCATGTTGGGAAGTGAAGTCTTAACGTCAGAAATCGGAGTTTTGTGGGTCTTCAGCTTACGCCTCTTGAGTGGTGCCTTAGCCCTATCTGACAATGTACTTTCTGATGCTTCAGGATCACTGTCTAACTGACCACGCTTCGCAGCAGCGCCGGCTCTAAATGGAGAAAATGCGTCAGCATCTGGAAGAACAAGTTCATCATCAATGACAATATTCATTGCGTTATCATCATCGAAGATTTGAGTCGCGACACGCGTTAGGACCTCATCATGCTCTTGGCGGATGCGGCCACTGGCTGCAGAGTCACTATCAAGTCGTCCCGCCCTACTTGCATTTGCCATCCGACGACGCTCGCGCTCATCCGCGCTGATGTCAATGATCTGTCCGTTGACGTCAATATCAAAGTCAAGATCATCGAGGAGGCCTTCCTCATCACCAAAAATGTCTCTGGTTCCGAGCCCCTTTTGAGCCGGCGAACCGCTGCTGCCAAAAGGATCATGAGCTGGGAGTTGATAAGGACTAAAACCAGATCCTGCGCTGGGTATCTGCAAACCAACGAGCTGTGAGCCTGAACCAGAGCGTGAGCGCGAGGAGGAATGTGGGGAGAGCATTGTGAGCTGAGAATCTCTCTGGGAAGTGAATGTATTGAAGTTTGGAACATCAAAATCAAGTTGTGGGATGTCGAATTCGGGGATGAAGGCTGGATCATCAGCAAGAATAAGCTGATCTGATCTATTTATGTTCAGTATATAGCTGGTCTCGTTCTTCGATTCTCTTACCTAGTTTTTACTTCATCCAAGTCAATGTCCTTAGATCTTACAATCTTCGAAAGAGCTCGAATATTGTTTTGAGCATTTTGAGCATCCCCAAGGACGTAGTCACACTGCTTCGAGTACACGCGAGAGACACCATAACTTTAGAAAGCTGTTAGACATGCAGGAACTAGTGTATATCGTTATACTCACAGAAGGTTGCTCTGTAGTCTCAAAGCCATCGGTGCTTCTGGACTTGTAATGGTTTCACAAGCCATTGGGACATCGACATTAAGGATCTGCTTGCGACCAATTTTCCTTGACTGGGACTTAGGACCAATTGTAGCAACAAGCCTAAGGTGATTGTATGTTAAGACCTAGATCATTGTATGCAAGTTTGCACTCGTCAAGGAAAGACTTACCAGACCGTGGCGACGCCATACTTGCGCGACGTCAAGACTGAGCATAATATATTAGTGGTACACTCGAAAACATATAGAGAGGGTACTTACTCTCATGGCTGTAAAACATATTGACTATCTCAGCACTATGATGCTGAGACCTCGAGGTTGAAGTAGTCCACCATTCGTGGATTTACCGGAATACAAGTTCGGGTCTAAAACTGGTCGAAATCTTTACCAAGACAAGAAAAGGAGATTTATAATAAGTTAAGGAGAGATGTATGTCGTGGGTATTTTGTGAATAAAGAAGAGTTTGCGGGTGAACGTTGTTACAGTGAGAGAAGATATGAAGTGAGGTCGCGTGAGACGCGTCGACAGGCAGCACAACGTCAGGCTGTCACTGCACCACATTCATAGCTCTAAACATAATCATAATCGTAGCTCAAGAAATGCTATCAAGCTACCTTACCCTAACTGTAGGGAGATGAGAACCTAGTTCTGGATGCCAGTTACTTGCACTATATTTGGAGACGATTGGATTTACAACAGCTGCAGGGAATTGAATCACAGCATAAATAGTATCTCATAGAACTGAAAGTATATAAGCCAAGAAAATATACATAATATTTATGCGTCTAACTTCAGTCTATCCAATAAAGCATCGATCTTACCCAGAAGCACTTGATAGTTAATTGCATCAGAAGCGAACTCGTCACCAGCAATATCACCATCAAGTGTCCTGATAACTCCGGTTGAAGTAGGATCAGTCCAATCAGCTGCCTTTGCGCCGTTGGCATGTGGAGTAATGTCTATAGCTTCGTCTGTGTTGTCTCCTTCACGAGGAAGAGATTCAGACAAACTTTGTGCTTTCTCGGCATCTAGTTCGCCATTTTCATCCATCATATCTTCAAGGCCCGAATCCTCGAATCGTAGACGGAAGCGTTCTGATAGGTAAAATCGAATACTGCAACATGTTAGTGAAGGGCATAATGCAAAAGGTATGGAGCCTTACTCGTCTAAAAGTTCAATACTATCTGTTTCTTGACGCTTCTCAATTCGAGAAGCACTTTCTTTAATCAATTCCTCGAAATCTTCCTCGTCAATATAGTCTTCCAATCTATATGCAAGGTAACGTGCAGCAAATTCTTCCAATCGTTGTACACGTGTAAGCCACCCAACACGAATGACATCGTAGACGTTGATAGGCTCGTATTCAATTTCATCACTCACATCAGCATGAGTTCTATCAACGAGCGCATCACTCGTACCATTTCCAAGTGTGCTAATGATAATAGCGGCTTTAGATTTTAATTTGTCGATGAAGAGCATGTCGGCAGCCAAAAGGACATCAAGTGCCACATCAAGTCCAAAATCAGCCTTCTCAGTGTATAAGAATTTAAGAATAACCTCTAATACTTGGGGTGAGCAATCTACAGGGATGATCTGCAGGTGCTCGGTGACTTGCGCTTCTTGGAACTCGGATGAAAACATGGTCATGAAGTATTCTGATCGAGTCAACATTGCGCGGTGAGCAGGAAAGAGCACGGATCTTTTAGGCTTCTGCACTTCTTGAAGCTGTGCAGAAGGACCAATTGGAATACCGTTCAGGGGACCGTCAGCTGTACGGACAGTGGGATGGCCTTGGATAGCTATATCCAAGTCCTCCTCCTCGACTTGGTCTGCACGAAGAAGGACATCGGCAAACACCCCATTGTCTCTGTTCCACTTGACTTCGGTTACCTTTGCGGTATCAACATCCATCTTGTGCTTCAAAACGTTGTTATGGAACCAGGCCTCGAGCTGCTTCTGCCCACGAGTGACCTCGTCTTGATGCCTTTGTCTTGCAATGCGACGGTCCCCACCAGACAGAATTCCTTCCCATAACGACTCAATTTCCAATTGCTTGCTAATTTTATCGATGCCCCTAAGTACTTCTTCCTCGGACACATTGCTCCTAGAAGTGATACCTAGATCTGATGGTACATCGCCTAAGTATAAATATCGCAATGCGACATGGAAAGCTTCTGTGGGGATGGTGCTCGCAAGTTTCCAAACGATGGTCTCCGGTGCTACAGATAGCTTCTTCTGGAAGTATGGCGATCGTGCAGAGAGAACAAATTTATGTAGATTGAAGGATTCGGTGGATGAATTTAGCTGGATGTCGGAGGTTTTCGGATGAGTTCGTGCAAGTAATGCTGTAATATGCGACGCCAATGGTTGCAAGGGATCGGTGCTTTTTGAGTAATCATACTGCAGTAAAAGATTCCTAATCTTGTTGTTCAAAGCATTGTACAGGCAGCGCTCGCCTTGAAAAGTATCTCGTTCGCAAAGCGCTCCAGATTCAAGCAGGAGCTGGACGACTTCGTAATGGCCACACAAACTGGCCTAATCCAAGTGTTAGGACGTAACAATAGAGCTGCACATGCTCATAATTGGATCGGGCTCACCAAAATCAGCGGCGTGTAATCAAACTGGTCTCGCGCATTTATGTTGATACCGGTCGTTATCATTTCCTGGCAGCCTTTCAGATCGCCTCGCCGACATGCGTCACATAACTTTCTGAAGTCCTCGCTGACATCAAGAGGACTATCATCCCTCAGAACGCCATTCTGAATGAGTTGATGCTCATCCTTGAGTTGAACCTCTAGCTGGTCTTTCCGAAGTACCATGTTGTATTTTAAAGGATGCTGGCCAGCAGCAGAACAAGGTGTAAGGCCTGGAAGGTCTATGGTAGAAATTGTGGGTGGCAAGCTTCATCGTTATCGATTACGGAGCGTAATGACTTTATGGCTGAGGCATCAATATCAAAATATCAGGCACAAGGGGCTTTCATGCGCTAAGTTACCAAAATGTGCGGGGGGCGAGGAAAGATTGTAATTCATAAGATGGCTAGGATATGTCAATTGAATCAGAAGTACTGAATTCACTATATATATGCTACTTTGAGATGCGAATTTAAAACTAAAATTCAATCTGAAAATGCACAGGAAGGTTTTGATGCACGCAATGACAGCATTGCTTTCACTTAAAGCTTGAGTAGTTGTCAAGGATGTCGCGAGTCGTGTTCTGCTAATGGCGGCCGTTGCTATGGCAGCCATTGTTGACCCTGCCACTGCACCAATGCTACCCAATCTCTCCAGCATCTCTCTCGAAATCCTTCATTCATATTTCACGCCAACCAGTCGACAAACACCACCTCCCGGATTCAACAACATCGAGCAAATGCACATGGCTCTTGCTCTCTCTAATCACTAACGACAAAATCAGATCTATCAAAAGCTCTGTCAACAGAGCAAAACACCTGCGATTATGGCTGAAGGGGATAAATACGAAGTTCTTGAGAAAATAGGTATGCATTCGACGTTGTCGCAAACAATCAGGTGCATTTATTATTTATAATTGCTAATTGTTCCAGGACATGGATCCTTTGGTATTATTCGAAAGGTGCGCAGACGTGTGGACGGACAGGTTTTGTGCCGCAAAGAGATCAACTATGTTCGAATGTCGCAAAAAGAACGAGAGCAACTACACGCCGAATTCGCCATTCTATCATCTTTAAGACATCCTAATATTGTTGGTTACTACCACAGAGAACACTTGAAAACGACTCAAGACCTACACCTCTACATGGAATACTGCGGAAATGGTGATCTCGGCCGCGTCATCAAGGAGCTACAGGCCAAGAAGCAGTATGCTGAGGAGGGATTTGTTTGGAGCATGTTCTCTCAATTGGTGACAGCTCTCTACAGATGTCACTATGGAGTTGACCCACCAGAGGTTGGAAGCAATGTTATGGGTCTAGGCAACACTGCTAGACCGAGAACACCATCCGGTGGTGTGATGATTTTGCATCGAGACTTAAAACCAGAGAATGGTATGTCTATTATTTCTGTTGCAATTTGTGGATTGAAGCTAATCTATTTTAGTTTTCCTTGGTGAAGACAATTCTGTCAAGTTGGGCGACTTTGGCCTTTCCAAAATAATGCAATCGCACGACTTCGCATCAACTTATGTGGGGACCCCTTTCTATATGTCCCCCGAAATCTGTGCGGCAGAACGATACACACTCAAATCCGACATTTGGTCTTTGGGATGCATTATCTACGAATTGTGTTCCCGCGAACCCCCTTTCAATGCCAAGTCTCACTTTCAGCTTGTGCAGAAAATCAAAGAGGGCAAAATTGCACCACTTCCAAGTGTTTACTCTCCAGAACTCATGGCAGTCATTAAGGATTGCTTGAGAGTCAACCCTGATAAACGTCCAGACACTGCAACTCTTCTGAATCTCCCAGTGGTGAAACTGATGAGAAAAGAAAAGGAAGTTGTCGAATTGTCTCGAATTCTTAAAACTAAGGAGGAAGCTGCCACAAGACGTCTTCTCGAGGTAGAAGAGAAACTCAAACAGTTTGACACCGAGAAGAGAGATATTGATGCTACTCTTCGACGGGAATGGGAAGTTAAGGCTCGATTGGAGATTGATCGTCAAGTTCAACTTGAGGTTGAACGCCTGAACAAGCAATTTGAAACTGAGGTCAAGACTCGAGTCGAGGAAGGAGTTCATAACTACATCGCATCAAGCCATCACAATGGAGATTCAAAGGATTTCTCCTCTTCAGTAAAGAGCGATATTCCTCTGTCATCAGTCAGCACATGTGGTGATGGTGATATCTCATCCAGCACGGATCTTACAGAGCTTTCCATGGATTCGCCAGAGCCCGTAAAGCCTGTGAAGGGTAGTCGAACACCTTTCAGCAGGGCTCAGACCATGTTCAATATTCCTGGAACTCCAATGGATATTGAGATGGGTGAGCCATCTCCTATGTCTATTGCTTCGTTGTCACTATCGCCACGAAGACATGCACAAACTAAGCCTCTTGGGCGAGGAGGCAACATCTTTGCTGCTGCCAATATCGATGCTCGCGAGAGATGGCAGCCAACACTGATTCCTTCGGATGATGAAGATGATGATGATGTCCAAGTACCATCCCCAACACGCGGAAAGACATCGACATCCAATCCATTCAAGGTGGCTGCTGCACGCCCAGCTCTAGTTTCGCAGCGTACTGCTCCAACTCAACGACCACCTACTCGGGAGAACATCTTCGCCGCAGCTAAGCAACAAACATCTGCTCCAAATGTCCCAACATTGCAAAGGAAAACTAGCAGCAACGGGTTGAAGGAGAAGCCAACCCGCTCTCCATCTCGTCGACTCTCCAAAATTCCATCCAGTGCATCTTTAGCTACTGATGCCGCCAACCTTTCTCCAGCCCGCAAGCCCAGCCTCTCGCGCAAGAACCAACCCTCCAAATCGGCTGGTGATGCCGATGACTTGAACAAGCTTGCCATTAAGAACAACATGGCACTAAAGGCGGCCAACTCGGCACCAAAGGGCCGCACCCTAGTTGAACTCGCGCAAGCTAGAGCTGGCGGCCGACCAGTTGATATGGATAGCGATATGATGAGTAGCCCTAAGGGCAAGAGAGGCTATGGAATTCGTATGATCCAGAATGAGCCAGTCACCTGGGACCCAGAAAAGGATGAGATGCCTTCACCATTCCTTATCAAGCACAAACCAGTTCTCAGGAGATAAAGAAAACAATGAGATTGGATAGATTAGTGTGTTAAGGTGTACGTATAGCTACGAGGTCATGAGGCGTTTATTTGAGCATTGACTAGTGTCTGCTTCGGGATGGTCACCTAATTGCTTACAATGGAGGACGGTGTGGCGTTGGGGATCTGTTATTGTTATTGTAATCCATGGGATCTTGTTATGATTGATGACAGTATAAGGGTGTTGTGTTGGGTACATAGAAGGTTCAATTTCCATATTACAATATCCAGTCACATGCATCCAGTTCAAGTTAAGGAATACATTTTTTTTTTTTTTTTTTTTTTAAATTACATCCTCCAGAGTCACATAATGTATTACAATGTGTTCATATCCCCATGGAATTCCTTCCTACTTTCCATCGACCAATTGCTTCTTTTGCCTCGTGGGGGTATCACTACACAAATGAAAAGCTGATATCAGCGCCAACCCATATGAGCCGTGAGGCTTTTCTGTCTTATTTTCCAGCCGTGAGGCTCTCCGTCTTGCTTTTCAATAAATTGATCGAACCGCCTGCCTAGACATCGTGATGACATTTCGGCGCTCAGCTCCCAGTGACAGCAATCATGACCTTCCCAAACAATAAAAAGCATTCTCCTATCTCCGATGTCTCCTCGAGCTACTCTCATGATGACTGCGGTGTTTATGGCCATGACCATGGCGTCTGTGTCCGCTCTCACTCGCATCCAGCTCCCTCTCCAACTCCTCGACTCTTCTCCTATACCCACTCACAATCTCCTTGATATGTCTGATCCGGTCGAAGTCCACCTCCAACTCGTCAATCTGCCTCAAAATCTCATGAAAGCGCGCGATCTCCGAGTCCGCCAGCTCGATTGCATTGCCGGCACGGTCATACTGCTGCGTGACGACGATCTGGCTCTGCTGGGAGAGATAATCGAGTCTCGCCTGGATCTGCTGCATGAGACGATCAAAGTGCCTGCTCAGCGCACTTAGCGACGAGCTGTCGAGCAGTAGCAGGCCCGCAGAGGAGGCGCGTGAAGCTGCGCGCGATGAGGATCCACCGGCCGTTGAGGCTGCCAGCTGCTGGTGGTGACGCAGCAGAGTGATCTCGTCCGCCGTGAGCCCGAGCGAGGTGTCCGGCACGGAATTCGACGGCGAGGCCATGATTGTGCCCGTGAAGTTCACTGCGGTGAGAAGGGAGTCGGCGGAGAGTGGGCCTGCGGAGGCGTCGGCGGCTTCATGGTAGGTTGTGCGGCGCTGGGATCATTGCGTGGCTGGCTCTGGCATCAGGTATTTTTCTTGGACGAGGGATTGGCAGTGCTGATATGCTGAGGCGAATAGTGAGGCAATGATGGGTGGACAGAGGGATTGGTCGATGATGGAGCCCGTTGCGCAAATGTATTTGTTTTGAGGTCTTGTTGTCGCTACCCAATGTTTCCCAGCCGCAAAGTTGGGCTGGCGAAGTGAGAAGCGCGAAATGGGATTGGAAGGCTGCACGTCGTTCGATGCAGAAGTTTGGCTGTGCTGGATCTGATATGTCAGAAGTGTGAATAAATGAACAATAGATGAACAATAGATGAGCAATAAATGAACAATAAATGCACAATGATGGACAGCTATGAAGATTAATGAAGAGTAAATGAAAAAATCGATTTACCTTATGCTGTTGGTCCAACTGGGAAAATCAATTATATAGAAGTGAACGGGAAATGGGGAATTGGGAGGAGCTGGGATTGCAATTCCATATGACATACCACTCGGCGTCTTATGATTTTCTGATGAGCGAGCATTCCTGGATGTTACAGATTCCCAATAATAATACTCTATTACATGTACTGCCTGTGTCGGTGTCGGTGTCGGTGTCGGTACACATGACAGATGACAGACATTCCGAGGAGGACACCCCCCTCAGTCAACACCATACTCCTTCTTCTCCTCCTCCTCTTCCTTTTCCTTTTCGTCTTCATCTTTCTTCTCCTCCTCCTCCTCCTCCTCCTCCTCCTCCTCCTCCTCTTCAAGAAATGCACCACACACATGAAATCAAAATACTCGGATCTCTTCTCCTCTCTCCCCCATCCTCTTACCTCTCTCTCATCTCATTATCCCTGCTTCTTACTCCCCTGCCCTCTACTCCCTGCTCCCCGCTCCTTGCACCTTTCACCTTTCACCTTTCGCCTTTTACCTCAAAATCTCACTCCCTCCTCTTCATGACTGCACACATGATTTCACAAGTCGCTCTATCTGCCTCTCTTTCTTACTCTCTATCTTTGATTTTTACATTATGCTCTTAGTTCTCTCGCTGACTGCGCCGCTCGCCGCCATCACACAAAATCACACAATCACATATTACCGCCTTCCTAATCCGTGTCCCATCCCAACCCGGCATCAGAGCGTGTGGGGGAACTGGGGCAGAAGGTGGCAGACACTACACTGCAGGTGATCTCTTCTCCCCATCTTTGCCCTTCATGCACTGGCGATTCGCGCCGTAATCCCAGTGCCTACAGATACTTCTCGTGCCGGCCCGGAACGTGGATGTGAAGGTAATGCAATGCGTAGGGAAGACATGCGAGAGACTTGGGGAACGACGGGCGCCAGACGAAACGACTTGTGTCAGTGGAAGTGCAAGGTAGCTGAAGTAAGTGACATTGTACAGCATTCAGCAATCACCATTTACTACTGTACTTATGCTGTGAGAGGAGAGATGTGGGGGCCGGGGCTTGATATGTATGTGTAGCGACATCACTCATAACAATGATGAGCAGCTTGCAGAAAAGATAAGGCTATCATTGCAAATACCTTCTTTCACACATCTTCATCTTTTGTTCTTCTGACCACACCTCTCGTAGCATCCTGCAATTCCATCCCGTTGGCTTAGCCCTTTCATTTATTTTTCAAGTTGTCGCATCCGGAGTACGTAATGTCTATGTTCTATCAGATCAGCGGCTTTGAATATAGGTACGCTACTCCACCACCACTACGACCGGAGATGTGGATGAGATTAGGAAAGCCACCAGATATATACCATCAGCTGTGAATGCTAATTGTTGGCTTCTGCAGCCATAAACACAATCAAATTGATTACTGCTATGATAATCCAGTATCAAGTGTTAGTCATAGTTCAAGATGATAAAGAGATTATGAGAAAGCCCTTGAAAATAGCAGAAGTAAATACCGAGGATGTTCAAGATACCGATGATAGACGCTTGAACTTCTCCCGTAACATCGGGGCACCCGCTTTGCATTGAGCAGCCATCCGTCTGGCTTCCGCAGTCTCGGGTGGCTAAGGATATGTCTCAAACCAGAAGACCAATACAAACAGCATCCACCCCAGCTACTCCCAGGGACTTGTCTCTTCTGCCGCCATCACAGTTATTCCGAACCATTGTATGTTCCGAGTGTACGCAAGCGTCCCCCAGGTGCTGGTAGATGGAGTGAATTTGTTCTTCTGACCATAGATTATGTTGTAGTGCCTGGGGAGGTGTGCTGCAAGGCGCTTAAGAGTTGTGCATGGGCAGCGAATTTGCAGTGTTTAGATAAGGACCGAAGATTTGGTTAATCGTTGATTCGAGACGTTCGGCGGCAATTATTGAAGGTTTGTTGGTTTGGGGAGCGTGTGATCAAAAGGTCAATGCAGATCGATCGAGATGGAAATGGGGAGTTCAAACTGTTGGAACTCTTGAATTTAGCCGGGCTGGAGTTCCCAGAAGCGTACATTTCGACTATATGAGAGTTCAAGAATGGCCCGAATTACATATTGTTTGCTATTATCACGTATGCAAATAACGCTGGGTAGCATGGTCGATGGAAGTGTTCTGAAAGACCTGATAACCAATCGCAGAAAATGCGACATTCAACAGAGTATTCGGACATTCCAAGTATTCCAAAGAAAGGAGATAATATTGGTTTAGTTATTTCTTGGTTCCCCAAAGTACTTTTATCGCGTTCCTTTCAATCAAAATCATGTTCCCAAGCAACACGATTTGATAAATCTTAAAAACAAGCATGAGATGGAAATAGTTCAGCAGGACATATAGAGTTCATTTAGTTTTGTACCAACACTACTAGCTTCTTCGACTTCCTAGGAAGTCAAATGAAATAGTATTCATAGCGGCCTTTGACAGCCAGAATTTAAAAGAATAATTCGACGAGAATGCATCTATTTCCAAGTGACAAAGCCCCCGCATTACAGCCTCGCACTCAGCCTTGTACACCCGATTGCGGGATGATGCAATCGCAGGGAACAGCCTCACGGAGCTGACCACCATGAAAACAAGCTGGATTGCATCACCATGAACCTCCCAAAACTACTTGTCCAATTTTCTCAAGTTTCCCAAAAGAGCACCAATCGATTCTTAACTCCATTTCAATATCCAATTGTTAAAAAATATCACCAATCAACTATGTCCTCCCAAACCCCATTCACGCTCAAAACCCAAGCCGACAAAGGTTTCCAGGACGGCGCAACCTATGATAAACACCGCCCAACCTACCCACCTTCAATTTTCAATAAGCTTCTTACCCATCTTGGCGTTGCGGGGCAGCAAGGCGCACGTATTGTAGACTTAGCTGCTGGCACGGGCAAATTCACGGAATTACTGGCTGCACGCCCAGAGAAATTCGAGGTCGTAGCTGTGGAGCCGCATGCAGGAATGCGAAGCACATTAGAGGAGAAGAAGTTGCAAGGCGTAGTGGTTAAAGATGGGGATGCGGGGAATATTGGGCTGGAAAACTCATGGGGAGATGCTCTTGTTGCTGCACAGGTATGTAATATATATTAAATCTTGGAGAAATGGCTTGTGACTGATGCTTACTAGGCTTTTCATTGGTAAGCGACTTGCTGGATGAAAGTGGGACGCTGATTTAATGGGAATAGGTTTGCTACGCGAGAGTCATTGAAAGAGATTCATAGGGTCCTTAGACCAGGTGCTTCGTTTGGTATGATCGTAAGTTCTCTTCATGTTCATGCAAGTGAATCTAAATACTGATGATAAGCTCTGGCTTGAAGTGGAATGCTGAATCATGTGAGTATATCCTCCTTCCCTTTCTCTAGCTTAGCTCAACCATAACTAACAACATAGACAATTGTCCCATAGAATGGGAACTCCAAACAAATTGGGAAGTTAAACTACGTGCTCTAACTTTCACCTTTGAAGACTCGCAGCCGCGCTTTCGCCACCAGAAGTGGAAAGAGGTTTTTGAAAAAGACCACACATACACAACGCCACTGCAGACTCTCAAAGACACCTTGAAGCAGGATTTACCTGACTTTAGTCTGCCACTGGGCCAGGAGACTGAGGAATGGACTGTTTGGTTGTCTGAAGAGGCACTGTGGGAGAGATATTCGACTCTTAGTCAGATTGCTGTCTTGCAGGGTGAAGAGCTAAGAGAAACAAAGGAGAAGTTTGCGGATGCTTTGAAGGATGAGTCTGTTGAGAGGAACGAGAAAGGGGAGGTGGCAGTCCATGGTGTTACTTATGCTGCGTGGACCAGCAGGGTATGATTTATATACAGAGAAGTATGATACATATAACAGTTCCGGATTGCAGTCATTTGCTGGAGAATGATATCAATAGACTTTATATTATAAGCTTAAAATACTTAATAGCTTACAAATTACACATATTGCATAATTGCTTATACATGCTGTGTGAAACACAATACTGCTGAAAGGTGGGTGGGAATCAAAAGATTATTTTATAAGTGATGGGTTCAGGAAAATAGGTGTGGGGAGTTGAAGATTTATAAGTGATGGGTTCAGGAAAATAGGTGTGGGGAGTTGAAGATTTGAAAGTGATGCGGGTGTATTGTGTTGTCTGGCGAAGAAGAATATGTTGCAGTCGATCATTTGATGGAAACATAATGAAGGTAGGGTAACCATTGCATAAACCCTATATAGATAATATATCAGTATAAGCCAAGCTACATAATAACAAGGCAATGTAAACACAAAGTGATAAGTGCAAGTGAAGCTCCAGAAGCATCAAGAGCCTCATCTAAGTCTTACAACAAGTCCCTATAAAGCACATACTCTCACATATATCATACATAACTAGTAAGTCACCATAGGTTGGTATATATGATCAAACGAGCGATCCACTTCCCAAAAAAGTTGTTTCGGTGCAAAAAGCTCCCAGCGCCAGATACCGCACGCAGCTTGAATTAGAGGCTAATCATTCTTCTAGATGTACCCCCTTTCTTCTACAAGTCGATAGTTCAAATCCCCTTCTGGTCATTTGTTTCGCTAACGGTTGTACTCGATAGGAACTCATCTAGCACCCCAGAATCCTGATTGCTTTGTGTGAGTACTTTCAATCAGCTCCTTTACAGGCGCTGGGAGCTTGGAACATCGAAACAACTAAACAACTTCTTTTTTTTGCAGTCTTTTTGTATATACGTATGTATTGATGGCAGATTAAGCGAGGAGTGATTGTGAGGCTGTTGATAATGTGTAGCGGTTACAAAAGCCTCACTTCGATATAAAACCTCTTTTTTTTTGCCAGTCATAACGTAAGCGAGGACATAGTATGTGACCATGTATTTTTTTTTTCTTCGGAGTCATGCCTCGTTTACATGCGAAGCGATTTTGCTTCTGCTGCTTCTACTACTAGATATATGAGCGGAGCATCGCAAGCCCTTTCTTCAACAAAGTTTATCTTCTCCAGTCACTTTCACATCATAGCTCAAAAAGCAAACAATATAGTCATAACGCCATTCATATGCTACATAAATCGCTACATATCTATCATACATTCACTAATCAATGTTGGAATTAGTCTGAGCATCTGCAATCAAGCCCTTAAGCTCCGCTGTGGCTCGTCTCTGTCGAGGCTGGTACATCATTCTTAACCTCGCTAACAGGCGCAATCTTGCCGTCAATTCTGGGCTTCCTCTTCCAGCCCGTGGAGAACAACTGTCCTAGCTCGAATCGCGGGAAGGCATGAGCTTCGGTGTTGATGACGATTTTGTCGAGGGGTAAGATGTCATTATCAGAGAACAGGAGATAAAAGTATTTCAGTGTCTCAGCCTGATGATGGAAGTTAGTTAAATATTCGCACAGAGTAAATAGTCAAAGTGATTTTTTGGGGTGTACTTACGAGCCAGAAACTCTCCATATTATCACGCTGCGAGGGTGGGATCTTGTTGGCATCACCGAGGGAAGTGAATCCACCTCCATCTGCAACAGCAGAATGGGTCATGAAGCTCTTGAACATTTCCCAGCCCCACTCACGATACATGACATCACCAGTGATCCTCCACATATAGAACAGCGACTCTACAGTCTCTGGTCTCTGTAGATTATGAACATCGTTGCCTTTGATGATGAAATCCTTGCGCCACTCAGCGTCTTCCGAAGGATCAAATGTTTTTGGGGGGTTATGAGGAGCCGATTCAGGAAGAGGTGGGTCTGCGACGTTGAAATACGCAATTTCGGGCGCAAGGCCGGTAGCCATGTATTTGTACATTCCCCAGCAGGTTTGAGTGAGTTCACGCGCGAGCTGCATCTCGGCATCCTTTTTGGCATTCCAGGTAGGCAGCTTACGAGCCTCGGCTTCGGATATTCCACCTGTGGCACCGAGGGCGATAGTTCCGGGCATGAAGCAAACCAGATGATCCATCTTGGGAGAAAGTTCTGCACCGAGACCATTTGGACGCTCGCCAAGAATTGTGAAGCGTGATGGCTCGGAATACGTAATGAGATGCTTTCGCACACCAGCGAGGGACTCATCCCACATCTCCTCGTAAATTGGCTCTTGCTTCGACGTCTGCAAGTATTGCTTGATCAAATACTCGTAGTAAGAGTCTCCGCGACTGCCAAGTCGAATGTTGCTACCTCGGAAATGGCCTTGGTCGGCATAGATGTAAATTGGTAGGAGGCCGTCCTGCATACCGTTGTCATCGATAACTTGCATGACCTTCTCAGCAGTATCCCAGTAAAAACGCTCGCCAGTCAATTTTGCGAGATACTTGAACTCCAGTTGAAGAGTTGCTGCTTCAGCCGTTGAAGAGGCACCTTGGTCATCGTGGGATACTACTCCCTTGGATGTTCTTAAATTAACACTGGCATACGGAACACCGGACTTAGATTCAAAAGCCCCAATAATGCGATCTGCCAAATCCTTTGCCTTCTCCAAGTATAGGTCTTCGCCCTTGGCCCCTGGATCATCATCCGAAAGGGGCGCCATATCCGGAAAGGTGGTAGAAAGATAATGCGCAGACAACAAGCCTCCAAGCATACGAATTGTAGTCTCGAAAGTATTGACCTCCTGATCCTGGTCGTAATCGAGTTTCGTAGTCATCCATTCCCTGGCATGTTCCAATCGACTCGTAAGATTCATAAGCATCATAGTATCCAGCGCATCGACAATGATCCATCCCATGCCATTGGGAGTCATCTGCTTGCCATGTTTCGACACCGGATGGAACTCATCATATCCCCAAGCATAACGTTCGTAAGAGTCCCAACTAAGCTTGAAAGCGTCCTTGACAGCCTCCCTCCTGCTTTCCCAATCGGCCTTCGCACCAGCGCGGTCCGGACTTTGTAACCAAGCCAATCCTTCTCCAGCCTTCTTCTTTGCCTGACTATCATCTCCAAAAAATCCCAGCAACCATAAAAACAAAAAGACAAATATGCCCAATCCACCTAGCACTCGTTTTCGTCGCCAGGCAGGCCTTTGTCGCCGACTGGACGCATAAGAGTATGGTTTATCTTTGTACATGGGCAAATCCCGACTCCGATCAAAGAAGCCACCGACTTTGTCCTGGACAGCGCCGAAGCCGCCATTGGAAGAAATGAGGCCGTAGCTACTTTGGCCACCTGGCTGTGGGGAGCGGGAACCCATGCCAGAAGAAACCCAGGCGCGGTCCTCGAGGTTGCGCTGGGGGTTATTGAAGGAGGGAACGTTTTTTGGAATATTGAAGGACATTCTCTCAAGCTCCTGGAAAGTTTCGCGGCCTGCGGTGATGGCGGCCGTGGACGTCTCGAGCACTTTTTGGGACAGTGTTGTAGCTGCTGTAGCGGCTGTTAGACGAAATAGATGGATCGCAGGCGAGCGTCGGAGGTTGAATGGGTCGCGGACATTCATTTAGGGATTTTGGATCATTCTGTAGGGACTGCTTTGAATTGTGAGACCAATTCCTCGTATCCCTTACAGTTTGCGCCGCGTGTTGATTGAAGGATTGAAAAGTATTATTTTGCAACTGTTATTCTGGAAGTTGGATCATGACAGTTGTACACGGCGTTTACCGAAGTCAGTATAATATTAGGTAGGTGGCCATAATTGACCCTGGATGATTGAAGATGCAGATGATTGGAAACACATATGCAATGGAAGGGATACAACATGCAATTAGCTGTTCTTTCTTTCTTTCTGTCCTTTTCCTTTCTCTTCGTTTATTAGACATAATTCAAAGTACATTTTCTTTATATCCATTTAATAAAGAGAAAAGGAAATTGCAGCATTGCTCGTAAACTCACGAATCCTCGAAAGCCTGTTAATCCGGTCAATCGCAAATCGCACGTCTATTCTGGTCTAGCCTTGCATATGCACACGACGTGCCGCGTGCCTCCCACGCGACCCCCTTTATTCAAGTCGGTCTTTCTCCTATAATTTTCCGTGATAACACTCAGCGAGGACGTGTGAGGAGACTCGCTGCTCCACTGTGTAAATCATAAAATAATCATAAAATAATCATCATCGCCCCCTTCAAAGAGAATACAAGAGATGCGAAAGATCAAAAACAATTGATATAAATCTACAGTTCTAAAGGCTATGTAAGAAGTGAACACAAAACAAAATCATCGCTGCCATGCACGCTGGACAAAACCAAACAGACAAGACGAGACAGATCAAGAAAATTAAAAACACAACAACGGAAGAAGAAGAGAGAAGAAAAAAGATTAAGAAGAATCTCCATCGCCCTCTCCAACATATCGCACAAATAAATGGGTATAAAAATCTCCAAGCAAGTTACAACGAACGCATTACCAAATGTCATTTTTGACTTTTCCTCTTAATTACCATGTCATTTTCCTGCGCCTATCGCTCGTACAAAAGTCGACTTTTGAATGAGGCTCCCTTATTCAAGAGTCTTGGAAGGCTCATCTCCGGATGGGAAGATGTGTTCTACTTCTTCAGGGCCAATGATTGGGCTGAAGGTGTCAACTTCTTCTATATCGTCCTCGTCCTCCTCCTGGATGATCTCTCCACTTTGTCGGCCTGATTGACTTGGGTTGCGACTGTGACTCCCTGTTCTGTTTCGACCGCCTGACGGCGCACCAGTACTTGTGGGGCTTGATGTGACGTTCAAGGAAGGGCCTTTAAACAGGTTTTTCTTGCGCTTAGCGTATACAAGACCACCATTGGAAGTTCCTCCCATGCCGCCCCAGTTGATGCCTTCATTGAATGGCGAAGGCGCTTGTCTGACGACGCGGATGTTGGACGGGAAGGCAGTGGTAGTGGGCGTGGCAGGAAGAACCTTCACAGAATGATGCGGGCTTCTGGTTGTCAAGCTGACCTTGCCAGTCGTAGCACTTCCATTCGAACTTATTGATGAGGCTTTCGAATGGGAATGTCCGTGACGATGGATGGTGCGAATGCTGGAAACTGAGGAGGAAGTAGACTTTCGGCCTCGAAGTCCACCGCTAGGATGCCGCCGAAATGAACTACGCGGAGTCAAAGGACTCGGACTTAGACTTGGCCGTCCTCCTGTGCTAATCCTCGGTAACGGCGGATACGATTGCGTGCCGCTTAACCCCGGTCTATCAGTTGTTGATTTGGAGGTGGGTGGGCGTAAATTCGAAGATTTATCCTTACCGGACGATGTGCTTGACTTTGTAAGGAGATCAGGTGTCGAGGAACTAGACTTGGCACTGGGAGACTTGCTACGTTTCGTAGTCTCAATCAACCAATGTTTCCAATGAGCAAGTTGGTTGATGAATGCATGTTGATGTCTTCGTCGCTGAACTCCATTGCGCATGCCGTTTTGTCTGAGGATATCATTTTGCGAGGTCACAAGTTGAAGTGTGCTACCTCGAGATCTGGCACTTCGAAGAGTCCCTTCTTTGGGTGGTGGTATTGGTCGACGTTGTCGGGAAGAGCTTGCAGAACGGATTGAATCCTTCTCAAGAGGCAATGGCGGACTTGATACGCTTGGTGAGAGCTGAGAGTTTTCTGGTAGATTTGGGAGATCAGTAAGAATGAGCTCCGGATAGTGGGCACTCCGTCTTTCTTTCCTGCCACGACTCCGTGGGGGATCACTGCCTCTGCGACTCGTAGACCCCTCCTCCTGTATAGTTGGAGCAATGCGTTCGAGACGACTACTTGCGGCACTCAATCTCCTTGAAGCCCGGTGCTCAGCCTCCTTCTCCTTGCGTCGTCTTTCACGTCTTTTCTGCTTTCTTTCTTCTTTTTCTAGCAAAAGAGCCCACCAGCCTGAAAGAGCGTCACATCGACGCGCCAAGACATTTTCAATGACTTGGTCGATATCCACACCGGCACTTCTCATACGCTGTAAAACTTCCTTTTCTAAAGCCGTCGTGAATGGAGCCGGCCGTTGTATCTTTAATATGACTTGCTGTTGAGGCGCATACTCGGCTAAAAATGGATGCGCAAGAATATCCGATAACGAAGGTCGTATTAGGGGACGTTTTGAGAGAAGAATGCTTAGGAGGTTTTTAGCATCCGGTGTTAAAGTCTCCGGCCACTTCGGCTCATCCTGAAGAATCTTTGTCCGGGTAACCGTGTCGTCGTCGTCATCGAATGGAAGTTCACCACATAACAAAGCGTATAGAATAACCCCAAGACTCCAGACATCAACTTTTTCACCAGCGTATTTTTCTCCCTTCAACATCTCCGGAGCACTATAACAGATCGTTCCACAAAAGGTTTGCAAGTAGCTGGCCTTTCCTTCGTATTCCCGAGTGAAGCCGAAATCACATAGCTTGACATTCTCATGTTTGTCTAGCAAGATATTTTCAAGCTTGAGATCGCGATGGACGCAGGACAAATTATGCACATATGCAACCGCTCCGACGAGCTGGGTGAAGATTTTCTGGACTTTCTCGACTGGCAGCGCGCCATGTGCGAGGAGGTAGTTGTACAATTCATCACCTGGTACCACAGTATTAGCAGAATATTTTTACAATAGAAATCCTAAAACCCATACCAGGACAGTATTCCAGCACGAGCCAGACCAAGTTCTCCGTAACTATAACTTCGTACAAACGTGCGATGTGGGGATGGAGGAATTGTCGATGGTGGTGAATTTCGCGGGCCAGGTTCGAGTCATCCTTATTCGCAGATTTGAGGACGACCTACACAACAATCAGCCTCTCATTCCATACCATCCCTTGTATTGTTATAGAAGTATACCTTTGAGCCATTTGTAAGCTTATGTGATGCCAAGTAGACCTTACCAAAAGATCCTTTTCCGATCAATCGTCCCAGAGCATAATTGCCGACGGATCTGAGATCCTTCGACGAGAACTCTCTGAATGAAGGTTAGAAGTCGTCATAGCAGCAGTGGTGGGCAGGGAAATACGTACTCCAGAAGCTCTTGATATGAATTGGCAAGCTGTACATGTGTTCGTCAGCGATACGCTCAAATACGAAGTCCGACGTCTCAGCCCCTTGAACTTCTTATGCTATCAGGAACCCAGCACCGCAAGCCTACCTTTTGTTTACGACCTTGCGACTCAGCCCTGAGCTTAGCCGTCTGCATACCAAATCAGCTTGACGCTCCCGCGACACCGGTCTTATATTCTCAATGTCGGCCCATTCAGGAAACCCATAAACAAAGTGAGAGTCGGGAGTCTCCGAAATCGCGAGGAGGGACGCCCGATGAGTGGTTGTGGACGATGAGGCTTGAGGTGTGATTTGGTGTGGAGGTGCTTTTTGTTTCTTTGGATTGTTGACTTCTGAGAGGACGGGGAGGAATGTAGCAACAAGTGGTATCTTTTCGGTGACGTTTGGGAGCACGAGAACGTTGAAGCACGCGATTCAGATGCCAGGCGGGCTTGAAGCTTGTGTCGCAAGTAAATGGTAGGTGCAGGGGTGTTGAGTGAGCGAATCTGGGAATTCAGTGGAATTCAGTGGTCGCTTGCGCTCCGAGGGGGCGAAAGGAAAGCTAACAGAAAGCTAGAAGCAAAATGTGGCTGCACTTCAACGATGGAACAACAAAAACTCCCCAGATTTAGTGCAGATCTGCATCATATGTAAAGCTTTAGATTCTTTTTTATCCTACTCAGAATGAAAATGGCGTACTGTCCTGCGAAGACAGATTCCAAGTATTATATACAGAGGCACACGGTGTCCGCATTCATCAAGTGGCAATCTCCAAGAATCGCTTGTCAATTGCCAAATCGCCGTTCCAGGATCTTGCCCAACGTAGCCCCTGACCGACAATGTCTAGAAATATGCAGCTTCATTAATTTTATCCCATACTTCGAACTTCACCTTCAATACCAATAAACACATGTCATGGTTAGGACCGCATTCATACTACACATTCAATGGGTTATCCCATGCTGCTGCCTATGTATTCAGCACATAAACGAAAACATTTTATCATCCTACGTAATTGTAAAGTGAGACTGTGCTCAAGTAGCTTGCAGGTATCCAGTGTTGAAGTAAGGCTGCTCCTGCAAAACCCCAGGTAGAAATGAAGAAAAGAGGCAAACTCCATGGTATCCTTCCCGCTCCCACTTTTCGTGCTCCTTATATTCCTAACGCCATGTCAATACGCAATACGCAATTCGCAATTCGTAATTCTAAGAGCTAGATGCGCAATCATTCACAAGTCCTTTTAAGACAACTGTCTCTCCAGAGTATGAAACACGTCGCGAGCAACATGATTATCCGCCCGGCGAGGAGGAATGACTCTATAGTGTGTGGTACGGGCCCTTGAGTTTGGCGTTGCCCGTCGGGTTGCAATCTCCCAGCGAGGGGAGACAGGAGGAGGGTGGAATGGCGCACTCAGAGCAACAGCATCCCGGACCTCCGATTGATACTGGCGGAAAAGCTGGCTTATTTGCGGGCTGTACTCCCTTTGACTACGATTCCATTGCACTGCAGCTGCGGGTCGTCGTCTTCGTGGGGCAGGACGAACCGAGTCATCAGAGGAGTCTCCAGTGAGGTCGGTAACTTGCACTGCAGGCCGATTTGATCTTGATCTAGTCAGGCGTGTTTGCGGTTGTGATATTTCTTCTTCGCTTTCGCTGTCATCCTCTGGAACGCTTGAAGCCATTGGAGAAACACTCATCTCGACGTCGCCGTCGTTATCTCTGTGATTTGCCCCTCGCTGCTCATCTTCATCCGCATCTTCATCCTCATCCTCATCATGCTCATCTTCATTGTCATCAGATGATGAGATTCGCTGTTGACGCCCTCGTGCTCTTCTCAATGCAAAAAAGTTCTGGTGTTGACCTGGACGAAGATTTAAAGCACTTTGAAAGCCTTCATGCCTAGGTGTGCTTTCCCTCGAACCATCATCTTCTTCATCACCATCCTGGTCCCGACCTAGAGTTTCTGTATCACTGCCGATTTCATTTGGTCCATTTTCGGCGGCATCATCGCTGTCATTGCCATGATCAAGTGGACTCCAACCGTTGTTCATAAGCGCCACCTCGTCTCGTTCTAATTCGTTATTAGAGTTCCAATGTACCCGTTGGGGAGAGTTATGGACTTCGCTCTCCTCGGTATCACTGCTTTCGAGAACAATGACATTACGACGGGTTCCACTCGAACCGGGAGGTTGATTCCCGCCTCCTCTTCGGCGTCTAAACGAACTAACATGGCGAATCTCTTCATCCGCCGAGTCATCTTCATCTCCATCTGCCTCCTCTTCGTTGTCATGGTCAGCAGAACTATGGCTCTCTTGGTATGTATTTTCATCAATGTATGGTATCGAGAAGCCTGACTCATCATGCTCGATAAAATCTCTCATTGACTCGGTCTCTTCTTCGTCATCTTCTGAGGTCACACTACCACTGAGTTCTCTACGCATCATCTGTTCTTCGAGACGTGCAAGGGCACGACGTTGTCGACGGGCCATGACGACGCGATCATGATAGCCCGGCGGGAGAAAACCGGCACTCTCCATTTGCATATCGTTACCATCTCCATCAGAACTGCCATTGTCGTCACTTTCTGGCCATGCATCCATTGCATCTAAGTCCAAGTCGTAGGCGTCCGGACCATCTTCATCGCTGAATTCATGTAGGCTGTCGAGCTCCGAATCTTCGAGGTCAAGACCGCACCGAGAGCAGCGAGAACCTCCTTCCCATTCCCACAGACACTCCGGACATCTGTTGACACCATCTTCATGATCAAGTTGAACGCGCTGTCGTACTCTGCCATCAAAGCATCCCTTAAACAACCCCAATGGACTGATCTTATCGTTTTCGACTATCTCGTTTTCTTCTTTTTGCCTTGTGCGATGTTGTAATGGACTTTCGTCGGCGGGCATAAGCTCTTCGCGGCTAATAAAGGTCTCAATGAGTTGTTTTATCTGGCCAATACTATTAGTTTTTGATTATTCCGTGGGACTAACTAAACGAAAGGGCTTAC
Organism: Allantophomopsis lycopodina; assembly: GCA_024752465.1. Classification (NCBI taxonomy): domain Eukaryota; kingdom Fungi; phylum Ascomycota; class Leotiomycetes; order Phacidiales; family Phacidiaceae; genus Allantophomopsis; species Allantophomopsis lycopodina. The sequence continues at coordinate 513,337 of CP103001.1, forward strand.
CAGAAAGGAAGGCGCAGGCATAATTTTCACAGCCTGGCGGCAGTCGGGGCATGTTTTGTTGTGTTTGTTGGCTACAAACCAGCTTGATAGACACTGTAAGAGATCAGTAATGAAGCTTGATGACAAGAATGTCCTGTGAACTATGTAATTCAAATTTATTTCGGAGTATGTGGTAGAGGAACTTACGCTATAGCAATATGTGTGTCCGCATCCCAAGGTCCAGGGTTCGTAGAGGAGCTGGTCACAGATTGTACATGATACTAAGGTACGAATGCTAACAAGGTCGGATCTGAATGTTTCCATAAGCTGTAGCAGAATTAGCACAGTCCTTGAATGCCGTAGAGGTTTAGCAGCATACCACTTCGTCTGGAAGCTGTGCGGCAACTGTAGTCGAGCTTGAAGCTTTTTGCTGCGTCTCTGGTACTGGGGTTTGCGCAGGTTCGTGTGACTTTCCTCGAAGCACGCGCTGATTTCTAGTCATGCTGCGCAAGGACTTTGATGGGGAGGTTGAAGAAGCCATGGTCGTATGTTAACCTTCGTGGCCTTGTCAGATATGTTGTAACATACGACGTCGGAATCGAAGTGTGAATAGAAGGCTGAAATGATATTCGGGCTTATGCAAGGCGACCGAAGAGAACCTGAGTGTAGCGCGCTTTGCCGATTAGATTGTGGCGGGGGCAAGCCTATCGAGCAGCGACACGTCCGGCGGCAGTCTCGCGTGGCTGACTGACTGAAGGACGTGTATCGGTGTAGATATGTATCTTCGTGGGATATGCGATTGAAGCTTCGACGATCCGACGAAGGGTATGTATGTAATACTACGTATGTGCAATCTGGAGTATGGACAGTAAGTACCTAGTTATTTTAGCGCGAATATGTGACATGGGCTTTTTCGAGGGAACTATGTATACCTAAGAGCACCATCGTAACGCCTCTACAGAGCAGACGTGAAGCTAAGGTATGTAAGTAAGCGCATCGGTGATTTGGAAGGTAAAGTCTGGTGAGCCAAGGCAAGGCAAAGGCAAGGCAAGGCAAGGTAGTTTTTGGGTACAAGAGCAAATAAGAAAAGTCACTTCACCACTTAAGTCGTCACTTTACTGTATTGCACCAGATCCATCAACAGAATCGTCATAATCTTACTTGACTAAGACTGATGATTTGCAGTCTTTCCTTGTCTTTAACGGGTGCTTATAGGTACAGAGATCCCAGCCGGGAGGTGTCATAGGTGCTAAGACGGTAGGTATATTTCACGATCCTATTTGTGTAACTGCTCTCAAGTTCTTTAAGCTATTCCTAACTCTATCCCATAAATACTCAGACGATATCATAAGAAAATATATAAATATATAAATATATAACACATATATATATCCTCAATATTATGAGACAGACATCGTCAGACCGCTTGGAACCTATCCATACATACTATTCTCTCGCTCTTCGCGGGTGTGCGGATGCCCTGTCCAGAATCTTATCGATATCATACAACCGTGTGGGGGTTATGTCTCATGGCTCTAGCCGTTCCCACACCCCTCGCACTTCCAAAGCCAACGTGCCAACCTCACACGTTCGACATTTCGTTAAAAGACCACGCAATTCCCGCTACCTCACCTCAGCCTTAAGGATTTCATGAACGTCTTCTCGCTCCTCGATATTGACCTTCACCTCAAGCTCATGATTAGACAGACTTCTTTTCTTCCCTTCCTCATATTGTATGGCATTCATCCTCGTTACTAAAATAAACGAACGGCCTTCGAAAAAGAAAAGGAAAAGAAAAAGAGCAGAAACCTCCACCTTAACAAGTTGTCCTAATTAGTACCTGTCTGGAAAGTCGTACGCTGACAACCCAGGCTCTATTGATGTTGGCCTTCCGCACTTTCACTTGTCGAGTACTTCATTATCTATCGCTCATCCTCCACGGAATACTTTACATTCCTTGCACTGTTAATCTTACTATTATCGACAGACAGCTCAGCTCATTCTTCCCAGAATTTCAGTACTTCGTACTTGAGCACTCGTTATTATATATGCTACTCTACACCAATTTATATATCGATTCTTGTGGGGTCACAGTCTATGCTTCTTGGCGTTTGCGTGCATGCGTGCAGTGAGTGCATTTACCTCTGCGAAGTTGTATCTGCTTCATTCAGTCTGTCCACCCTATGCGCCACACCGAGAAAGGTCGAAAGACATATTACAACCCATGCGCCAATATCATGTCCCCAGGAACCGTTGGATTACACAACTGCCAAAGCAACATATAATAAAAACACTTTTAAGCATCCAAAGCGCCCAAAGCATTTCTGATGAATGAAACGATCACGATCTTAATCTCACACAATGCATCATCGATGATAGTAAGTTTCAAAGTATTGATTCAATACACTGCTAGCTATTCCATCTATGGGAGGTTGTATTGTATGCTAATCATACTTGCTAATTTTGATCTTGAGAGATAGAGAATGGCCATTTTGCTAAAAAAGAAACGCTAAAAGGGCAAAGCAATAAAAAAAAAACAGTCGACGGCATTAATAATGTTGTTCGTATAAGGACACAACCAAAATTCAGGATATCCGCGAAGCGTAGTCTTCACCAAGATCCGACGCGATGACACTTGAATGGCTTGCATCCAAGAACACTAACAAAAACCAGTCCCAGCCATCGAAAGAGATTCATCATATCATAAAACATCACCCATCAAACCCCTATTTTACTGCTGCTGCTGCTCAAGCATCATCTTTTGGCGCTTAAGACGGGTCTTGGCGATGTCTGCCTGGACAATTTCACGGAGACTGCCCATCTGGACCTTGTCCTCCTCCACAAATTCTTCCTGGATGTGGGTGAGGTTGGCGATCTCGAAGTCGAGGAAAGCCTTGATGGCCTTCACATCAGTGGCGCCGGCCTTCATAGACTGGCGGACAGTCTTAAGCATGTGACGAACACGAGTCTCCATGTTCTCCAACTGGTACTCTGCGACCTGACCATAAAGATCAGAGAGACCAGAAACTGGGCGGACGGTAGCCAGGATGGTATCGTCACGGATGAATGGGGAGCGAGGTCTGAAGGATGTCACCATGGTGATGCGTTCTTGGGAACCAAAGGCACGGAGGGCTTGGTGCTCGATGTAGCGGCCTTGCAAGACAACTGCGCATCCCTGAACGACTGTCAGTTGGTGTTTCGATAAGGAATTTTTGACATGACAACATACCTTTGTTGGACCGCGGACCTTCTTGATCTCACCAGAGCCGGTTCTGATGGCAGTCTCACCTCCAACCATACCAGTAGTGTCGCTCATCATCAGAACACAAACGAATGGGTAAGAGTCATGGTGCCAGTCGACAACAGGTCTCTCGGTATCCTCATCAATTAAGTCGGTCGACTTGTGCTCGCTAACCTTTCCTGGGACGGCGATGTTAGTGTGGCCAACCTCGTAGTCGATGACTGGGACGAGATCGATGCCGGCAATCTTGGAGATGATATCAAGGGTCTCTGGGTTCTTCCAAGCCTCATAGACAAACTTGGCATAGCTGTATCAAAGTTAGGAAATTTTGGATTTCAATCAGGTAGGTTGCAATCACTTACGTTGGAGCAAATCCTCGGAGCTGCTTTGGGGTAATGTCACTGGTGTAGGAGTACTTGTCGTTCACCTCCTTGGAGAGAACTTCCGATCTCATGATGTCGATAGCCTCTGGGCTGAAAAGCTGGAATGGCTCTGAGATTGCAACAGGGGAGACACCGAGCTTAGCTGGGAGGTCGATGTCCTCCATCATGTGAATCTTGCTTGGGGCTTCGTATGCCAAATGCTCCTTTGGGTCGAAGAGGATATTCTTGTTGGACTTGACCTCGAACTCGCGCTCTGGAGAAGCATAGTCTTCGTATGCTCTCTTGAGGGTCTGAATTGGGGCGGTCATAGAAGCACCAGTGAAGACTGGCTCCATGGAAGGAGTGCCAGGAGCGAGGATGACGTTTGCTGTTGCCATTGTGATAAGGATTTATGTGAGTTAAATCTTTCTTATTGTTGTTTCTAACTTTTGCTTTTGTTAGAATTTGTTTTCTTATACCATCAACAGCAGTTTGATGCAAAGATATAGTTGAGAGGAAGATGTGGTGCTCTATCGTGTGCTTGGCTACTCTTATAGGAGGTGCAGTGGTTTAGGCGTTGTGGGGAAGCGAGTGCAATCAATCCCGCGCTGATAGGGAGATCGAGGGGGCTCAAGATAAGCGCCTCACAACACAAAAACATCAGGAAAAGACCCGTTTTTTTTTTTCATGTTGTCTCGATATTAACTTAAACCTTCATCCCGAAGATGTTGTCAAGGGCAAACGACTGGGTATGGGGGAAGCGGTCTAAGAGATCATCGGCTGCTTACCTGGATTGAATTTGGCTTCTGGTGGGATGGATATTGAAGCGTGGATGACGGTTCCGTGAACTGAAATATGAACGGGATGGATTCAATGGATCTAAGCTATTGAAGATATGACACTTGTGGTCTGAATGATGGATTGAAGCAATTGATGAAGGTAGGCGTGCTCTTATATCTCAAGTGGTCTTGTTGGCCTCCACACCAAAAGTTACATATGCTTCAGTCTCAATTATTCAACAACGTCGTACTTACGAAATCCTTGGGCATCGAGACACGGATCGACTTACGGGTGTCTGGCATGGTCAAGTCTCACTTGTTCCGCTTGTCCTTATTAGGTTCCTCCACACCTGCCTTGCAGACATTATACCGTTCTCGCACGAATGTCACTACTCAGTGTGGAGGCAATTCACGACTTACTCAGACATTGAGATAGTTGTTATCAAGAATCAGCCTTATCGCAGGCACAGTTCGGATCCTGAAGCATTGAAAGGTGGATCCAGCGAATCAAGTGGACCAAAGCGACGCAAAGCACACGGCAACCCGAGTTGGCTTGCAGGGTCTCAGGGCGACTAAGTCTTTGTATGGAAATTGTTTCTTTTTATGGGCAGAACTAACAAGTTGGCCGCATGGTTGGAGAACCAAGCAGAGATCGAGCTGCTCTGAAATTTTGGGAAGATCACACGCTTGCATGGATTCCTTGCATTCTTGATAATTTCTAGCCTGCTAGAATTTAGCCACAATTCCCAGGGCAGCTGCGAACTGTGTCCTGAGCCGAGGACGCCATTGAAGAGCGACGCATACCCGTGACGAAACCGGACTGAGACTGAAGTTGGTAGGCAGGAAATGGGAAATGGAGGGCAATGGAGGGCCAAGCAGGCAAGAAGAGGGCAGTGCCAAGTGTGGAGACACGTATCAGTAAAAGTGGAGGCATATAAAAGAAGTGTGGAGGACTACAGTAAATCGAGGCTGGATAGCTTCCAGGAAGTGTATCATGGTGCTTGGGAAAGGACAAAAAATCCTAATTGGGGTTTAGGCGAAAACTGGCGAGACTGGCGAAAAGGCATTACAATGGGCACTGGAGGGATCACTTATCGCAGCCGAGCGCCGAAGCTTTCTGGATCAACGCACACGCTGCAGTCTGTGAGCGAACACTTATCGCTACGCAGCACTTATAAGCACTATGAGCACCCTACGAACACCACATCTGCCATGGAAGTGGTACAAGATTTGGGCATGATGGACGTAACATTATCCATATCTCGCATTCCATTCCATGTGCATCGTCATATCAATGTGAAGTGCAGCAGCATCAGCATCATAACCTGCTGGTCGGTCGGTCTGTAGAATATGTACTGTAGGGTTATGGTATAGTACCTCATCGAACCAGCATCATATCTTGCGTGGCTTGCAACGTCTACGCCCATCACATCCTCATCGATGCATCGATGCATCGAAGATGTTGTCAAGCTTTGCGGTAGAATAGTATCCATAGTCATTGAGAACACTTTTTCGTAAACCAACCTAAATTTCAATCCCGGTTTCCTATCCACATCATCGATTATTTCATCTCCTTCCGCAACGGAAAATGCTAGGTAATTCCATTGCGGAGTACAGAATACAGAGCACAGAGAATATACCATTTCTTTTCCTCTGCCTTTTCATACCTGTATCGCTCACCGCTGATTACCTTACTCTACCTACTGAGCGCCTCTCATCCACCACAATGCATGGGCAATTGGAAATTTGAGCATCATGGGACCGTGCCGGAGATTTCGACTGAAAGAGGCTTGTTTACCTTTTTTCCTTCCTGTGTGTTTGTCTGGGAGCTGTCGCGCTTGCAGACGGAGCAAAGAATCAAAATAATGGAGTCGCTCTCAGCTACTCCGTCCCAAGACCAAAAGTAACCTGGGGCCACATCATTTCGGTGCTTCTTCTCCATGTTACTGTGAGTGTGGGTGGTGCGTGCTCTAGAATCAAGAACCCTTTTGTTGTCTTTGTTGGTGTGGAGGCATCGAGTCTGTACCAGAGATTCAATGTTGGCCGACGGAGAATCCATAGGTCGGAAGGGTGAGGTACTGTACGTACGGAGCATTCGCTCATGTTGAAGATGGATACGACTCCACCCAGCATGGCAACATCGGTCCTGCACACCCTCAATGCCGGGGACAGGGTGCTGCTCCATCCCGAGTGGATCGAATCCAACTGTCATACATGAACGTTGGATTTGCATACACTTTCTAGGATATCGGAGATCAGATGGGATCACTATCTATCAATGACTATCGACATCACTCAACGATACAGGCATTACCATCTTTGCTTTTTCGTACTCCGCATATTGCTCAAAATCGAATGCACGTCACATATGACAATTGGACAAAGTGCCTTGTTCTCCATAGGAAGTACTTGACAAAATCGACCTTCTTTTGCTGTTGCTGAGCAGATCATCTTACAGCATATCCATAATGTACAGCTACCCATGGCGCACTGTCTCCTGAGCTCATGAGAAACCGGCCTTTGCTGCCGCGGAATCCAAGCTCCCTCTTAGATGCCCACCATTCATATGTGTGGCGTTCACGGCGTTCAGCGGATGCACAGGAGCAAGGACGCAACAGAAAAAAAATTCCCAGAAAGCCCCAGCCGCCCGAGCCTGTAGTTCCAAAGTATGCTTCTTGTCTCCGGGACGTCTCCTCCCAGTAGCACCACATATGGTAAATCTCACCTCGTAGCTATGTAGCTACCTAAGCTCCAAAAATGACTCAGTTACATACTTGTTGGAGCTCGACTTTGCTTTGGAACATCTTGGTATTTGGGGGGGGCACGTTCCCAGGGTCTCCATCAGGCTACTTGGAGATCTTTGCATAGCAAAGTAGTCCAGACTGGGCGATTCAGGCCCAATGAAGCCATACAAAATGAACGAGCAAGACACGAGTTATAAAATTGGCATTTCTTGACAGCATTTTTCCCCATAGTAAGATTTGTCCACACGTCCCTGAGGACCTTGAGGGGGGCACATGGCATATCGATAAGACATCATGCACCCAGAAACATCCGCGCCCAAGTCAGTAGACTGCTCCCGTATCCTAGTGGTCGGCATATCGAGGGGGTTTTGACGGCGACGAGGGGTCTCAAGGGCTGCATGTTAAACCAGAACACACAGGGCACAGACTCGAAAAACAGAAAGCTCCAAGCTGAGGGAAATTTAAGCTCGATCATGTGACCCTCCAAATTCCTGGTCCCATGCTTTCTTAGCCCCAAGGGAGCCGAACCCGCTGCCAGGGTGCGGCAGCCGAAAGACACCCGCAACGTATGTTTTGATACGCTCTGCCCGCTGCAACATAAACATCAAAAGCACTTTTGACAAAATGTCCTCAAAAGACAGCCCAGAAGGGACTACCCCGTGGGACGCAAAGACCAGTGAGAAATTTGAGGGGTGGGTATACTACTCCTTTCTTCCCCAATTGTGGCCCAAGACACCCCAAGCAACTATGCGGGACTTTTAACTCAACTGAAAGCATGAATGCTGACACTTGACATAGAAAGAGACCTGGAGAATATTTTGATCCGTGTCAAGAAGCTGCGTCCAGGAGTTTGAGATGTCTCCATCGCAATGGCGGCGATAAAGATATGTGCTCTGATTACTTTGCGTAAGTCATACCACGTGTCTCACAGACAGACGCCTCTAGATGCCGGGCTTGCCACCGAGTCTGACTGGTGGGAGGGAGAGATCCCACCGCCATGTGCCCTCTGCATACGCAGTGGCAGTCGCATCGAGATTCATTTTTGACTAATACGGGCATGCAGAGCATACCGGGATTGCAAGAAGCAATGGGTAGGTCTCACTTCAGAATCTCCACATGGGTTTCTTCCGCACATCGCATGACAGACAGAGATTGATTGCCTACTGCAGTTGACCGAACGTAAGGAAGCCAAAGCGAAAGCCGCTGCGGAAAGGAAGGGCTGGTTCTCGTAGCAAGTTCTTTCAAGCTCTCGATGACGAGATCGGGAACGGGAACGGGAACGAGGACAAGAATGAGAATGAGAATGGGTTCTTTTCTTGGAAAGAGGAAAAGAAACGGTTTACGGATGGATGGCAGAGTTCCGTATTCAGGAAACTCTCATAGGGATCAACCGCGCGCGACTCACTTCTCAATTGGGATATCAGATCCCACTCTCTAGAGTGGTGTCAATCACCGCTTGACTGTACTACCGTACCCTCAGACAGATGGCAATGACACGACAAAACACCAAACCACTCTACTCAATGTATCATAAATGTAGCAATAACAATGCATAAAGAAATGCACAAGAAGAATGTCCATCTCCGCTGCCTGTGCCAGCCTGCTAGCCTTCCCGTAAGCATGTGCACAAATCGTACAAGTAGATTAGGTAGAAAAATCACAAGCCTAGATCTTGAGGCTTCGTCAGCCAATAGCCTAGGCAGAGATATTTCCAAAGTCGCCACGATGCGGAGAAGTACTATCTTCGTAAGTGAAATAGGAGGGAGAGTAGGCAGTTGAAGCACAGAGCCGCCATTTCGGGCCCGCAATTCCCATCTCTCGGCTAAACCTGCCGGTGGGCGTCCCTCTCGCAACCACAACTATGGAACTTTTCCACGAGAGTGAATGCACACAGGAACTCCACGCAGCACTCGCACCCGCACACTCGCATTTCAAGCAGGAAAAGGACTTGCACTCGCAATACATATATATCCTTCCTTTCCCCACCCCGTCCAATCGCCTGCGCGCCGCCTGCAGCGTCCCCGGAAAAGGATCACGGGAAGTTTGTCAGCCTTGTAGAAAGGTTGTCCTTGGTGCCCTGTCTTGCCCTGTCCCGCAAGGAATATGGACTTCTACCCTGAGGCTAAGAACGTGGCAGATGTGCCTATCATCAATGCTATTGAGGCCGCCAACTATAAGCAGGCTCTGAAGCTTGTCGAGAAGAGATTGGCTAAGAAGGGCTCTGATTACCACTATGTAAGTCCTGCGGTTTCTCTTTTTCTGCTTGGGTCACGAGATCATGTATTTGTGCTTGTACGCCGTCCAGGCTTTGGCTCATTGGGCCGCATTGATGACTGGGAGTGATGGGTTACATGTATGACTTCTAATGAGTTATGTGTGATTTATTCTGTGGTGTTTTGCAGTTTTTTTTATTAAGTCTGGTGTTACATATTTTCATTGAAGTTATTTTGTCCACAAAATATCGCTGTTCTCTTTTTACTTGTCTTCCTTCCATTTCCAATTGATTGTTCTTATTTAAGAACAACAGCCAATGGAATTATTGCTATACTTTCTCAAATTCAAGCTCCAGCCTCTTCGCCGCCTATGGGTGTTCAGCAATTGTACATCGTTTATCTGAGCTTGAAGGGAAAGCGGCAAGCATTGGCGACTACTTGGGGAGGTTGTCTACTTGTGCAAACAATGTACTTTGGGCTATCATTGATTTTCAGAAGCACTTTAAAATTGAAGAAATCTCTTTTCTATCGCTCTCGAAAATTGGATTTCAAGAGCTCTGTGTTCTCTAATACACGTTATCAATATATTCATGTTAATTCAATTAATACTAATGTATGCTCTCTTCAAATAGGCTCTTCGTTTTTATATTCGTTGTCTCCATCCAAGTGCTGCTGAGAAAGCATTGGCTGTAAAGGACATTACTCAATTGTCCGAGGATAGTGTTGCAGTGTCTGACGCCGATGCTTTGGCTCTGTATGAGGCTGGTGCCAGGGCCCTGTTTCCATCAGGAAATGAGTCTTTCAGGACTTTCATGGGAAAGCTCTATCTGAGTTCAGTGAAGAAAACGCCGAAAGACGAGAACTTAGCAACGCAATGTTTTAAGTCGTGTATCAAGAATCAAGACTATGACAATGCCCAGGCAATTGCAGCTAGCTTAGAAAATAACTTCAAGGACAGTCATCTTTACTGTTTTTGGAGCGTGACCTCGTTGGCGTTCTTCTTGAAGTCTGGAAGGTGTCCCATCGAAAAGCAGCCTTTGATCAAAATGCTTGCTGTGCGGAAAATCAAGGCTCTTGCCGATGCCACTTCAAAAAATAAGGACGCTACTCCAATGCCAGCACGCTCGATCCAGAATCCTCAAGAGTTATTTCTTCTTTATCGGATCCTCCAGGACTTTAGCACCACAGAGGATCAGCTGTCGTACATGCGGGACCCTGCTCTAGGTCCGGAATCGAAGGCTGCTAAGGGAGAATTGGCATTCGTCACAAGAAAATTGGAGTTATTAACAGCTTCAAAACTTCATGAAGAGACTCTCGAAACGTGTCTTTTTTACCTTCAAAAAGCGAGACCCAATGAAGATGCGAGTCGAATTGTTGAGGATAGATACAGTGATTGGCAAATCTGGTCGCACTTTTTGGGAGCAGCAAAAGCATTGAATAGCTCCGACATCAACAAGCGTGTTACGGACGAAATTGATAGCCATATCAAGGTTTCTTCCTCTCTCGACAAAATAGCAAGACGCAATGTGGACTTGGCACAGTTCGAAGCCCGCATTGGGGGTCTTTATGCCTCAATGCCGTTGATTGCCATGTCAATTCCTGAGGGATCGACAGATCCACAGACTTCATACATCAGCGCGTCAATCATTGATTACGTTCACACCCATGGAGACCGTACTGCTACATTTGGTGATGTAAAGGATGCATTCTACTCCCTTTCATCGTCATTGCAGGACTTTACAGCTCGCGTTCTTCTTGAGTCCTCGAAATGGCCTAATTCTACAGGTAGCAGTGGACTTGGTGATGAAACCTTCCCAAGACAAGCAACTATTGTAAGTTTTTTATCTAGAATTACATGTGTTCCAAACTGAGTGCTTGTGATTTATAGAAAAATGCAGAGCAGAGTATCACGATGACTGCAACGGCTTGCAAGTTGTCGTACTATGCTAGCATGGCACGTCCACATTCTTTGCGTATGCTGAGGCAAACATCAAACGAGGACGTTTGCGGTGCATGCAAGGGCTCTCGAGGTGTATTCTGTGACACTTGCTCTGCTGCTCAATTCTCGGTCCATCTGAAAAGATACCAAGATGCTTTGGGGCAGAAACTGTCTACCGCTTTACTTACAACAGATAAACATCCAGCGGATGACCTTGCTATTCTTGCTGTAATGGCCCTTCTCATTCGCGCTGGCCTTCGTCCCTGGACACCTGAGATCAAACCTGATATCAGCAAGGTCAACCTGGGAATGATTAAACAGGCGGTTGTTGTTCTGGAATTTGCATGGTCAAAATCTACTGCAAACGCAGAAATGATGTTGATACTAGTTAGGCTATACTCAATCCTCGGAGCTGGGTCCTTGGCTATGCGAATCTACTCTATGCTGAAGATCAAGCAGATACAAGTCGATTCAATGGCTTACGTCTTTGTTGATCGCCTCTCCACTCTCCACCCACACCCTTTCAAACTTGGTGACGATTTCGTAGGTGGGGAAGACAGCAATCTTGATATCATGGATCCTCTTACTATTTTAAGAAGATATTTGGGCACTAGACGCTCTTTTGGCCCTCAGATCAATAAGAATGTCGCATTGGGACTTTCTCACGCAAACTACGATGCCACTTTCGATCAGCTCGAAGTCGCAGATCGTCTTCACATGAGCGCTGCTGCTATTGTTACTGTTTTAGAATCGAGAAGGATCACACGTATTGTGAAGCCAGGAACTGAAGTCACACAGTCAAGTCATGGTTATGACACCCTCGCCCCAAATCCACAGAATGTGGTTGGTTTCAAGGATAATGCTGATGTCACTGCATTTGCATCATTTGAGGCGCCTAACGCTCCACTGTTCGAAAGTTACACCAGACTGACTCCAAGCGCGACAGCCGCAAGGTGCCAAGCTTTCCTTCTACTCGATAAACTGCAAATGATGTTGTCCAGTTCCGTTGATTCCCGCACCCGATGGGCTGAGATCCAAGAAGATGTCATTGGTTTCCGAGCGGCGAGAACGGCATGGCAGGAAGCCAGCACAGGTAACTCTGGAGATGCTGGATTCACAGCCGAAGAAACCGCACTGGCAAAGCTTGCCTCACGGCTTTTGGAGCTCCTCGATGACTGCTGGCGTGATGACATTGAGGACGCGGAGAAGCGCCCTGAGTATATCGCAGCTGATTTTGAGCACATCTCCCGCTGGATTGGAGAGTTGACCGCTCGTGTCGAAAGTATCGATCCGGAGTTGCCATATTTCATGCATACTCTACACCCGCTTTACACAAGTTTTGAGGCGGCTAGATTGGTGCTTGACTTTGTCGCTTTTGTTAAGAAGCCCTCATCTGGCTTGAAGCTGGATGTGGAGCCTCAAAAGGTATGCATGCGCCCATTGTAACTCCTTTCCAATAATACTACTACTGTAGTTTAGTAACTGTTGTATGAATCAAGCTTACATATTTTAGACTTCAATTGCCAAAATCGTGGAGTCGGCCAAGAAGCTGCAGTTGCTTGTGAAAGAGAAGGCCAGCAAGGTGCGTGGTGTCGCCGAAGCCGGCGGTCGTCTTGACGCAATTATCGATGGTATCATCCGCGAGGATGAGCAGTCTGCTGTATCTATAGATGGAAAGAAAATCGGAGAGCTCATCGAGGGTCTCGTGGGCGAAGACTTCGTTGAGAGCTGGGCAGGAGAGCTTGCGGTCAGCTGGGAGGAGAGTGCTGGTGGATTGGTATACCTTAAATAGACATCTCGCATGGGATTATGGAGGGATTCATTCACGCGACATCACAAAAGTAGTTGTTTGCATAGCGGGGCGTCGTGGGATATCAGAGCTCTATAAAGGATGTATGTGACAGGCATGAGGTTTGTGTCCACAAACAAACATCACCTCTTTCGCTGGAAGATTCTGAAATCTTCTTAGATGTTAAAGATCTTGTGGAATTCATTTGCTTACAGCGGAAATATTTTAACTAAAATACGGAGGGTTCTAATTATAAGAATTAACCATATTAATTCTTTATGTAGTCTTTTTTTCCTCCTTTGGGATTCTACTTTTGCTGATTGAGATTCTAACTACGAGCCTTAACATAAAAAACGTTTATGTTTAACACTCAGACACGTGTCAAGTACTTTTTCTTATAATGTATATTTTCCCCAATGACTTTGCGTCTTTTCCATCCATTTTATGGCTATTTTCATCACATCATGTTCTCCTCGGCCTGTGCCTTCTCCTGCAATCGCGCAGCTGCTTCCTTTCTCTCCTCTCTGAGGGTGACAAAAGCCCAGAACCAAGTCGTCAATTCGAGAAAGGCCCAAGAAAATACAACTCTGTTCTTCAGTCCCTCGCCCCATCCACTGGCTTCGTATGGCTTTCCTGCATTTAATGGCGAGACTTGGCTGAATGCGTAGGAATAGAAGGTCAGGGCGAACAATGCGAAGAGGCGGATGGGTGCTGTTCAGCTTACGTTAGCCTGGCTCAATTGTCATGGAATGTGATTCTGTTACCTTGGGTTCCCCAGTAGTATCTCTGAACTTCATCGGGAAGGTTTGTGGTGGTTAAGTCGATGATTCCGAGGAAGATGAAGAGAACAGCAAGGAATGACAATGGAGGTGATTTCTGGTCGAATGCGCGTGAATGAGGCTATAAAATATGAGCAATTGAATTGTGTGTTCGAAAATAGGAGCTTACCAGTCCCATTGCCTCTCCAACGATAAACACCATGGTCTGATCTGTAACGACAGGTGGGTTCGTGAGGAGAAAGAATCCCACGGTAATATGCAAGAGTGCTAGAGAGCTAATGATCCTCTGTCCCGAAAAGATTGCCATGATTGCGGTTTTGATGAGTACGAATGAGAGAAACTGGGAATTTGGGAGTAGAAAAGGGAGTTGATTAGTTGAACACTTAAGTCATGCACCAATGTCTCCGTACTCATGCTTACGGATTATTTCAACGGACAGACAGCGGCGGAATGTCGGCGATGGAAAATAGGCTCAACGTTGATCCGCCATATAACAGGCCGGCAGGCCGGGCGTGCAGGGGGTGGGGTGGGGTGGGGAGGGGTGAGGGGTTCAAGCTTCCCGCATGCTTGACCCTAGTAACACGTTCTATTTAGGTATGAGCATGCAGCTCAGGCGTCAAGCTCACTCCCTCACCTCAGCAGTCACGACGTAACAAGCTATTCAACACAACACATGGTGAGAAAATGGCTGAGAATTATATCGTTGATGAACCCGAGCTAGATGTCGCTCAGCATGTCAGATACTGGCAGCGATGTCTTAAAACATTTCTCCCTACTGATTACACCAGCATGGATTCCTCGCGCATGGCTCTTGGTTTTTTCATTCTTTCCGCTCTCGACCTGCTGCATGCCGGCGCTGACACCTTTTCTACGGACCAATTGAGAGATATCCGAGAGTGGATATTGAAATGTCAACATCCCAATGGTGGCTTTTGTGGAAGCCCAAATCACGTTTATCCAAAGTCCTATTACGAGTCAGGTGACAGACGAATGGATCCTGCAACTGTTCCTGTAACCTTTTTTGCCATTATGAGTTTGAGTTTCGTGGGCGGCTTGGAAGATCTACAGCGGGAGAAATGCCTGAACTGGTTGTCGAAAATGCAAAGAGAGGATGGTAGTTTTGGCGAAATTCTCGATGAGAAGGGCAATATCTGTGGTGGGAAAGATATGCGATATTGCTATACTGCGGCTGCTATTCGATCCATACTCAACGGTGGAATTGACCAGACAAATATGGTGCCATGGAAAGATATCAATGTTGAAAAACTCATTGATTATATTTGTGCTTCACAGGTGAGTTTGGATTTTGTCGTTTGTAATTAATTCATTATTGACGAATGGATAGACCTATGATTGGGGCTTCTCAGAGAGTTCGCATCATGAAGCTCATGGTATGTTCAGACCTTTTTCTGTTCGGATTCTTGCTCACATATATTATTTTAGCCGGCTATGGCTACTGTGCAATTGCAGCCCTGTCACTGCTTAGCTCAGATGTCAATTCTGAAACCGGTTCTGCCAAAGCGCCCGAACACTTAGAACGATTAGGCAATATTCCAGGAACAATTTCGTGGCTTGTTTCTCGACAATCCATATATGAAGAGCTTGCTGATGAATCTGATGATGAGGAAGAGGAGGAAGATCCATACCTTGAGGCTAAAATGAGAATGATGGGTATGCATGATGCCGTCAAACCTAATACCTCAGCAGCGGAAATATCAGTCTTGTCTCCAATTTCACACGATACTCAGTGGATAGGCTTTAATGGTCGTTGCAACAAGAGAGTCGATACCTGCTATGCTTTCTGGGTCGGTGCTTCTCTCGATGTATGTTATCCAAACTTCTCTATGACACCAAATCACTGACTTTCGTAGATTCTCGGGGTAAGAGAACTTGCCATTTCAGCTGCAAGTCGGCGATTTCTCTTACAGCAGACTGCGCATCGTATTGGAGGATTCGGAAAAGTCGCTGGTGCACCCCCAGGTCAGTTTTGTCTAGTTCACCTCTGTTTGATCCAAATTAACCTTTTCACAGATATTTATCATTCCTATCTTGGCCTTGCAGCACTCTCTGGTGCTGGAGAGCCAGCTCTCAGGAGGCTTGACTCGCCGTTGTGTGCCAGCGTGGAAGCCAAGGCCAAATTTCATGAGACCATGGATGATATCATCAAAACTGCGAAGAACCGAGGAGCTGAAGCCATACCCCTCAGAACACCTGAATGGCTCGGCGAGATGGCTGCCAAATGGGGACCGGCGTGGGATCCGACTGACGCAATTGGGCCACCAAGTTATTTACACAGATATTCGCCAGAGGAAACAGCCCCACGAGTAAACCGTATGGAATGGGGAGGTGACAGACTTGTCTGGAAATAAGAATTTGAGATACTTCTTGGCTATGGACTCTGCCTACCTCTAGTAGTTAATATCAAGCAAAGCAAGCAGACCGCAGAAGCGCATCTGGACAATACAACTGTTTAATAGTAGATTAGAATATGATACCCTTTTGAGCCACATCAGCCGTTCTCCATTTTTACACCGACTTGATCGACCTATAAGAATTGCACACAGCATGTCGGCTACAAACTAATGTTGCTCGTTCCCTGTTATCTTACTACGGACAAGACCATGGAGTTGCGGAACCATCCACAAACCTAAACGAGGGCGCAATTCCGCACCTGACCGACGCCGCCCTTTATATAAAGTAGAGCTCCCCTCCCACACTCACACCACCATCACAGATAAACCTCTTCTAAGTTCTATTAAATCATCAAAGCATATTTTCATTATGGGCCCCTCGGTCTTTGAACGTTTACAGGAATGTACACAGCATGCGTATCTGCTGTACTATGGCATCTACTGTAAGCTTAGTTGATCTACTTCCTATATCAGTTTACTTTACCATTGATACCCTTTCCTCGCCTATTGGTTATGATTCTTACCATAAATTCCAATTGCTGACCATAACAGACTTTATTGCTCAGGTGTTCGCCACAATCTTTCTAGAGCGCAATCCAGCTGGCCTTCTGGACCTTGAAAGCGTCCGTGAAAAAGCCTTCGCCAAAGTCTGGGAATTCCTTTGTATGTAATGTGCCTTGAACTTTATGGTATTATTAACTAAGACTTAAAAGCTCCTCCAAGCACCGGTACCAGCTCCGAGATCCCACCTCTCGAGGGTACCCAGGCCAAGCTTCCCCCTATCCTCGCCACCGCTACAGGAACTGTCTTGGATGTTGGTCCAGGAACTGGCTGTTACATCCCGTACTTCACATCTCCAGATATCAAGGTGATTTATGGTGCTGAGCCAGTTCTACAGCTGCATAAGGCGCTGAAGAGGAGCGCCGAGGGTGCCAATATGCAGGACAAGTATGTTCCATTGCATTGCGGCGCTGAACCGGAGTCGCTTATTCCTGCGCTCGCAAAGGTTGGCCTGCTTAAGGGCAATTCAGGTATGGAGGTCTTCGATACAATTGTCTGTCTTAGAGTCCTGTGCAGTGTACCGCATCCGGAGGAGACAATGGAGACGCTTTATCATTTGCTCAAGCCGGGCGGTAAGCTTATTATTCGGGAGCACATGAAGAATGCTTATCGTAATGGTGGGGGAAGTTTTCTGGGCAGGTTTATGCAGATTGTTTATATGATGCTTGGTTGGAGCTTCTTTCTGGGAAACTGTAGACTTAATCAGGAGACTGAGTCAATCTTGAGGTCTGTGGGAGAGTGGGAAAGTGTTTCTCTGGAAACGCCTTTGGACTGGAGTGTCGTTTCTTTCACAATAGGTACATTTGTTAAGTCTCAGACTGCATAGTAGTTCTATATGATATTTACCAATGCATATATTTATCCCCATAATCTTTTTTAGTAACAGTTCTCACATGTGTGATGATCTAGGTATGTGGTGGTGGTCGTTTGATATGGCATTTAGAATAGAGCGGAAATCAACCTTCTAGAACTGTAGTTTCTAACGATAAACAGTGTCACCATACTTTTGTGCCCACTTGTTAAGGCCAATCGACTTCTCGTACTCGGATATCATACTGTGTAAAGCAAACAATGAATGCTATTCACTTTCCTGAATATAATAGTAACGGTAATAGTCCAATGATTAAGCACTTTCCAGTAAATTTACTATTATCTTTGGTTACTTGCAATAAACTTATTTCGAGCATTCATTAACCAAATAAATTTTTATTAGGAAAATAAATATTTAAAAACATTCAAATAATTACTAATGAATATTCTACAAAATTCAATGTTTGGCCAAGAAAGTATATTAATACAAATAATCCACCCTAAACAAAATAGAACTTCTAATAAGCAAAACTAATAATACATAATATATTAAAGTTAAAAATATTCTCATCATTACCGGTTCAGGAAATTGTCTCGTTTACGTCACGCTAGTATCTGACTATCTCGATGACATTTGACATCCATAACCACCGCCATTCCATTTCGCAATACAATCAGAGCTGTGCATAGTGCCATAGACTATGCAACAACCTAAAAGTGATATTGCGCCTGCCCATACGGAGGAGAGGAAAGGAGATGGTCACGTCGTGATTTCCGCAAGTGATATCGACACTAGTGAAGGGTACGTCAACTAAATTTCCTAAACCGACTCATAATCTGTTGTCTATCATATGTTTCCAGACAAACATAAAGATACGTTACTATAAGTTTTCTGCTTTGCCTATTTCTTCTACAATTCTTAAACCCCAAGATTTGTCGTTATCGACATTCCTATCAAGCGCACAACGAATGTCAATATTCAAATCTGACAATTATGGCTGTCAGATGGGAAGACAGACGCAACACCCAACCAATCGCGCTGATCTTCGACTTCGATGAAACCATCACCAACAGAGATACCATTGAACTCCTCGCCCAAGCTTCCTGCAAAAACAACCATGTCGGTCATGAATGGCCATGTCTGGACTGGCAGAAAGTATGTTCGGAGTACATGAAAGACCTCCAGCTCTTTGATAAGATGTATTCTGCCAATAAAGCTCGTAAAGAGTGGAGGACAAACCCCTCCTTGGAGCTTAATTTCCGTGAGCGTCGCAACGTAGTCGAAGAAGAGTCTCTTGACCGTGTCTACAAGAGCGGCATATTTGAAGGTTTCAACCGACAACAAGTCCGTGAAGCGGCTGAAGTTTTCCTTGCAAATGGCGAGTTGAAGCTTCGAAATGGGCTGCGTGAGCTAGTGGATGCAGCGATGACTCGCAGCAAGGACTCTTGTATCGGGATTGTCTCTGTGAACTGGTGTAAGGAGTTCATCTGGGACGTTATGAAGATCTCTGGGTATGGGGATATTGCAACAATGGCGAATCAGATCGATGCAGCTGATGGCGAGATCCGTGGATTTGACGGTAAAATTACGCCATCAAAGCATGTTGCGTTCCGGAGAGGCGGAGGTGATTCGAGGCTCATTGGACCTGAAGACAAGGCTAAGGCGATGTTCAAGCTTCTGTATGGGGGCCTTAATGCTGATAACCGTGGCTATGCGGGTACCTGTCATACATATGTCTATATTGGCGATTCACTCAATGATCTTGCAGCCATGCAAGCAGCGGACGTGGCGGTCATCATAATAAAAGACAAGGACAATGACCATAGCATCATCGGTGAGATGAGGCGCATGCGCATCTATCCCCAGCATATATCGGCAGTTCCTAGATTCTCTAGTATGCCTCTCAATTTCTCTCAGGATCAAACTGGCCGAAATGTCCGAAATGCCCAGTTCTACTGGGCGACTGATTTCTCCGAGATCGCGAACACGGAACTGTTCTTCAGTATTCCAGAGATGGAGAATCAGGTTCACAAGGAGAGTGGCAAGCCGCTCAAGGAGTATTGGCAAGAACACGATGCACGTATTCACACTATCTATAACGAGATCGAACACAAAAAGCAGATCGAGCGTGAGGCGGAGCGTCGAGAATGGGAGGAAGCTGACAAAAAACATTATGAAGAAAAGAGAAAGCTGCAGCGTGAAGCTGACAGGGCAGAGAGGGACCGTCTGGCAGAGACAGAACGGTTCGCACAGGAGCGACTCCTTGCACAGCGAGAAGCACTCCAAGAAGGCGATAACGACGAAGAGATCGAAAAACTCAACAGACACCTGGCTGCGTTGGAGAGAGTCAAAGAGCAAGAGAAGATGGCGACTTTTAAGCGCCGTCAGGGATTTAAAAGAACGCTTCAGGAATTGAAGGCTCAGAAGGAGAAAGCAAGCGCTATTACCGAGGAAAATGTCGCGGACTCCATATCGAATGGTGATACTGAGGATAGCTATGAGAGTCCATCTGAGGATGAAGACGTTTGGGCGCCAATGGCGGCTGGTAAGATTAGTAGTTCACAAGCAACGCAAAATGGGGCCCAGACAGTCCTGGATACACAGTCAGAGAAAATGGATAAGAGCAAACAGGCGTTGGAGAAAAAGGAAGATAAACATGCTACCGTTGAGGACGCAGCTGGCGCTGCGACTCCAGGCACAAGTATTGTCGAGACCGAAGATCGTATGGATATTGATTAAGTGGATAGGGGTTCATTGAGTAGATGGGACTTAAGGTCCACAGGCCATTGATGTGGGAGTTGTCTTACATTCAATGAATGTGAGGGCAGTATGAATATTTGTGCTGCATGTTAGGATAGAAAAAAGCAGCATAATTATTATTAAAACTACTTTCCAAGAACCAGTGACGATCTAAAACGAAACAGTAGATAGATACATTGTCCAGCAATACATGTACAAGTAAACATATTTAATCTACATGAAGCATCTACTTCTTAAGAGATGCCCTAATTAGCTTTTTGTATCCCTCGACAGCCTCTACCAAATCTTGAATCTCAAGATGTTCGTGGTCCGAATGTGCCACAAGAATAGCGCCGGGTCCATAAAGATATCTCTTATGATCGCCCTTCAAATTTGGAATATCCGTGCCATAGTTGACCGTAAAGTTCTCAAATCCAGGTACATCAGAATCAATATCAACAGGCGGATATCCTCCTGAGAACTTCACATCCAGTTCCTCTCCAGCACCTTCCACTGTCTCCAACACAATCTTTTTCAAATCCTCCGGCGTTCCCGCCGCAATACGCACGCCAATGCTCGCATACGCATCTTCAGCAATGACATTTGCCGCAACACCGCCCCCCATAATTCCAACATTAAGCGTGGTATTGCCGTACTTCTCGCTGGATGGAAACTCGGCAGTAAGCAGCGCATGCAGCGCCGGCACAAGCATAGCATTCGCGTTCCTTCCCAACTCAGGGTAACCAGAATGCCCAGCCTTCCCCTTCGCCGTGACAGTAAAGTGCAGAATGCCCTTATGGCCGCTAGCCAGCTTGAGCTCGGTAGGCTCGCCGAAGATGACCGTGTCCCAGCTCAAGCCCAGGTCGTTGGCAGCAATCATACCATCGCCGCCCACCTCCTCACCCACGACAAAGAGCAATGCCACATCGCCCTCGCCGATCTCGTTTGTGCTGAGCAGCGAGATCACAGCTGCAATCTGGGTCGCTACGCTACCCTTTGCGTCGACGGTCCCGCGGCCCCATATCTGTGACCCACGTACCTCGTATGGCCAGAAGGGTGGAACAGTGTCGATGTGAGAGGATACCAGTGTCGTCGTACGGCGCTTGGAACCTGGGTATGCGAGGATGTTGAACCGTCCCCCACTCTTGGAAGTGGACGAGATATCCGGCACGTCCTGCTTCTCAACGGTGAAGTTCGCGGCGCGAAGGTAAGAAATCAGCCAGGTGCCAACATCGTGCTCATTGCCTGTAATTGAGGAGCGTTCGACGAGCTCACGGTGGAGTGCGATGAGGGCTTTGGTGGAGGATGATGCGCCAACATCAGAGATGATTGGAGATTGGACTTGTGGTTGAGACTTAAGCTGCGATTGGGGGATTGCTGAGACGGTGCTGGCTGCTAAAGCCAGCAGGTAAATAAGAGAGCTTCTCATGATGGCACAGAGCTCAATTGATGTTGTGGCCGTTAGATCTGAAGCTGAAGTTGAAGCTCAAGCTGGCACTGGAGCCAGAGCACGAAAGTTAGCTCGAAAGCTCGTAATGACGATCATCTACCCAATCCTCCCCGCGCGGGATTTAAGGTTCATTGAGTGGAAGCATTAGTGGTGTGCTGGTAGCGAGGTTGACATCCACACATACTACTAAACCGCTGGCGCGCGCATCTCTTGTCTCTCGCTTTCAGCCCCACTACGATGTTACAGAGTAATAAATTTCTATCTATGTATCGTCTTCTGCCTGGATGATCGTAGCAGATATGTGAAAATACAAAAACTGAAGGTTAAATGAGATAATTAGCCTTCTGACAACAAGTTTCCTATCTATGAAATACTATAGCTATATTAGCTCTTTCTTCTTTATAAGCTTAAAACGCCTTCTCTCTTAGAAGTATTATAGTACTTGTTGTGAAGGAGTAACTGATAATATAGTAGAAAACCATCATTTTAATCCATTGGCTCTTCTGTTAAATGTGGGATCTCTATAAGACTAAAACACTATACTGTAGAAGTATTGCTAGATTAAATCTTCTGTAACTGTACTGATGCCGTAGGTTCGATGTTTGATATAACCACCTTATTTGGTATATACCAAAGTTTAGCTTGGAGAGTCAGAATACAGACCGGAAGCTGTAGTTCTATATCAATTTCGAGGATAGCAGCTCCAGGATTTTCAGAAGGTTTATCATTTGAGCCAGGTGGCAGCGCGGGATCTTCCACTGTAAGTTTGTCTGTAGTAGCTTCTTCTTTCTCATCTGTGTCCGTAATAACACGTCCATTGTCTGTAGGATGTGTGGAAGCAGCCTTAAACCAGTAGAGCTGGTTGTTCTTATCTCGCTCAGCTGGATACTGAAACCTGCATTGGCTTCACAAACCAACACCACAGAAGCAGTACTGTTGATATGACATTTAGAGTAAACATTAGCTCTTATTTTACGTCCTTTGGGTCGGATCTTAGGTGATTCCGAGAAGGTAAGAACTGAAAAGGCTTGATGTCTTCTAAAAGCTCTTGAATCAGCTTTGGCAACTTTTGCTTCAACTCCTGCATTTGCGATTCCACATTGGCATTCGTAGTAGTCGCTACTCTTAAATTTTATCTAAATAAACCAAGTCTGCTAAACAGGCCTTTCTCTTATGGCTTCTTTCATAAACCCACAGTTTACGACTTTCAGGTTAGCTACTGAGATGGTGATACTAAATGTCAATTTGCTTTGCACCAAAGTGGCTTGTAAATTTCTGATCTCATCCTCTTTAGATTTCCGAATAAGTTTCTTTCATATCCTCAGATTCTACGTGTCATTTCCACCAACATATTCTTTTAGGGCATCATTGATATTCTGGAAACGATCTTGCAATTTCCGACATCTTTCAGATTTGAGGATGTTTTTGGATGCAGAACCCCAATCGACATTTCATCATCCTTCAGAAGAGTTTGTAACGTCTTCAGGACATTGGAGAAATCTTCAAGATGGCTCCTCATCAGAAGTATGTAACGAGGTATATATTGAATATCGGTTATGGAAGTGTATGCATCATGGCAGCGAGTCAAAACAGTTGAGACGAGATCCACAATTTCCACCTTAACGTTTACGTTACGAATTGTCTTGGTTAACAAAATTCTCAACATTGTATCCCGAAGGAAGGATTGTAGCCATACCGCGTTTCCATGGACATCAACACACTAATGATTCGAAGCCGAAAGTCTTTGTAGTCGTAAAACATAATCATACGGCTCTGCACCGTAATTTAAACATACCCGATTGGTTGAAGTATAAACCAACCACTGCTGCACGTTGGTGAAGGTGCATGGCTAGACTTTTTTATTCGTCTTCGGATTCTTATATTATTGCCGCTGAACGATTTTATATAGCCTGTATCTAGTCGTATCAAATTAATTTCCCATCACTGTGGTATGACTGGGTTGGGTTGTCTTTTGTTCCCTAACTTGCTCCCTTTCTCTTTTTGGTTTGGGGTATAATAACTCCTGTGCCTGCTAGAGAATGAGATCAGAATACCTGTCATATCTAATTATACAGAGACGAATGAAAGAATTGAACCATACACCATTAGCAAAAAGGAATAACATTTTGAATAAGCTGCCGGTTATTGGGCATGTTAGGCTGGCACGGCTCTGGTGGCTACTTTTTCTTTTTCTGTTGGAGAAAATTATTATCATGATCAATACTGTAATACTATGTATTATCTTCCTAATTATGAATTTTGGAATTCAGTATTACTTTCTTTTTCTCCTGCGATGATATCATCATGCGATAACCGTTGATTCTTATCAATAGTGTTTATTGATATGCTTAAATTCCTTATCATGCAGCACAATGAAAATGATATCAAGAAACACTCAATGAAGCAGATTTTTAGGGTATTAAAGTCTGACAGACTTGTTAAGAACAGTTTTTAACTCAATACTATTTTAAATGCCTTGCTGAGACTACTACACTCATGCCCTTGATTGATGAACCATAACCATGTCTTCAATAATTAGCCGCCCACCTATCCAAGCCTACTCACACACTTGCCACAATCAATCGCTCAAGCAACATCGCTCCAGATAAGAGAGGACAAAAGAGGGGGAAAGAAAACACAGAGAAGAATGAAAGTAAGTGCAGAAAAAGAGAGGGAGAAAAAAGCATGTCGGCTAAGAAAACAGATGGGATAAACGAAAACAAAAAGCCCTAAGAACAACGCCCATATCAATACTAGGTCATCAAATCATACGCCATCCAGCGTCACCGTTCCAGAATAGGCGCCTTAGCCAATCTACCACCAGCACTGACTCTCTTCTGTAGGCGCGTTTCTCTATCACGCGCTTTGTCGAGACTGACATTTGGTAGAGCGCCAAGTGTGTCTCCGCCGCCGCTGGAAGAAGAGGTTGTTGCCCTGCCTGCCTTCTGGTCAACGTATAGAGTTGCTCCTCGACTGAGAGGGAAGCCAGGTAAAGTACTCGGAATGTCAGCGCCGTTCTGAACAAGGAGTTCGGCAATTGGGAAAGGTTTGACACTTGTCGAATCGGAGCGTGCATGAGATGTTGAGGTGGTCGTAGAGTTGGGAGATGCTGGATCTGCGGCTGCGAGGGCAAGGAAGACAACATGCGTGCCGCGTGATTTGTCTGTCGTGTTCGGGTTGGCTTTGAGGGCGAGAGCGTAGATGACTTGCTGGATGTCATTTTTCTTGACAGCTGCAAGAAGTGTCTCATCGGGGGTTGCATAGCGTGATAGTGTAGAGGATATCGGCTCTATGTATGCTTTATCAACATACTTGGCAGTAATAAATTTGAGTCGTTGCTCGCGAGTTGCCTGGGGTGGTGGTTTGGTGGTTTGATCGAGACGCGCTTCCCAAACCATGTTGGAAACACGATTTCCTACCAACAATAAAAGGTCCACAATGTCCGTCGTAAAAGACTTGATATCCAACGTCAGAGAGCGAACTTTGGAGATGTGAGTACCGAGGGAGCGGTGAATTCCACTGCATTCGATACACAGAATTATTCCGAGGTTTATTGAAACCCATTCTGTCTTGATCCCTGAACCACAATCTGCGCACCAGCAATTGCCCTGATCAGTGTCTCGAAGAAGGTGCAAAAGCTTGTCTGGTTCCGCATCATAGGTCTGACTGTTTGCGCGTTGGTATGTGGGCCTTGCTCCAACAGTTGTGCGTCGGAAAACACTCTGGGAGTTGGCATTGGAAGACGTTGCTGCAGCACTGCTGTTATGATGACTCAAGGAACTCTTGCCTGTGAGGATAGACCCGATATCACGACGAAGTGAGGATCCGGTGGACTCTTGCGGAGCTGGTGCGGAGTCTGGCATGGCTGCCATTAGCCCGCGACCCTCAACAGCACTCTGAAGTGCATTATTTATTGAAGATATCCAATTGTTCATATCTTCTTCAGAAGTCGCTTGATACACTCTCTTGTATTGTGGCGTAATGACTTCAAAACAAAAGCGACGTTCGGCATTGCGAGCTTCGCGAACAGAAGCCATTCGTAAATCGATGGGTTCCATATGGAGATCTAATCTTTGCTTCCAATTACTATATTCTGATAACTTGCCTTGGTCGAGAACGATCCAGAATCTATAACAGGTTAGCTATTACCCAGCAATTTAAAACTCGAAAATACTAACTTGTGCCACGCTTGTTTATTCAGACCCTTGGGATCCGCATGGCTCCCGGGTCTACTCAGCGCCCATAAAAGACCCTCTTTGCGCTGTGTATTATTCTTCTCGCTAGTCGTGATCGACGTGTAATCCTTTTCCTCAAGATCACGGATTCCCCTGAATTTGGTATTGTTGCCAGGACTCCCAATACTCGGAGCGTTGACCGATGGTCCGGGAGATCGGGGATACTCGGAAATGGGAGAGACAGGTCCTGCTGAAGATCCAGGGCTAAAGACAGAGCCATTTCCCGAGACTGCTCGTAGTGAAGTAGCTCCAGTATCTGCTCTGTGGAGTCCAAACTCAGAAACCCCGCCGCTGAAGCCATTTTGAGTTGTAAGAGGTGGTATTAGCGGTACTATCGAATCAGGCTCGACATAAGTTTTGGTGCTCAGCTCTAAAGTACGTCGTTTTCCTTCTCGCTCGGTCCGTTGGTTTTGGAAGTCTTTGTTCGCTTGCTCTACCTCACTGCTCAAGGCGTCTAGTTGAGGAAGCATATCTTCCACCTTCTTTGCAGTATTTAAATATCCTCGCGTCTGTGCACCCGCATACCTTGTCAAATATGATAAAACTTCCTGTTCCTTTCGTCCTCCATGGAGATCTTGCATGAATGAAGAATAGTCGAAACGCTTCAACTCAAAATTCCGTCTCTTGGTCTGATACTTTGAATCACTCTCAATACGCTTCTTCTCTTTAAGTGAATCCTGACGCTGGCCGAGATAGCGTGACAGATAAGCATAATAATCCTTGCTTTCTTCTTCAAAGTCCCGCTTCTTCGATTCAGCCTGTTTGATATCGATAGTGTAGAGCTTGGTTAATGGATCTATAATGATCTTCTGTAAATTTGTAGCATTCTGCTGCTCATAGAGTAAAATTTCTCTAGCAATCTTGTCGAAATAATGTTCAAGTGCCGGCTGTACGGCGTTTGCGTTCGAAGAAGACGCCTCTCGTAGTGCATTCATAAAATTGGAAAATGCTTCATTGCACTCAGTTTGGGCGACATGCGCTGCCTCAGCCTTTTTCAAGACCTTCTTCATTCGTGCACGCATATTTCCAGTTTTCTGCTCGAGTGCTTTCATGGTCGCACGGAAAAGTGGGCCGTCCTCAGTAGAGCTCATGTCCTCACCTGGTCGTGAGCAGGACACATCAACCGTCTTCATAGTATTCATCGATACCGACGTATCCCTTGTGCTGCTCTGGTTCAGGGGGAATCCGCTTTCCGGGATAGTCGTTATCGGAGAACCCTCCTCCTCATCTTTCCCGGAGTCGGCCCCACTTATCTTGGAATCAACTGATTGCGAAGATGGCACTCTCAGCCTAGGTGGGAGTGTGACCTCTAACGTGGGCGAGGGAAAGCCTATGCTGGGCGGTGATATATGTGTGTTTGCGACCCAAAAAGAAAAGCTGGCCAGAGTGTCCAGCCTGTGTGCCCGTTGATCGTATTCTACGAAGCTGCAAGTGTTGCGCCAGCCACCTCCCCTGTCCTCCGCAGGCTTTGGAGGCTTCCATTTCCATGTCCAGTCAAAGCTGACAGCTGGACTGCCTCCTGTTGAAAATTTCCCATCTCCAACCACATTGACGTTTGGGTTTCTGTGTATATTCGGATCGGCGCTGAACTCTCTCGTGACGAGGTTGTCAACCTCCCGTAATGATGAAGCAGAGACGAAGGTGAGTCCGTTGATCAAAGTATCAGCTTGGGTGGTATCGGTACTTCCGTTGCTCTGATCGCCCTGGCTTGTCCGTAAAATGAAGGAGAAGGTGAATATTAGCTCGTCGTCATTGTTTAGCTTGAGAAGGAACGCCGGCGAGGCTGCAGTCTGTAGCGGATCGGTATCCTACAACAATCAGTATTTCCCTCGCCCACTACCACAATCAGCATACCTGCACATATTCCACATTGCTGTAGTCTCCGGACTCCCGAGATGCTGTTACTCTTGTCGCAGGGTGCGCATTGGGCGCAACACGTAGCAAGACCCGATTCCGGGAATTGGTGATACTTAGTGAAGATATAGAAACTGTAGATAGGCGCGGTTAGCCTTTTTGGAAAGATGAATGAGAGAAGACAATGACAGAGAGGGGAATGGAGACATACGCCGAGTCTGATCCCGCAGATACAGCGCAGCAGCCTCCTGAGGAGAGGAGCTGACGTTTCCCATGATCCGACTATGCTACCCCGCCAACGAGGACGGAGGTGAATTGGATGCGCTTGGATGGGAGTTGTGAGTGAGTATCGGGAAGGCGGAAAGCTGTTTGTAAGATGTTGGGTCGCATCGAGGGTGTATCGTTGTCCTTTTGTTGGTAAGTTGGGATGTTCATATGGATGACGGCGGGAAGAGAGGAAGAATGTTTGTTTCTCTTTCTGCTCTGTGATCGAAGGTCAGGCCTGCAAATATGGGTGTGATTATGGGCGTGGTATTAAAAGTAGGTAAGGTAAGGTAAGGTAAGGTAACTGGGATGTGGATGCCTCTTTTTACGGGTACACCAGGTGCCAGTTGGTGCCAGTGGGTGCCGGTGTACGCCAGATTGTTACTGTTAGTTTACTTTATGCTGGGTCACTACAGTGTGTATTACCAGATTACTACTTTAGACTAAGATACTAAAATATTCAATTCTATAATAAATTGTCAGCCTATTTGGCTTTCTGGTGCTTGGAGGGCCTCTCCACTAAGGCTGGGAGTGGACTGGCTGGAGGTTGGAGGCTGGAGGCTGGACAGCCTGGACATCTTGGACAAGCACCATCATCAATACGACAGGGCAACGCTGTCACGGCTACTGATGGGTGCGTAGCGCGTAACTGGCGGAAATAGAGTCCAAGGCTGCCCGTCATTAAGGTAAATTTAGAGCATGTTTCAGTAGAGTTGGAAGGGGATCTAAAAAATCTACGTAAGATGGGGGACAAAAGGTGAGTAAGAAAATAAAAAATAGTAAATAGTAAATAAAGGCCCAATTAAAACAAACACAGGAAGAGCAAGTAAAGTACAAGCAAGCAGAAAATAGAGAACAGAGAGTAGAGAATAGAGAATAGGTAATAGAAACAAAGAAACAGAAAACAAAGAAGCACCAAGTGAGGCTATTGAGGAAGAAGAAGGATTAAAGGAGCAACGGCAAAGAGGAGGGGGAAGATGAAGAGGAGCGAGAAGCACAGCACAGCAGCAGCGCAAGGACATCAATGACGAATCTGAGGGGACAGGGTCCAAGCAAACTGACAACAACAACAATAACAGCAACAACAGCAAGCAGCAACTCAACAGCCAACGTACGTTGAAACAGGTGGCGAGTGAGCAAGTGCATCAATGAGTTTGAAAGATGTATGACTGTCTTATGACTATCTGCTCGATCTGGTCCTCATACATACATAATACTCCCTTACCCACCTTACCCTACCGCCTTATCTTATTCAAGCAAGTGAATAATTGAGCACGAGAGGTCGAAACAAGCACATATGAGTTTAAATTACACATAAATCAACCGACATTGCAATAGCAATCTATATCTGAATGTCCATGTACCCCATATGGTGCTGCTCCGTATTATGGTGTTAATGTTGCGTTGTGCAAACTGACTGTCTGACTTTGTTGTAGTCAAGTCACCTTACTTATTAGACTCTACTAACCTACGTACTTTGTACAACAAGACTCTGATGATCTCTGCTCTATGAATCATTGTGACCTCCTAACCATTCCACATGAATCAGTGTGAGAAGGCTTGACTGTTTCTCCCACCATCCAGCACACGAAGGTTCAGTCATTCTCACACCAAAACTGGTAATCCGGGGTCATTTCAGGCCGCATACAGAAAACGGACAATGACAGCGTGGAGGTCTCGTGGTTAAGGATGTGGTGACTCGTGGCTTGTGAGCGAAGGAGACGCCAGGAGCAAGCCCTTCATCATACCGTCTATCCATCAGTAGTAGTCTCATCGTTAGTAAACATCGGCTGAAAATGCAAAACATAAATGTAGCAGAAGCAAAAAAAAAAAAAAAAAGCCAACGGGGAATAAAAAGAAAGAAGAAAAAAAGAAGGGGAAAAAATAAAGTAAAGGAAAAACAACCTCGAAACTTTCAAAGCCAAGAATTCGGAAATTTTCAAGATCTTCTCTCGTATTCTTACCGTCGTACAGCTTGGCTAGCTCTCGTCACCTTCCTCGCTTGAATTCACCTCATCTCATCTCATCTCATCTCATCTTATCCAAGAACTTTACAGCCCATACAACAGAAGCCAAGCATATACATGTACTGCAAAGCGTAATTGAAGCGCAAGGCGGAGGAGTTGATTTGAGAAGGAAGGAGGTTGGGGCCCCATATTGACAGGGCAGATTTACAAGGCTCCTCCCCAAAGACGTTTCTTTCGACAAAACAGACTTGTCGATGTTCTTTTCCGGATATGACCAAAGCATATGTAGTCAATGAGGCTGTGTACACAACAGGAAGAAGACAAGAGAAAGACGAGAGAAAAAAACGGTAGTATTCCCGTAGTTCGCATATGCACTGAGTTCGCTGTGGATACGTATGGATGTATGTATGTATGTACATACATCCATCCATCCATTTACTACATGTTCTGTATGCATTGGTGCATATGCAGGCTCATGCCCCCAAGCTGAAGAACCGGCCACCATCATATCCTTTGTTGCTGGAATAAATAGATTGAGATCCTGGGTCCAAGTCGATGAGCTTATTTTGGGGATGCATCACCACATACATTGGTGCATGACTGTACAAAGGATAATTTGAGGGTTAAAAGTCTATCTATTCATGTCAAAAGCTATATAAAAATGAAGATTATCATCAGCATTTGGTGGTAAAGTAGCGGGGAAAGTATAGAATATCAATTCAACAATAATACTCAACATCAAGAAGAACAACAACAACAACAACAAATAGGCTACGTCTCCACCAACGATGACACCATTCACACTGCCCTAGCCATCGGATCTACAAGCCAGTCTTCCCCTAGATACTCGTACGCTTGTACCTTAATGTACATACACTTACGTTCACAGCTCCAAGCATTTCGCCAATTACCCACCCTGCAGTGCCTGCCACAGGAAGTTCGCGCCGCAAATGCCTGCGCTTGTCGACTTTGGAGAGTGGGCCCTGCACACCTAGTTCACACCGCAAAAGTTTCCAACTCATGCGCTCATGTGAATACAACCGTATACAACCGTACACAACAAGGACAGTGAGTAGCCGCGGCAATTATTCTTTAATATGTAAGATAATATTGTACGGAAGGGTTTACGCGGTGTGAGGGGTTCATGAGTCTAGGGAAGTATTATGTATGTATGTATGTAGTATGCTTGTCTAACAAAGCAAGTCTGGGTGTTGATAAATACCTCATTAGACACGTAGACCCCAGGTGTGTAAATCAATTCAAAACTTCAACAGTAAGATAGTACTATTTACTGTTCACTATTGACTACTGGCTGTTGTCTGTTGCCTGTCCACAATTTTAAAGGATAATGATAAGGAAGTAATTTCCATACAAAATCCATTAACAGCAAATGTAATCATGAAAGACCAAATCCTTTATCCCCAAGTACTAAGTATCTACGAGCTACTATCAGCCATCAAATCATCAAAACCGATCCGTTCCCTTCCCTTCATTTGAACTCTGGTACTCCGACCGGTACTCAACGTCTTAATACCGGAATGAATCTACTCTATTTTGACGCGCAGAGCCAAGAACTCACTAATCCGTCCGTCAGTGGGACAAGCCGAGGGCTTTCGTGTCTTTGAAGAACATGCCGAGCCGTATCTACTTTGGTGCTTACTGTGTAATAAGGTACCTTACTTATGTTCAGTGTGCACAACGGCAGGTAGGAAAGTCACGAGGGGACGAAGAGACGAGGAGCCGAGGCACAGATAAACGACCAATGACGAACATTCACCAATTGCTAGCATGAGAATCTGGGGAAATGCTATCAATGAACAAGCATTCCGCAAAAGAAGAGAACCTCATATAAAAATCTTTTCGACTATACATAAATTTGCACCTGTGTTCGGATATTCTTCCTGTGATTTTCTATACACCTCGGCGCGTAGGATTCTAGAATTGTCGAGTATATGTCTGCATAGGAAATCCCCTGCTCAATCCCATTCACCCCGCATTCAAATTATCATCAACCTCACCATGGCACGCACAACCTTCGAAGAGGCAACGACCATAACACCTCTATCAAGCCATACCTACAGCGCCAACTTTCACGAAGATTGGTGCATAGGAAATGGTACATCAATCCCCTCTGACCCATCCCCTCACCCACAATCCGTCCTTCCCTCCATCAAAACCAAACTAACACAAGCACCCAGTCCCCCACGGCGGCTTCATAACATCCTGCTTCCTCCGCACAGCAGCACTACACTTCGCCAGCACACTACACGCCCAATCGCAGCCCCACACACTGACACTACACCTGGACTTCCTTCGACGCACGCAAACAGGCCCAGCAACCTTCACCGTGAGCGACACGAAGCTAGGCCGGCAAACCAGCGTCATCCACATCGAGCTGGCGCAGGACTCGCGCACCGAGGTGGTAGGCTACATCACACAGACGAACCTCGCCAACGAGCGCGGGCTGTCGCTGGCAACGCACTTCGTGCTGCAGCCTGCACCGCCGCCCGTGGACATACGCGCGCTGGGCAGCGGCAGCGATGCGCTGTGGGGCAAGGCGGGCATACCGCACGACACGTTCCGGCGGGCGCAGGTGGCGACGGAGTTTTTCCTGCCGCGGAGGCGGGGCGATGATGGGGCGGAGGTTAGCTTTGTGGATGAGTGGATTCGGTGGGCGGATGGGGGGAGGTGGACGGCGGAGAGTTTGGGGTATGTGGTTGATACGTTTCCCATGCTGATTGAGCGGTGGATGGATGATGAGGCGTATGGTGTTGATGAGGGGGTTGCTGCGGAGGGGGCGAAGGTTGCTGTGGCTGGTGCGGAGAAGAAGAAAAGGAAGGAGAGGGCAAAGTACTGGTATCCGACGCTGCTGTTGAATTTGGAGGTTAAGAAAGCATTGCCGAAGGAGGGTGTCGAGTGGTTGTTTGTGAGGGCGAGAGCAAAGCAGATTCGGGAGGGCAGGATGGATTTGGAGGTTGTGGTATTGGATGTGGAAGGCGAGTTGGTGGCGATCAGCCATCATGTATCTTTTGTGTTGGGGGTAGAACGGAATACAGGGGCGAGAAGGGTGGAGGGTGGGAGTAAGATCTAGATGGGTAGGTTAATAGAGCAGTGAATGTGCAGTAGATGGACACTAGATGTTTTGGAATATCAGTACTTTTGCGTAGAAAATATGAAGTTGTACCTGCAAGTTACAGAATAAGGGGGGAGATTCAGATGCATGTAAGGTAAATGAGAGAAGGCAAACGTGTTTTCATTGTATCTCTATAAACCACAACGCATGCAGAGCAAGTATTGAAGAACATCAACATCATCTAATGCAAATGCTCATAAGACAAGAAGAATCCCGCATGTGTTCCATCTTAACTGGTCGCTCATCCACCTCTACCCCGGCTCGACGACACACACCTGTGGCGGTGCTGCTATCCTCTCGATTTTGTCCAGTGCTTATATTAGGGGTATGCAGCTGACAGAAGGCAACGGAGCAGCTCGTGCATATTGGATCAGTGGAGGCGTGACAGGACGTCGATGAAGGATTGCTGGGAGAGCGAACACGTAAACTAACGATTAGGCATTTCACATAAAGTCATCACTGTTTTCCTGTTAGCATTTACTACAGATTGATTGCGGTCTTGCATAAACTTACTCTCCAAAGTCATCATCGTAAGCGTTTGTGTCGGCGCGGGTAGTGGTGTCTCTGCTTGCGACGAGAGCAACCTTAGTCTTAGCAGCCTTGCTCTTCTTGCCACCCTTCTCAGCAGCCTTCTCCTCCTTCATCTTCTCGTTGCCGAGAGCAGTCAAGGAGCTGGAGATCTTCTTGATCTGGTCACTTGGCAAGTCCTTGCACAACTGCTTAGCGAACTCCTGGAGGAACAAGGTGTAGTGTGCCTTCTTGGTGTTGGAGACAAGGAGAGGGACAAGGGTCTCTCTCATCTTCTCGAACTGAAGCTTGGTCTTTGGGTCGAACAATGGGAGGGAAGCCAAGTCAACAGTATTAGATGGGTCCTTGGCGTCGATCACAACGGCATTGGCAGCGGTCGTAGCCTTGCGGTTGTTGCTGATACCTACACTACCGAAAAGATCCTCGGCGTGGGCAAGGTCGGCCTCTTGCTCGGTTCTGCGCAGACGCTCTCTTTTTGAAGCCTCATCTTCCTCGCTCTCGTCGTCAGATCCCTCCTCAGCTCTTCGGCGTGCCTTCTCGGCCTCCTTCTCAGCAATGCGCTGAGCCTTGCTCTTCTTGTTGGCAGCAGCCTCTGCATCAGCCTTCGCCTTCTTCTCAGCAGCTACCTTGGCCTTCTCGCGTTCGACTTCGGAGTCTTCGGCGGCATCCCAGGAGTCCAAAAGCTAGATACACATCAGCCACTGCAAATATAACCTGAAATAGTATGATCTGGACATACATCATCATCTTCTCCCTCTTCATCGTCGAACTTGCTTCTTCTTCCTGCTGGTGGAGAGGATGGAGAGCTATCCTCATCTTCGTCATCTGTTCAATGAAAGCGGTCAGCCCCCCGCCATAAAATTTCCAAGCTGCATAATCTACTGCACGATGAGGGATGATGGAAAGCCACCGCCAACCTAGGGCATAACACCCTGTGGCATGTCCTTTCCAAAACCCCCGACTTTCGTACCGCAGAAAATGTTGCGCCCAGTGGACACATGTGAATGTGAACTGGCCGCCTTGACTCTTAAGAAAATAACCGCGAGGCCAACTTACCCCACTTGGGTGCCATATTTGCGATGAAAAGTTCGGCTTGGAAAAGAAATGTGTAGTATTTGGTGGGAAATAAAGGAGAGTGGATTCGGAGTCTTCCTGATCACAAAACCGTCGCGCCGAGAGTAAGAACAAAGTCTACAAAGTTATAGACAGAGATGGAGAACTTGAAATGTTTGTTGGTTAGAGCGACAATCGGGACGGGTGGATGCACCCAGCGCTAGCCGAATTCGAGTAGCGGCCTGAAACATGCATTGACGCCTGAATATCAATTCATGTGCATGAAAACACCTTGAGATCTTGCATTGAGGCGAGTAATCGCATGTGCAATTCCATTCCGAATACTGTAGATATATTTATAACGTGTTTGGTAATGCTTGAAATTCCCAATAAATAGTTTATTAAAAAAAAATTCATTAATTGTTTACTTAACTATTTAAGTGCAGCCGTGCGGTTGTCTTGAATTTTAGCTATGTAAAACTATTGGAGCTTTATGATACATTTTATTCAGGTTTTAAAAATTCAGAGCCATATTTAATTTGAAACAACGCATTTGCCTATAGTGTTAGAATTCTTTAGAGTCATCTGATAATTTAGAAAATATATCTATCTAGAGCTAGAGAATTATTAAACATCATACGATTATTTCAAAAATATGTACGAATATTTGATAGGATGTACAGACTTTCTATTGACCTTGATCGAAGGAAGTGGGGTAGAGTGACCATGACGTCAAGAATAATAGAGGTAAGGTATTTCAGTCCTTATTGAGGGGACACATGATTCGAATTAAGGATGATTCGGAGATAATCCACAAGACATTTAAGCATATATAAATATGGACAATACAACGCCGAACTTTGTCGCCGAAATCTTGCAGCAAACGTGAGTCACGATACAAGAATAACCCCCACTGAGACTCAGGTTTGCAAGGGGTATAATTCCATAAGAGGTTTGGATATCGGCGATAGTCCGCGGAATTCTCTCCGATTGTAACGACGTCGGAGATATCATGTGCTTTTCGGAGAATGAGAAATAGACAAAAGGTAGTTAATACATCTTCAGATGAGGAGTAAAGAAAGTTTTAAGACAAACCACACACCACGCACTTTGACGTCAAATATATCATCTGCCTGTTCCTCATCTTGCCGGAAGTCTCAATCAGTGTTAAATACCAACAACACTCTATCATACCATCAAAAACACCAGAAACACCACAATCATCAATATGGGTATCGAAGGAATTCCAGAGAAAATGCTGGCATGCCAGATTGTCGAGGTAAATATTTTCTCGTCATTCAAGGTCACTAAACTGATAGTTCTCAGTTCGATAAACCATATAAAATCCATGAGATCTCCACCCCGAAAGCCCTCAAGGACTGGGACATGCTAGTCAAAGTAGCCGTAGGATCACTCTGCCACACTGATAGCATGGTAGCACACGGTCAGTTTGGCCAGTCTCTGCCAATCACAGCTTCACATGAAGGAGCCGGCACAGTAGTAGCGCTGGGCTCAGGAGTGAAGGACTTCCGTGTCGGAGACCGTGTCCTGTGCAGTCTCACATACGGACGATGTGGTACTTGCGAATATTGTAGGGGCCCAGAGATACAACAGCATCGCTGCCCACAGGGCAACTTGGGCGGCTTGGGAATTGCAAAAGATGGTGCTTTTGCAGACTATGAGGTGATTGATGCGAGAGAGGCCTGCCACCTTCCTGACAATTTGTCTTTCCAGTCCGCTGCACCGCTTGCTTGCGCCGGGGCGACAATGTGGGGAGGAATTGTGACCGCGGGCTTGAAAGAAGGCCAGTGGCTTGCTATTGTAGGAGCTGGCGGCGGCTTAGGGCACTTGGGGATTCAGTTTGCTAAAGCTTTAGGACTGAAGGTTATTGGAGTTGACGCGCGTGATGAGGCACTTGCACTTGCGAAGGAGTGTGGTGCGGATCATGTCGTGGATGCGAGGAAGGGTAAGGACGAGGCTGCGAAAGAAGTGCAACATATCACAGGACAAACGGGCGCTGATTCAACTCTTGTTGTCAGTGATGCATCTAGCGCAGCTGCATTGAGTGCTGCCATTACTAAAAGACATGCTACTATGGTTCAAATCGCGCAACCAGATGAGGTTTCCGTCCCTTATCACGATATTATATTCAGAGATATCAGAATCAAAGGCTCTGTCATGGCCTCAAAGGGTGAGATGCAGAAGATGGTAGATTTTGTGGCCAAGCATGATATCAAGGTCAAAACAAATCCCTTCCATGGTCTCAAAGAGATCCCTAAAATGCTAGATTTGGTGCACAGCGGAAAGATGGCTGGAAAGGGCGTGGTGTTGATTGATGAAGAGGCTATTTCAAAGGAGAAAGCAAGTGGCCTGAAGATGATTTGAAAATAAAAATTTGATGTTAAAGCAAAGGAAGGTTGCGCACAAGCGTTAGCAGCTTAGGCCACCTGAGAATTTTAATACGCATTTCACTAGCACATAATATGTTCACATTGCCTTTGGTATGACAGATCAACTTCGATTACTTATGATGTATGGCCCTACCATATCCCCTTTAAAACTTTCAATTCAAAATTCAGAAGAATCTCCCGTTTGTGATCTTTGAGGGCGCAAAACTGGACAGGTTCTTTTGAAAATATTATCCTTGAAGTTGAAGTTCGAAATTGGACTCACTTTTCCGTCCTCCACTGCCTCGCTCGTAAAACTCTTGAAAGAAGCATCCATGATACTATTCGGAGAAGCCTTGAACTTTTGTACCAACGCCGCATGTACGCATGTATCGTTTATCTTCAATTGCTCATTATCCAGGATTTGGTCGACCTCTTTCTGTTCCGCTGTTGTGAGTGTCTTATAATTCATTTCTGCCCTCCTCTCTCTAGCAGTCTGCTCCATATCTCTGTACTCCATTGCAATGTTCTCCACTCCCCTAAGTTTTTTCAAGACCTGCGTAATGAGTTCCTCCCATCCAATATACCTGTTTCGAATTCTTTCCCGCTCGAAGTAGCCGCGTACTTCAACCAACAACTTTCCATCTACTTTATACTCCTCTTTCTCTGCGTGAGTTTCATATTTTTCGTCTTCATTGGGCCAGCTGAACACAGTTGCTGACCACTTGTATATGAGGATATCTTCCATAGGATACGACACGTAGTTTGAGCGGATGAGATAGATCAATCGAGTTTTAGATTGAGAAAAGTACAGTAGAGTGTAGTTCTTCACGTGGTTGCGGAACAACGGTGGGTGAGGAGACATACATTCTGGACTGGTGAGAAATTTGCGGAAAGAAACAATGGAATCATAGATGAGAGGCAGTGGTCGCATGTCGTAGTCGATGCCTTTGGTTAGGTTAGTCGGCGTGGTAGTGCCAGAGTTGTCAAGTGCAGTGAGGTCTATGGTCGTTCGGATATCTGATGAGGTTCCATTACTGTCGTATTGGTATGCTGGGTCGGGTTCTATCGCGAGAATACCGGTTGTTGATTGTTTCCTTGGTGGTGATTCTTTGTGAGAAGTTGAGATTTTACTTGACGGGGATTGAATGGCTGAAGAGTTAGTGGAGAAGTCTAACAAAAAACCATCTACGTACTGCTTTGAGAATATTGTTTATTTGTAGATTTTGTGATCTCAATTGGATGTCTGCGTGACTGAGTCATTGTGCTTGTGTTGCATCGATGGTAGTATGTAAGGGTATTTGCGATATGGTTTTGTAGATATCAAAGTGACAAGCAGTGAAGAAAATATGGAAAGCTGAGTATAGCATCAGGATGTGAGAACCTGGCTCCTCCATAAAGCAGCTCGAAAGTAAAAAAACCATACATCCAAGCTTAATCTCAATTTACAAAGATGCATGCAACCTTTTAGGCAGCTGCGACTCCGCAGCAAAACCAGAAGCAACAGAGGCTCTTTCAGCGGCACATGCTCACTTTGCATCTATGAATCAGCAAACGACGTTCGTGGCGCATATAAATCCATTAACTCCAGCCTGTCATCAAGTGTCTATCTTAACGCTGGAAAAGCCAGGAGGATAGTAGTACATCGGCCTATGGCCATACTCAATCTTTAATCCCTCTTCAAAGGCTTGTAGATCTCCTCAATTCCGTTCGCCGTGATAACCATCATTTGCAATCCATCACCAACCTCAATATGTCTCTCGACCGCACTATCAAATGCATCCTTGACCAGATCCTCCACCTCACTTCTTGGTAATGGAAGCTTCTCCCTCTCCTGAAGCTCGTGTCCTATACCACTTCCTGGAATATATTGGTTCTTGAAGTTGACCTGATTGTCAAGGAAAGGCATAATCAAACTTGCAGCAGCTCCGGCAGCTCTGCATTGTTCGCGCTCGTAACTTCCAACTGGGTCATAGGAGTATAATGCACCCTTTCCTTCCTCATCGAGACCACCCAAAATTGCGTGAACGTAGTATGGGAAGAATCGTTTGCCGTAAAGAATAGTCGATAATCGTTGTGCGCAAGCCTTGACGCTCATGGGTTTGCCGTGTTGGTAACGGTACATCTTTACAATAGCATCCAGTCTCTCCTTCAAAGCCTCTCCATCTGCAGCGAATCCGACAACTGAAAGTACGAGGTTGGCATCATCTTGAGATGATGTGGTGCCTCCGATCTTGAAGACCTTTGGGCTGTAACGGGTGTTGATGTTGTAACCGGATGTCGAACGAGTGTCACCAGCAAGGATCGCAAAGTCAGAGCCTGAAATCGCGAGTGTAGATCCACCATTGTCTGTGTATCTACCACATAGTTAGTTCAACATTCATAAGGCCAGAGAAGTTGGACTTACGGGTAGAAACCGTGTTGCTTGTTGCCGCCAGAAGCAGCTGTTGGAGCTTGGTTGAACGAGTAGTTTGGACCGTTCATGATCGGGTTTTGGCTAAACATTGCCATCTTGAAGGCGTCTCTGAGATGTGTATGCGAGGTATTGTTGATGATTCGAACGGAGTAAATGGGTATAGAGCCGAGTTACGTTGATATGTTGTTGTCGTGGATTGTATGATTGTAGGTAAGGTAAGGTAGCTGGAGCTTGCCGTCGCCTCGCGTCAAGGTGCAGCCTAACAGCCTAGCTTAGTCGTTGTACATGGGCAGTGATCACGAATTCATCGTCATTCCGGGGGGAAGTCATAGAACAACACATTACATAGAACAATTCGCAAGAAGTTGCAACGCCCAGCTGAGGTAGCAAAAATGGAGACGTACGTTATATAATACTTTCTGTATTTACGAACAATAATAACTGAGTTGCTCAGGGCACCTCATAGCATACGGCGCAAAGCATTGCAGCGCATCGCAGCCCTTTCTGCAACGTCGCTGAACAACACTCAACACTCGGATCTGGATCGACTCTGTAAAGCATGCCCAACGTCTGTGAACAGCAACATAAATGGAGAAGAGAAGAAGTCAGGATTTGAGGGATGGGGCAAACATTCACCTATGGTATTACTTAAAACTTTGAGTTGCGTATGTAAATACTGATATTGAGATGTACAATAGAATATTAGGGAGTTCGAGGTACTTTTAGCACTATGCAAAGCAGCACCAGAGATTCAGAATTTCCAATCCGCCACGAAACTTGCAAAACAACTCGGTCCATACATGGTTGAAGCTCATTTACAACCATTCGTACCATCTCCATTCTTTCGAGAGATCGAACCATCCCCTATTGAAGCTCTAAGCTACAGCCTCTCAACCGCTCTCCTAGCACTTGGAGTCCAGCACGAACACCTGAAGGAATCGTCAACAGAATACATATGGCTATACTTAAACAACTGTGCTCGTGCCGCGCGCGCGACCGAAGAAACCCAGGAGCAGGACTTTGAGCATGATGGCGAGATCGACACTGCCATCCACTCAGCAACACTCGCTATTTCTATATTGGGCTTCCTAGATGCGTCTGCCACATATGCAAATTTCTGGTCGCCAACAGATCGGTTGAGTCTTATTCAGAGAATCCGAGATATATTCTCAGAAGCATTCCTTGTCCGTGTTGAGACTGCATTCTCGATTCTTCGCAATTCTCACTCTCAGGAGAGAAATGCTAAGGAATGGAAGAGATATATGCGACACTATGCTGCTACCGGTCGGCCCCTTGGTGCTATGTTGTTACAACGAAGCTTCATGTGGCTCACCGTTGCGTCATCATCTCTACTTGTGGCAGATGTTGATGCCCTCCGTCAGTCAGATGTGTTAGATCTCCTTATCGCAAACCAGGATTGGAAGATACCACTTGCAGCTGAAGCGAGTGATGCAGAAACAAAGAGTGTTGAAATCATGGCTGAAATTGCTACGTACGAAGTCGCTCTGCTAGAGGATGGTTCTGATTACTTGAAGCTCAGCTCAGTCTGGGCACAACGTATTGCTTTCTCAGTCAAGGCCTGTGCCCTCACTACGTACTTGAACTGTTCTTTGTTGAATGAAGATGCCGCTGACTCTGATATTTTAATGGCTTGGTTGGAAGACACCATGGCTGATCCAATCCAGATGGCGGATGACATTCTGGCTAGCGTTGTGTTAAGATGCATGGCCTTGATAGCAAAGATCACTCCCAGCTTTGCTTCAAACGTCAGCCGACTCATATCTCGATATATTGTTCAAGGCGGTCCCCGCGGCTCTATTGTCACCATAGCTTCAACATCCATCGCCTATGTTCTGATGATGCTTTCTCAGGATGCAGTGATCACTACTTTATATACCCTTGGAAATGTTCTCAGCTCGGCTTCAAGCGCCGAAAGGTCACTTGTTAGCACTGCAAATGGAGAAAAAAGCAATGGCTCCGTAGATTTCTATGCTGGACGCCAATCAACAGGTAGCGCGATCTCTCTTGAGATGACCGGAGATGAAGAAACTGCTGCTGTTTACGGCAACATTGTACAAGCCATCGGTTGCATTGCAAGCCACTGCCAAGATGAAAAGATAACCGCACTTGTTCAAGCAATGTTACTGCAACAAGTCGATAAATTGGGCAAATCAGTTGATGCTCGTATAATTACAGAAGCGGCTGTCTTGTCGTTGACGGGCGGTGCACTTGAATTCAGGTCCCTGCTAAAACTATACGCGAAAATTAGTTATTATGCTGTCGTCGATAAAAACGAGCCTCTCCTTAGCGCAGTAAGTAAAATCTCTCAGGCGACACAGACAGCAGCTGACAATTTTGAAGATAATGAAGGCAAGAAACTATTTGTCTTCGAACATCTCGAAAGATTCTCCATTCTTCGATATTTATCTGGAGCATGTCTTGGAGAGTGTTATTAGTAAGGGTGATGTCCATCAGGGTCAAAACACTAAAGGGGCGGATGTTGAACTTGCGGCAGCCGAGATTGCGCAGTTGTTACAGCCTTTGGCTATACTGATGTCTAAACTGGATATGCTAGAGGACCCAGGTGTCACTGATGATACAGCAGCTTTGATTCGTGACGTCTGGTTCAATCTTGTTGTTCACGGGTTTTCGGAATCAACTGATCGAACTAAAATGTACCTCAAGGAGCTACGTATGATGGCACAGCACTCAAGGCCACTGGTTTCTGAGCCACGTGGTGAACAGGAAAGCGACATTGAACTCAACACGGTTCTTAGACGTGGCATGACCTCCGAACATGAGGCTTTACAGAAGAAGCGACTTGCTAGTCTTCTCCCAACTAGGTCTGCAGAAATCCGAAGCCTTAGCTACCGCAAGACAATTTTCTTACAGGCAGCGTGTCTTGTGGAAACGCTACGAGCCGAGTCTGGAGACTGCTCGAAAGCATTGCTATACTTCCTCGAGCCAAGTATGAGGACTGGGGACATGCATCATATTATGGATACGATTACCAATATGGTTATGGATACCTATCTCCGCAAAGTCTTGGCTGCTACTGATCCATCATTCTCTGCAGCTCATGTTGCAAAGCAGCTGGCGAAGATATTTAGTGGCTGCTGTCATCGCATTGTTGCGGTACAGAAGGCTGCCACGGCTTGTGCCAATAGAATCATTCGAGAAGTGCCATCTGCTCTTTGTCAAAAGTCTTCATTATTTGCACTGCTTGAACTTCTATCTCTGATGTGGTCAAGCTGTCTTGAGGCTGAAACAGATGAGTACGAATGGAAGTCATCGTTCTCATCAGTTCGTGGGAAAGTCACCATTGAGCTTTCAGACAATTATGGCCTTAGACGGGCCACCCTCACTGAACTCTATGCTAATGCCAAGAGGTGGGTAATGGAGGTCATTGACATCGCCCCCCTTGATGTCAAAGGTCTAATGGCAACGTACTTGTCAGAGTACAGCGATGATGGTGCATATGGACACATCTCCTTAGGCAGATCTTTTGCTGCTGAAATGGGAGGGGCTTTGCCACGAACAGACCAGCGTCTTCAGGCAATCGATCGACTTGGTGGCTTGAACATCAATACTGCATCGGACTTCATGGCTCAATACACCACACGTCAGGAGTACAGATATGCAGAAGCATTGCCAGATCACAATGCTGAGTGGATCAACTTCACGAGAACTCATGGACGACGAGG
Organism: Allantophomopsis lycopodina; assembly: GCA_024752465.1. Taxonomy (NCBI): domain Eukaryota; kingdom Fungi; phylum Ascomycota; class Leotiomycetes; order Phacidiales; family Phacidiaceae; genus Allantophomopsis; species Allantophomopsis lycopodina. Next base: position 556,675 of record CP103001.1, read on the forward strand.
ATCTATCATGCCTCAGTCAAAGCCAGAGGGCGAGGATGCAGCAGCTGTACTGGCATCTTTGGAGGCTCGAACCCGACAGCGGAAATTTATTCCTATTGGAGAGCTGCGGGACATTCTTCGAAGAGCTGCAGCACTTTTGTGCCGCTCTAAAAAAGACGAATGTGCCATTGTACATCATCTGGTTGCCATTCCATTCACCATATTCACCAAGCAGTCAATTAATCTAGGAACATCCTTGTGGCTAGGTGTCATTAATGAGAACCCACGAATGGAGACGCGCCTTTTGATGGAAATTGCTCAGCAATGGGAGATGACCATTCAAAGAAGAGTTGGTATCTTCAATCATAAGTTTGTGCATCTTGACCCTTTCTTTATCAAGGAGGAATTCGCACCTAGTGATCGGGCTGAGCTTGAAAAGCGGCAACAAATTGCGCACCTTCTTCTCGTTCCACATTCAAGGCTCCTTCAATTCTTTGCTAGTCATTACAATGCCACAAGATTTGGTAGTCTTCATACTCAAAAGATTTTCCACAGACTGATTCGCGTTACTCTGGATGGGCTCGGTCGCTCTACAGGGCATCCGTTGGCTCGCGAAACGAGACTGCAGATTGTACTCTTCGCCCTCAAGGTTCTAAAGCACAGCACACTGCTTAAACCTGCAAGCCAATGGCATATGAAGAACAAGATTCTTTCTGCAGCATTGAGCTGGTTCACCTTTTTCCCGGCTTGGTCCTTTGGTGGAAATCGCATTCAAATTAAGGCTGAGACTCACCTTCTCAATGACGTTGGACATGCCCTCCACGAGGTATCACATATTGGTGCCAGACCTGTAGGAGCACTGAAATCTTTGCATCAGAAAGAAGAACTGTTGCAAATTCTGTTGCAGAGCGAGCAGTCTCGATTGAACGTCTGGCTCTACCCATTGAATGATTTCAAGGGACATGCACCGGCAATTCTCAGCTCTAAACCACCAACCGAGGCTACCTTGACAAGCTTAGTGCGAACGGCTTGGGCCGAGAATCCATCTCTCGCTGTTCAGATGGCTGCACGATTCAACTACACGAAGTTGCGTAACGATATTCGCTTCATGCTCTTGAACTTCCCCGACAGAGCTCTTGACGACCCAGAAGCACTCCAGTTACTTCTCGGTGGTTCCCTACCATCCGACGTTTCGTTCCAGTTGAAATACCTCCTGTACTGGACCCCAGTCAACCCGATCACTGCCATCACCTACTTCCTTCCTGCATATCGCAACCACCCCTTCATTCTTCAGTATGCTATGCGAGCATTAGAAAGCCACTCTGTTGATGTAACCTTCTTCTATGTACCGCAAATTGTCCAAACACTGCGATACGATGATCTGGGATATGTGGAACGCTATATTGTGGAGACTGCCAGCTTTTCGCAGCTCTTTGCTCATCAAATCATTTGGAACATGAAGGCCAATGCTTACAAGGACGAAGACTCTCAAATAGTATGTATAACCCTTTTTAAATCTCAATCTCTACTAACCTGTTCAAAGCCTGACTCCGTAAAACCAACCTTGGACAAGGTGATGGAGCGTATGATTGCCAGCTTTTCTGGGGCAGATAAGATCTTCTACGAGCGCGAATTCACATTCTTCGATGAAGTGACTAGTATCTCTGGTAAACTGAAGCCGTATATCAAACGACCAAAACCAGAAAAGAAGCAAAAGATCGAGGAGGAATTGCGGAAAATCAAGGTTGAAGTTGGCGTATACTTGCCGAGTAATCCAGATGGTGTCGTAATTGGCATTGATCGCAAATCTGGAAAGCCACTGCAGAGTCACGCAAAAGCTCCTTACATGGCCACTTTCCGTATACAGAAGACCAAGAGTAACATGGAAGGTGTAGACAATATGCTCGAGGAGACTGCCCAGACAGATGTTGTGCCAGTAGAAAACACCATCGAAATATGGCAGTCAGCCATTTTCAAGGTCGGTGATGATTGTCGACAGGACGTCTTGGCTCTACAGATGATTGCAGCGTTCCGTGGTATCTTCAATGACGTTGGTCTCGACGTTTACGTTTTCCCATATAGAGTTACTGCCACTGCCCCTGGATGTGGTGTTATCGACGTCCTTCCAAACTCTATCTCTCGTGATATGGTTGGTCGTGAAGCTGTCAACGGCTTGTACGATTACTTTGTCTCAAAGTATGGAAATGAAGACTCTTTACGCTTCCAGGAAGCTCGCAACAACTTTGTCAAGAGTATGGCTGCTTACTCTATCATCTCATTCCTGCTTCAATTTAAGGATCGCCACAACGGAAACATTATGATTGACGATGCCGGCCACATCCTGCATATCGATTTCGGATTCTGCTTCGACATCGCTCCTGGTGGAGTCAAGTTCGAACGAGCACCATTCAAGCTCACCACAGAGATGGTTGCTGTTATGGGTGGAAGCACCGACCATCAAGCCTTCAAATGGTTCGAAGAGCTCTGTGTGAAGTCGTACTTGGCTGCTCGTCAGCATGTGGAGAAACTCAGTCAGATTGTTCTCCTGATGATGGATAGTGGTCTTCCTTGTTTTAAGCCTGAATCCATCGCTCATTTCAAGGAACGCTTTGTGCTTGACAAGAGTGAGAGAGAGGCAGCTGAGTTCATGAGATTCCTGGTCAGAAAGAGTTATGGAAGTTACTCTACTGGTGTCTACGATCAGTTCCAGCTGTGGACTAACGGTATTCCGTACTAAATTGTTGTTGATTCTTCGTCTATATCATTTTACTCTAATATACCCTCTAATCGATTTGCAATAATTGCTATTTTGTGCTTGATGCGTTGTCTGAGCTTTACAATATATTCCAAGGTGATATCAGACATACCCAGTTTCACGTGATTCGAACTCCTGCCAATTGTTTATGCCTATTATCTCGTATCATCACCAAACATGCTTTAGTACAACACCATACAATAAACAAAAAAACAAGAAGATCTTGAATTGGTATTTACAAATACGAGAAAAGACCTCTAAAGTTCAGAGCCATGCACCAATGCCCCAGAATTCGCTTGTCCATAGGCGGCTTAGCATATAAACTAAGAGCCTGGCGTGGAGCTTATCATTAGAGACCACAGAGCCGCACGACTGTTTAATCGCAAGGCTCGACAACGCTAAACATCGTGCTCAAGTGGTGCTCTTCTGGCGAAATACCTGTACCTTCTTCCAATTTCAACGACATCATTTATAACAACAACTCGCTCCATCACTCTAGGATCTTGCTGATAGCTTTCAATATTCTCAACCAATAACAAACATAATACATACTTTTTCTTTTGCAGAGAGAGATTCAAGATGAACGCACCAGATAGGTGAGTGTTTCTCTTTTTCTACGAGGTCGGTGGATGTGGAAGCTGCTGGGTCGAACTTTGTGGTACTGCACGAAACGAACGGATGCGAAACAATTGAAGCCGAAAGACAATTCGAGACTACCGCCATGCGAATAAGAAGAACGAGGGACAGTTCATGGATGATGGTGTCGCTGCTACTGGTGGCTGCTGGTGGCTGCGCGAGCGGCCTGGACATATCTTCTTGCACGTCTCGTTGAAGGGACTGTTGAGGTCTGGGTGAACAGATATGTTGGTGGATCGACAGTTCAAAAGAAACTCAAATCGGAGAAGGACGTACAGACGCGTATCATCAAGTTTGACATGCCATACTGGCTTGGCATGGAGCTCTCGGTCTAAAGTGGCTGCAAGCTATTTTATGTTATGACACCGCTGCTTATCCATACCAGCGTGGCTGGCGTGAACAATATGAACACAAAAGCTTCTTCATGTCACGTATTTGAACGTCCCTCCAATGAATGTCACCCAGATCTGGTCCTCTTTCCTCTTCCAGTCTGCCCACAACTTCCAGTCTCTCGGATATTCAAACATCTACACCGATTTACGACGGATCCTTCTCCAAATACCATCATAAGCCAATACCCTAAAACGCTGGACCTACTACATCATGGCAGATTCTCAGCGGGTCAATCCTTATTCGCATATGGAGAGTGTCCCGCCGAAAGTTCAGATCCATGCTAAGATCGGTCCAAATGACGTCGACCAGCGTGGATATGCAAACATGTCAACTGTAGCACAGTCTAACGAGCCCAACAGATTTGAGTTGTTTATTCTCGGCGACGGCGAGAAGAAGGTTACGGAAGCTGCCGACACCCGTAAGTAATTATCTAGCTCATATCCAAGCAGACGTGCTGACATTCATGTGAAGGCACTCCAAACACCAGCTTGTTCACTTTCAATAAAGAGGATCACACCCTTGCCAACCTCCTCCGTGGTCGTCTCCTCAAGGACCCACGTGTTCTCTTCTCTGGCTACAAGAGTATGTATATCCTCTGTCTTGCTCTAACTATATGCTGACGTTGCGATCTAGTCCCTCATCCTTTGTTCGCCACCTTTGAACTTCGCATTCAAACCAACGGCGAGCTTACTCCTAAGGAAGTTTTGATCCAGAACTGCCGTGAACTTGTTCAGGAGCTTGGCCAGCTGAGTCGTGAGTTCACCAAGGAGTTCGAGCTTCGCAAGATGGTCGCCGGCGATGGTGCCAGAGACTAAAAGGCGGATTTCACTTCAAAATTGGAGGCGTGGCGTTTTTGGGTCAAGTCAACACTGCATAGCGCTTGGGACAACACGGAATATGGAGTTAAGGGGCCACTGGTAATAGGTACAATTGACAGATAAGTCTTGTGCTACCAAGAAAATTGATGAATTTTGCTTTCCATTGTGTACTCATTGCAATGTGGATATCGGTGTGGAGCTGGTGCTCTCCTATTTCTAGCCTTATCATCAAGTCATCTACTTAGATGTGAGTCAACGGTTCTAGCCTGTATGGACCAAAGATACAGAGCCAATGAGGTGAACCACATCAGTTGTCATGTACTCAGGGCAATGTTTGCGAACGGACTATACTGGAGCGATTATGTACTCCACTTTGCAAGTCAGTCATCTCAATTATGCTCGTGGATTACTAGATCAAGTACAAAGGGACCCAGTTGATCTGGCATGGACTGCATGAATATTTTCAGCGAGTGGTTGAGTAACTTGAGGTTCTAATAATGCTTATAAAACCCAGGTTAAGCACTCGTATTTTCACCGCTTCTTGTTCATAGAGACCAATGGGTGCGCTGCATGACCGGAGTAACTTGTCAACGTCTGCAAAATCGACATTCGAATCTACAGTGGAACCGTTGACTATTTGGAAAGGCATTGTGCAGTCTTTTCATGCCGGAGTACATTCGAACATTACAGCTACCAACTTTGATTGTCAACTGTTCCAATATTTGTTTGAGAAAACCAAGGATATCTTGAGAATATCAGACATAATTTCACACATAATTTCAACCTAGTTCAACAGGACAAGGAAATTGTTTCAGACAGCTTCAATTGCTAAGTCATGGCTTCGTTGCAGTGGGATATAATCTATTTCCATCCCAACTAGCTAGCTGGACCCCAATAGAATCTCAGCTCATGAATGCCTTACGCCATCCTTTCCCCGACCCAGATGCTAGAATCCCCGCACAAGTTTATTGATTTAGGCGACACGCTTTCCCTTCTGGTTCTTCTTTGGGACGTCGGTGACGGTGAAGTCTGTGAAAAAAATCCCTGGTTAGTCCTATGTTCGATGTCCAATTCCACTCGATCCTCGTCTTAAAAACGTTTCGTGCGCTGATGGCTAGGATGATTGCCATCGTGGGGGACTTAAGGTTGTGTGAACGTACTTGGTGGCAAGCTCTGCTTGAGCTTCTCGGCCTTCTCGGAGTCCTTAAGGACAAGGGTGTAGAGGTGACGCTGGCAGCGGACCTTGAACTTGATCTGCTGGCTCTTTCCGCCCTTCTTGATGCGGGCAGCTGCAAGATATTGGTCAGTAATCATCCTTCACATCAACGAAGATTCGACAAGCGTATTCGAGGCGATAGCGCTTCAGCGTTGCAATCGGAGTCGTGTCTGGGCGATTGTTGCATCGCGGGTTTGGGGGATTAAAACATACAGGAGGCGTCCTTGCGTCTGCAGATCTCAAGGAACTATTTCATAAATTCGTCAGCATTCAATTCCATAACTTTTCCCATTGCGCATATATCCAGTCCATCCTTATCCGCCCAAAATTTCCTTCCCAGCCCTTAAGCCCGTCCCCTTTCCCTGCCTGCAATCTCTTCGTTCCGTCCATAAAAATTCCAGCGGCGATTGTAGATAGGGTAATTCTCACCTGCTTGATGTCGGAAACTTCTTGAGGCATTTTGAACGAGGTTGTTGGGTTGACTTCGTGGGGAGATGTCTATTGAATTGTTGATTTTGTCGTCGTTGATTTTCGAGTTGCTGCTTTGCGGATTGATTGTGCGAGGAAATGTTCACGCTAGACCTACTGGGGTTGGAACATTGCTTTGGCGAGCGAGGGGTGCATGAGCCACGGTGTGGCTGTGCATATAGCGTGGCGAGTGCATAATTGGCTGGATGGAGAGGATAGGCGGCAACCTTCGGACCCTCAGTGCTCCATTGGATTTTGTACATTTATATTCTGCTGATCTGGCCTTTCAATTCTACAAATACTTATATTGATTCTACGTCAAATTTGGAGTTTGTTGAGCGTCTACACGAACGAAACAACAACAATTCACAGTATCCCGAATTACGTACCATCTCACAACACTTATCCGTTCACGATGCCAACTCCACTTGATAAGGCACTCAACTCGAAGGTCAGTAGTCTCACTATTCTCTTACTTTACTCTTTAGTTTCATACGCTAACTGAAAGCGTTAGAATACCTTCCTTGGTAAATATAAACACGTGACTCTCTCATCTATTGATTGGCTAACATATTTCAGCCTTTACTGGTCTTGTAACAGCTGTGGCGGTATGGTCTATTTGGGGCGGTGATATGTTTCCTCAAGAGGGCGACCCAACAGGGAGTACGTTTTTCAAGGATGCCATGCAATGATTGTCAAGAGTATGCACAATACTGGCTGCTGACACTTCTACTTTGCCAGACCCAGAAACCTGGACAGCAGATGAGATGAGAAGATGGCTTAACAACAGAAACCTTCATCCTAATTCAAGAGATACGCGAGAGGAGTTATTGGAGCGAGTGAAGGCAAATATGAGAGTTCCAAGGGCATAAGTACGACCTTGATTGAGAGTATCCTGCTACGTCTTGTAAGACGTCTGGTGTTCTTAGAGTTACCAATCATTACATATTGTATCATATTGGACTTCAATATCACAAAAGTCAATGATGCAATTTAAAAATGCAATTCAGATATTATTCTGCGCCCAAACTCCTGCAAATTCCATCGCGACTGTATGAATTCCCGTTTAGTTCGAGGACCTCATGAAAATTTGTAATAAAGAACTTCCGAATAGAATATACGAGGTCAGACTCATGTATGGTGAAAACCCTTGCATACCAAATGGCCAAGCATCTGCGAGTGTGCCTATAAACGAGTGTAAAGAACTTCTCTAGGTCCAGTAATCAACCAGATCATAATGTTTTGAGAGAACGAGATATAGAGTTGATAGAGTTCTTGAAAGTAAAAGTGTTGTATATTAACGCATAGTACCGAAAGTGGATGCTCTAGAAGTCGGTATCACTTCCGTAACCCTCAGAACTACTCTGTTCCTACGCAAGTCAGCAGACGTTTCTCGAAGTCACCAACTAGTTCTTACTTCAAGTAAACGTAGCTCCGCTTCCATAGCCTCAGCTTCAGCCATAGCCTTCAAAATCTACGTGTAGTTTGTTAGTATGCGCACAATTCAACTTCAATTTTATGCTTGGTTGGTTCTTACTTTTTTATCTGCCTGCTTGAGTTTCTGGGCGGCCTTGCTCTCAGCTCTCTTGCGAATTATCTCCTTGCGCGCCTCAAGCTTGGCCGCAACCTGGGCACGACGAGATTCTGCGAGAACTAACTCAGCTTTCTTTTGCTCAATCTGGTCATGGAGTGAGCTTCCTGCTTCACTCAAAGATGGTGTGGATAAGCTACTAGTAGCAGCTCTCTGATGTTCGATAATATCCATGTTACTATTGGGAGAAGTAGCCAGTGAGGTAGAGTTGCGAGGTATATGAGAGAAACCTTCGGTATTTGTGATCATATTGGCAGCTTCCTTTGGTTCCCTGTGTGCTGGTGGTCGAGTTTGAACATCTTGGTCATCTTCATCGCGTTGGCGCTTGAGGAAAGTGACAAAATGATCCTTGGATATTTTCGGTGATTTGTATCGTGCACCAGCCCACTCTGTATTGGCAGATGAAAACATATGAGGAGAATTCTTTGAAATTTGTGTAGGAGGTTCCGAAAGTGGAGAATGGAGCTTTTGGCCGAGCTTGCAGTTATTGATATCATCCCCTATGAGTTTTGGCTTCACGAAGTTTGAATCTTGCTTAATACATTCTGGGCTGTAGACACCTTTGTGCTGCGTTCCGTTGCTCTCGGTAGCTGTGAATATTGGAGTATCAGCGACAGGAGTGGTGGATAAAATGGCAGAATCTTTCGCATCCTCCTCGTCACTCTTGACTGTATAATCCTCAACCTCCCAGGCCTTCGAAAGATCAATACCAAGCCCCGAAATAGAAGTAATACATTTCTTCGAGTTTGGTAGTGGTGACTCCGAGATCGATCGACTAAAACCGGTATTTGACACGTGGGTTGAATGGTTGCTTGGCCTTGAACTTGGTGGCTCACTTGCTCTGTTTCCAGATTCCTTATTCCGGATATCTTCGACAGTTGAGATCTTAGAATCCTTTGACAAATCCACAAAAGCCTTGCCTGTTGCTCCAAATTCAGGATCATCCATCACTTTGTATTTGAATGAAGCTCCACTGTAATTACTGTTATTATCTGTAGAGGACGTAGTTACGTCGTATGTGAGCATCAACCGAGGTTCGTACATCTGAGCTGACTGATCAGAAGTTGAAGTCGAAGGGGACATAAATGAAGATGATGAGTTAGCTGGAGTTTTTGAAAGATCTAAATGCATCTTTTTAGTTAAAGACATAATTGGTGAAGAGCTCCTGGCGATAGATGGTTGAAAGCTTGAGCGTGAAGTTTTAGCGACCGGAAGGTAGTGACCTGGTGATGGTTCGGATGTGAAATCTGAAGAATCGGAAGCTTGATTTTCAGATGCTGGTGCGAGCATGCCCATCGTTTGAAGCTCTGCTTGGGTGTGGTAATTGTACTTAAACGTTGCTAAGATCTGATATTCTGGATAGTCATCTGTGATCCTCGCTTTCTGGCCAAATGAGACCTTGCGTCCTTCTCCAAAGCTAAAGAAATAGTTATTAGTGGAGCCGCTCAACAAAAGATTGATGTTCAAGAGCCGATGTATGCTCAGTAGTTTTATTGCTTGGCAAGAAATGACTGCAGGTCAAAACTTACCCAATCTCAAGAGAATGTGTGTCGCGACTGCCCGCTTTCAATCCTCCATCCTTCCACCAGTAACTGCGCTCATTAAATTTAGGAGCTCTTTTGCTTCCCCCAGAAACAATTCCTCCTTGAGTCTTCCGGTAGATACGGAGCTCCAGCGTTCCAACCACAGGCTTTGTCTTGTTTGGCGGGCATTTGTTGTCATCTATTTCTTAGCATGAAAATCATCAAGATCTCTAGGTTTCTGAAGAGTAATGGTAACTTACCATAATCCGTAATACGATTCTGTACATCCATATAGTAGAATTGGAATGCTTCCTTTCTTTTACCTTGAAGATCTTTGATATGGCCTACCTCTTTGAAATGGTACTTGTGAACTTTAACCTTGCTGCTGGTGTGAGTCTGCCTGGTTACACCATCCACGACAAGGTCTGTAAATTCATCTGCTCCAGAGGGGAACTCATAACTGAGGCTCAACCGATCACCAGGAGACACTTCAACGTAGCACTCCATGTTTGATCCGCTCTCCCGCACCCCATATTCCTTTGCGGCTGGTTGGTCATTGACATGGAAGTTGACAACATACTTCTGCTTTTTGGCCGAGTTGGCACCCACAACAGATTTTGGAAAGTGCATGGCTGAAGAAATGTTGTTGTAGGTCAAGGATCTTGGATATGAAGAGATAGATGTTGTGACGATTAAGAAAAGTTGGAGATGGCTTAAGGACCATACCACCTAATAACTGTTAGCTTGGGATGTGGTCAATCTTATGCTGGTATCAGTTGTATACTTACTTTGATGCTAGAGTATTACGGAAGTTCTCAAAGATTTTGAAGAGATGATTGATGAATCATGTGTTTCGGTGTATTTTGTGATAAGAACTTCTTTCTTCCTAGATGAAAGTGATGCCAGATATAGTACTTGAATTATGTTCACTCCTGTAGGCGTAGCTATGTCAGATGATGCCGAGATGAATCCCATGCATATGGTAACGCCTCGCATCTAAGTGAAATACTGCAAGATTGAATTCGTATTGAGCAAGAAGAGAGAAAATGAAGAGTAACGGGTAAAACCTCAGTGTGGATTGGGTTTCAATAATTGAAACTAATCTGAAGGGTGAGAATCAAGAAGTGAACAAGTGCCTCTAGACTTTAGCCACGGGACTGTCTCTGAAGATGTTATAGGCTTATTTGTTGTAGGATTGTAATGAATGTTCATGAAAGTGAGAAATTTGAACTTGAAAGATAACTGAGGTCTGAAGTCAGCCTGCGCATGCGACCTGGATCTATGGCGCTTTCTATTTTAATATGTAGAATTTACCTGCTTTGCACAACATTAGATATTTTCAGATCAATTGTAGCTGAGTTCGATTTATGCTTCATTATTTGTAGAGATCTACTCAGCAGCATCATCATTGCCGCAAATGACGCAAGTGCCCTGAAAATATTTCGTACAGCTTGAAACAATTGGGTAGCTTTTAATGATTGTATGGTTGAAAATGGATTCATAAATTTCAAAATATGTATAGGTCTCGATATGTGTACTAGCTTTTAAGCTTTTCTCAAGATTGACTATCTTAATAGTGTTCCATTACGGAAGACTAGGGAGAACAATATGCCCAAGAGTCACACCTCAGCCTAGGAATAGTGATGAGAAGTCTGCATATCTGCAGGATTCGTACTCAATACCCAAAAGTTCCCCTATTTCGCATATCCAACGCTACCAAGCTCTGCGTTGAACGTGGTGATTTTCGCTCAACCGGCTTGCAGTTTTCCTATTCAATCGAAAAACTTCGGAATCATGGCAGGTAATAAAACACACTCGTTCAGTTATAGCTGCTCATTGCTTGTCTGAAAATTCCTGCGAAATCAAACAGGACCTGGTACTTCAAAGTACCAATCGAAAGTTCTGACTTTGTATAAGGTGGCTTTTCCCACCTCTGATTTTTGACTTGGCTGCCTCTGGGTTCGGCACCAAGACTAGACTTTCTGTGAAACCCCTCGTTACAGCGCCTTTTGTCTCTCCATATTTTACAGATCCACTGACGAGCAATAACAGGCTCATTTTGTTGCCTTTGCTGTCTGGTCCCAGCGCATCATCCGCGATACCAATGTTGTAATTTGCATTTAACACCTGCACATCAAACGATTGAACATCGTAGTGCGCTTTTGGCATTTGTGTTTCGAAGAAGTTCTGAATGGCTTTGGGATCGGGTATAACATTGCCATTGAGCGAGATATCTGCGCTGAGTGGTGATGTGGCTGTGGGTTGGAGGTAGAAGGAGGATATTTCCGATCGTTTCGCATTCAGTGCTTTATAATAGGATTCGATGAATCTTTGGGAAGCTTTTGTGGTCAGTACGATTTCATTTAGGATAGTTTTTAGAAGTAGTACCTTCTCCAGCCACCTTTGTCTCCACATCTTTTGTAGGATTCGACATTTTTATTTCACGATAGCGTAAAATGATCGTAGGTCTTGCCAAAATCTTTGGTACACAGAAGATAAACTTATCGAGATTGAGGGCAGAAACAAGGAAACAAGGTAAATGGTAAAGTATGTGAGGTGAATTGTTCTGCTGTGACACAAATATATTTGAATTATGGAGTAGGATAAGACAAATTTTGGTAGCCTGCAAGTGCACTGGTCGTCATCCTCATGGTCCCTTGCAGCCTTGTGAATCCCTAAACTTTAGTGCCCGTGGAGCCGCACCTTAATGGTCGGAGCTCTCTGGCGCCGCCTGCGCGATTCATGATCATCAATGTTTCCCTCAATCATCAATGCATCCCTTCGAGGGCCATTCAGGCCTCGAAGCAGGTTACTATGGAGCAGCAATTGGCTCCAAAGCTCATACAGACAGACTGCTCTTCCGCTGACTCGAAAGTCCAGTACGAAAGCTACGGATGAAAAACCATATTATCTTACGACTCCAATCTTTTATGTCAATGCTGGTAAGTTTCGCCAGGTGCTCTTAAAGTTGAAATGTGTGGGAACTGACAATATATCATAGCCCCTCATGTCGGACATCTATACACAATGGTCCTCACGGATATTCTCAAACGATGGCAAGTTCTCAAAGGGCGAAAGGCAATTCTCTGCACAGGAACCGACGAGCATGGCATGAAAATACAACAAGCTGCGGCAAAAGCTGGAACTGAGCCGGGTGAATTCTGTAATAAAGGCGCCGAAACATTTAAGGCTCTTGCGAACCGGGCACAATTATCAAATGACCACTTCATACGAACCACAGAGCCCGCACACAAAGAAGCTGTCCAACATGCCTGGCATTTGTTGAAGGAGAGAGGATACATCTACGAGTCAAAGCATGAAGGATGGTACTGTGTCAGCGATGAAACATTCTATCCCGAATCAACTATCGAGAAGAGGCTTGACCCCTTCACTGGAAGAACGTTCATGGCGAGCTCAGAGACGGGAAAAGAGGTGGAATGGACCTCAGAACCAAACTACCACTTTAGACTCTCAGCATTCAGGGATAAGCTCCTCGAATTCTACAAGCAGAACCCGGAATTTATTGTACCGTCATCAAGAATGAATGATGTGGTCAAATGGGTAACTCAAGGATTGGAAGACCTGTCAGTTTCGAGACCAACCGATCGTCTACAATGGGGAATTCGTGTTCCCGATGACGAGTCACAAACTATATATGTATGGCTTGACGCCCTGATCAACTATGCCACCAAAGCTGGTTATCCATGGTCTCCGGAAGATGCACATACAGGCGGTTGGCCAGCTGATGTTCACGTTATTGGAAAAGATATTGTTCGGTTCCACTGCATATATTGGCCAGCATTCCTTATGGCTCTTGAGCTTCCACTTCCAAAGCAGATCCTTACACATGCACACTGGACGCTCGGTCATCAGAAAATGGCCAAATCAACTGGAAACGTTGTGGACCCATTTACTGCATTGAAGCGCTACGGTGTAGATGCAATGCGTTACTATTTAGCTCATGATGGTGGAATTTCAGACGACTCTGATTATGGAAACCACTTCATTGTCAAGGAGTATAAGAAAGGATTGCAAGGTGGACTTGGCAATCTTGTCAGTCGAATCACAATGGCAAAAGGCTGGAGTGTTCGAGAGTCAGTCGAGCTTGCTGCCAAAGGAAAACTCCCAGCTGTTACGGAGGATTTGTCAAATCCTTCTTGGGCTCAGCAGAAGCTAGTTCAGGAGCTTCGGGATGAAGTGGATGCTAAGTTCGTTCAGTTACACCCTGGACAAGCTCTGAAGGCTATCATGAATGTAGTCTATGAGGTACGGTTGCAACCTACAGCTCTCGACGCTTTCATACGCTGACGTATTATAGACAAACAAATATCTTCAAGCCCAAGCACCTTGGCTTCTGTTGAAATCAGAGGACCCGGCTGACGAGTTGAGAATTAACGAAAGCATATACCACTGCGCCGAAGCTATTCGCGTCGTAGGCATTCTTCTCCAGCCATATATGCCAGATAAGTCAGCACTACTTCTTGACGTGATTGGAGTTGATGCTACGCGCCGTTCGTATGACAATGCTACCTGGGGTTCGGATTTTGATTATGGAACTAGCAAGATTAACCTGAAGAAAAGCTCTTGGTCAGGATTGTTCCCTTCACTTGTTTTGGAGAGTTGAGATGTCCTTCGTTGTGGCAACAAGTGCGAAATAAATAGATTATGTGTAAAATAACATGTACCAATAGCTCTACTTACATATTTCAGTCCTTAGAAAATGGATCGTCAAATAAGAATGTTTCTTCCTAGTTGAATATATTTTTGTGAAGCGTGCTTTCAATTATCGTTTCTGACGCCACCAAGTTGGAAGAGAAAGTTAGACGCTTGCTTGATTTTCAATTAACCTTATCTAATTAAGAACATCAATTCTATCGCTTGATTATAGCTCATATTCCAAGCAGAAGGAATAAGGACATAAAGTAATAGCTAAGATTATCGTTAAAATGTGTCCCGTGAATAAGAAATCGATAGTCTGCCAGAATGCTTACCAGGAACGCTCTTGATAATATCTATAATCAAAAGCCGCAAATCGCAAGATTGCTCTCGAGAGTTAATCATGGTAGAGACTCAAGATTCGTGAGAACAAATTGCTTGCTCTGACGGATGGGTTCATGGGACAAATTGCACATGGCAATCAATATGACGGCCGAAGGACCGTTGAGGTTTGTATCACCAAGCCAGCCCACAACACCGTGTCCATACCCTTGTAAAAGCGCTGGACTTCCAGCATCATGAAGGAAAAGCATGTCGTTGGGTAGAGTTGCACCCCCGAGGCACACAGCATCCATCCAATGCCTCCCCAGGTTATGCGTCCAGCATTTCATATTCAGTGGGTTGGGATCAAAATACGATTTTTCCCGTGTCATGAAAACCCACATCAGGTTCCATTCGCGCCAGATGTAAGTATTGAAGGAGAGTGTATATCCGTGGAGTGCCATGTCACATGCCATTATGACTGTCCCACCGCGTTGCACATATGACTGGAGTTCTGCATTGACAAAACTGTAACGAGGACTTAGCCTTCCTCCCTCAAGTGTAGAAGGAGTCAGAGCAGCATCGGTGATAATGACGACGTCAGGAGCTTGAGGTCCACTAAAGTATTGAAGAAAGGCAATAACTGTCCTGGCTTCTACTACATCAGCCCGAGCATAGAGTAAATGAAGGACAAAGTCATATCTTGTATCGAAATCATTTGTTTTGCCCAAGGATAGAAGAAGAATGAGCGGGATATTTCTGGAAGCTGGATTACTCGCTCTAGCAGCTAACTCTTTGTCTCTTTTAGCTATGTCGTTCAAGTTGTGAGTCTCCCAATTGGGCCTCCGTTGGGGATAATTCGTAATATAATGAGGCCGAAACTCTGTAGAAGGAGGATTGAGAGGACTTATATCAATTCGGCCAGGCATATTGGAAGAAATAATTGAATTTAGGTAAAGAAATCCCATAAACTATGAGGAGAAGAAATGCTGGAACAACTAAAATACTACACGAAGAAGTGTAGCTATGGAAAAGGCTTGTATAACTTACTTCAAAAAATTTCCAACGACAGTACTTGCCTGCTATAGAAGGACCCATTCTAGGAATAACGATTATCATAGAAAGAGCGACATCTAGCTACCATGCACCAATGGGTGAAGACTACACCTTGTCAAGTTAAACAAATGGTAATCTTTGTATTTGTCAGTATGAAAGTTCACCGTGATAGAACTAATTATCTCGGGCATAGATAGAAAGAAAAAGAAAAAGAAAATAAACTTGAAAATAAGTGGCACTACAATAAAAAGTAATCTCACATCAAGACAAAATCGTACACATATCTAAAGCTGCAGAGAGGCTTTTGGGGTTAGAGTAGCTGTGCCACATCATGCGGGTCACGCTAAGCGAGATGTGGCTCAATGTTTATCAACATCAAAGTGCTTCGCGACCGTTGCTACATGAAACCCAGCCAGCGCGACGACATCACCAACCCCACCACGCATCTTATCGAAGAGTATACGAGAGTATTGCAATGATAACATAACTTGACATACATCGAGAACGACGTCCACGATGCCACGAGTTGCGCAACAGCCACGACGCTCCTCCAGCAATGGCTCCAGGAAAGTTTCCGGTTCCATGACTGCGAGTCCTTTTAAAACTCCCTTAAAGTATGCTATTGTGGAAATTCAACTATTCAGTATACTCATGAGAATATAGGATTCCTCTTAACGATGATGCGCAAGAAAAGGCGAAGCGCCTTCATACCCGCCATGTCCTACACGAAGTGCAGATGAACCAGATCAAGGCGGCTGCCTCACCTATGCGCAGGGTTATCAACACAGACAGAGCAGACAGCACTTCTCCGAACTCGAGGACGCCAAGACGACTCACGGAAAAAGAAAACGACGCCGATGATGACGACGACTTCATTGTTGGAGGGAACGTTGTCACCCCCATGAAGAGAGTGCCTATCCTGGCAAATTTCGAAGAGTGGATGAAGATGGCTACCGATAACAAAATTAACGCTGCGAATTCATGGAACTTTGCACTCATTGATTATTTTCACGATATGTCTTTGTTGAAGGAGGGCGACGGAGTCAACTTTCAGAAGGCTAGTTGTACTTTGGATGGATGTGTGAAGATCTATACGAGCAGAGTCGATAGTGTTGCCACCGAGACCGGAAAGCTGTTGAGTGGTTTAGCGGATAGTGGAAATAAGAAAAAGAAGGGAGAGAGCGAGGAGGGCGAGGAGAGCGAAGAGGAGGTCGAAGATGAGGATGGAGTTGTGAGAAGGAAACCAAAGAAGAAAGCTCAACGATCCTCCGAAGCAACCCTTGCGCCATCTTTTGCGCCTTTGCAACTCAAAAGACTCGACCTTGAGTTTTCAGTCGATCCGCTTTTCAAGAAGGCGTCCGCAGATTTCGATGAGGGAGGTGCTAAAGGCCTTCTTTTGAACCACCTTGCAATTGATTCTCAAGGAAGAATTGTTTTCGATAGCAGTGACGATGCTGGTGACGCTTCATCTGAAGGAAAAAGCAGAAAACGCAAGAGTGAAGCACTTGAGGAAGATGATGATGAGGATGTGGACTCTGCTGTGGACGAAGATTCTGCAATGAAGGATATCGAGGAAGAGGAAGAAGATATTGAAATTGATATCGGGGCGTTGGGAGCCAAGTTCTTTCCGGATCTTGAAAAGCTTGAGGAACAAGACATATGTCCATCTTTGAAGAACTTTGACCTCGGTGATCCCTCTGGATCAATGGATATTCCATTCTTAAAGGCGCCAGAAGACTGGAGGCAAGAGCGAGAGAAAACAGTTGAAGGAGGTGCCATGGGAGATAAGACAGGCATATTCCTCGATGATGACAACCCAGCTGGATTCGACGACGACGATGACCTAGGAGGCTTTGATCTACCTGCAGATACTGGATTTGGTGAGGGTGGTGAAGCATGGGCCAAGGATGCGGCCATTGAGCCACAGATGCGTGTTCATGATGCTGGTCTCGACCACGAGGATGGCGATGGTGATGATGGAGAAGGTATGGCAAATGGATCCCTTGATCCACAAAGTGGCGAATATGTTGTTTCGCTCGGCCAGAAAGACGGTGGCCACGAAGACATCCTCAGCTACTTTGATCAAGCTCTGCAGAAGAACTGGGCTGGTCCAGAACATTGGCGTATTCGCAAGATCAAGGACGTCAACAAGGCCGCAACAACCATTAAGCCAAGGAAGGAGAAAGAGCCATTCGAGATAGATTTCATGTCAGCCCTCGAACGCCCGGTCGCTGAGATGATATACACTCCGGCATCCTCTAATTCTGCTATCTCGATGCCTAAGAAAGACTGGAAATCGAAAACCCGAAACCTTCTTCCTGATGATAAGCATTTCAACTCCAAGCAACTTCTCCGTCTTTTCCTCAAGCCAAAGGCACACATGGGCAGACAAAGAAGATCACAGGCGTCTAAAGGTCAATTTGGTCTTCCTGCACCAAAAGAAGATGATGTTGCGGAAGGTGAAATGGACGAAGGCTTCTGGGCTCGTAAAGAAGATCCTGTTGCAGCTGCTCCACAGGGTGACTACGATGCAGATTTCTTCCAGGATGATGCTCTACCATTTGCAGGCATGGAAGATGATGATGATTTCTTTGCCGATGCTAGAGATCATTTCAGTCCTGGACCCGAGGGCAACGGCGGCATTCCTGGCCTCCAAAATCTATTACAGAACGGTATACCAGCCAGTCAACAGGCCGCCTATGGAGATAATCCAATTGGGTTCAGTAGGAGAGCCAGACCGGAATATGTGCAATATGCGCGTGTGGCTAAGAAGGTTGATGTGCGAAGACTCAAGGAAGAGCTATGGAAAGGCACCGGCATCGCTGATAAGGTACGTTCCCTTTGTTGTAGCCTCAAATATTGCAAAAATTTCTAACATGCGAATAGGATCCTACGGACGAAGAGAATGACACCTCCATGATCCCCCTTTCTCAAGCACCGCCGTATAACCCTGCAGATGGTCCTCTCAAGTTCACCACCATGATGCAGAACTTACAGACGGTATATCCTAAGCAAGTCATGAGCGATATCTCAACAAGTTATTGCTTCATCTGCCTGTTGCATTTGGCAAACGAGAAGGGCTTAGTGATTGAGAATCAAGAAGGCTTGCAGGAATTGAATATCACGATAGACCCAACGGCCGAGATCACGGTCGGTGGTGATTAGAGATGTGACAATCTCCATAGTGTATATTTTCAATCGGTGCATTGGGTAGGAACGGCATAGGACATATTGGTGCTGAAATGGGACTGTATGATTGCATGATTGGGCGGTGATGTTGGTGTTGGGGAGTATTTTGAATGAGGTATTTTACGTGCCTATTAGATTTCACTTGGTCTGTTTTAATGGGCACAAAACGAACTTTGTCTTATATATTCTTCAGAGCCTTGTTGTTATAACAATTTAAGGGCAGGTGTATACAATATCTATTGTGCTCAAACCTGTTTTTTTTTTCTCCAGTTAACGAACGAAGGATGACGAAGTAGATGTGTAGATCCTCTCCATGATTTGGTGAAACAAAAGAAACCAGCACAGATAGATCTACAGTCATGCTTCCCGATCCTCTGACTTCAAATCTCTTCCCTGTCAGGTAGTATGGTACGCAAACTGAAAATTACGCTTTAAGTCCTATCGTGAGGCATAATTGCGGTCCAACATCTGAAAGTAAGCATATTCAAACCACTCCTTTATCGACATTTGAATCGTCTCAACCTTGAATATAAGCTTTCGCTCTGTCTCGAAGAAAGAAGCGAATCTAGCTCAATCTGTGGTGGAGCAGGGGCAAAATCTATTATTTGCAAACCAGGTTCATTCAGGTACACATTATTTGTAGAGATTGCTCTTCCCCAACGCTTGCAGGGGGGAGGTCGAATTGCGCGGGCTTTGATATTGTATGTGCAGCTCTCACATTGACACTGTAAATTCTTATTTAAGTTACACTGTTTAAGATTGCTCTAAATGCCCCCCTTAAATCTCGTAGCTTTTGTTTTGGCGCCCGGTGAAATGCTCAACGGCCATTGGTGCTGTCAACTAAATGATTGCTCTGACCCGCTGCAACGTCGTATGTTTCCGACAGCACCACGATAGCTATTAACGAGATGGCAATAACCACCCTGGGATTGTCATGCGGCTGCTCTACTCTTCAAAACACCCCGACAGCTTCCCACAGGCTCTTCCTTAATTAAAAGATTTTTTTCCTGATAATATTTGACTCACCGTTGATAGTTGCTGAATATTCTGTGCATTTAAACAACAAATCCCCAGCGTCCAAATACTATATTTCTTGCGTCACGAAAGACTTTGTTTAGAAACAGCTCGACATAGCCCAATCATGACGTCCACCGCCTCGGTAGGACCACTTGTACGCCTTGGTGGCATCTCCATCCATCAGCTTCCACTCAACGGTAAAGGTGTCAAAAGTACCACCATCTCTTCGTCCGAGAAATTCAGTGATGGGTCTGGTGTAGTTGCAGCACCGACGCTGCCTGTATTTATTACCAACGTCCTCGCCGAAGCCCTCCCATTTATCGATACCGTTGCGCCAAAATCCGGCGGCGCCTCACAATGGAAGACGAAAGGCTCCCCAAAGCGATATGCAGCTTCTGAGGCTCCCGTGGAGCTGTACGAACGCAGCCTGCCTGCTAAGGAACTGAACAAGATCGAAGGAATAGGAAAGGTCGAAAAGGATGAGACGTGGTTCTGTAGACGAAGCTGCCATCGCGATGCGCTCGAGAAAGGAACTGCTTCTTGGGACGAGTTTGTACACGCATTCAAGGAGAATCATCCTGAGACGGAGGACGCTTTTACACCGGCTGTTATTGGAGCCCGAGAGGCTATGCGTTGGGATGCAGGCAGTCACGAGATCACAGTGGACGGGGCCAAGTGGACTGATATCACGCTGGTCGTGGTGGAAATGAAGCACAAGATCGATCCGAAGCCATTGAAGAACCGCACATTCCCCGTCGCGCAGTTAACTGCAAAGTTGGAAGGCGAGAAGGAGTTTGTCGTTGTCAGTATTCCCCTTACTGATTTCGACAAAAGCCCATACGCCGAGTATGCACGCGACAAGGCTTTAGTTGTTGCTTCCTATGTTAGTATTGAGCGGATCAGGGTCTTGCCTTCGGGGCAGATCGAATGGATCATGGCTACAGCTAGTGATGCGAAGGGCTCACTGCCACAGTGGATGCAGAAGATGGCGGTTCCCAATGCAGTCGCGAAGGATGTGGATATGTTCTTGGCCTGGATTCCAAAACGAAGGGGTCAACATCTCCTGGGTGCTCCAGTTGAGACCAACAAGAGCCCAGAAGAGATACCCCAATCTTCCACCTCGAAGACTGTCGATGAAACACCGTCAGCTATCGAGCCTGAGCACCGAGGCAATGGTATTCACGAGGCGTCTCAGCAGGTCGCTGTCTGAGCTTGGAACACGAATTTATATGGAAAAAAATGTATTTGTATTGTTTAGCGTTTTGGCGGATGTGTCACTCCAGATAATAGTATACACCTGTACGATTAATTATTTCTTTTTACGTCAAGCAATTTCTAAAGCCTCAATGGGCCAATTTTGAGTTTGAACAATGAGATTTCATGTTTTGACAATTATCCCACAGTAGCATAAAGCTCGTCGAAAGAATCCTGTGCCACCTGATAACAATCGTGACCATAGATCTTCTTCTGCACATCGGCATCCGCCCACTTATCCGGTACCGTGCCCTTCTTCTCCTTCAATGCCGCAAACTGCTTATCACGCTCGGCCTTGGCTGCTCCATCGCCCAAATGCAGTGCGCGTCCACTTGCAGCAGCCAGATCCACCAATGTCTCTGCCCGCTCCTTCCTGACCTGCTCATACACTTTCAACGACTTGTTAATCGAGCTGGGCTCCATATCAGGGCAGCGTGCCAACACCACGCCAAGCACAGCTGCGTCCTCAATTGCCTGGGCCGCGCCCTGTGCCAGATGTGGAAGAGTAGGATGGCATGCATCACCTACGAGTGCCACGCTTCCATGCACCCACGTCGGCAGAGGACTGTGCACACGCAACTTCCACTCGCAGACCTCACCGTCCGGCACCAGATTCAACATGCGCTGGATCTTGGGGCAGAAGTCGGCGTACATGGCCAACATGTCGGCCTTAGAACCCTTGGTCGTGTAGGTCGCGGAAGGCGCATCGGCAAAGTTGGTGTCCGGGTGCGCAGTCGATAGATTGTAGATCTGCTTGCTCGACACCGGGTATGCAATGATATGCTTACTGGGGCCAATCCACCGGGTCACTTTATCGCCATCGATCAGCTCCAACAGCTCCGGGTCATTCTCCATCTCGGATCGCTTGAGCATAATGCGGTAGGCGGCTTGTTGCGTGTCCTGCACGTCGGCGTCGACGCCCAGCTCCTTGAGGATTTGCGGTCGTACAGTACTCTTGACACCGTCACATGCTAGAACTACGTCTGCGGTTACGCTGTATGGCTCTCCCTGACGCGGCACGGCCTTGAAGGTCGGCTTGGGCGTGAAGGATGTCATTCCCTCGACGGCTGTGGAAAAGTTGAAGGTGATGCTCTTCTCCCGCTTGCAGGCTTCGAAGAGTGCGTTGGCTAGGGAAGACCTGTGACCTACCATGTGAGGATATCCGTATGTCTCTCTGATGTAGAGTAAGTCCACATGGCCGAGCTCGACATCACCGCTTCCCTCTGATTTCGTTAGCTAGTTCATGCTAAAATGAAGTGTAAACATACGTCTAATACTAGTTGATTTGAGATCAACGGCTTCTTTCTCAATATCACTCCAGCAGCCAAGTCGATCCAAAATTCTAGCCATATTCGGGGCCAATTGGATTCCTGCTCCAACAAAGCCTAAGTTTGAGGCAGCTTCATAGACTGATATCTGAGTGAAACCTTGCTTGGCCAGAGACAATGCACAGGTTAAGCCACCCATACCTAGTTTATGTCAGTATAATACTCTTGTATGACATCCTATGGTCAAACATACCAGCTCCAATGACGGCAATACGCATATCCTGGTTCTTTGCCATTTTGAAACTATAAGAGAGAGTATACAATACGTGGAATCTGGGTGATAGTGGGATAAAGTAGTATTTCAATGACTACAGATTTCAATATGAACAATGGCTGCCAAGACTGCAGTACTAAAGATGGAAGACAGTTTCTGGATGAGGAGCTTTTTCTTCTTTCTTTCTTCACGATATGAATTAGATATATATGCAATTTGGGTGGTGGGACAGGTGACGTTGCTAGAGGGGCTTTACTATGAACGGCAAGTTATTCGGGTGTGTGTACTCTAGGCTAAGGGAAGGGATGCTGTACTGAGTTGCCTATGATGGCTCTGCTGGTTCTCCGACACAGGAGGCAAATGCTACATCTAAGCCATTCGGGATTTAAGCACGGCGACGGGGCGGATAATGCGGGGGCGGGTGGATGTGCACAGCGGCTGATTATGGTTGGTATGGTGGTGTAGCAGTGGTAGGATAGACGACTGGCGCACTTCGTACATTTTTCGGGCCTTATCAAATCCCACACCGCGCGTCTTCGGAGCTCAACTCACTTGAACTCCGCAGCTGTAGATCTGTAGATAGTACTGCAGAGTCTCGCCTTTTGTCCATGAAACCAACATCGTGTACTTCTTATCGGTAAATGATGTCGGCTTTGATAGATATTCAGTCATACATATCATTAGCTACTCAAGATTGTATGTATGCATGTATGTACACAGTGTGTATATATATATGTGTATAATTTGACAGACCAAGATAGCTCTCAGTAGTTGTACGCTTTTAAGGACCGGTGACCTTTAATTACCCCACAGCTTGAACCATGTAAACAATCTCCAATAAAATCATGCCTTCTTAAGAGTTGCGCAGCTACACATCTCTCAGAAGCTTGACGATTCTCCATCATAGAAGATCTGAGGGAGTACAAAGTTCATATACGGCCTGCCCGTCTCTTTCAGCGTCATCATATCATACCCATATCAATATAATTCTGGGTCCAGCGGTTTCCTTAAAATCATATTATGCTTCTTACTGTGCATTTTTAAGGTGGGCTACATATATGCATAAGTTTTCCAGTTTAACGGTTCCTGGACCATTGTCATCCACCCTTACACAGGTCGGCTAGTCAGAAGACCTTTTTCTTTCCATCCTTTCTACAGCCACTTAGTAATATGATCCTCATTCGTTGTATCACATCCTTGAATAAGAGTCTCATTGAATTCTGTGTAAAGATTGATATTTGCTCTTATTGTATCCGCCATCAGTCCTACTAGTAGACCTAAATGGATTTGGAAGATTGCAAGATCAATATGGCTAATTGACCTATGACTGCTTTCCAGCAGGCATATACTTCCATACTTCTTTCTCACCGATGAATCTCTAGTCATTTTCTGTCCAATTCGACGTCTTTGAATTCCAGCAGCTTTGAAAAGGATCCTTTTACAGTAATATATGTCGGCAGCACGTATGTAAAGAGGGGAAACTTTACCCTTGAAAAGAGTTCTGTCAATACCCCTCAGGTATTTTCTGAAATAATTGAATATTATACTTAGAGAAGAGTTTATGGTGGGTGTAGAAGGCTGCTGAGGATCATTGATATCAATATATGTCTCCAGATAAACCATCTTCGATATTCTTCAATGAGGGGTAGGTCTGCCCGGTCACGTCATTTGGTGATTACACTGTCAAGGGTGCCAGCAATGACAAAGGTTTGTGACCAGCACAACGATTTTTACTCGTGGGTGATTGCTTCGAGTATTTGAATATATCATTGAAAAGCGCTATTGGAATACCTCATTGTAAGTGTATAGGAAGCCATTTCGTAGTAAAGTGTTTTGCACTCGCACGTTGTGGTGTAAACGACACAACGAGTTACCGCCAAATAACCCCACTAGACTCAGCCTTAAATCATACACCAGTCAGGTACGCTCCGCCATATATTTATCCATTCCAAACGTTGAGGCGCCAACAATAGCTCTATTAACTACCACAAACACCAACCATCCTCTCTACTTTATAAGTTATTAAATAACCCTCAAAACACGCAATCATGGGACTCAAGGGACCAGGAAAGGCAGAAAGCTTTGATGGCAGCGGCCTCAGAATCGGCATTGTTCATGCCCGCTGGAACAGCTGTACGTGGCCATTGACAATAGTCCTGAGCCTTTTCAAGTCTAACAGGAAGCAGCTATCATCGACCCTCTTCTCGAAGGCACAAAGAAGAAGCTTCTCGAAGCTGGTGTTAAGGAATCCAACATAATCGTACAATCTGTTCCGGGATCTTGGGAGCTCCCAATTGCGGTGCAAAGGTAGGAAGCTAAATCAATTCACGTTCGATGGATACCTCAAACATGCTGACATACTTCCTCTCATAGACTCTACTCCGCCTCCCAGATCCAGGCTACTTCCGCCGCCTCCGGTAGCTCTGCCGGTGACCTCCTCGGAGGATCTACAACCGACCTCACTGCCCTCCCAGCAACAGCTGCATCGACTGGTGCTTTTGACGCCATGATTGCTATCGGTGTGCTCATCAAGGGTCAGACCATGCACTTCGAATATATTGCCGAGTCAGTGTCGCAAGGACTCATGCGCATCCAGCTCGACTCTGGCGTACCGCTCATCTTTGGTCTGCTCACCGTCTTGAACGAGGAGCAGGCTTTGGCCAGAGCTGGTGTCAGCAAGGGTGACAGCTCAGATATTGGTAGTGGTCATAACCACGGAGAGGATTGGGGTACTGCTGCTGTGGAGTTGGGTGTCAAGAGAAGACAGTGGGCTGAGGGGAAAATCGAGTAGGCCCATGTCAGGATAACAAAGTCAATCTAGATTCCATATACCAGCTCAATAATGAATATATGAAAACGCCCTGTTCTTGAAACTCAGTATTGCTGTTGAGATGGAATACCATTGTCTTGATATACGTGTGCATACTCGGGCATTCTTTTTCGGTCATTAATTTATTCGCTTTTTGTAGATTATCTGACACTTTACTTTTACACAGGAATCAACACAAGACTATGATGGAATATAATATAGTTTGCTCATATAGAGTATCGACTAGATATCCGTCTCCAAGACTCCTCAACACCCATAAATAGCTTTTCCGTGCTCAGCCTCCAAACGCCATCCTATGCAATCAACCCATCATAAATACTCAGAATCTCTCCTTCATTCTGCTAGCAACGGTTCTCAAGTTTCCGTAGACCTTTCCTGGTGGGCTACCAAGAATCAAAGAAACAATAGCCTCTCGGGCAATGTGAATGTTCTTGAATCCTCCGAGGATATGGATCTTCGAGTCTGCCAAGACGACTCTCGTCCTCGAAGCGTTCTCAATAGCAAACTTAGTCTTTCCATCCTTACCCGCGATACGACCAATAGCTCTGCCCATGTGCTCTCCTTGCAAAGTCTTGACATCCTTAATCTCGAAGGTCTCAATGTAAAGATCATCCAATCGCAAAAGAGCAATAGCATCATCGACATCGAATCCCAAACTGAAAGCCTTCACGAAATCCTCGCCCTTCTGCAGCGCTCCGGTATCTGTCGTGTGCTTGCTGGTACGTAGCTCGACTGCGCGGTTCTTGACGTTCATACGCACTTGAAGCTTGAGGTGCTCCACAAGCGGTGGGTAGATCTTGGGCCACGATGACTTGAGCGGTGCCATGCGGTGGGGTGGAATGGGCACTTTGCGGGTCTCAACTCGTGCGATGCCTGCTACGGCGGCTGCTGGGGCAAATCTTGGTCGGCCCTCTTCGTCAATGTGCATTTCCGAGTCTTCGTTTGTGGCTGGGATGGAGAGGTCGGTTGGGAGAGCATCTGGTGCGTCGATGAGGAGCTCTTCATCTTCTATGGTACCAAATTAGATATCTGCCACAACATGACTCGAGCTGTGATTTTGAATTTACCTTGTGCTGGAACTGGAGCGACTACTTCAGCG
The DNA here is from genome assembly GCA_024752465.1 of Allantophomopsis lycopodina. Taxonomy (NCBI): domain Eukaryota; kingdom Fungi; phylum Ascomycota; class Leotiomycetes; order Phacidiales; family Phacidiaceae; genus Allantophomopsis; species Allantophomopsis lycopodina. The sequence continues at coordinate 583,018 of CP103001.1, forward strand.
GCAAGCTCTTCTGGCTTTCGCAATAAGGCGGTAGGGGCAGGCATGATGGCGATAGGTGTCGTAAGGTCAGACAAGATCAGAACAGTTCTTTTGAAGAGAATGTGGATTGATTGAGAAATCAGAAGTCGTCGATGTTATCCAGTTGATGGTGGTTGTGGATAAGGAGAAGAAAAAAAAGTTGGTTTATCGGTGAAGGGTTCGATAAGTGTTTTAGACAGTCAGGCCTGGGGAATAATTCGATTAATCGATATCGCGAAAGTTTTGTTCGTCTGCAATCGCAAATTGCACCTACACGGTCTAGCGCCTTTTACTTTTCTTGAGCCTGGATACCACCCTGGTCCGAAAACTTCCAGCGACTCGCCAAAATTTATGCCGAAGCGTTCGTCGCATGCCCATATCGCCGTCATCGAAGGACTTGCGCTTCTTGATTCTCGCTCTTCTCTTTCACTCATTTCCATCTTTTCTTTCTGCTTGTCAGAACGTCTGTGTTTTTGAGTTTAGAGCCCTTCAACAGTTGCTTCTCAACAGTTCATGATGCTTTGGCGTTATGGCACGGCTTTTAGGGAATAGGCTATATGCCTCTTGCTGGGACTTAGGAAGTCCTACTGTTATGATGAGGCATGAGAACTTGCGAATATCAAACGCCTTCACCCTTTTGCACTCTGCCCGCAGATGCTTATCACAAACCGCTCCTCTATCTTCATCCGAAAGAAGTCTCGCGAGATCGAAGGACATTTTCCAATGCTCGCGTGCCAATTCTAAACCCTTCCCGCGTCGATCCGCGGTGCTTATTGCGTCAGCGACGTCTTTTTCAACGCCATTTACGTCCCGACTTGGTCTGGGACTTTCCGGCTACCATAGATCGGGCGAACAAAAGATATCACCTATCCTTAATGGAATATGGCAGCGTCAAATCCACACGAGTGGCAGGCGGAGGAACAGATTTGGAGCAAGACGACACAAGAGTTCAATAACAAATGATCAGAGTGGGAGGGGCGCATCAGCGAGTCCCAAGGATGCGCAGACTACAACAAAACCTCCTGCCGAGGAGAAGCCAAAACCACCTGTGGAACAATCATCGGGTTATATGCATCTCCCTCATATACCTCACTTACCGCAAATGCCGCACATGCCCCATATGCCTCATATGCCCAAGATGCCGCATAGACCCACCAAGGAAGAGCTTCTTGCTGCTGCCAATGGATTTTTCTCGAGGCTGAAAGTCAGATTCAAGTGGTTGACCATTAGAAGTACACGACCATGGAATGTTGATGACTGGAGTGCCTTTGTTTCTTGGTTTGTTATGGGAAACTTGATTTGGATTTTTGTTGGAACTACAACATTCTTTTCTCTCGTAATCTACACCATTAATACCGTTGTAGCTCAAGGTAAGACTACTCAATAACTCATTTTCGATAAAGTCCTAACCAAGAATAATAGAAACCCTTGCTCGATGGGTCGGCGATTATCTCACATATTCGGCTGGAATCAAGGTTGTTTTCGAATCTGCTATCGTTCCTAAATGGGGCGACGGTGTGATCACGTTCCGCAATGTTTTCGTATCACGACGCCCAGGGCATGGTAAATCAAAGGTTAGCAAGGGCTCTTCATCTACCGCTGCTGCAGTGGCTGCGGCCACTGAGAAACCTTTGAAAAAGGCCGAGGGAGAGGAAGAAGAGGACACAAACTATACACAGTTTGATGTGACAATCGATACCGTGAATGTAACATTGTCCTTAGTCAAATGGTGGAATGGAAAAGGACTCCTAAAAGATGTGGAGATCAAGGGTGTACGAGGAGTGTTGGATAGAACTTCGGTTTACTGGAGCGACGAATACGTCGATCCTCGCATCTACAAACACGAACATCAAGAAGGCGACTTTGAGATTGACCAGTTCAAATTGGAAGACGTCCTTCTCACAGTTCACCAACCAGGAGGTTTCCGTCCGTTCGCGGTTAGCATATTTAATTGCGAGCTACCGCAGTTACGGAAACAATGGCTTTTCTACGACTTCCTATCAGCAAACAACATGTCAGGAGCTTTCGATGGGTCTCTTTTCACCATTCACCCTCGACAAATTCATGGATTTGCGGGTAGCCTCCCATTAGAGGCGCCTGAGTCTTTTGGTGGAGCAGATCCATGGAAGAAGCACAGTCGTCTTCGTATTGACGGCTTGAAAATCGACCATCTGAATCGTGGTGTTGAAGGACCTTTCTCCTGGATCTATGAAGGCAATGTCGATATTGTAGCAGATGTTATGTTTCCTGCAGATAGCGATGAGAGCATCGCCAAAGCTCTTTCCGATGTTTATGACCGTCTTGAAGCCACAGTAACATCAAACCGTTACCAGGACCTTCTCCAAAGACACCCCAGCACGGCTGATCTCGATACCCCCGAGCAGCGTGCCTACTTCGAAGAGAAGAAGAAGCGAGATGACGACAAGCGATTTTTGGTTATGGACCTGAAAGTGAACATGAACGATGTAAAGGCTGCTGTACCCCTTTTCACCCGAGATCTTTCTTATATCAACCAAGCCCTTATTCGCCCCATTGTCGCATACATCAATTCAAAGAAAACCTTCATCCCAATCAACTGCCGCGTCGTCAAGCGTGCTTCGGAATTCGACGGCAGCTGGACAATATTCGATAGCGGATTGATGGAAGATCTAAGTGCTGAAACTTACGAGGCCTTTGCAAAGGATGTGACAGACAGTCAGGCAAGGATGAGACGTTTGAAGAAGGTTGGCCTTTGGTCCTTTTCGTTAGCTGTGCAGGCGCTATTCATGGGACTGGCTGGCAATGTTGCCTAGTCTGATTATCAAAAGGGGCAGCAATTTATTTTCTCAACTCAAAGGATGTAAGATAAAACCTGTAACTGTACTTATTTCTGGGAGGCGTTGGTGGGTTTGGGTCGGATATGGTGTAGACTAGCTGGTTTTTGGTTGCTGGTTTGGTTGCATTGTAGGCGTTGGATGGCGGTTGCATACGTACGGTGCATTACTTCACTACTTTAGCGCTTCATGAATGGAGAAAAACATCTCATTTCACATTTGTATTTCTTCTGCTTGTAATATCATTTGAAATCATGAATTCCAAAATGTCTTCGCAAAAGTAGTAGATCAAGCCTACTCCTTCTTATATCAACTTCCACCCACTGCCGGAGTACCAAACGACGCCCATGTTCCACACACAGAAGCATATCTCTGGGCTCCACACTGTCATCGGTTCCTCCTATACGTCAACAAAGTAGTTGTTATGAAAACAACCTGTCAGTAGCTGTTCTCAAGTTGCTATATTCTCTCACCAGTCCATTATTAGTTCTCCCATATCTTGAAACGCTAACCAAGCAAACATTGTAAAAGCAAGATGTAGAAGCAAATTGTTGAAGCAGATTGGTTGTAAAAGCAGATGAGCAAAGCAAATATTAGATCGACAAGACTTTTTAATCAAAGCGTGAATGGCCGATGTCGAATTTGTATTCTCAGGATTGCTGAGATATCGAAGAATTAAGTAAGAAGTCATCATAGGTAGCCAGACTATGCAACTAGTTTTTCAAAGTTAGCTAGATTCAATCAACAGGTAGAAGCAAGTAAACTTACTCAATCCCACTCTCCACGATAAGCACGACCATCTCCTCTACCAATATCGTCGGCGTACGGATTCAAGAATTCGTCAACATAATCAACGTGGTTGAGAGTCGTATACTCCCAGTCCTGGGCAAGAGCCGTATTAATCCTCAACTTCTTGGTGTTCTTCTTGACAAACCACTTATTTGCACTAGCAAGAGCAACTAGAGCCATAGAAACCTTTACAATGCTCTCCTGTCTCCATAGAATGCCATTGTTTTTCCACTGAAACTTCAAGTCGATCTCGGCTTGCTCCTGCTCGCTGAGTGCAGGGAAGGCAAGTGTTTCAAGGCCGAAAGTGCCATGTGGAGAGCGACCCATGCCCCCACCATTGATGTTAGTATCATCCCATTCAATGAGCTTACCGCCAGTATCGGAATCATCATATACATCCTTGGCAAACTCAAAGATTCGGTAGTCGGCGGCAGCGAATTTCTTTCCTGTCAAAGCAAGCAAGAAATCGCCATGCGAGACGACAATGATGATCTCCTTGGTGCGACCTGCATCCTTGAGGCGGTTCTTGAAAGCAACAACGCGCTGGTCGACAGCCCACTTGTTCCACTGGTCAAGCTCTGTCTTTTCAGGCCAGTCTAGAGCGAGACATCCCCAGCCAATCTCTGGCAACTCCATCTCTAGGGTTTTGGTGGCGGTGCCAGTGTCGCATGGTTGATTGGTGGTTGGCTGCAGGCGGGAAGTTGGCTGGACTTCCATACCGAAGTCGCCACTGAATGCAAGGTTTGCTTGGATTTCAGGGAAGAAGGTGTACCAAGCTGTCTGGGTGGCTCGGCGGAGTGGAGAGGTCAGAATGAGGTGGGAGTCCATGGCTGGCGACATGGTGGAGACAAGGTTCTGGCGTAGAGCAATGCACATTTCGTGGCCCTTGACTGATAGGTATGGATCTTGCAGGCTAGGGTTGTCATAGGTGGCTAAGCTTTTTAGTGTTCATTGTAATGCAATTGGTATTAGATGTGACTTACTATGTACGCCCTCACCAGAGCGGATGCAGACTATGATTGGAGACATGATAATGAGCTATGCAAGCATGCAGCAAAAGTGGATCTCTTTCATGTATTATTGTGAGATGGGCGAGGTCTGAGGAAAATGTGAGCAAGATAGGGCGCTGTTTGGATGCGTTATATTTGTTGTTCGTGATAATATGAAGATACACGATGTACCTCGATATTGAAAGTGAAGAACTTTACACGACGGAGGTCGCTAAGTTTCAAAGGGGATCTTGAACAAATGTAGCTAGGAATTGACCAGTTTAAGTGTTGAAGTTGTGACCTCGCTGTGGTGATAGACACTTAGTCGTCAAGTGTGATGGTTCGACATGTTAGGCCCTGAAGTTCAAAACCACTTGCGCGTCTGAACGTGACAAATGCGTCTCTCTACCCATAAACATGAGCCATATCTACCTCTGACCATAAGTATACGCTAGTATTTCGTATACGAGTCAGTAACTATAGTGAGGTTATCTTTTTTTTCTCCTGCTATGATCTCACGGAGTGAGCAAGAGGTAGAATTGGTTGGAAATGTTTCTCAAATGTTCAATGACATTTAATATCATCTTGCCTTGGCTTTTCCTAAGTCCTTTTCCCTGGAACTTTATAGCAGACAATATTTGATGCACCTTCGTCGACACTATCCTGCGACTTTCTCACCCCTGATTCTTATCACGTGACAATATCAATGTTTCCCCTCTCCCCTTCCCAACGCTTCTACTATGGACCCACCAATACATCAACTTTGATCTACGGCATATTCTATAACTCCTTGTCATCTACTGGGCTAAATTCTTTTTGTCCTATGGCAAAACAGTGAAAAGACAAGTCGAAGGATTCCCCATGAACCAAGACGTACAATGATTGATGCTACGCGATGTCAAACTCCTACTAACCTAAATTCCTCATAATATGTTTTAGTATACCCACTATTCATAATGATGCTTATTATTCCCACTATATCCGAACGTTGTGAGGGCTTTCTCTTAGACATTCGAACTTTCGTGGCAACCAGATCTCTCAGTGCACTTGCCATCGAAAGCGGGGCATCAAGCAACAAATAGTGTTACTGAAATTGAAAAGCACAACACAAGCATTCAGGCTCAGAAATAGCTCAAGATGCCCATTGGTATGCTCTGTGGTAAATTGAAAGTGCTGGATAGTACATAGTACTACGAATAATGGTCATGAAAACTGATGCAGTTCTAAGATGGTGCCAGGGCCTTTCAGAAATAAAAAACAGGTGGCTTGACACCCCCAAGCTCCCTATGAGGTGGCAAAGTAAGAGACTTTTCATCGGCCAGAGTCCCCATTACGCGTGCGTTGCGAAGGACCGAGACCCACACACGGGAAAGGCAGCGTGCCAGGAAGAATCCCATGGGCTTTCTGCAGGGCGGTATATGGTCAAAGTGGCAATTCGGTTTGAGTTCGAGAATATGCATTCTTTTGCAACTTTTCACCAAGTAGCGCGGCCAATTGTTATGCTCTGGATGCATACAAAGGCTAATTACCCAAGGGAAACGGTACATATGCCAGTTGAAACTGTAAAGGATCAACAGGAGCTTGATGGGCTTGTCTGTGCTACGCAAGACCAGGGAGCTTTAGTTGCTGATTTGCTTCCCACTCGACTCAAAGCAAGGCCTATTCGCGCATGCCTTCCACGATATACGGTACCGCCCGAGCATTCACAGTACGTACGCTTTGCGTTGCGAAACGGTACGCGTTCTCGATACCTCCATAGCTATCAAGAGCCATACGGGTCAGAATGAATTCGCAGCTGCTTTTAATTATGAAGATCCAAATGAGAATTATCTTGATCCTAAAAGTTATCGTATCTTTGGTGGTCTGTCTGGACGATTGGGGCAAGTTCACCTAGCCCAGTTTGTGGCACACGCGCTAATGGTAGCTCAACAGATAGCTCATCTTCACTGCTCTCATTGCACTGCATGACTTTGTTAAATGTCAAGCGGCATCTTGCTGCACAGCTACATACATACATACATATAATATGTATGTACTACATATGCTACAAATATATGAATCACGAGATACTTGATCTATGTATTGATCTGCATCAAGACCATGACAAGTTCGTCTCAAGTGATCTACGATGATAGTCTTGTGTTCGAATGTCCCATTCCCCTATGAGAGTAGACGCCGTCTTTCAATTCCGCTCTCAGATACTTCACATCACAGGTGCACAAAAGCTTCTTCATCAAGAGGACATTGTTGTGGATTTAGAAAAGTTTTTATTGCTAGTCTTCTGGGCGCATGTCCAATTCCCCCATCAGAACAGGCGCTGTCTTTCAATTCCACTCTTGGGTGCTTCACATTACAGGTGCAGAGGCTTCATGAAGAGGACGCTGTTGTGGATTTAGAAAGGGTTTTATTGCTTAGCCTTTTGCTCGCATGTCCCATTCCCCCACGGGAATAGAGATTGTCTTGCAATTTCACTCTCAGGTACTTCACATCACAGGTGCACAGGAACTTCATTTAAAATAATATCGTTACAGATTTGAAAATGGGATTTATTGCTAAGCTGTCTTGCAATTTCGCTCTCAGGAACTTCATATCACAGGCACACAAAAACTTCATTAAATGAACATCGTTGCGGATTTGAGAATGGTTTTCATTGCTAAGCTGTCTTGCAATTTCGCTGTCAGGTACTTCACATCACAGGCACACAAAAAGATTTCATTGAAAGAACATCGCTGTGGATGTGAAAATGGGTTTATTGCTAAGCTGGCTTACAATTCCGCTCTCAGGCACTTCATGCTACAGGTGCACAGAAACTTCATTAAAAGGACATTGTTATGGATTTGAAAATGGTTTTTATTACTAGTCTGTTGGTCGCACGTTCCATTCCCCCACGAGAATAGAAGCTATGTTGCATTTCCGCTCTCAGGTACTTCATTCACATCACAGGTGCACAGAAAATTCATTAAGGAGACGTCATTATGGTTTTTAAAATGGTTTTTTTTATTCTAAACAGCTAATTACAATTCCAAAGCCCAGAAAAACAAAATATTAATGCAAAGTAATACAACAGTGATAGCTAGCCAACTTCATCATTCCATCGCTCAATAGTTCAAGTTCGTAAACATTTCTCATCTTCGTCAGGTCGAATCCGTTAAAATATTTACTCGACAGTAATCTTCTTGCTCTGGTACTTGGGCGCCTTAGGAACCACAACTGAGAGGACACCGTTCTTCATTGTAGCCTTCACTCCATCTTGATCGATGCGCTCCGGGAAGGTAAAGGTTCTAGCAAAGCTACCGTAGCTACGTTCGGTAGCCCAGTACTTGGCGGTTGGTTTCTGTTGCTGCTGTTGCTGTTGAGGAGCTTCAGCGGGAGTAGCCTTCTGAACAGTGGTGGACGAAGCAGCAGACTCCTCGTTCTCGTCTGCGACGGTAGCGTGGTGGGACTTGTCTGCCGGTGTCTCGGATGGGGCGGGTTCTGGAGCGGCCTCGAGAGCGCCACTCACGCTTGAGCCCTCTACAGCTTTTGTGTCTTCGCTGGAGGTATGGTATTCTCGCTCGATCTTGCCACGAACCGACAGGGTTTGTGCATCGGTAAATTCGATCTCGACATCCTTCTGTTCAATGCCGGGCAGTTCGCCATGCAACTCATATGAACTTTCCTCTTCCTTAACGTCAAACTTTGGTGTAAAGGTCTTGACGGATGTGTGGCGGTTGGTAGCGGATGGTGAGTTGCGGTTGTAGGTGTCGAAGTCCTCAAGAAGGCGGAAGAGTGGAGTGAAGCCGTTTGAGGATTGGGATGGGTGAGAGGTCAAAAACGCTTGTGGGAAGAAAGACATTTTGCGTGCTTGTTGGATTGGTCGAGGCTTTGTGAGAATAATTCTTCGTGGAAGCTTTGAAATTGTTGTGCGAGATGATTGCATGTGACTTTTATTGCTGTGTTATTTGTTTTCTGATGATGAGGAGAATCTGCTTCGATCCAAATAACTCTTATATACTTGATGAACAGACAACGAGAAGATTCTGGTTGCAACGAGAAATAGGAGATTACATCATGTGCAGATGGAGGTATGTACATGTCGTATGATGGGAAGAGGATTCTGGAAATCATTGTGATCCTCACGGATTGGAAATGCACCTACATGATGTTTGGGGATTATTCAGGATATTGCTAGAATGCTCTACATGATTCTGATTTGTTGGAGTTGAGGTGACAAAAGAGGCAAGAGGTCAGGTGATTTCGTCGGATTTCGAATTCTGGATTCTGGATGCCTGGAGAATATTCGAGAAAGTACGCGAATGCCTTATACAGCAGACGACAGGAAAGGAACATGTGAACTTCACATCTTCACTACTAAAAAGTGATGAACGCATAGATCTCCAATAACGGGTATAGTTTTAATTTTAGTTTTATTTTCTTTGTTGGTATATCTCTGTCTACGTTTTGTGCTTCTTTGAGAGGGATTTAATATTGATTTAAAAACCAAATCCAGCTAGGAGAGTGAGAAGGAAAGCAGCCAACCTCTGCACTTGGACATTTCGAGTAAGCAGAAAACCCAGTAGAATTGGTAAATCACTCCCCAATCCTCATCCAACGCGATCCGGAATGCCGTTCTCCATATGCCAAATACAAGCGGACGATGAGACTGTGTTTGTAAGGTTAAAGCAGATCCCTCATGAGCACAACAATCATGATCGTCCCATCCAACAGGCTAAAGACAATCAACCCTGTCTCTTCTTTTCATTTCATTTCTTTTCTTTTCTTTTTCATTTCCATTCCTTTCCTTCCTTTCTTTTCTCCTCTTCTCTCTACAGATTGATGTATTATAGTATATATCATCATATGTAAATAAATAAGTACTACGTACTACGTATGTGCACCACACCCTCTCAAAATCCACGTCCATCATTGCCAAGCCCCACGGCCACCCGCAGCGGAGAGGAAGCCACACGTTCCCCATCTCCACCCAGTGCCACTGCAACGTACTCCGCCGACCGCCACTCTATCCCCTCCATCCGCACACACCACCCACCCCCCCTCGCCCTCGCTCCCGCACCGGGATACGCCCGGGTCCCAGGAAAAGAAATGTCTGGCCCAAGCTCCCCAAACCATCCAGAAGCGAGGGGGGCGCGACGCCAAACTAAAAGCATTCCAAAAAGGCAGACGAGCGAAAAGACCGTTCCAAAGCTACTTATGTACTGTATTAGTGACATACTGGTGCATGCTTCCTACTTATGCCCAAAACGCCAATGCCATTTTGAAATGCCATTTGCAATCGCTTCTTTAATTTGCCACACACACACACATTTTCCTTTTTCTCCCATGAGACGCAGCGGAGCTAAGCTACAAAAGGTCCAAGGTCATTTGCGACCACGCCAAAGTCACGTTTCTCTTGCCCTTCCTGCGAACCCCATTTTTTGCACCTGCCCATTTTCTGTCACGTTACTTATGAGCTACTTTCGAGCCTTTTTCTTTTTTTCGTACATTACGACGTAATTCAGGGCTATTTGATACCGTAGAGATGCTTTGTTTGGTATTTCATAGTGACGCAACGTGAGGAGTATCGCGGGGGAAACTCTCCGGAGGATTGTCCTAGTGTGGTATGATATGATATGATGCTTGCAAGAGTTCCGGTGCAACCGCATTTGAAAAGAAAGGGCACCAGTATATGGCGTTCATGCGAGCATGAGGGACAACGCATTCGTTGTAGTAGAAGCTCAATAATTTGCGAAGAGATATACCCCGTGCATGTTAGCTTGTGGGTGAGTGCAAGCATATCAATCCCTTCCTTCGCCAGCTCTCTGGAGCTTTGACAGCTGTAAAGAGTGAGCCGTGAACGTGGCAGCACATGAGCAAGCTGAGATTTTGTAGCTGCACGATAGCTTCGGCGAATATGCGGATACTCCTGGACTTCGGTGTGTAAGTACGATGGGGCACCGTGAAGAATTATCATGTTAGTGAATAAGACTTTGTAATTAAAACCACAGCACTTGGCATGTATATTGAATACCCAGCGTAACAGCTACGTAGAGACTGCAGCTTGAGTAGATTGTGAGGGAAACCATAGTTCAGGCATGATAAATCGACGGAAACAAGTTGAGGTGTTGCTATATAGTATTATATATGATGCGCGTTCTTGTGGTAAAGAGAAGCGCGTGGATATTGAGAGAGGGCCAGCCTATCAATGCAAGACGCAGAACGGCGAAAAGACCCACAGCAAGCTATAGTACAGCATTGCCCACCAGGCACCATTGTAAAGACTTTTCGTGAAACAGATCCAATGAAATTTGCTCTCCCCACAGATATGGCAAACGAGCAACAGATAGTAATGGAAGGAAATAATTCTTTTGTCAAGCGTAAATTCTAGGTATACACATCTTTCAATGACGTCCACTGTAGGAAATATTTGAGAAGCCTGATCACCTCAGTACCCAAAAGATTTGACACACGACGCCAAGATTTGTACCGAGATTTGCACCTGTTCGGCCTCCTTATTCCGTTGCTCCCTTCGTATGCTTGGCCGTTTCTTTCAACCTCATAACTTCGTTCGTTTATAGCGTCCCCTACGTTGTGTCGTATAATCATTACTTAAGTTAAGCTATAGTCCTTCCCTCGTTGAGCTAGTCAAACAGCCAGGTCAGGGGGGAGAGAAAAAAACAGAAAAAATAAAATAAAACGGTAGACAAGCTATTCACCAGCAAAGCTTGGCCGATAGGGCACCACTTTTGTAGCGCTGCAAGATTACCTCAGCATGTGCATAGTACTGCCGGAAGTCCAAAATCTCATCTCTTTCCAAAATGATAGATTTGCATGACTCTATTGGTATCGCATGTGTGGAGGATAACCACTCATCATCTGAGGTATTCCCATCATTGGAATTGGGGCCATAGGTGGTGCCACAGGGCTTGGGACCCGGTGGAACATCTGCAAAAGTCGTCTCCCGACGGAGGTTTCCAACTCTGTGCCATCTCTTGCAATCTTAACCTCGCGGTTCGAATTCCAGGGGTTACGGAGACCTCTAGTACGATAAAATGGTAAACGTGTAGTTGATAACCACTCAAGTTTAAAAGGCTTGCCCCAGGCTTTTGACTCTCCTTCTCCTTCTCCTTCGTCGCTCTTCACACTTTGCGCCTCCTCTATATCTTGATCTGCGTCAATGACATCCGTCTCTGCTTGTTCTGCTTCCCAAAAGATAGTTCCCCGTGCTGAATCATCGATGATACGGCCTTTAGGTGCATGCTCACTTGCTGGTGTAGGTATAGCCTTGGGTAGATCTGGATCTTCGACAGTTTGTGCCTTTGGAGCGAATTCGATTGCTGCAGCAGGATCATTATTGATAGGCGAAATCATACGTGCGTAGCCGAAGTATTCGCCAGATTTATTGGCGGAAAAGATCAAGTATACATTTTCAGTAGTCTGTTCAAAAGTAAGCAATTGTCCCTGGAAATGTAGAATGCAATCAAACCTCATATGCCTTATTGAGGGCTTCCTCATTATGAGATTGCGTCGCCCATATTCCGTTCCTAACACTGAGTTCAAGATCCTCTACAGTCAAGCTCTTGACGATGAAGAATTTTTCCTTGACCTGAGATGACTCCGTACCCTCATTATTAATCTTGATGTCGAGTTCATCACCCTTCAGAGAAATATCCACATCCGGAGAAGGTACCCTGCCTGGTTGTGGCTGGGATCCAAGTGCAGCTGGGCCTGTCGGAACACCAGGTACAGCATTGACTGAACTTCTTCGTAGTCTACAAACAAGTCGAACGCCTTGAAAACGCGAATCGTGAAATCGACTCATCGCCGCCGCACAACTCGTCTCGGACTTATAATTGATGAATGCACAGTTGCTTTTAGAGATCAAGAATACGCTTTCAATTTCTTTCGTTGCTTCCCGAGAAAAGTGGTCTTTAAGGTCGACGACATTAGTACCGGGAGGTAGATTTCCAACCCACAGAGCATGGCCCGATTGTTTTGGCTTTCGTGGTGGTCCTCTGGGTACTGAAGGGTGACCTGCAGGTGCTGATCATATTTTAGCAATTCTCCCTGGTCAAATACAAAAAACCAATGCTTACCTGCGCTAGTAGTTCTTCCAACGTTGGATTCTGAAGTTGGAGATTGGAGTTCGGATCCAGCTTGCCGGTTTGCACTGCTTCGGTCCCCAGGATAGTTCATCCTCTGACCATACTGGGGAGTGTGCCCAACGACGGGAAAGCTCTGGCTTTGAGTTGCGTAGTGGCCCATTTGGTAATTGTACGCCGGCACGGCTTGCAACGGGCTGTGCGAGTAAAACGGCTGATGCGTATAGTATTGCTGACTATGCCGAGGTCCAGTCGCAAAAGAAGCCTGAGACTGTTGAGCTTGATTGTATATGTTTGGGATTTGCTGTCCTTGCATATTGTAGGGCGTGTTTCCAGGCGCGTTCATTGCGTTATGGCCAACAAAGTGAGGAACATGTTGCATTTGATAAGTAAGACCTGGGCTTGAGCTGGGGTCGAATCGAATTCCAGATTGCTGGCCATAATTTTGGCCATATGGAGGAAGCGCATTAGCTACAGAGGTCATGTTAAAAGTCCCACGACCAGCTCCTTGCATCATACCAGCTGTCTGAGCAGAAGATCCTTCAGCACGATGCTGTTGGGAAGACTGCTGCAATTGGGAATCGAAAGGCGATCCGTATGGTTGATGAGAGTATCCGTGGTGTCTTTTCGCATTGCTCTGATCCTCCGTATTCGCTGGTGATTCATAACGCGCAGCTTCTGCACCCGATTGAGTGGGCGTCTCCGTGTAATTGCCAAGAGGCGGGCCTCGAGACTCTGCATCACCCATTGGGATAGGTCCCCAAACCTGTAGAATGATAAATGACATGTTAGCATGGCCGACTCAGTTCACAGTTAATTGCTTTCCATTTGCGTTTTTCCAGAAAACGCGTGAGGTGGAGAACATAGATGTAAGCCAAGTGCTATGCGCGGCAGAAATGGGATACTGTGACAGCATGCTTGGGGATACTCCTAATAATAGGATTGCATACCTTTAAAGGGGTGATATACTTGAGTTGCTCTTTAGAAATTCTTGAGATGTTGTTGCATCGACGTTGTGTGGCAATGCCTGCGGCTGAGGCTCGTTCCGAAATAGACTTGAGAGAAGGAAACGACTATCCCGGTGGCAATTCTGCTCGCTGTCAAGCAGATGAGGACAGCTCTTTCAGACCACTGCAACAAAAATATATCGACAAGAGATGTATTCGTGCTGGCTGCGTTGGTCAGTGAATTTGCATGTGCTTTCCGGGGTATGGATGACGACGTACCGGCCAATCCGAGAAAAACGAAGAAGCCCTAAACGGTTTATATGTGTGATATGATTCCGGGAAGGCAAGAAGATCGACAAGAAGAAGTGCACAGCCTACACTCTCTGGGTAACCGATTGAGATATTTGATGTGGCTTGATGCAAGGTACCTTTTTTCGATTGGGAAGGAACGTGTTCAAGAAAGTAAGTATGACACTGAACCCCAGGAAATGTTGTCAGTGTCAGTCGCCTTCGTTGAAAGCCAGTGCCCAGCTATAATTGGCCAATGTGCAGATTACTATGCCAGAGGGTGGAAGAGAGACTACTATACTGCACGCGATGAATGGTGGCAGTTGGAAACAGGGGTCCTGAAAAGAGAGGGGGAAGAGGGACGAAGAAGGAGTGGTCAGTCTAATGGAAATGATTGAATTTGCAAGTGAACTGCGAAGCTGTGAATGTGGGACAAGAATAGTAATAAGTGAAAGGGCCACGAGCCCACCGAGAAGAGTCGGAGAAAAGCTTCGTAACGGTGCAGAGATCTCCAGGGCCTTAAAGAAAGAGAACGATGATCTCAGACGAAAGGTCGCACTACTCGAATGCGAGTCACGGTGGGAAGTAGAGGACCCTTTCAAGATTTTGTCGAGTCCAGGTGGAGGACGAAGAGCAGTTGAAGCTGTTCTAGAAAGGTGGACAGCACTACTGATTCGACCAGGTACGGTACATGCCAGGGAAAGTGTAGGGTAAGGATACAATAAGTACGGAGAGTAGTGGATATGCGTGGTAGGGTAGCTTTGGTGTTCCTAGTCTTGAGCAGTCGAGGACTAAGCTAGGATAACAGAGGTACATCCACTCGTGCTCAGCAAGCAGATGTGAGAGTAGAGCTATGAGCGTCAGTTGAGCCATATACACTGTACAGAATAGACCCCTGCCTACACCAGGTCTTTTTTGCTAGTCCGTGCCGAGTGGGTGTTGAAATAGTCCGGAGAGGGGGGAATTGTAAAGGGATGGAAAAGCAGGGCCCAAAAATTCACAAAAAAAAACCAAAATAAAACACAAAAGGGAGATGGAAGAGGATTGGGGATGGGCAGTAGTATTTTTAAAAGGTAGTTCGAATAGAGAATTGAACAGTGTGAGTAGTGAGAGGGGGAGGGGGAGAGAGTACGAGAGGAACAGAGACGAGAGAGGGTGCAGAGGGGCAGCGGTTCTAGTTTTTGGGTACAGGGATTTGGTGGGGGAGAAGAAGTTGTGTGTGGTAGTGAAGGGGGAGGGCGGAGGGGGGCTGTTGAGTGGAGCTACACCATAGAGGGGCAAGGTAGAATCGAAGGGCAAAGTGTGAGCAGGATGACAGTGGAATTGAGGAGGCAGATGGGAATTGATGGGAATTCTCTAGTGGATTCGCAGGGTCTGCCATTGCGCCAGGATGCCAATTTCTGGCATAACTGGCATTGCTGCCCTAGAAGGGTGCAAATACCATGTGGTCAGTACTTTACTCTGCAGGACGAGGAGGGTTTGGTGGAGGATGTGCCGTAATGAGGATGGCTGGTCTGGAAGAGAGTGGTAAGAATCGGCACCAGTGAACTTTTTCCAGCGAGTTAAACATATGTAGCGGCGGCCCCGAACAAGCAGCCCTTGGCACTCCGATACTTAGCTGTGTCAATCATTCTTCTTCCTCTTCTTCCTTTTTATGAGAGCCCGAGTCTGTAAGTCGAGTCTGTGAGAGCAGGGGCGAGCTGGATGGCGCAAGGGTG
Source organism: Allantophomopsis lycopodina (assembly GCA_024752465.1). Taxonomy (NCBI): domain Eukaryota; kingdom Fungi; phylum Ascomycota; class Leotiomycetes; order Phacidiales; family Phacidiaceae; genus Allantophomopsis; species Allantophomopsis lycopodina. Next base: position 598,658 of record CP103001.1, read on the forward strand.
ATTTGAGAAAGCTGGAGATGTGCATAAAACAGATGAATGGGCCTACATATACAAGTAGTAAATGTACTCCCAACAGGTGCTGCTTCGCTCTGCTTATTGACCGTACTGTACCGCCAGCACCGTACGATCAGCATGGCCAATTACACGGTCCCTTAATTTGACCAGGCACGCGTCTAAGGGCGTTCAATCATCTGTGCGAATAATGAGGTTTTGGAGACATGAGGGCGGGGCTGTTTGCAGGTTAGGCACGGTAACCAGACGTGGATGCTTGATGCTTAGATGCTTAGCTCCTGTACTGATTGTACAGTATGAATACCCGCGAGTCCGCGCACACACTTTCTCATTCACGCACATGCAGTCCTTCTGAGCTGGGGCTGTAAGGTTAGATAAAGGATGACTGGTTCTGTGGGAAGTGCCTGGGATAGACTACCGATTTCTCATTCCACAGACATACGTAGTAGATGGTGGGAAAGAAGCCGTGGCGCATGGGGTTTTGCGGGTGAGTGGCGTTGCGTTTATGAATAGTAGATTAGGAAAAAGAACTTTGCGCGATCATATCATTGGACAGTGAAATATTGACATGGTTGGTGGTGATCAACTGAAAGGATTCAGTGATGAAGGATGAATGAGAATCGAAGGACAAGCCGGTCGATAATCAGTAGACGATGATGAATCTCGACGTCATGATGAGATAGAGTGAAGGAAGTTTGACGGAGACGGAGGCGGAGATGGAGATTGCGATGGAGATGAAGGTGAAGGTGAAGGTGAACGAATGGAGATGATCCAGATATGCGATGTGGATTGAATTTACATCAGAGCAGAGGAATGTGGGTAAAAAAAAGTAAGAGAGAGGTACGTAGACAGCACCATGGTACTTGGAGTCGAGCACCAGAGTAAGTAGCGCTACTTAGCAAAGCTGTCACAGGCCCGCTGTATGCCATACTTACCTAAGTCCTATTAAGTACAGTAACCATTAACTGTCCGTCTGTACATAATACTTACTTTTACCTTACCTTTTGCCTTGAACCTGTACTACGTACGACCTTGTGGACTCTTAAGTATGTGAACTACTATCCAAGGAGGATTATACCACCCATCATCCCTTCAAACATAGCTTGCTTCCTACTTACCTGCATGTATGGATATCAGCAAATCATCGAGCTTTCACTTTGCTGTTTTGAAAGTGCTCGTCTGCGGCGATGGCAAACGAACTTCTGGATACTGGGTGTTTCTACCTGTTGCCGGCTTTCTGGTTCCGCTGATCTCTCAGTGGCAACTCCCGCGCATTCGCAGCTAGTCATCTCCTCTGTGCAGGACCTGAAGACTTCTAGACCCTCTTCGACTCGTTTTTACCTCAAAGCATGCAGCTCAAGCTCTTGTCATCCAAACTCAAATCTATATTATTCATACTAGTGGTGGTACTCCGTGGCATATCAAAAGCAGATCACCTCGCGTCGTCCGTCAATAGGTAAAGCAACACCACAATGAATACTTTAAAGTTATCCGAGTTAATATATGGACATCCGTACACAGTAAGTAGTACACTCCCAATCCACTGACATTCGATTCTCTCCGATTCCACCACCGTCATCTGTCGGACTACAGCTGCTGAAGCGTTACAGCATTTGAACGACGAAGATGCCTGCTCGGCAATGGAATAACCATGTCGTCCTAATAGGATTTTCCCGGCTCTATCTATTTTCATTATGGCTGGCCAAGGCCCGACAGTCTCCATGCGAGGATATCCAGAAAGAATCATCAGCGTAGAATAAGGTATTGAGGTATGTAGGCACGTACCTCTAGGGTGCTACTATTCGAACAATGCACTACCCATAAGTACATACATACATCCCTAGTCTTACTGCTTTGCAACCAAGACTCTATGAAACAGAGATCGCTGGCATGGGTAACCCATGATGCTGACAGCACCACCGCACCCCCACCGCACCACAGCAGGTTGTTTGCTGACAAAACCTCGGACTCAGAATGTGCACAAGCTCCCCGTCTGACTTGCGCATTGGGGTTTCGCCGCTCAAGATTTGCGAATTCTCGCGGGGCGGGCACCAAGAGTCTTGGTCTCATACTAGCGCTTTGTTGACTCGTCTCTCTTGTCACTGCGCGAAGCGCGGCGCCTCAAAAACCTGTCACCAACACGATGCTCGTATCCATACGACGTGCAGTAAGTATGGTACATTATTTTTGATCTTGCTATCAAATATTTCATCTGTCTCTGAAGAACAGAGGAAGTGAAACTGCCTGCAGTAAAATGGCCTTCTTTATTCATAAAACTGATACTCCAAAACTCCCCTGTCAAAATGTACCGGGCATACTGTCTAACTCTAGTCAACATCTTCATTGCGTCAGTCTTTACTCTCACCAGTGTTGGCTTGCAATATCCGAACCAAGGTGGAGGGTTTTAACATAGCTACGGAGTATAGAACAAAAGATTGTCCATAATCAATGTCAATCCTTACTTACCTTTGTTACGGTGTTGCCACTCGCGCCTCGGTCCCACCAAGAGCGTGGCTCGGTTTGTTGGACTTTCTAACCAGAGAACTGTCAATCCTGATCTCAATCATCACACACCTTAAGTCTGCAACCCTTCAGTTGGAGCAAAGGGTATTTCATTCGTTCCATACTCTACTGGCGCCAAGAAATAGCAACCAGTGGGGCTGGACAGATTTATAGAAATGTATGTGATATTACCACTCAGTACAGTGTGTACTTGGTATGATTCACCTTGCTACTGATATGATACTTTACTGTACTTATTGACTTTGTTTGCAGAGTATCCATATGAATGCCGAATGCGAGTGGCGAACAAGATAAGCTCGGGTACTACTCAAGCTTAACATTTCAAGCCACAGTCACACATGGAATTTTAAAATCCCATTTTCCTTAGAGCGCACAAACAACATCGAATTTCAGAAAAGGCCATGGCATACGCCCAAGATTCTGTGGCAATGCTCAGCTTGTCATCAATAATCTATGGATCCAACTCAAATGTGAATGCGAATGCGAATGCGAATGCGGCTTGGCGTAAATCGCCGATTCCTGCGAACGAATGCGCATCATATTATTTGATGATCCAGAATACTTAACAACTCAAGGAGAGCTATTGCCCCTCAATGGATTCTTCTGAGATGGTGGGCACACACCTCAAGTCAGAGGACATCTTGATACCCTCGGAAGCATGACCCGCAACGCCACCCGAATCGTGTCATGTTCAGGTGTCCAAGGGTCGCCGAAAAGCAAGGTTCAATGCTTGCGCACTCCCATGATCCATGAATTCACGCAGCGTGCACGCATAAGGATGTACTCCGTATGTACGTATTCATCTACATACATATGTACAAAGCGTGAAAAGCATTTCGTAGGAGTATACTGCGTATATGATCAAGTATATCATCGAGATCTTTGACGTACGACAGGGTACAATGAATTAAGGTACGGTATTTAAGCAGCACGCTTAGACTCGGTATTTGCTGAAAAGCATCTCAATCCGCATAGTAAACCCTTTTTCATGAATACAGTAGATCGTGTAAGTATAGGTATGAGTACCATCCAGCATGTACGACGAGAGAGCAGAGCCTCATTCGACTTTACTTCACGATACTCACTTAATAGGATAATAAAATCAAGAATTCACATTGCATACTATCAAATGATGATATTTATTGTGTCAGCATTGACATATACATACTTTTATCCATATGGGTACTAATACGGATGCTCCAAGAAGAACGGAGTACCCCATCAGCCCAGGCGAAATTCAGGCGGAGTGCAGAATGAACCGATGCGACAAAATGTTATTTGCTGTACTTATTGTGCCATTGCACGCCGCGGAGAAACATGCACTATTACTCTCAGTTATGTAGATCAATTTGAAATGCTGTACATATCACTGAGAAAAATCTCCATTCAGAGTACACGCTTACTGTTGATGCGACGAAGTAGCAGTGAAGGTGTGGCGATTATCGCTCCCCCCCTTGAAACAAAATGCCGAAGACTTTCACAAGCCATGCTGAGTATTAAGCCAAAGCAGAAATATATAGAATATATACAGTATACATATATTGGTACACGATGTACGTCATATGATGGATTGATCCAGCTGTTGAACTCATGTTAGCAATCTACGGATTGATAAATTTAAATATTCTCGGCGTGGTGGGGCCCCGAGAACAGGCGACAATTCGGATCACAATGATTATTGTCCCCTCTTCATCCCCATGATATCGGCTATGTACTAAGTCGCTCCTCAACTACGGAACGTTAAATTTCTGATTTCTCTCCGAATATAGTGCTCAAAAAAACGGTTATGACCAAGGGTCATTGTTATACGTATTAATTAGTCAGTAAGTCCATGGATATTTTGGACGAGCTCAAGCTCGTTTTCAAACTGAACACTTGCTGTACCTGTCTTAATTCATATTTATCCCCTCATACGTAGGACTCTAGCCCTTCTTCGTATTAAACACTGACCGTCGTTCACACAAGTCAAGCCAGCCATGGGAAGACCCGCCAGGTTGTGCCTGGCACAAACGATCGACATCGCCTCAGCCCTATTGACGAAAGATCTACATAGGCATAGCACCAATCTGATCTTTGCTGAAGACACCCAAAGGTGTGTTTCGAACGCCTCAACGTTGAGACATCCGCCTATCAGGGCAGATCTTTTCAAGATTGCGGCGGCAAACTTCGCATATCACAAAGGTTGCAAGCATTGTATCACTGTCCGGCCGTGAGTGGCCAACAGACGACCAAAACAAAACAAAACAGCTGGTCCTTTTTGTTGATGGCCTGGGGCAATGCTTTGCGTCACGGCCTCTACTTCAACCGTGAACGATTGAGAGCAATCCTTTTTATTTTATTCGGTTTTGAGTTTGATCGTTTCTTGGACGATTTCTTTGACAGCCGAGCCAAGGTGATCCATGCTTGATACCCGATCCTCAGAACGAGTGTTCAGGCGCAAGAGCAAAGTCGACTTTCTCCAAAGCAGAGGGGATTCGCCACTCGCTGCTTTGTAGCTTTGAAGGCCCACTTTCCCGGAGCAAATACTCCATGGATCCACATCCTAGAGCGCCACAAGCGTATGTGCACCTTCGAAGGCTCTGTGAATAAATGGCGCGTACCATTTAGTCAGTACTTAAGGTCTTCGTCCTGGCACAGACTAGGTTAGCAAGATGCCTGGTTAGGTGCTCGCTTTAGAGGATCGTTACGTCTTTTAGGATGCTGTAGCTCTGGCCGCGCAATTGTATTTATTCATACTGGAAGTCGACGACTGTATTCATACAGTACACCAGTTTGAAAACATATTCTACGCAGTACGGTATGGCCGGCAAGGCAAGCTTTGTGGGCACTCTGGACTTTTGAAAATTCTGCACCCTGATTCGCACTATATTCAGGGATCAGGGTCCCTGAATTCATGCAGCGCTGCCAACAGCTTGCTCCAACTTTCAACAACCCAACTAAATCCCATCCCATACCCATCACTTCCGTCTTCCAAGAGAAGACTTCCTGACATTTGCTTGGTTTTACTTTTATTCGAGTTTCAATGCTTACCAAGTATCAGCAGATGCTGCTGCGCTCACCCCCCCCAAAAAACCATACTTATCACATAATTGACTCCCTAAGTAGGATGGATATGGATGGATGGACATTGTTTGCCTCTACCCGATCGCAACAACTCCCGTCGATAGCCAGTTTATTCAGTGCGAAGGCACAATACTTAGGCTCGGCCGAATTATTTATTAGATTGCGGAGAGGGTAATATCCGTATACTAGTCATCATCAATGCAAATACTTCTCCAAGATCTTTGGAACCGAACAGCACTGACATTTCTGGATTCGACACCCTACTCTGAATATGGTTTGAACGTAGTATATTTATCAATACTCATACTGTACTTACTTTTAATCTACGTCCTCTATGCCTACTAGCACAATAGGACTGTGGAGTACAATACGTACTCTACTCTCCTGTGGCATGACGCATACTTCTCTTTGCTCACGTCTGATGATAAAGCAAGTACCTTTATAGTATTGGACCTACTGTATAGATAATTTGGACGACGTGTTCTATATGGCCCCCGCCCCGCCCCCTGCAAACCATGAAGAAGATTCAGAAGAGATTAGATAACTAAATGTTTACTGATTTCATTTTCTAAGGCTCTAAATCAACCGACCACTTACTACGAAGATAATCTGTGCAAGTAAACAACCCTGAGTATCTCGTTTTCGCCTCGTTCCCCCGCTATTTGACCCAGCAGTTTGGTAAGGATGTATACAAGCTTCAACACTATGTCTCCCGCCACCGACATGACATATCCCGTAAGTCTATCGACTGGTAGACCAAAAGAAAACATCAAAAGAAACAAGGATCAATAGCTTCCAGATGACGTTGCTGGTGACATAGATTTCTGATGATGTATTAAGTACGTAGAATAGGCAATTTCAGATACGGCTCGAATAATGAATATAGACCGGTCTAGGCCTCTGTCCCTTCGTCTACCCGCGCACACTCACTTAAGTAGCTCACGCTCTATCGAACTTCACCCATGGAAAGGCAGTTAGAGGCCGCAACGCTCAACCACTTTATGCCTTTGCCACCTTTTTATGTCAAAAGCACATGTTTCTGCGCATTACTCTAACTCTACCGGGGCCAAGGCACTGTTCGAATTCAACCTTGGGGAAAGTACATGGGATATTCCGGGTCTACAGTCGACCGAGGGGACGCCCTGGCGTCTATGGCGTTACCGTAACTCTACCCTAATAGTTTATATCCTGTATTCACAAAATGTGGCTGTAAACTATGGTGTTAGGCAAATTGTTGTCTGCCTGCCTCTTTTGGCTTGCTTGTTTGCTTGCTTGCTTCGAATGTAGAGGATGTTTGTATGCTGCATGGTGCTTGCGTGCAGTTTTATGGAGACAGGGAAGCTGCCCTGATATGTTGGATGATTTACCCCTCGCCATCATTATGCGTCCGTGTGTGTGCATCATATGGCCAACCTGTCGGACTCAATGTGTGACTTGAGTTTACCTTTTAGCCATGAATACCGATACCCGTGGATTTGCAGCTGGGTGTGGACAAATAAGCCCCGTTTGTTTTGAACCTTGGTACTTGGCCGTGATTTTCAACCAATCTCCTCGGTCACTATTCATACAGCAAATAATATTCCGGTACGCTCATTCTATGTACTTGGCAACTTGACAGATACAGCATGGCCCATTGTAGATCTAACAATGCATGATAAAGTGGTGTAGTTCGTTCGGGACTTGGAATCGATCGATTTCTGTTGGAGTAGTTTGGAAATTTGAAAGCAGCTATTCGTAATTAATCGGGTTTAGGTAAAATTCTCATCTGATTTCCATTCCTTCGTTGTCGCTGAATTGTTCATAAAAGAATTTTTGTGCCTGGAGTAGAATTTTATTTGAATTTGAATATAGAAAATTGTAATAAATAACTTGAAAAATAAAATAGTGGGGTTTACTGATAGTTTTCCCTTTTCCCAATATGTGTGTCTCTCTTTATTTGATTTATATATATATATATTAGAAAGAAACCTCTCCCCCCCTCTTTTGAAAACATTGGAGGATGATATCCTTTGTGATGCTGTCTATGATAACTTAATTATGCATTAATTCTCAAGCAAGCAAGTGATTCTGATGCTCCTTTGCCTCACGGTAACCTCTACTTAATGAATGGTGTCTGAACATAGGCACTGGCACCTGTATGAAACAGAACTGTGGACACACCAAGTTGAAGAAGTAGAGAGAGAGAAGCAGAAGCTACTATGTAGTCTTCTGAAGCGCCCAAATATGTGAGAATTGTCTAATACGCAAATCTATAATATAGAACGAGTTGCATTGCTCGCTTTCAGGCCAGTAGATGGAGAGTTTACGGTGTGTATAGTTAAATCTACACTTGCATTATGAATTTGATCGGGATCGATGAGATATATGGAGTTAAAAACAATAATAAGGGAAACCCTGGCGTGTACAGTCTTTGTTTCTGCTCGCTCATTTCTTCTATGATGGCTACTCGAAAAATCATCGCCTTAGGTAACTATAAGATTGAAGGTAGGTATTATACAGCCCCGTATACCTACATGGCTCTCCATACTTGTGCAAACCAAATGACCACACTTGAAAGCATTACTTTTGAGGATCTGTTGGAAATAACTTCACAAGGATATAGATGGCTTAACACAAATGCTCCAATCGAAAACCTATATACGGCAAGGAATTATTAATCAGATAGACAACAGATAACTTCAGCTCGCGTTTTAGACGTAGCCTGACTTGTTTAAGTGTCTACGAAGCTTAGAACACGTCAGAACCAAGGTAGTTGCGAATATGAAAAATAATGGCTTTGGGTATATTCACTTGAACCTCACTTGACGTAGATTTTACACCTTGATAAATTTATTTCTTTACGTTCCATTATTTGAAACTAGCCTAGTAAAATAAGGTATTCCTAATGTTTATGCGTTATCAGACTGCGAATATTTGCCATTGACTGTTCATCGTATGAATTGGAAGTTCAGCTGGCTGGGAAGGAGAGGATCCTTTTCGCCTTTCTTACCACGAGGTTCCAGGGAAGAAGAAAGTGCAAACTCTTATAAAAGAAGTTATCAAAGAAGAACCATTTAATAACTGTACCAAGATATTCTTAAAAAACGTGAGAAAATTCGCAGACCTTGAGCTGGTGGCTGCCTTGAGAAGAGAATTTTAACAATGATCAATTGTTCCTTCTCATCAATTGGAGGGAAAACTATGAATGTGTGGCTAGAGTGTTCTATTATATCCTGACTAGCTGAATAGTAACTTTCGGATATGCAACTCTGAATTGTTGTTTGGAGAAGCTAATTCACCATCGTGACTATTGGCAAGTGCATGCTTACAGTTCGAGTGAAACCATATATTTGCTTATTTACTGTGTTATTAACAGCTACAACGATAAATACAATCGATCTTCACTCCTTAAACCGTACAGGAAGTAAAGGAAGAACACAGAAAACCACTTGAAAAGGTAGCAAGATATAATGACAAAGCTAGGAAACGTCGATACTACATGACCTATGGATTGCACAAATGACACAATGAGGACCAAATAATGACCTTTTATTAAAAGAACTATGTTCGAGAATGAATCTAGTTGCGAAAATGATGATGGTGGTGGTTGGACTCAACAAAAGTAAAGAGAATGAGGTGCGTGGCAGTCAACATGAACAAAAAGAGGCACTATATTTCACCAACTCCTAAGTCTCCTGGTCCTTGGATCTCTATGCTACACATATGTGAGCAAGATAAACATATATTCACCGTAAGGTAATCAGATTTGTTCAGTAAAATCCTCGGAGTTTTCTGATAGTGTTGTTGGCATGGCACGTAATCAAACTACAGTTAACAGTAACAGTATTCTTTTGCTGGCCTTTTCATTATTTTTAAACTACCCACTTGCTTGTGTTTTCGTGTAACGGCTGACCTTCGGAGAATATTTACGTAGGATTTCTGCAGATATTGTCTTCAACCACACTTTAGCTAATGTTTTCAAAGTGATTGGACCTCTGCTGCACGTTGAGTTCAGTTCATCGAAGTAGCCTAACATGGATGCTTTATACCCCTCCTACAAGTATTGTCAGAATGTTTGATTGTATATTTTGTATTTCTTTTGGAATTTGCATTGCAATCATGGTATCTATAATCATAGCCAGGTTCTTACAACGATCGACAATCCCATTTGCCCTATATCATCAGTCGTCCCTGACTAGATGTTTCCGCTCCAATACCCAGTGACTTGAGAGATTTCTTCACGCCAAATTCCATGCACTGTAGGTGTAGACGCCTTCCCTCTTTATGATCCAATTTCCTATCATTGCGCAGATGCAGTTTTTTCAGTCTGCAGAAATGTACATCACTACTTGATCATTAGTATATCGTGTCCTGACAATTGTGCTATAGCAGATGCCAAGATTGCAGCGTGCTGCTTTCCAATTGAAGGTTAAGTTGGTTCTCACCATTGTTGCCTCTGACAAAAGCATCGCCGTAGCTTCTCTTCTTAACACCATTGACGTATTCCTCGGTCTTCTCAAGTGCGATGTTCATGTATCCATCAACAGATTGGAGTTCTCCTAATATTGATATATTAGTAATTATGTATAGCAATCCATCTCGTATTTTCAACCAAACATAGCTCCACAATTGGTATTCTGACCAGTCCAGCTCCTTCAACTTCCCAGACTTCAAATATCAAGAATGATTACCTTTGTAGACGACACCGCTGTTAAGCTTAACAGTCACATTCCCTCCGATGATAGCTCCCAAGAAAGCGCTTGGGTCATGACCCTCCGTTTGAGTAACTGTTCCGTTCTCCATCCTGCTCTCCCTCGTGTACGTAGCTTCGTGATCGTTTCTGTTTAATCTTCGGATCTCTTCGTATTGCAAATATCAATGGCGAGGCTGTGATGAAGGCGTTCTTTTGTTTGTCCTGCAAGCTTTCCGCCAGCCTCGAGCCAAGTCAAGATGATGTTCACTAGCGGCTCCACGAGGCCAGCACTTCCGCCTTGTAGCTTTTGCCTTATTCGCAAGGCAACAGTATAGTTGTATCGTGAATTTTCTGCCGGTGTTTAGGTATTCGTCGCGTGAATAGCGAGGCTATGTTCACGCCCTTATGACCCCGCACCTCTCCCAACAAAACTCAATACTCCTGGAGTACGAGGCTACAGAGCTATATACACACTCCATAAATCACCGCTTCAGGCTCGTCATTCTATTGTACTTCACAGCATCTATTTACTTTCCATCTCTCTAAGTTATTACTATATGCACTTCAAATTTGAATGATATTCTTTGAACGCTGTTTGTTTCTTTGTTACCATTACTTATAGTATACGTCATAATGGTTTTCTCAGACGACGACGAAGACGAGTTTAATGAGCCTCCTACGCCAGCACCAGCACCTGCACCTGCACCAAAAAAGTCTTCACTTTTTGGTCCCTCTAAATTTGCTAGACCTGTTACAAAAGCTAGCGAAGAAGAAGAGGCTCTATCAATATTTAGTCGACGCAATGAAGTTTTCGCCAATGTGATAAGAGAGCGACAAGAAGCTACAAGAAAGAGAGAGTCTCAGAGGTTAGAAAAAGAAGGCAAAGAACTTGAGTCTATTCAAGAGGGGAAGAAGAGGAGGCTTTTAAGTGAAGATGAGAGTGAGGGTGAGAAGGAACAATTGCAGTCACCCTTGAGAAGGCGAGTCTATGTCTAAATAGAACTCTAGTCACTTAAACAGTGGTCTGACTTTTTGTATAGGAAGTCCAGCTCTGCCAAGTCTACCCCAAAGAAACAGCGAACCCGGTCTCTGTCAATACCTGGCGAAGAGAACTTAAGAGGATCTTTTCCAACTTCAAACGATGTAGCCAGACCAATGGCGATCACAGGCCAGAATCGAAATCCATCAGTAGCTCTAATATCTCTTGATAGTGATGATGACGATACTCCTATGCCAAAGGGCTCAAGCATCCATACCCATCTTCGAAGCCGAGGGAATGACTATGTGGAGCCATCGAAGAGCACACGAGTCCCTTCGCCTGACCAAGATGATGAAGCACAACTTTCAGAAGAAGAATTCCCAGAGCTGGTGGAAGCCGCCAGAAGGCGTCAAAGAGAACAAAGCATGAATGATCCTTCTGCACCAGCAAAAAATCTGCGCCTCAGCCCAAGGCCTAGTGGATATTCGACCTCAAATTCACCGCAACCCCATAGCTTTAATAGCTCCACTCCCGACCCAGATACAGCCGCATTAATTCTTGTAACGTCGACAATTGGCGGAACAAAACCTGTTGTTCTCAAACGAAAACTTGCACAGCGCCTGAAGGATGTTAGACTTGCATGGATTGATAGGCAAAACATCGATGGGCAGCCGATAGGTGAACCATTGCGCTCTAGCATCTTCCTGACATGGCGCGGTATTCGAATATTCGACGTCACTACGTGTAACTCCATGGGCATCAAAGTAGGCTCAGACGGAAAACTTGAGGCAAACGGCGATGGCTTTGAAGGGGGGCAGATCTATTTACAAGCCTGGACGCAGGATCTTTTCGATGCGTGGAAGAAGGAGAAGACAGCGAACCGACAACGAAGGCTTGCTGGGCCCCATGACGATGAGACAGAAGCCGAGCCAACAGCGGAAGAGATAGCCGCCAAGGAAGCTGAAGCAGCTTCTAAGTTCAAAATTATCTTGAAAGCAAAGAACTATGAGGACTGCAAGCTCTTTGTCAGGCCAGTTACGCGCTTTGAAAAATTGCTTAGCGTTTTTAGAAAACATCATAACCTTGGTGATAAGCCAGTGCAGTTTTTCTTCGATGGAGATCCCGTTGACCCTGAGACTACAGTGGAGGAAGCGGGCTTGGAAGATATGGATGTTGTCGATGTTCATTTATAAGATGTTCGGTATGGCGTTTTTGGAGGGTTTGACTTTATGATACCCTGGCGTTTCAGATATTTGAAAGCTTATGGATGGAAATCAATTGAGATCATTAATCGATCACTCTTTTTTAATCCATTTTCAACTACCTTGCCACACTCACTGATGGCAAGTCAAGAAATTTGCTGTCCATGATTAAACCCACTAGGGATAATTAAGGCTAATTACATACTTTGCCAAATCAAGCTTGTAAAAGTAATTAATGGTAAAGGTCTACACCCAGAAATGTACGGTCCAGAATTTATGTTACAGGGGCAATTCATGGATGACCCATCCCGTGATGAGTAGAGAAGGAGATTGGTCGATAGAGCTGAGGCGAGCATTTGGGGGCTATATGCAAATTGATCACCAGCCTCATCGCATTCCAACAAATCCAATCAACTCATCACTACCATTTGCTTTTTGAGCCGCGCTCTTTGGCAGTCATTGAATTTGAATCTCTATATACGTGAAATTCCACAGCGCAAGTCGACTAGAACTTATATCTCGTCACATCCTTTTTGTATCGTGCGATATATTTCATTCTATGAAGATACGCCCAAGCGCTGTTGTATTCCTGATCTGGAAGTTAGATCAACAGGACTTTACCAGTGTTATCCGCTTTTAAACACACTTCAACATAACACTACCGCGGCTGGCATCAGAATATCATTGTTCTAATCTTCATCTTGCTCTCATGCGTTAAGACTATGGCGTTCACATTCAACCCCAGCTGCACACTGCCACCAGAACATACCAAAATTGTCTGGGGGCCAAATATCAGATCGACGTGGTCAATTCTTTGGAACTGTTTCTCTATCATATTACTTTGCACATGGAACGTGCAACATACGAATGTCCCTGTTAGTCGACCGTCCCAGAAAGGACCTTTCAGGAGCTTTTGGCACTCATTACTCGACTCAAGAGAGAAGGCGTTTCTCATGGTAATCACTACAGCTTGCCCCGAGTTTATTCTCATGATGGCACTAGGTGAGTTTCAACTGACTGGTAGCCAAATTGCTCAAGTTAAAATGGAAATGCCGACAGAGAGTGCTGAATGGAGCAGGACCCATTGCTATTATGCCAATATGGGAGGCTTCTTACTCGACCTCGGTAGTTGTTCCAAACACCAAAACAGTAACGATGATGATAAATCACAAGTCAACCCCTCGGAAGCAATCTCATTCCATCCTATACATGCTATCCAGAATACTCATGAAGTTTCTCTGGAACAATTCAAAAGAAACTTGATTCCTCTATCTATGGACCAACTGATCTGGGCTCGAAGCGTTGGATTGATCGGTAAGTTACCAGACTTATCGACGGATCACATCGAAAGGATTGCAGGTAGAGACTCTTTGGCGAAATTCATAGCTATTATACAGGTATTATGGCAGATAGTTGAGCTTATTAGCCGCTGGACTTACAAATTGCCCATTACACAACTCGAGATATCTACTCCCGGGTTCTCTTCAGTCAGCTTTATCTTGTATCTGCTTTACTGGAAGAAACCTCAAGGCGTCAATACAGCACATACAGTTAATGCATCTCGTATACCAAACTCTTCGGAGATGACCATGCTCATCAAACTCAGCAGTACAGAGCGCCAGCCATGGTTTGATTGGGTTAGCGTCAACCACTTTACTGCCATCAAAGACAAGTCTCTGCCATGGGTTCCGTTTAGGGTTATCGCTGTGCGAAGAGCGTCCAATTTCTTCTCACTGCTAAGAACATTGGGCTTCTGTGGCATGGCGTATGACGCCATTCATTGTATTGCATGGAATTTTGTGTTCCCAACTGTCCTCGAGGCGACGATGTGGAAAGTAAGTGTGCTAGTGATGGTTGGGATCACATTTCTCATTTTTATAACGAGTTTATGCGCGTCTCTATCAAATTATCTCGATGGTCTTGAAAATTATTCCATAAGACAAAAAAGACTCCCATGCTTTGGTCTCAATCGTACTTTGAGATTTATGTTTCGGATAGTTGAAAATAACCTAGCTTTTTTAATTCTGCTTCCCACAGCCTTCATTTATTTTGTTTGTCGTGCATTTGTCATCTTTGAGACTTTTCGAAGTTTGTTTTTCCTTCCACCTGGAGCCTTCATTGACAATTGGACTGGCAATTTTCCACACCTGGAATGAGTTTTACTGCAGCTGTATGTTTGGTAGGAACTGACTCTGTTGAAAGGTCGTTACGTTTGGTAATTTTGGCATGGATCCAATAGCTTTCACAAACGGTGGTATCTTTAGGAAATTTTATGTATTATCCTTTCTGGCTAGAGAACAATAAAATAACACTATCGTGTTCCTTGTGACTGTTTCTACGAAATGTCATGAGAGAATTTGTAAAATTGGACAACTATACGCGTAAATTGATTTCGCCTCTCGTATTTCGTATTAATACCTGAGAGGTGCGTGCTCGCTAATAGGCTACATTTTTGAGGAGTAGATACATAAGACCTTGAGCATCGCCAGGCATGTTATGTTTACTCACTCATATATATTCCCTCAAGAATAGGCTTCTCCAAAGAGCAAAGAAAAAAAGATATATACAATATAGATCGAAGACCTTTACGTTATGCAAACCAAATAGATACACATTTGGTCAAATCGAAAACCTGTGGAAGACCGCAAAGCTAGGAATTCGAATCTAGGGATTGCGTGGTTCCAAAACCAGGTCTCAATCACTCCCACAATTAGGCTGCTATCATGCTTCATCAAATACCCATCACACTCGCCACAACTTCGCAATTGAGTGTGACCTGCGATGCCGAGCGATTTTCTCCGCCACAAGTCTTCGGTGCGGAGATATTATCTATTGAATCAAACCTAGTGGCCAACTACTCCAAATACATCCCGGCATACGAATACATAAATCACGATGCCGTCAATGTGACAAATGTCAGCTTCTGTAATGTGACGATAGCATATACACATCCTGGAGAGGACGACCTCGTGAATGTAGAAGTATACCTCCCACTTGGTTCCTGGAATGGACGGATGCAAGGTATCGGCGGCGGCGGATGGGCAGCAGGATTAGGCTTCAAAGGATCAGAGATGTCGATGATCGGAGCAGTGGGAGAAGGTTATATTGCCGTGACGACAGACGGGGGCCATTCGGTATCAGCAGACATGGCCGACTGGGCACTCTTGAGTCCTGGGAACATCAATCTGTACGCATTGCAGGATTTTGCGTCGGTGAGTCTCAACGACTCAGCAGCTATTGCCAAGGATCTTTCGCGAAGCCTTTATGGACAAGCTCCAAAGTACTCATACTTCAGCGGGTGCTCCCAGGGTGGTCGGCAAGGCATGATGCTTGCCCAACGATACCCAGATGCATACGATGGCATCGTTGCTGCTGCACCAGCTATCTATCTTGACAAGCTCCTTGCCACCGCTTATTGGCCTCAGTTCATCATGAATCAACTTGGAGAATATCCGCATGATTGTGAGCTAGATGCTATAACGGCTGGAGCTATTTCAGCTTGCGATGCTCTTGACGGCATCGTCGATGGGATCATCTTGGACCCTGCGTCGTGCAAGTTTGACCCTTTCACCATGGTCAACACCACTATCAACTGCATAGATACGGGGCTTGATATGCAAATATCAATGGCTGCTGCTATTGTAGTTAATGCTACGTGGGAGGGTCCTCGTAAATCGGATGGATCTTTCATGTGGTATGGATTAGAGAAAGGGGCCGAGCTAAGGGGTATAGTGAAGACGACATGTTCAAGCAATGGAGCGTGTACTGGAAACCCTGTATCCTTGGCTACTGACTGGATAAATATTCTAGTCCAAAAAGATGAATCATTCAATGCCGCAGACATGACACCTGAGGACTTCGATCGTATCGTTCATAAGTCAATTCAGCAGTATTCATCTATCATTGGAACCAGCGACCCTGATCTCTCCAGCTTCCGCCACGCGGGCGGAAAACTTCTCACGTATCATGGTCTGGTAAGACAAAAACTAATCCCTCAAAAGATTAATGATGCTGACTATTAAAAGGCCGATACCATAATACCCCCAAGAAGCACCGAGATTTATTATAACAATGTTGCTGCGGAAGACCCAAACATTCATGACTTTTATAGACTGTTCCAATCCCCAGGACTTGGCCATTGCCTGATGGGTGCAGGTGGTCGTCCTGGTGGGATTTTCGATGCAGCAGTCGCATGGGTCGAGCTGGGAAAGGCCCCGGAGTCTTTGAATTCTACGAGTCTTGGAGACGTTGGTCCTGTCATTCACAGACTCCTTTGTCCATACCCTGAGCAGGCACGTTACGATGGCAAAGGTGATACTGACTCCCTGAGCAGCTACTATTGTTATCTGTAGTTATCCAAGAGTTTTCTCTGCGATTACAGTTTACCTCATATTTCAGATTCAAAGTCCGCACTTCAAATGCGAGTATCTCTTCAATTAGTAATGATTTTTTTTTTCTACGCTCAAAGTTTATATTGCCATTACTGCAATGACCAGTCCTGCAAAACCAAGTCCCAAGTTGAAAGTCTTACTAGCCGCCGCACCAGAGAAAGGGTATACTGATGATGATGGCTTAGCACCTGATCCAGTTGCAGATGCAGTACCATTTGCGGTACCGTTAAGGCCTCCAACAAGGTTCGTCGAATTCTGATATTGAACGATTGAACCAAGGGAGGTGCGAACACTCTGGGAGCCAGAGCAAGTTGGGGCATCATAATCGACAGTAAATACGGAAACAGAAGATTGGCAGCCGCTTGCAAGAACAATAGTCTCACCTGGCAATGAACAATCACCATTGATGCAAGTATTTGCTCCTGCAGAAACAATATTTCCCCAATCAAAAAGACCGGTTTCCTCATCATAGACAGCAATATCAGTGTCTGCCCCACCCGTGAGACGAGTATGGATAAATGGTGGATCCACGCAGCTATCGTTCGTAAAGGAGGTAATGTACGGAATGTTAACGTTGAGCCCATAAGCCGTTGGAAGCAACTGACTACCATTGGAATTCGCGATTATAGATTGGACAAGATCGGCACAAAGCTCTCCCATAATCGTAGCAGGGTCTTTTAAACCAGCAGCAGTAGTTGTGTTGACTTCATAGTATGGAGTTTGAGTGCTATAAGCTCCCGAGAATGAAATCGCGGGAATACCTCTGTTGATTGCAAGGTATGTAGCACCCATTGTACCCGAGAGAGTGTAAACATAGCCTCCGAGGTTGGTTCCGTAATTTGGACCGGCCATAACCAAATCTGGGGTGGTGAAGTTGGCATACCGAGGTAGAACGAAGTCGAGACCGACTTGAACAGCTGCCGAGGGCGTGCCATTATAATACCAAATGTGACTATCATTTGGATCTGGACCAAGGGATGGCTGTCCAGCTTTTACGATTCCAAATTCGGTGTCAGCGGTGAGATTGCGCTCAGTTGTGTAGACAGCTGTTCCACCCTTGCCACTCTGGTTCGAACTTGACGCTACAATCCAGACGTCATGACCGTATGCTTTTATAGCTTTGTACATTTCACGAATATTTGCAGTACCGAAGCCATCGTCATTCTATGATTGAAATTAGTTCTCGACATACAAAAGAAATGTACTGGCAATTTCAAGGCCTTCGGGGGACAGATTCACATACCGAAATCAGGATGTTCAATCCATTGACAGAAGACACCGCAAAGGTGGAGGCCGTAACGACCGAAATGAGCCTGAAGAAGCGCATGGCAAAGGAAAGCTGTTGGAATTGAATTGAGGAAAATTCACAGCAGGAGAGGGTGAAGATGTGCTACTAAGAAGAAAACAAGACATCATGGGGGTGTTTGTTCTTATGGAGCCCTCTGGTTGAGACCTGCTCAAGATAGAGAAGTCTATTGACAAGCATTGCCCAGACGAAGCCATGTAAACACAAAAGTAGAAGATACAGTATGTGCCTTGCCTTGCCGACGCCGTGGACCTGCATAGTCGGAAGACACCGACGTAATGATAGAGACATTTGAATTTACGCTTTAGCGTGTAGCCGCACACCGCCGCCGCAACCATGGGTTTATCATTCTAATAGGGTAGTAAGTGGGCGAGCCGCAAGTTTGGTCAAGCAGGAGCTGGGTTTGACGGGGAACAGCGAAATGATTGCCATGGATATGACGCTGTTGGACTTTCGAGACTCCAACTGCCAGATGCGGAAAGTTGTCGCGTGCTCACAAATAAAAATAGTGATAAGCCTCAATTTACGATCGTTTTGGATTGCGACTGACTGTTCTTCACAATCAGTAACGATAAGTCAATAGTGGGATTCTAAATATTCTTGCCCAATTGTTCGGGACTGACCATCCGAGTTCTAGGTTTATAAATGCACCACCCATATCTGGTTGTGTCTGGAGACTTGTTATCTACAAACACAGTAGGCGAGAAGGGATTAACGATAAGTATCTGTTATCTTCACCACTTTCTGTAGCAACATGAATATTGCAAGTTCAAAAAGACAAGTAAGTTATCTGCCAGTTCATGGGCTCATTTTCTTCCCTCAAAAGTTCAGGAAGTAAAAAAAAATAGAACCAAAAGACCCCCATTGAGTGGAATAGAAACTTACATCAACAGAACCATGAAGATACCTCGAGTGTCAATGTGTAGTAGACGACACAGCAAGATTGCGTTTTCTCAAATTCAACAACCACGTCTGGGACCCTGAACCTGTACTTATACCAATTTCTCCTTAGAGAGCACACATATCATCACGAAATATTCTGGCTTTGATCCTGACGGGCGTACTAGTGGACTGGTGTCACGTGATATTTTATAAGAACGGAGCCGCTCCCTCCGGATTTGAATAGAGGGCGGAAGCGGGAGATTTACCCCCTCCGCATTTTATGTCGAAAGTACTTAAAATCCCTGCAAATCAACCAACCTTTCATCAAATGAAAAATATCAAGATATCAAGGACAAATCCATGAGTAATACAGAGAACCTCCGCATAGCCGACGTAAGATCTCGTTGCTTTCTTTAAGCCTCTTATTTGTCTTCCATAGCAATCCTGCAACTTACAAACAAATCAAGGTGCCGAACTTGTTACCGGGTAAATCATCGTCAGTAAGCTGCATAGTCCCCCTCATATTTCGTGGTCAAAGTCCAGGAACCCCGCCACTCCCACGGACTTAATATGTACTTTGGACTATCCCCATAGGGATGAGAGGGAGTATTAGCGTTCATCGGAAAGGTGTTGCAGGATGACATTGGTCAATCATATCAAAAGTATTTCATTGAGAATGCAGTACGATTCGCTCGCTCAATTCTGCACTGTTATACCGCCGGACATCAAAATTCCCTCTCGTCCCTTAGGGGATAATAAGCCCTCTTTTGATATATATTGCATGGAAATCGTTGAAGAGGCAAAATTTCTGTATAAGTATAAGCATTTCCCTTTGTCCATATTTTATTTTGGTTTCAGTTTGGGTTATTTTACGTTTATGCTATTGCTTTTTGTGTTTCTGCCCATCCACTATTGCATTTTTGTTCAGGAAGTTCAAGATGAAATTTTTTTCAACATTTTCTGTCATTGGAACTCTTTTTGGATTGACAACTGCTGCGATTCTGCAAAATGGACAGGTTAGGATTACCAACTATCCGGATACGCAAATAGACCCTACTGTTCAGACTTGGAGAACGTATCCCCCAAATGCTACAGAACTCTCGTATAAAGGACGATGGGACAGCAAGTTTATATCATGGTGGTCGTAAGTTCAAGACTCATATCAAATGACCCGTTGAATTTCCAAGTTTCGTGAGATTAACTTAAGCATCAGTGCTCCTGGTCTTAAGTTTGGATTTACAGGAAGTCGTGTAGCAATCCAGTTTGGCGAAAACACGTCAGACGGTACATTATTAGGCTACCGCATCGATGGCGAAGATTGGCTGTTCACAAACGTGACTGCAAATAGCACACACTTGCTTGTCAGTCTCGACCCTGCCGTAGCTCCTAGTTCTAATAGCACGACGCCTATAAATCCGTCAACCTTTGAGCTACGAGTGACCAACTGGGCATATGGCGTTCAGATAGCATCTGTCGCAGTAGCCCCTGGTGAACGTTTAGTCAATGTCCCAGATTACTCCCGAAGGATCGAAATAATCGGGGACTCCCTATCAGCTGGCCAATATGCTACACTGGAAGGTCTTGCATCCTATTCATATGGTCTAGGAGCTGGTCTGGGAAATACTGAATACAGTATCACAGCATACCCAGGGATTTGTTTGTATGATCAGATATGTTACAGCAATCTGAGGGGTCAGTCTTACCAATGGTTCTATACATCCGATACGAGTTCAAGAGCTATAGAGATATGGGGAGATGAGCCAGAACCGTGGGATTTCAGCAAACATGCAGCTGCTGATATTGTTGTTATCAACCTTGGCACGAATGATGCCAACACAAATATTGGCGTGACTTCTGCCCAATTTATTGAGCAATACACTGAGCTCATCGAGGGCATTCATGGTGTCTGGCCTAATGCACAAATAATACTACTTGTGAGATTTCTTCCTGCATTTCGTTTTGAAGATCTGAGTTACTGAGCTAACATATCGCAGTCACTTTGGATGGGCTTTTCAGAAGTTGGAGATACCTTCGAGGAAAACTCCGGCTTCGCTGATGAAATTGTCGGCATAGCAAATTATTTCAATTCTCCTTCCTATCTCTCAAATCCTGTTTCATGGAATCAGGCCTCGAATACCACCACTCCCGCTCCTCAGACACCGCCTTTCGTGCATTACTTCAATACGACAGGTATCATGCAGCATAATGATATTGGACCACAGTATCATCCAACTGATGTTGGACACGTGAAAGTCGCCAGTCACTTGATTCAGTACATCAAATTGACATTTGGTTGGGACTTGTATGCCACCGGTCCGGAAGTACAGAGCCAGACGCTGTACTGGAACGATGAACAGTATTACTGAGAAGTATATAGCTTGTAGCTTAATAGCAATCTATTTGTGTTTATATCTTTCACTTTTAATGTGCCAGTGTTTGCGGTCTCGTTTCGTTTACCCAAGATCAATTACTTCTTTACCAGATACTAGATTTCACAAATCTGATTCTTAGGTTCGTGAGTGAGATAAGTTTGAAATAAACGCTATAAAGAGTAGAGGCTGCGCTACAATTGATGCCATTATCAAGTGTTTAGATAAGAGACACGTCTGTCTCATTCAATACCATACTCAGGAGCCGCATTGAAGAAAATGAAAAGCATAGAAAACAGCTGCGTACATTTACTAGACGTCAACGAACGATAAGTTATTCTCATAAATGCCTATATAATCGTACAAAGACCTGTAAATACATATGCTAGGTATATATGAAGTCCAATGCGGAATATTGAAGGGCTGTATATCATTGCAATCTAAAAATAAAGAGTCTTTATCTTCATATTCAAGTAACCCCTATTCGTTCGTGTGTTCCTTCTGTAAATATTTTTCACGAATTAAAGGGCTCTAGCTTATGTGATAGTTACTATAATAACACTATTTTCTACTCTTGGAGTAGTTTATATTGATAGGATAATGCACGACGTCATCGTGATAGATAATCGTGGATATCTGCGAGGAAGTGCTCGGTACATGCAAACACTTAAAATCCAAAACTTGATAATATGGCACAATTTTTTTGGTGGAGACAGTTAAACCAATGATTTTCTCGTGAGATATTAGTCAGATGTCGAGAGGCTAATATCTATATGCCCCTGTTGTCGGAATAGACATGTATGCTCAATGTCTCTTGAAATATGATATTACAAGCTGACATAGCCATTCAAAATATCCCTTTTAAGGTCTTTCACTACTGAACTTTGTCACCACGAAGTTCGCTTGCTTGTAAAGGCCATGCATACTTACCACGCCACACGCACCTGGACAAGCCGATACTTTGTGGTTCGGCTCCGAACATTCATGGTGCGATGAAGATGTCCTGGCTATGCAAGATTTCACTCTGATATCAGAAATTACCACCTTAGAGATTATGACTATGAAGATTGAAGTAACAGTAGAATATATGTCACACTTTTGAATATACTTCTACATCAGACAGATCTAGAGGGCTCATAGTTTAGGGCCTGACCTGCAAATCCAGTATAAACAGAACTAACCTCTTGTATATATACTGGTGCGTATCTAAAAACACCCTCCCAGAAGAAATACTCACATACGGTTGCTATTTTGAAACAGTTGCAGTCGCTATTCAGAGCAGTAAACCTGAACTTCATGGAAAATAAACACTACCATAACATTGCTGGATGGCTAAAAGTCGATAGGTAGTAGATAAGGATGACCATACTGCTATGTCAACAGTAAGTTGCTAGTAAATGATGTTGTTAATCAGGATTTGTAAGTGTGACCAACTCTGCATGAAGTAACTTTGCCTTTATAGATCGAGAATGCAACATGATATATGATAGACTTGGCTGGGTATGTGCATACATACATACATACATACATACACACACACATACATACATACACACATACACACATACACACATACATACTTACATACATACATAAATGCTGTTACGAGAACCAAGATATGTCTTTACTGGATTGTTCCGGAGACAAGCCCGGCTGCAGAATAAAATATCTATCGCAGCTACCATTATATCACAACCATGGCTACAAGCAACAGAGAACTCTTGGACTCCATTCCTATAGTAGCATGATGCATCTATGCACATTCTATCATAATGATAAGTGTACAGTAGACTAAAGTAAACGGATTTTTAGAACAACGCTCGGAATGCAATGCCGCAAGAGGAATATCCCACGACACAAAGCAAGGACTACTATCCCACAAGCATATACTTGCATACTTACCGACTATGAAGGCTATGGGGATCATGAGATACTCAATTAGCTTGGATATACGTACACACAGATCCTTTGAAAACTTTGGTTAGACTTAACGGGCATCACAGCTTGGCTGATTCACTGCTAACAGCGATTGCCTGTTGAACACATTTTCTTCAAGGTTTTTTCACAGAAATGAAAATGACTTTAGCGTCATGGGGGATCATCTATTGAGAATTGAGCTATGCAAGGACCTCCTTGGTATATCTCTCATGGGAGGGACTAGGGAATGAGTTCAAGGCATCATCCTACCAACCCCACCAAACCAATCCCAACGATAGCGCTATGACTTTAGTAAATATGAATATCATGATCGGGTTACTCGTCACCGCCCAGAGTTCTATGATCCTTCACGGCACTTTCATATTCGGCGAAGGAATCATGATCATCACGGCTACTCTAACGTCCTGGATCTACAGCGGGGCCACTTGAAAATCTTGACAATCTCGAAAATCCCTCGGAGAAGCTCAACTTCTGGGGGAGCTGGTACGCCTGACCTTGCTAGTCCGATGCGCAATATTCACTTGTTCATTTGTTTTGCGTACCGTAGAGTGGTACGTACGGTACGAAGTCGAGTAAGATGTATAGTCCGTATCTCACAGCCTGCACACTGGCGCAGGTTCAACCACATAGCTCGTATCTGGTTCTTCCACGCGAACTTACCACATAATACTCAACACGATCTTGGTAGTCTCGGCGTTTGCATCCCATGTGAATAATAGTATCGAACAGCTTCCCAGCACGTTTGTAAACAGCACCACGCACAGCCGAATTTTGGAACTCATGTCCGTCAACTGCAATACGCTCCCGTGTTTCTCACGCTCGCATGTATGCCGAAGCATTCACTCAGCACACCATTTCCACGTCCTCGTATTACACTGTTATCCTCCTATCCTTTCTCAGACGTACCTCTCACAAGTATGGCCTAGCATATGCAAGTCATCTGCAATATCCGAAAGTACTGAAGCGTTTCGCAAGCGCTGAGTGTAAACGTTTCGCCGAATGAACATTATAGCAGAGGGGGGTATAGGTATAGAAGTAATAATGGCCGTGTTAAGTTCCCCAAAAAGTGAGGGCCAAGGTACGGCTCGTTTCGATATTCTGTATACGTATTATACCTTGCCTGCCATTGAACATCCCGCGTTATATCAGAGCTGTATGATCGCCACCATGCTCCCCTCTGCTCATTGCGTTTGGACCACGCGTCAGGAACGGAAGAAGAGAGGGAGGGCATGTGCTATAGAAAATTCTCCGGTATTAAGACCTAGGAATGGCTGCTTATATGTACAGGAATTAAGTCAGTAAGAGTGTGGCACCTGAGTATATGTATTGTACATACAATACGTACCTGCATCCGCTTACGCATGACGGAGTTCGGCCAGGTAGCCTGACGTGCAGCAGAGGAGGGAATATCATAAAAGCACCAGGGCAAGCGAACGGAAGAGAGGGGTTCGTTTAGGCGTGGGATGAAGTTCGCACAACCTGGAGCAAGAGATCAGACGTTGCACGTTTGATATACCGGACTCACAACTTCCCATCACTAGCGATAGGAGATCAAAACATGATTGTCCATCTCGAAATAGCCCAAACGGTAAGTGTCGGAGGAGACTTATGGTAAGTACAGACGGTGCGGGCATTGAAGTTGATTGGCGTGCAGCTTACATTTCAGAAACGGCGTGTTTCCCGTGCAGAAACGCTCTTCAAAACGCCAGGCTGTTTGGACCAGGTCAAGCAGATATTATTGAGTGATTGCTTTGCACGATTTACGAAGTGTTCCGTAGATCCAGGCGGATCGTTTGCATACAGATTAGTTAAATCTGGTGATATTGGCTTGGATTATGAATGGGGGGCAGTTGTGTCGGGGTCATGCATGTATAATGGGAGCTTCTATAACCTTGTTGAGCGCCGGGCCGGTTTCTGCGCCGGATCTTGGGCTTCTTTCGGCCTTCGCTATTTACTAATGTCTTTGGATGAAGATGTTAAGGAAATTGGGAAAGGCAGGAAGCTATTTGTTAGACTTTGCTATGCAGACGATGGATGGGGGTACTCGGCGCGGCGGGAGTCTCGGTCTTTGCTGTCGTCGTTGGTGTACTGCGTGTGAAGATGACTAGGACGAAGAACTAACGCCATCGTGCTCCGGCGTACCAAAGATGCAGGTTAAATGACACTGTTGCCCAACGACACCCTCAAAGAGATGGAGAATGTAGTAGTGAGTAGACTTGCCATCAAGGATCACTCCAATTGATCTTGTCCGGATGTTCTGCCGATACGCACATATTGTGTATGATGTAGCAAAGCTCAAATTAGAGTCGACGGTGCAGTCGTCATCAACAAGCGCCTGGCGACAAGGAAACGTTCATAGCCGTCCATCAAGAAAGCACTAAATGACTCGTAAAAGTGAAATTATCTTGCCAGTTAGTATCAACAGCACACACGAGATTATATTACTCTGTTGACACGTCAAAACTGGGTGATGGCTACTTGCGCAGAGCCTCAATTTGATGGCGACACGTCGCAAATCAAATCTCCCTGGGGCCTTCGCTGGACGGGTGATAGTCGGATCTTGTCAGCACCCATTATATCGCTTAAGGATTCGGGATCGACACATAGTGCCAGCTAAGAAGAGCTCCAGCAAGCGCAGCACATGCATATGGCGCCAGAGGATCACTGCTGGCGCGTCAATCACTTTACTCACGTCGGCGAAAGCTCAAAATCGTACGACCGACGGGTGTAGCGCTTTGGTGCTGAGTCGTGATACTGCGGCTATGCCTGTGGATCGTGACCGACGGATCGACTGTTGATGTGACTGCGTACACACATACACACATACCGACTTAGTACGACTATGTGTAAGTAATGTATGTTACCGAGTCTAGTCGACGGTGAACTGTGTGTGGACTGTACTCACTCCGTACTCCATGGACGGCCCGTCTCCGCATGCTAGGTATTCCATGCTCTTCAAGCGCCAAATCTTCTTTAAGGGCTCATTCTCTTGTCTTTAGATCAATCTCTGGCGTTAACCTTGCTGGAGAAATACGGAGTATATACTTTGCTGCTTCAATGATAAGCCCGGCAACAATATGTGCCCAACTGCGACGAGGATAGACCGTCATCGACGGAAAAATCAAAAGATGGAGCAGAGAGACCCCATTCACTCGTCACATTGACAACGACAGGCATGTATGCCGACTGTGGATTGATGATTGACAAGCCCGAGTACAGTTTTAGCACTCAAGGCCCTTTTAAGATTTTCTTCCTTTTTCTTCGATGCCCATTCTTTTGCGGGCAAGAGTGTCGGTGAAGAAGGTGAATTGTGGATTTGAGAGTTCGGTGCTTTTTTTTTTGGCCTGGCGGAGATAATGCGGTTGGTTGAAGGGTACATGTATGCACCATATGTACTCCATACAAACCTAAGGTATACACATAAGGCTACACTACATAAATCGAGCATTTCAAGCGCGAACGGTGGACGAGCGTTTAAGGTCGGTGAAGGCACGTGGAGTGAAACCTTGACTCACCTAACATGCACCTCATGAGGGCCAGTATGAACGGCGGAGAAGGTCAAGAAAAACGAGGTTTGTGATTTGACGTCAAGGTCATTTTTAGAACATTTTGAATCTTTTTGGAATTTATTTTTCTTTCTTCTAAACGGCTCTAGAAACAGCCTGCTCTCGCTCTCTCGAGTAGCAATTAATCTTTAAAGATAACCAATCATATCAGCAGTCCAATGGCTGTGACAAACCAAAAGAAAAGAATGAAAATGATGATCCAGCATCATCAAGATCGAATCGTCTTTTTGATGCCTCCCATAGTAATTTTATACCATAGCTCCTTCCCACGTCTCCTAAACAAGACAAAAAAATATATAAAAATAGGACCATCTACTCCAAAAAAAATCCATACATTAAAGAACCGTCACCAAATAAAACTCCGCGTAAATGCTCAAAAGCCCAAAGATGCCAGAAGTACGCCGCCGAAAGATAGGAAGAAAGGCAGCGAGCGTGGGGTATCGAAAATGAAGTTGCCGCCTGCGAGAAATAATGGGTTGTACAGTAAACGGCAGATTCGAAAGACATTAAACAACGATATTCTGCCGGAGGGTTTTACATAGAGCCGTGGCCCTCAAAGGTATGACATCCACGCTCGTGGCGCTTCATGTTGCTACGGACACTGAAGGCCTTGCCACAGCCAGAGTGAGGGCACTTGAAAGGCTTCTCGCCAGTGTGGCTGTGGCTGTGAATGCGTAAGCTGGACGGGCGAGAGAAAGCTTTGTTGCAAGTCTGGCAGATGTAACGATCTTGAGACTGAGGAAAGCTAGCTTGAGATGATGGCGAGATGTAATGGTGATGTTGCCATGGGTTTGCACCACTTGATGGGGTGAGAGTAACAGAGACCGGCATCATTGGTTGGAATGACTGTGGGCTATTAGTTCCTGTTCATTTCCAAATATCTTCATGAATCCTTACCTGAGGAAGTGGTCGCTGATAGTAAAGCCCAGAAACCTGTTGCTGCGGGGGCGTCGGTTGCATTGGCGAGGAGTAATAAGAGTTCATTGATTGTGCTCCTGGAGAAACATTGTATTGCGAAGCTCCATATGGGGATTGAGAGAATGGCATAGATGCTGCTGGTATGGATACTCGTCGTGGTACTTGTGCTGCAACTTGTCTCTGGGCACGGGGCTCAACGTTGTTGATGGCTGGGTTTTGAGCTGAGCTCTGCGTAAAGTAGTATCCTGGTGCAGAAACAACTGAATACTGCGAAGATGAAGTTGCCGAAGGAGACTGGCGGCCGTCAAAACCGGAGTCTGACGACATTGGAGGCGTTGGAGGAAGGTTGCCACGGGGAATGCTCACGGGCGCTGAAACATATTGTGTTGACTGGTTTGGTCTGTACTCCACTGGACTTGACAATGGCTGTTGAGCTGAGGGGATTTATGAGTAAAGTTCAAGTGTCATTATTCATGTGAAAAGGACTTACATTGTTGTGGTTGTTGTTGAGCTTGCTGTGTTTGCTCTGTTGGACTTGAGGCTCCATCAGCCAGTCCCAAGAGGCTGGAAATAGATGGAAGAGAGCATTTTGATGTTTCGTCAACTGGCGGGGAAGGAGGAGGTTGAGGAGCAGAAACGTATGCGTAGTTGACGTTCTGTGCCATTGGTTGTGCGGTATATGGGTTAGAAACCAGAGAGGATGCCATGACTTGAGATGGGAATCCGGAGACAGCGTATGGTGAAGAGAAATGTGAATGCTGTCTGTTGCCGTGTACTAGACTGGAGAGGTTCATGACCCTGTTGAAGTGGGCTTTGGATGAAGTTCTTGAAAGTGAGGTCAAATGCCGGAAATATGATGATGTACGGCGAGGCGGTTGGTATGAGAGAGGATCGATTTCCGGAAGAGGTAAATAGTGATAGTGAAAGGGAAAGAAGATGATTAATGTATTAGATGGGCCGTGGTGTTTCGATCATCTATAGATTCTCAAAATGTATATGTTCAATCGGAACCCTTGTGTTGTTGGATCTGCCTCTGGATGCAAGGCGTTGGGGAGCGCCCAAATATATCAGATATGCTCTGGGCGATCAAGCGCACATCCACCTATGATGCTGGCAACAACACCGCCAGCCAACAACTTGTCACAAATTGGATGTGGGTCAGACCGATACTGCGACTTTGCTGCCCCAGACCTTGTGCCTTTGGCGTTCGCCGCGGCTGGTACGTGCTCGGATACTGGGTGTGCTTGAGCTATGGTGTGCAATGCTATGCTCTACTTTGGCTTGACCTCTTTTTTGGGTCTACCAGAGGCAATCCCTCTCTCTTTTTTGCTCTGCTGTGTGTCTGGGAAATGGGCACTGTAAGGTTTGCGGTATGATTGATGAGCCGGTAAGAAGAGTGGAGTGGGGACCGGGATATGTAGACTGGGAGTTTTGCAAGCAGGGACCGGGACTGGGGTGGGTATACTGCGTGCGAATGCAAAGGCGGACATGACAAGCTTCGACCTTTGAAGGGGTGAGTGGAACTGGGACGACGACTACTAGATTCATGCTGGGAAAGAGAGGTGAGAGGAGTGGAGGGGGTGTGTGTATGAGGGAGTTGGGAGAGGGGGGTGATGGGAGGATTTACTTGGGGCCGGGTCATGGATATGGATGGATTGGAAGGGCGACGTGCAGGGGATCGGAGACCAGGAATAATGCCTGTTTGCCATGCCTGTGAAAGCCGTTGCTCTCGTTATGCGCAAGGTACATGTAAGTAGGATGTAGTAGGTAGTTCTGTATGACACGGAGTGCATTATAGATACGGTCTATACTAGAAAGAAATAAGAGTAGAAGCATCGTTGGTAGTGGTGGGTAATAATAGGCTGTAATCTTGTTTGGCAGTCTATGTGTCTATGTGTCTATGTATCTATGTAGGATGTACTCTGGCCCTTTTCTGCTATGCCACCATGGTATCTTTGTACTCGACCATATACTGACTTGGAGTAGTAGCAATAACTGGTGGAGTAGAAAAGACAGAGAAGGGGAAAACGAGAGTAGCAGCAAAAGGCTTTGCCAGAGTAGGGAATAGTTCACACACTGCATTCCCTTTTCTCTCGCTACTTTAACCTACCTGAGGTAGAGCAGCATCGCTTAACTTGTTATTAGTTGGTTATGTCTGCACCACCGTATATAGTCCACTCCATACTCTGTGGTGCTGGACTGCATGAAGAGAACATATGCGTATCGACACACCTTCACACTCCTAACTACTTTCTGCCTCGGGGCCAGGGCCGTTTAAAGGTGCCGTGGGTCAACCTAGCGATGGGTGACCCTGCCTGTCAATGTTAAGGTGTTTGGGGACTGGGTAGTTTACTGTCAGGGCAAGGGTGCGCCTGAGACGTTGACGACAGCGATGATGCGCCGTCCCTCCACGCTCTCACGCTTCTGCTCAAGGGTCTGTCCGTGGACTGGGTACGCTGAGGTGACTGACAGCGCTGCTTGGACATTCTCCGTGTTGGAGAAGGAGGGGCGAACAGACCTCACCTTCGTGTCAACCATCCATCTGATGCCGGCGATGAGGGACGATTGAGATGGGGACGATACTCGATATCATCGAACATGATGCCGACGCTCAGATAATACTGATGTCTTTCTGTAAGCATGAATGTATGGATATATGCATTGAGCTATAGGGGACAGTGCTAAAAACAACTACACGCTGCTTCGCTTCCGAGTGAGTGAGTGGGGAGCAACTATTATGATTTGCCTCTCCAAAGTATTTCATTAAGTGCATATGGGTGATGAGATATTATTATTTATACAGTAGTTTAAACTTATTACTTACTCATCTACATACATACATGCATACATGCATACATAATAATACGTTCCTCTTTCTCCCTCTCCTCTCACACCCTATTTACTAACCACCCATTTATTTCTTCGGTCACTACCGATTGTGATGTCCTCTTATCCCCACCCTCATCTTAACACTCAGAGTGTTGTTATGGGGACGATAACTCTGGTAGAGTCTTAGTCAGGCGATCTTCGTTCCTGACAAGGACTACAGATGATCAGCAAGACACCAAGTGATCCTTCGTCCTTCACCTGTCATGAAGAGGAGGGTGCCAAGGGCTTTGTTCTCCTGTGCTTCTCCGCAGGAACCATCTGAAACCCTGTAATCACGCTCATCACGACGTAGCGGTGGCAGATTGGCAGAAATGCCACAGAGACAAGAACAGCACGAGTATTATGGGACATGTCGTACGTCGTAGTGCAATGGCCTGGGTAGCGTCGTAGTGCAGAGAAGGATTTCCCAAGGGCACCACTAACATTCCAGACAACGACGGAGAATTATTTTTCTTCTCGATCGATGACACAGACATGACAGCAGCAGCCGCTGGCACTCCAACGATAAGAGAGAGCGGCCTTTTGCGTGAGGCGGGTTAGAGATAAATTGGGCTAATTGGGCCTTTCATGGGCCAAATTCTAGAAAAGGCGGCCTGGGAAAATGTGCGGCGACGGTGCGACCCTGCAGCCTCTAAGATCGCCGCGATGAGCGCCTTCTGCTGTCGCTTCGACGGTGGGAGGTCCGTGATAATCTCAAGGATCAGATGATAACTGGCAAGGATTGTAAAGAAGGGAAGGGAAATGGGAAAAAGGGAAGGGGAAGGGGGCTTCATTGGCTCAATCATAAAAGTGACGAAGTGAATGAGTATTGAATAAATAAATCATTTGGTGTGAATTCTGGACTCTATGCCAAGTACACATAACGATACAATACTGAAAATGAGAATGGTATGAGAGTCTCGACCCTGTGAATTCAAGGTAGTGATTTACTGGTGCGGGGTTATAGGAAGTAGTCGATCCAGTATTCATACTCCAGTATTAATGATCATACATATACATCACAGACAATATGTATGTATTGTATTATGTATCACCATATGTATGTATATACTGTCGATGCATACAGAGTACGTACACAAAGTCAAGCTGGTACTGTACATACTGCCTACATAGCACATGTATTGTGCATATTAATATATGCAGACCTGGTAAATCGCCCTCCGTGCAGAAACAATCTGGAGAAGATTCTCCATTAGGACACCTACCGGAACGAATTTCAGCGGGCTTGGACTGGCCATCTCTCTCATTCGTCCATGCGCGCGCTCTCCAGCTCTCCAGAATAGATAGAGTGTGCAATGATGTATTGTGTCGCAGCAGTAGCAACATTAACGACGATGATATTGAACTTAACTACTCCGTGAAGGCCCTCGTTGTGTACAAAGACAACGCCAACGCAACCGAGCGTCAACATCATTAACAGCCACGAGAATTGAAAGTACCAGTTGCTTGATGTCACAAAATGGAACCAGAAAACACAATACCATAGTCAAGAATGGGCGGTTCAACCTTTTTTTTTCTTCCTTCGTACGCGCGCACTCATGCATGCGTGAACTATACGCACAGTAGAAGCATGCATGGCCTGCCTTATGCTTCCCTACCACATATGTGAGACTCGGAGAGTACAGCACCTTTAGACTTAATAAAATAACCATCGACGGCGACGACGTAAGCTTCAAAGTCCCAAAGTATGATTCTTGGCAGGTATGAGTAGTGTACGGCATATGTTCTGGGAAAGGCGATCATTTAGTCCCATCTTGGTCGACGTCCGTCATCATGGCACTCATGGTCGTTCATTCTGGGACAAGCCACGTTCAAGCCCAAAGGAACCCAATTCCCCTGGCACTGGGACTTGCAATGACAAAGTATTGGCGTATGGCCTCTAACTCCTGTCGAACTCTAGTTGAATCTTAACGGTCACGTAAATTTCGGTTTTTAAGGAGAGCATGCGACAGTGACAGAAGTCTACTGGCGTCAATAAAAGCCTGACTGGCGGATGTTGACATTGCCGGATTGGCATGCTACTCTACTTCTCTCTTCCTGTTTCTTCTTGTAGTGTGACGTGAAACTGTGAAGATCTGAAGTACATTATGTATATAGATAAACAAAGTCTTTTGCTTTTGCCCCGATATTCTCCATTATATCTATATGAATGCATATATTGTGACGAGCGCGGGGTACATATTGCAAAAGCAAAGACAGCGACAGACTTACGTAGTACACTCATATCGACAATGCACATGGATCTTCGTGCCAAATTGCTAGTCAGTCCTTTCTCATTCGCCGAGAGTTCAACAAGTTTGTGAACTCTCTCTCTGAACTTGTTTGACTCTGTCGAATTTCGCCAGATTGCGAGTGGTGGTATGTAGTAAAGGATAAAATCGTGAGAGAATAAGGCATAGGCGGGCGTGGGGCTCTACATGGCGTTTTGGCCATGATCTTCCGGATGATATTCAGGGTGGATCAGCCATGGAAAGTCAGCTGGCTGGTCCTACACGCCGCCATGTGTAGAGAATAAATTTCCGCACCGCCTTGAAATAAGCACCAAACCAAAGCAACTTCACAAGGGTCGTCTAGGCAGGCCACTATTCATGTTCTGGCTACAGGAACGGTTTAATGACATTGATCGGGCACTATCCCTTGAACTGAGATGAGCGCAATGGTTAACGAGCGCAAGAATGTTACCATGGTCCACGAGGGTAACCGAGTTGCGGAGCCATTTGATATGAAGTTGTCGGCGTTAAGGACTAGCAGCACGTAGAGTGGGAGATATCCGTTTCAAGGAGAATCTGATAAATGATTGCACTTGCTTCGGCGAAAGATAGCGGAGGTGGTGTGGCGTCGTTGTCCTCCGCTCAATGGTTCATCCAATCTTTTCGGTAGATATATTACACTTCAGGTACATGGAGGTCGATACGATAGATGAGTACATACATGCAAACGAATGCACAAGACTTACATTCTGCTGACAGTGTACTTGTGCCTGGTATCTGCAGCCAGAAAGGTATAAAAGGGCATTGTATGTACTGCGTCCTGTATGTATGTATGTACTGTATGTATTATGTAGCCAATGTATTCGTGCTGTATCTCACCAAAGTTATTAAGTACAGAGGCGCTGCAGGAAGCCACCCGCGCTAGATGTGATGAAGGGATATGTGGACCACGGACCGATGAACCAAAGCAGAAAGCGAGCAACACGCAAAAGCAGATCGAGGCTTGTGTGTCCTCTCTCACGCCTCCTCTCACGTCTCCGGAGAAAATGGACATTTGATACATCGATGGAGATGGGACTTGCTCTTCGGTGCGCCAGTGTCAATTTTATTCTACGCCATCCGCGCCCACTCGCGTCCATTTATGCCTGATGCTGATCGGGGATACCTGGACACGCTGGATTCGACGGATTCGACGGAGGTCGAAAAAGAACTGGATTTTGGATCTACTTACCCGAGCACTCCCAGGTTAAGGATCAACGACATGGCGCTTGACTTTAAGCATGGGTTGTGCAACCCCGTGCCCCCCCGTCCACCCCGTCCATCAACCCCTTCGATTCTTCCTTTTGATCGACAGCAAGATGTAGAGGCTTTTTTATACTTCCGCGCTTGTACATCCATAGCCTCCCTCATCTTTCTCGTCGCTCGCTGAATTACCTTTACCTGTAAGAACGACTTTGCTTCCTTTACGAAGCACACATGATAATATGTACTTACTTACTCGTACCTAGTACACATAGTGTTCGCAGATCTTGGCCATGCATTTGCCTTGCTTTGTGCGACGACACTTCCTACTCTTCGCACATGGTAGACATGGAACCGGGATCTTTCTTTCTTTTTGTGTTTGTCCTATCCGCAATCTGTATGTCCCTCCGAGAAACTTAAGGTATGTCCTCGGAATATATGTTTTCTACGTACGTTACATCCTCCACCAATTGCTGAACACCAGAGAGCCAAGTAATCTTGCTTCTCCACGGATTATCGTGACTCCCAGATGCATATCACGCCATGCAGTTGCACCAGAAGTCGAACCAGTCGCATGTCCAAAGGATATTTACCATGCGCCGAAGTTCAAGAAGGATCATACCTTGCATCATGCCCATGCTTTACAAACTCACGATTGCTGAAATGCACCATGTAATGCACATGTCCAGTGAAAGAACCCTACATATACTACACAGTACAGCGTGAACGCAATAAATGCTCCTTGATCAGACCTCGAGATGTATGCAAAGCACGGAACGTATGAATGAGGGATAAGGTGCAATGACCAGAATAGAGGGCAAATCTTTTCGGTTCTTTCGGTGCTTTTGCGCCTTTGTCAAGAAAAGGTAGCAGAAATGATCACCAACCCCCCTCGTGGAAATCAGAGCATTTCTGCGTCACTCCTCACGGGGATCCCCATCTCCTCATCGCAGTCCCATCTACAAGCGCAGCGATCGCGGGCAACATCAACGAGGCCTCTCGGACGTCTGTGCAACATGGACGGCAGTTCACGATACTAAGATCGCATACAGTATCAGGAAGCGAACGTTCATAATATGAGACTCACCAACTACTACTTACTACGACTCAGCATGCACTGGCCGGCGGAACTCGCCGTCTACTATTCTTAAAGGCGTGAACTAACATTCAGCCTTCGTTAAGTAAGTAGCGAAAAACGAGGTACGAGGAGCGAGTGACACTACTTAGGTACCTTACCGCCGCGCAACCGCTAGAAGCTGTCTCTCTTGACGGGCCTGTACAATAATACTATGTATGGTATGATGGACGGATAGTCACTGGCAGCAGATGAGCGTCCTTTAGAGCACTTCGTACCTTCGGCTAATAGTGCAATTTTCATGCCGGAATCTCGTCTACAATGGATAATATTAGGTACTTATTGAAGTGAGGCGGTAAGTTGCTTAACTAAAGAAAAGGTC
The DNA here is from genome assembly GCA_024752465.1 of Allantophomopsis lycopodina. Taxonomy (NCBI): domain Eukaryota; kingdom Fungi; phylum Ascomycota; class Leotiomycetes; order Phacidiales; family Phacidiaceae; genus Allantophomopsis; species Allantophomopsis lycopodina. Next base: position 634,277 of record CP103001.1, read on the forward strand.
TAGAAGCCCGCTTGGAAGGGGCCCGATGATAGATGACCGACGATGAACTCAACCAGAAAGATGTTGCATCTTAAAGCAATAAATGTTATGATAAGTACAGCGAACAGAGAGCATAACGAACACGATTCGATACTACATAGGAGGTGTTTTATGAGGGACCGAAGGGATACGAGATACGAATGACACTTGAACTACGAAGTCCTCTTATCATCGGACATTATTCTACACTCCATATGTATGATATTACTTTCAGAATCTTGATTTCGTTATGCTTTCGTAACGGGTGTGTGTTGCGAGTACCATGCCGTCGCTCATGAATGAGCTTGTCCGTCGGTAACATACTTGTAGAGTGCAGCGCATACATATTCAGAGTCGAGGATCTTCCCGTGCAAGGTTGTGCTGCCGCCCGTTCAAAAGTCAAGCATGGCCATGGCCATGGTTATGATTATGGTCGAGCGTGATTCGCACACATTCAACAAAGCCCACGAGGGTCAGTCATTTTACGTCGCTTCCACTCTCTCTCGAGTGCACGATGTTACTGCCAATCCAATCCAATTCAATCCAATCCAACCAACAGCACCCACTCACTCCATCCAATTCAATTCATTTCAATCTCCATCCCAACTCCAATTTGGCACTCCCGTTCTCATCCTTCATACATTTTTCCAGTTACGACAACTACATCTCAATCCTTTGCCAGCTTTTCTCTGTCCTTTTCCAACTTCTTCCTCCCTTCTTGTCCCTTTTCAGCGCACACTCCCGAAGTTCGTCAAGCGAAGAGGTATGTGTGTAGAATGTTCCTATATTAATTTCATTAATATCAGACGCCTTATTAATGCTCTATATCACGCCCATTAATTGTCCACTCCTCTCATTTTTATTTATTTATTCTATTCTCTTTTGCTCCGCACACCTTTCTATTGCATTGGCATTGCGTCCGTGATATTGGCTGGCGACATTACCTCAATGCCGTTTATTCTACGACGTATTACGCATGATGGCAGCCGGAAATTGACCTGCCATCTTCATGCGAGCAAAACACTACGAAAAGGTAGAATGCCTTGTTCTAGAGATGCATCTCAACCTTCAACGTTGCAGAAGTCGAGACAAAACCTACGACTGTGTGACCTTCACAATGATAGAATGGGGGAGACGGAGAAATGTAGGATCAAAATAAATTCAAGACACCTCACAGTCACTGCCGATGGACAGGTAAGGTAGGAAGGTCCCTGAACGACACAGAGGGCAACTCAAGACGGCTTTGAGGATCATGTCCCCCGGGCAGATCATTATCAGGCCCATACAATGCTTGCTACAAGGTCATACCAGCGTGGAGTAATGGCAGGCATTAGGCGTGGCGTCTCCCTCCATTATTGGGCACAGATTATGGAGTGAGTACATTTGACCATATCAGCCATATTATCCATGTCCGGTTTTGTTGAGTTCTGCTCTTTGTCTGCTGTGTGCGTACATACTTGTCTGTATGGAAGGAAGTATGTACACTCACTGTCTTTGGGTCCCTTGTACGTACGATGTACGATGTACGATGAGATTCTCGCTGGACTGTGGACTGCGGACTGCGGATTGCGGATTGCGGATTGTGGATTGTTATGGATTATTGTGGTGCGTAAAGACTGACCGACAAGCAAGCAGCATCCTGCCTGTACATACATACATAATACCCATCCTCCGTACGCCTGTTCTATACGCCCATCCGCCCTGGCCTGGCCTGCACACTCGCTGACTAGACTGCACTTCTCTGCACAGCTAATCAATTGTGGATGCCTCATGTAGCGGCCTTACGAAAGTGTGCAAGGGTTCTGCCTGGCCCCCGAACTCACCGTCCTTCCTTCAAAATACACATTAGCACCATAGAAAAGCACTCGGGTAGGAACTCCGAGCACGTTGGCAATACGGGGATCAATTTGCGACTTCAAGGGTCACCGATGCCCCAAAAGCAATCTTCGTGAGTTTTCCACCATCTATGGAGTAGCTCCTTACTTCTCATTTCTCATTTCTCATTTCGCTGCTGTCCGATATACTACTGCCCATCCACTGCTGCTACTATTCATCGTCGTCACCATCACGCTGTCAAAGCACCGATTCCCCCGTTGAATCTACACGTCGCAACAGTGCACTATCGTGGCTTTTTCGAACATGTTCTCCACGTTGTTCATTTCGAATGTCTAGTAAAGTAGCACTGCAACCATCGTGGGGCGTCAAGTGATGCAATAGTATCCAGGGTTCATCTCGAAATCCTCTCGCCCTCTGTCAAAACTCTCCCTCCTTGACGAAGGCACCTCCTTCCACTTGCATTATTGAACAGGCCGATTAATCAGTTTTGGGGCTGCTCCATTTCTTTACGTCATCTCCTTCTTCCTTTTCAAGCGCTTGAGATATTGATCTCGTACATAATTTGTACAAGCTTCCGAAAGCATGTGTACAGCCTCGAGACGATCTTGTCTGATCCCTGACCGCATCCTCGTTGGGCTGCAGAGCAAGGACTACCCATTGATAGCCACATGGGAGGTGAATACCCTGCGCCGCGGCGCTGGATGTCACCTAGATGACAGCATCCTGTCAACTAGGGAGACCAGCCTAGTTTTTGCCTGCGTATCCTTGATGGGGGCCAATCGCTCTGCAAGTACGAAAGCATGTCCCTGCAAGGAGGTTAGAAGCATACTGTGTATATGTGTCGTAAGAAGCTTGAATGCCGTATGGCCGGCAGGTGTTGAACAAAATGTGACAATCACATTGTTTACACGCAGCAGCTGAGTTTCCCGCGCACGCGAGGAGCACATTTTTTTTCTTCTTGCCGTCCTGCAGCACAAAGGAAAGCGGGCATCTCTGTCGCACAAAGGTGTTCCACAGGGAAGTCCACAATATTGGAATTGATGAGTCTCCAGGATCCAGTAACCCCTGTTGATGTGGGCGGCGATCATCGACAAAACCTTCCCTGCTCTTGGATACCCAGGTCGGAGGATGAATGAGTGCTCTTCGGCATCACAAGCAAGACAATCAAGGTGTGCACCAGTCAGATCAGTCCACTGTGAGTGGTTCACCTTCACCCCCAATACTGATTCTTGGCTTTCCGATCGCCCTTTACCGATGCTACACAATCTGCCAAAACAGCAGCATCCCCGTTTGCGATCACATCAGCTTGTCTATGACTACATCATCACTATGTTGGGATCTTCAATGAACCACAAAAAGCAATCTTCTTACATTTATGACGATCTGCTTTGGCGCTGGGGCTGTTGTGGAAGAGACCGAAACACCATTCACGTAACAAAAGCCGAGTCCGAATGCTAAACACATATTGTATGGACTCCGTTGACAGGAGTTGGTGCGACATGGGTCTCTCTTAACCACTGGAGTATGTGAAGTCCATGCTAACGACCTGTGACCTTTCAAAGTTATCTAGCAGGGCACCTGAGGAGCTGGCCCACTATCAAACAATTTGATAGTATCTGACCGTTGGCGCTATGAACAGAGGCTTTACCGCCCACGCCTATAACACCGCTTGTTATACATATAGTTGCAGCGGTTGACAGCCGAGGCTCGCTACAGCATCAGCATATGTTCAACCCTTTTATTGTGCTTCGTGCCTTCGGGAATCTTCAGAGTTTGGGTGCAGAACGCAAGGAACACACACATCTTAACGTCGATCAGTCAGAATCTCGCTCTCCACTTCCGGTTTTGAAATCTCCGAAAGGAGAATCATGAGGTTCGCATGCCGATGCGCGATCGAGTGACTGATCCGCAGATCGATGTAACTCACTCTCCTTGTCATTAAAAGGTTAACCCTTGAGGTGCAAAGACCATAATTCGCGGGATTTACCGTGTAACCCTTTTTCTATGCTGCTTTTCTTGTCAGATCTTTCTATGAATATCTTTTGCCTCCGCCAGGATCTATCCGTATGGACAGTGTGGAGAACTATTTCTTGCTTTATCCGAGCAATCTCGTCTCTTATTACTACCCTTGAACAGGACTCCTTGCGGAGGTCATAATACATATAGATATTATCAGCATCTTATGGTTTATGTTAAGAACTAGGATATTCCTGCTTGTATATGCTCGATGGGAGTGGAGGCGGTTGTGTCGCTTGTGATGGATTTCTAATGATACATACATCTTGGAAATCTCGAGGATCGTGCACACAGGCTGCGCTTGCGTGGCCAATATAGATAATGGATAAAACAAGGCATTATGAATGTTATTACTAACGCTGGTCGCGGTCATGATGCTTGATACGGAAACATTCCACAATACGCTTTGTCTCTTGAAGGATTTTGTTATTTCTTCCATGGTAAGATCGATAGAGCTCGAAGTAAGGATATGACATCGAAAGTGTGACTCCGAGAACCTCTCGCATCGGGGACTTAGGAATATTGACTTGCGCAGAGCGGCCTTGCCGACCTCATAACTCTCCTAAAGCTTCCTGAACTGCTCCACTACATTGGGATTCAAGATACACTTGTATATGTATAATGGCAATCATATCAGCATTGTGCAACGTTACGCCTTGCAAACAAAGTACCAGTAATCTCCCAAGTGAGTTCTTGCATTACCTTATTGACCGAAACCAGACTGGAAGGCGGCATCAAATAACGGTAGCGAGGTGGCGCCATGACAACTTTTAGTATACAACATGGTTGAAGAGCGAGGCGAATGGCTCGGCTCAATGGGTTAATCAATATTCTCCTTCGAACTGCGATGGGGCAATTATCCTCTGTGACACTCGCATCTTTTGGACTATGTGAGAAGTGAATCAGGGAAACTAACCTCGTACAGATCCCCGGAAGTGGCAACGAATCTTCATGATCGTTTCTACTTTCTCATCTATCACTTGAGTCAAAGTCCAGATTGAGCGCTAACTTCCTGGGCTTCCTATTTAGAATGTTTTCTATCCCACCATGCCACCGCCATGATTCAGAGGGTCTTTACAGATTGGCACTTGACCTTGTCCGCGTCCGACTCCCGTAAAAACCTTCTTCTTATTTTGGACATACGCTTGGATCCTCCACCCCATCGTGATATGTCTTAACTCATAAGCTTACTGCACCACTCTGTGATCCGACGGCGTGCATGACATGAGCAGGTATGTCGCTCCCCTTAACTGTGAGTTGGGGAACTTAACCAACCGAGTGGTAAGCATCTCGCGGCATTTTCTTCTTCGGGGCTGAGACTCTGCGAGTGCGCGCCGTCCTGCGACTTGGATGTTAGGCCGGCATATTGTGTCGAAGTCTGCATTTTTCTCGTTTGCTTCTACCGCTCATTGGAGCGATGATTCTTGAGTTGTCTTCATGTCCGTTGTGCAAATCGCTCCCGCCCCGGTGGTATGTTAACTGAGATGCCCGTTGGAATTCTCTTTGCCATACCTCAGTGACAATTCGTTGCTAGATGTGTAAAGCGTTGAAAGAAGATGTAGAGCTCTTGAATTAAAGCCCGGCCCATTAGTAACAAAGATGAATCATTTGTCCTATGTTTATAATAGTAATTCGTGCCCGGATATGTTGTCAAGTCCCGATCGTTGGCCCTGGAGGCGATCATAGATTCTGTACTGACCGAGCGCTGGCTCTGTGCCGTCCGACCGAGAGTAAAGACCCAATGATTCATGCCATCTGTGAATGTCGAGTACAAGAATCTAGATAATCTGATCGTGACATTCCTTCCTCAATAAGAGTTCAAGCTGGCAGATTCTGCAGTCTTTTTGAGCTTCTTGCTAACACAAACGCTCTTGGAGTTCAACCAGATCTGGGCTCTTCAATGTACAAGACCTAGAGCCCGGACGGCCTCTCCATCTTCCAGCTAGCGACTATGAGTACCGATAGTGGAGTTACTGACTTGATGACAGATTACCATTGAGAATTATGTCGAGATACGAACGAACGAAGATACTCAATGACGAAAAAGTAGCCCGATAGATATATGCCTTGTCACTTCAGGGGCAAGTCACGAAATTCTACAAAGGTCGAATATACCTGTACCTCCCACGCTCCATGAAGGTTCTTGATGCCACGAAAGTTTGAACCGCGATGTGATTTGATATACTCTTCGAATTTATATTAGGGAATGAGAAAGGTCTCACGAAAAGCCTCATGTTGATTAGACTTTCTTTATATATTCTTGCAATTTGGGCGGGCAAGAGGTTAAGAGCACAGCTCGTGAGCCCATAAATATCGCTCAAATATCCTTCACGATCACACTTGCGAAGCACTACGGTGTAATAATAAGGTAGGTGTAACTATAGTATTGACTAAGTAGTTTCCAGTAATCCTAGGTACTTGGATATATATACTTATACTATAAGCTTCTCCATCATATCGGAGGATTACATAGTGACTCTCGAGTTCAAGACCCTCAAGCCATCGACCAAAATAATCTGGTAATCTTCTATTGACTTAACACACGCATGTGAAGCCAGTCCTCTCCCCCTAGTAGCATGTTGATATCACGCACTTTCAAACCACCTAATAAGGAACATTAGTATCAAGATCTAATAGATCAAGAACATACTCACTTCTTGTAGACTTCTGCGCTGGCGAACTTCTCCACACTCGCACTAGGGAGAACGGCCTTGCACTTAGGACATTCCAAGCGCCCACTGTCCTTGGTCATGAGTTGGAACGAAAGAGAGTACTTCACACAGTCGAAGCACATTGGTAACTCATCGTGCTTACACTTTTCAGTCATAGCATTCCCCTCCACGAAATCAGCATGGGGCTTCTCGTTTTCGCATATCGAACATTTTAATGTCCCAGATATTGGCTTCACGATACCAGGCTCTTCATTGGCACCTTCTGCTTTCTCGTCTCCAGAGTTATTGACCTTGGTTTCCTCTGGTTCCTTCAATTCTTTCTCTGGTACCTCTTTTGGTTCCTCCTCTGGTTCCTTCAATTCTTTCTCTGGTAGCTCTTTTGCTTCCTTCTCTGGCATGTCTTCTGTGTTATCCTTTTTTACCCCTTTATTCTTCGGTTTCAGAATACCGTTCACAATTGACTCAGTAGCCTCTGCAATAGCTCTCCGAGTCAGTGGGATCTTGTTGATAACTAGCGAAGCGATAGCCTCCTTTTCTTCATCCATGAGAGTGAATTCGAGTTCCTTAACTTTCTTCAAGAAGCTTGAAGTATTCTCGTATTTTTTGGTGTATTTGCGATAAAGATTTAGGATCTTCTTGAGCGTTTCTCTGTCGAAACCACCACTTTCGAGACCAAATAACGTAGTCGTAATTTTCTCATGTTGTGAGCTAAATTTCTTAGACTCCTTGGTCTCCGTCTCGTCCTCCGACTTGGATTTGATGTTGTAGTTGTGCGTTAGACCCTCTGAGTTGATCATTGTATATAGCAAAGCAATGAGACGTCAATAACTATAGTTGTGAGGATTATTTAAACGTTGAAAGGTGGATTGAGATGAATAGGTTGAAAGAAGATGCTATGCAAAATGAAGATCCAAGTATCATCAGTACCTGAGTAATATAGATTTCATAGTATCATTAGACAATATTCGCGCTGGTTCGAGATGTATTGATAGAAAATCATTGAAATTTCTCGGGCGCATGTCTCGAAACTGAGATGAATTCAAACATAATCTGAAAACGAAGATAAAGTCAACAAAACTGGTAGTTTCTCTAGTTTTCAGGAACACAGGTCTCATCACGAAAAGAAAGCCCTCAAGTATGTAGTTCATAGACATGAAATCATGAACAGATCCGTGTAGTCTTCGCTTTATTCCAGCTGTTTACCCTCTGCTCTTCTCATGTTTCACTACAAAGTGATCAGTCAGATACAAGGCTCCTGGCAATACAATTTGGTGATATTGAGGTAGGGTGTGTGCTTTTGGAACTCCTCGTCGTCGACATGTTCACCTCAATCATCGTCTCATTAACATCTTATACACATACCATACGCATATGCTGTTCAACTCCATCGTCTCACTAAGTTATATGTATCTGATATTTATAAATCGGATTTCTTTTATTACTATTAATTGAAAGAGTGGTGCTTATCCTCGGTTTCATTTAATTTTAGCATAATAATAATCTTCACCTTAATGATAGATATTTATAAGATTATAAAAGCACATAACAATATTCCAACCCAACGATTCACCTCTGAAAATATTCTTAGACACCATCATTCTCTCACTATTCTAGAAGGGCCTCTGAGACATATAGCACGAAACTTAAAACGACAAGTAAAATCTCTTGCGGGATAATAATTTTGTGACCTCAGATTTTATTGGACAGACCGCCGTTTTTATGACACTTACTAGACTACACCTTTTTTCTCTCACGTAAGTATTGTTGACTTGAGATCATATCTATGTCGAAATTAATGAGTGAGAGTCAAATACATTGAAGATGTTGTGAGTCTGGGTCGACAAAAGAGTTGCAAAGAGGTAGACGCACTTTATTTTTTATTTAAATATAAAGCCACAAATGCAATGACGAATCCACGGAAACTTCCTCATTAAAATCTCAGGGTACCTTCCTCCAACTTTAGTGCCTAGGGTAGCTCGAAACCCAAAAGAGATGACAATACATGGAGACAATTTCCAAAGACTCTAATATATCTAACAAAAGTAAAGAACAAACAAAAGTTGTTTGATAACTATACAACATGAAAGGCCAGGTACAGCAAAACAGCAGGACCAACCATGAATCTCATACATTCACCTCTACCCTAATATGTATCACGTCGGGATGTCATACTTAACAAATATCTGCAAGTGAATAATATTGTATTTCTATCCTCTATGGGTAGTAGCAACCCATCCTTTTGCTACAGCTAGCATAAGAAAAACGCCTTACAACACCAGCCCATCCTTTCATCCTGTCGTACCATACATAATCCTCATTCAAACTACCTCATGCTTTTAAGCCTACATAATAAGCATTCTCATCAATCATAACGCTTGTCAAGGCCTTGCCTCATTCGGTTCGCTTCGAGCCATTTCAATTCGCGAAATCGTCATCATCGGCCGGTTCAACTCTGACAAGAATCTCCTCCAGAAGACCTTCGAGGAAGACATCCACGCTCTTCCCCATTCCTACAGGCTCCTGTTTATCCCAGTGATCAATCTCCTTGCATACGTTGGCCAACTTGAAGACTAGCTTTCGTACTTTCTCATGTGCGGCTTGAGCACGCTGTTGCTTGGGAGTAACAGCACTGTGGGAGCCGTTAGGCCCCGGCACCATTTGATAGGCCTTTTGGAGCCTGTATTGGCGGCGTTTAAGAGCCTCTTCGAGGGCAGGGAATAAGACATCGTTCAGGGCGTCCAATTCGCCTGATGGAGATGCTGGCGCTGGGGAGGGCATCTGAGTTGGTGTGCGAGAAGCTTCCGAATCCATTGATAATCTGTGTGAGGCGTTGTCAAGTTTCGAAGGTAAAGATGGGAGAGGCTGCTGGACATTTGTTGCTTTTGGAGGTGGAAGATTCTGCGAGAGTAGGGCTGATGGAAGTGGTAGTGGCTTAGATGAAGAAGCTGATGCTTGCCGATTCGTAATCTTTTCAAGGGCGTGTGTACCGCCTCTAAATGGAGGAATCTCTGGAAGCTTAATTGGTCCAATCTTTGGAAGCGCTTGCTGTGCTGTTGGTCGAGGAGGTATTGCCTGCACTGGTTTTGCAGTCATCGGTGTTTGGTTCAAAGGAGACTTGCTTGGTGGGGGTGGAGTGTTTGTCAAGTTGAGGAAACCCATGTCGCGTTGCAGTTGTTCCTGCAAAGTTTTATCGTAGTCCGGTGAATCATTTACAGGGGGGGACGAGGGCCTGGTTGATCTGGGCGTTTCTGGCATCGAAGAAAGCGGCTTCATTGGCGATGGTGGGAGAACTACCCTCGAGGGGGATTGTACCGACGACATGTTCGGGACGGGACGACGTTGTGGAGATGCTTGTTGTGGTTGAGATGTGCTGGACTGGTTTGCAGCTTTGACTGTCTCAGCACTTGATACATATCCAGAATCCTTCATTTTTGCGGGCGATTTTTCATACGGTCGTTCTTCTCTCTCTTCACTGGACGTAGATGATCTCGATGATCTGGCATTTGTGGCAGAAGCGTCCATGTTGTGAAGACCTGCTCGCCCTGCATTCTTGCCACCCATTGGTCTTACAGTGCCGAAATCCCAGAGATCATCGTCTATCGGTGCATGTCGCGGTTGCTCCTCCCTTCCATCGTCAGAATCATCCGTATCGTTCTTATGATGTATAGCCCATCTTTCATATCGCTCAATCAGTTCAGTCAGGTAAGAGGTCTTCTTCGCCCTTCTCACAAACGGATGTTTCAATAATTCTTTAGCCGAGGGTCGATCTCTCGGGTCTCGTTGTAGACACAGCTCCACAAATTCCTTGAAGGCTTTGGTAAAATTACCTTCCAACTTCGGTGGTGGATTTTTTGGAATAAGAAATAGAACCTTCATAGGATGAATATCCGAGTATGGTGGTTCGCCATTTGCCAGCTCAAGAGCAGTGATACCTAATGACCAGATATCGGCCTTGTGATCATAACCTGACTGTTTAATAACCTCTGGAGCCATCCAGAATGGCGTACCAACGAAAGTATTTTTCTTGGTCATGGTCGCAGACAGCTGGCCTGACACCCCGAAATCTGCAAGTTTCACTTGTCCATCGGACCTAAGTAGCACATTTGCAGCTATACATGTCAGTCAAGTTGCCTTTGTCTACGGGAGGTGAAAACCCACCCTTGATATCTCTGTGTAGTTTCTTGTCTCCATGGAGATATTCCAAACCCAAAAGTAACTCCCGAATAATAATTGATATGTATTCTTCCTGGATAATACCCGGCTTCATTAGGTCTCCACAACTTCCACCAGAGCAGAACTCCATGATGATCCAGAGATCAGAACCTTTAAGAAAGGATCCATGATACTGGGTAACATGTGGTGAGTGGAGCTCAGAAAGAATGCTTATTTCCTGGATGATATCCTCAACCTCATCTTCTGCGTTTTCGACATCAATGACCTTGATAGCAACGGCCTGACCCGTGCGTTTATCCACTCTAAAGTTCCATGATCAGTGAAACTCAACACTAAATCCTCAATTGAGACCGACTCACCCTTTATACACCTTACCAAAGCTTCCACCGCCTTCCTATCGTCAGTTTTTGTGAAGTCTTATGGGTTAAGAAAGTTAACCTACCGATACAGTTTTGCTTCGTATACAAGGTCTCCGGATCCACCACACCACTCATCATTGTACCACGACCAGCCATACTACGGAGAACCCTTGAACCTTATAACCTCGGGAAGCTTGTGGAATGGAAGTGTGCAATTGATATATGTTGGGCGGTGTGAGTTCAGGTCTGCGTGTGGCTAAGGATGCCTTATGCAGGGAGAGTTTCGGACTGGCTGTGATAGGGTTGCTGGATTGTATTTTGTGGCGAAGGGTGCATTCCCCAGGCAATACGCGATCCGCGCGGCAGACTGTGTGACGGTATTGAAGCGTATCGTATCGTAAGGAATCGTGGAGATGTTCTCTATGCGGCTGTGTTGATCATTGCTGTGGATGCGGCAATGTGGGGTTATTTGTTGCAATGGGTAGGTAGGTAGCTGTGCCGACCGACTGCGTCAGAGGTAAGTGTAAACAAAAGATGGCGACTCTGACGATTATCTTAAGTTACGCGACAGAGAAGGATAGCAATTGCTGGAATGTCGCCTGCCAACCTCTTCAGTAGACAAGGGATTGCTTTTGTTTTGGATTGATTTTTGAATGGAGCAGCTGAGGACTGGAATGGAATGAAGTGGGGTGTAAAGTAATTTGAGTGAGATGAAGCACTCGAAGTCCGGGGAAGAAGGGCAGAGGGATGCGAGTCGAATCGAGATTGGACGGCACGGAAGACTGGCGAGGAACGAAAGACTGAATGGTCAATGAATGCTGTGTTGCAAGATTGTAATAGCACAGCACAGCACAACCGATCAGAATAGAGCAGAAGTTGCGAAGAGTGAAAAAGCGTTGAGGTGTTGCGGTTCAAGTTTGGAATGTAAGATTCTTAGAGACGCAGCAAAAAGTACCGGAGAGTCATCCTCAATCTTGGATTTGCTTTTTTGGTGTCTCTCTTCAAGTCATAGCTTAAAAATGGAATCACTATAGCACTGGTGTATGTAGTGTTGTTTTGGTACATGGATGATAAGAGCGATTGCATGTTTCGGTGTTTTTGTTGACAGTGGCAGGGATGGCCGGGCGACACACCAATGCGCGAGAGAACTACTCTCCTGCTATCGACGCCATCGTCATAGTTCATCAGCCTAAACTTCATAACACAGGTTGGTAAGATTATCCTTAACGACCCATTAAGATACGCCCTCAAACTCCGTACTACGTACATGCTCAGATCAATAACTCAAGTTTCCTGAGCTGGAAAACGAAACAAGGCACTTCAGAGCCTGATTATTGATATCTAATTGGAGTCTTGGTGGTACCTCTACATAGACTAGTTAGCTCACACAAGTCAACAACTTTTCTTTATCGATGTCGCATTTCTTACTGTTATTGAAGTCAAAATCTACAGCACAAATACTACACAGGTTTCCGCGGTGTATACTACAATGAAAAGAGACTTCTCATTCTTGTTATTCTAATAAGCCTTCCTGTAGAAATCACCACTAGAGTTGATGGAGATGATGCGCGAGTAGAAAAGGGACGTCTGTGTGCTTGAAATCCTCAGCAACACTCCGTTCAAAACGCCTAGCTATGACTCCCCATGGTCCCTCAGAAGACTCCTGCTCGTGTAACTCAATCTCAACACTTCTCTATATGCTTGATGTGATACCAAAGAAAATGTAGCGCAGCAACCTCGGCTACCCCAGCAGATGACTCAGTCCTCAATGTATTCGATCATGACTGTGCCATTCTTGAGGCCTGCATCGCCAATAGTCTCATCAATACTCTCCATCAGATCTTTGCCCATGCTTCTCAATTCAAACTCCACACCTTGCTTGCCCTCCAATGGTTCAGCCTTCTGCCACTCATAAATTCTTCGCACAGGATCAGAGAGGTTGAAGCGGCGAATGATACGACCATTTGCATGTCTAAATTGAATTCTTGTGGTGGCAATAGGGTCATTTGCGGGCTCCTCATGTGGCGCGGTTGAAGAGATCTGTTCGAATGGCGAAGGTACATCAGAAGATTCCCCTTTCGTGTCCATAGTATTGTCCAGACTCTCGGCCTCCTTTCCCTTGCCCTTTCCACTATCACGTACATCACTGATGCTCTTTGTGAGATCATCAGGATCATCAGGCTTTGGTCCCGCACCATTTCCGTTGGCAAGGCTATTTTGTAGGGCCAAATCAAGCATTTGTTCTTCCGTCAGCTTGTCAACATCAACTGGAGTTTTCTCCGGCTTTCGTCGAGCAACTGGATTCTTCGCCGTGACCTTGAGGCTATAACGGTCGAGAAATTCATGAAGCTGCATGAGAAAATCCATTGCCTTGGGCACTGGAGGACCCGACCATACCTTGACTTGCTCACCAGTTCTTGGATCAACAATAGCAATATGAGGATATGCAGCAGCACTATCACGAAGTGGGAAGTAGTACTGCATGTATTGCATGCCTCGAGGATCGTCTTTCGCATATTGCATGAATATGAAGTTCTCCTTAACCGTCTCCTTAATTCCATCATTCTTCCAAATGTCACGATTTAAGATCTGACAGTCAAAAATCGAGGGATCTTGGACGTTGACAATAATCCATTTCTCCTCCTCTTTGCCCTTGTCGCGAGCATCGTCCCATGGCATTCGTGTAATGAGTTCAAATGGAGGACGGAACAACTCTGCGAGCTTTGCAGCCTTTGTGGAGGTTTCCGATGCACCGCCTGTTGCTTCAGATAGTCCCTGTCGCTGGGCAATTGGATTAGACTCGTCCCAGATGGAGCCACTGGCATGTATACGCTGGTTGAAGAGTCCAGGTCGTGCTACCATTGGTCAGTTGAAGCCCATGATTTGGGCCTGTTCCTCTACTTACTTGATCTATTGCGCGAATTCATTTGTTGAAGTACTGCCTCATGCATATCATCAGATGTCCAGTCTGCGTTTGGTCCAACCAGAGTCTCCGTTGTTCGAGCAATTGGAGCTCGAACACCATCAGCATCTGCTCCTCCACTCATATCCCCGCCAGCATACATCTCTTCCTGGAGTCTCCTTGCCATGGCCTCATCGTCTTCGTATGCAGTACCACTGCCTGTAGTAGCGTTTGTGGAATGTTGTCCGGTCGCAACATCATCGTCATCCTGGCCAAAATCCATCTCTACATCTTCCTCTTCATCTGAATCAGAGTCAATATGAACAACGCCAGAGCTATCTTCTCGGCCTACACTAGCGCCTCGACTCTGTGATGTAGTTCGTTGTGCAGGTGCTGCAGGAGATGGCTCTGGTGGCATAGTTGATGCGAGCTCTGGCGCGTCGAAGAAAAGCTGAATTGCCTGTTGGGCATCATTGTCGGAAAGTTGTAAGTAATGGCGAGCTACCGCAGGGCTAGCACCTGTAAAACCGGTGAACGCCTCGATCTTATCGTCCATATCTGCCATAATGAAGGATAGTGTCGGCGGCAGAGCGTTGATGGTCGTGCTATGGTTGTAGATTTTTAAAATATTTGGCAATATTGGTTTGCTATGCGGCGCGAGGTTACACAAACGTGGCTGCTAGTGGTAGCTTGTCGATGGCGTGTAATGAAGAAAAGCAGACAACTCAGTAAATGATCATCAAGTTGTCCATGTCACAGTATGTCGTCCGGAGTGTTCTTGTTCGAGGATTATAGAACTGTCGGACGTCTGTCTGTGAGGGCAGTGGCCAACGATCAGGCACGATCAAATGACGCACAGAAGTGTTCGTGCGTTAAAACATTATCTTATCGCTCTACCTAAGCTTGAGCCTGATCTATCCAGGCAGTTTGTGCCTAAGGCTACAAAGACGTCGCAGAGCCGCTAATATCACGTGATGACATGTTCCTGACCTTGGCACATTCGATCAGTCGCACGAACCATTTTATCACTGTTCCTTTTATGATGTTACATCCAATATGTGAGCAGCCTTTATTCCCCAGTTATCCATAGATCCACAACCCCGAAATATTGATCTTCGAATAACCCCTTAAATTCCCCAGCCACATGTAGAGGACGGAAATCGTACGGAGATCCTCATACTTGGCCTCGGCTTTGCTGTCATGTACTTCCCCCCTCTTATCCTCATATGGGCGTAGGTTAGTACTTGCTCACTCCATACAAAGTTCTGCCTGCAGGTGCATATGCAAGTACAACTGACTCCATAAGGGTAAACGTCTTGATCTTCAGATTGCCCAAGATGGGTCTCGGAAGCGGATCTTCCAACAAATTCCGACGGGGCGCCCTGTGTACATCATCCGAATCTCCAGGTCTACGCCTGTTCACAGCCGGGGGACTTTCTCCTTTAAGACACCAACATCTAATCTGTAACATGCATCTAGCATTCTTCATTGCTATAGTATGCCAAAATACAAAGACTAAACCAACGACAGCCGCTATCTATGCATCAAATCTACCGAACCGCTATGCAACCCAAATGCCGAGGTTTTTTTTTCTTTTCTTTCACACCGCAGCTTCGTACCCTCGTATCTCATGATGGCTAGATGCATCATTCGACTCATCTATCATAAACCAAAAATGACCAGCCGTAGACCTGTCCTTCTCATATCTTCTATCCAATCAACTGGTACCATGCCTGTGCCCGCTTCGAGTCCTGCCTGTTGCCTCTCCATGACCTGTTGAAGAAAAATTCTGATTTGCGATGTGATTCCGCCATAGCTGTAGTGATCCAATGAGGCCAATAAATGAAGGGCTCTATTTTTGTCGCCGTAATTCGAAGAGGCAAATCCAGCAAGAAAAATCGGAAAGATAATGTAACGTAATTCATTACGCTCCTGTATAATATTATTTTCAGCAATTTGTAATATTTCAGAAGCACATATTGAAATTTCGGCTGTAGCTTCTGGAACCAGATGGGCCATTTGTCCAGGATACATGCTGGTATGTATGTAAATGATACACGCGTTATATAGTGAATATGCCTGTGCATAATGTTAATTCCACGGACGCACGCAAGATAGGATTGTACCAACATGTTCGCAAACAATCTGGACTCTTCGAGAATGCAGTATAGTCCCGCACCTCGTCCATGAATCGGAATATCGGCTACACCAGATACGAAATGAATTTATCATCGAATTGTATAGTTCCCGCAGGCGTCGATCGCGATCCACAATATAAGCATGCTCCTCAGAAGCCGAGCACATCGTCTCCCGCGAACTTCGCTGTATCTCTTCCCTTCTCAGTTCTTGTGCTAACTTTCCAACCCGATGGGCCATCAGAACGATTTCCTGGTTCAGCCGTAGAAAACCTGGAAAATACTGCTCTTCGTCTGGGCCTATTATTCGTATGTGATTGCGGTCCAAAAGTGCCAGAGTTTCGATAGGACCAGGAATCAAATTATTTTCAAGTATGCCATCAATGAAAGTCCCTGTTCCAGCATGGCTTAGAACCGCAAAAGCATCTATTACGCAAGCATACCAGATAATGAAAGCATGTGGCTCATGGCCATTGGCTTGGTGCCGAAGTGTAACGATTCGCAATAATTGTAAAATGTGGCTCTGCCACATATTCTGTTCCCAGTGGCCTGCTGCAGCTATCTAATGCCAAGTCAGCTTAGACGTACCTTCCTTGCTATGAACATAACTGGTAGAAGCTTGTCCAAAACATGGTTTGAGAACTAGGACCATACCTCATATAATAACAACAAAAAATGTGTGAACAATGCTCCATCGGAATATGAGTCCTGTGGCGTCTTGAGGATATCTCTCATAGTTAATGGTACTTTCTGATAGTGTTCTAAGGCGTCTGAGTTGTGAATTCGGTGCCGACGAGAGAGACTAAGCGCTGATAGAGCCATCATAGCGTGGTACAACTGACCAAAATCAGCAATTAATAATAATCACAAATGACTGGCTGAACGAAAGGAATCCCGTACCGGCTGGAATGTTCGCGCCTGGACTTCGAATATATCCTCGTCTGCATCTGTGCGCTCAAGATGCACTACATACGATGAAATTGTTGAGCGGTAATGTTGGAGATACTGAGCATCCCGATCTTCAGCCAAAGCAAGTCGAGGTATGGCGAGATCTGGAGAATTTTGAGAAGATCCTTGTTGTGCAATGCGTCTACTCTCATGAATTGCAGATGCTTGGGACGGCGTAGGAGAAGATGGAGAAGCTCTCTGTTTACCTAAGGTCGGTACTGATGGCCGCCGAACTGGGTCCTCGAACATGCGCAGTATAATTGTGTTAGGGTCTTCAGGGTCCTCGCGGCGTAAGAGATTCGCAATATCCCCATAAGACTGGCGTCTTGATCCCTCCTGTAGAGACACAACGTCGGAATCATCCTCAAAATATTCAGGGAGAGCTGCAAAACTGCTCGGATTGGCGATGACATGATAAGTACCCGGATCAACTGATTCGGCTTTCTTCTCACGATCCTCGTCACTTGTCAGATCTGCAAATGGTGGTAAGATATCGTCAGTCGCTCGAGAAGTTTGCTCCGCAGTAGATGCTTGCGGATCCCACACATGACTTCCAGTTCGAGAAACCTCATGCATACGCTCGACGACTCTGGGAGTATCATCTCGAAACGACAATCGAGGACTGTAATCACAGGTATGACCTAGTCGAGCGCATTGCTGTTAATGCCATTAGTATAGTTCTGTGACCTGCAACAAGATCAGAATATCCTACCCCGCATGTTGGACGTTGTTCATCACATTTTACTTCTACGTCGGAAGATTAGTTAACTTCTTTAGTGACTCCAATGTGAGTCCTCTTACTTCTTGTTCTACATGTCCAACAGCCACTCCTTGATCTTGGAGGCAGTCTAGTTCTTGATACCTCGCCGGTGCCGCTGCTGCTACTCATGGAAAGGACTGGAGCTGGTGGGTGATGGAATGATGAAGATTCGGAGTCGTGCCTGGGGGCTATGACCGGTAGTCGACTCCTCGACCCATCGTTGCGCCGACCCTGCATCTGCTCCGAGATAGCATCGACCACAGTTCAAGGCCGGGAGCGTGTAAAAGGATACTTTGCCAATAGTTGTCCAAGATGCTTAGTTATCTTAGAAGCCTGAGGTGTGCAGCCTCGACTAATATATGGACTCGGTGATGATGTAGGGCCTGGCTTCTTGAAGTATGCAACGCTGAATATAGATTTCGACAGGGGCGTAAGCATTTGAGTAGTTCCTTCTGCAAATCAACACCAACACAACTTAGTGCCCGACAGGAGGCTCCTGGAGTTGTCTATATATTTCCAAGTTCCCCAAAGAAGCACTTCCACCGTTCCAAGGGCTATAGATCTGAGATATCCTCAAGGGTAATGATGAGGCTATTACAGCTTCACAAAGTTTGCGTACGACGCCTCGTTTTTGGGCTTAGGAATTGGTTAATTGAAGCCAGCGGCAAAAGAATATGGAATGTCCAAGCGAGGGCATAGCCAGCAGTAAAAGAAAGGTAAAGTACTAGCTTGGGAGAAGACTGTGACAAGCTGTTTCATGGAGAAAAGAGCTTATATGCGGAGTGACCCTCTCGGGCAAGCACTTGCTGCGTACTCGCAATATCACCTATGCACAAGATGCCGCCGAGGTTCAGTAGAAAATCTGGACTTAATATTAGATCGATAACTGAAATCTTGGACAAAGATGGAGTCTTGCTGGACAAGATCGCTGCTGGATCGTCTGTCAAATCACTCGGCGCTAGAACGAAATTAAGGCCTTCCCCGACACGAGAAACACAGTGGCCCGATCCTGGATCTGAATTGGGACAGATAGACCTTCAACAAAAGCCCAAGCCTTTCACGGAATGGAGTAGGTTTTTTCCTCTCGGTCAGGGAAGCCGTTTTGCTTCCAGGGGTCTTGATCGTCAGTAGTAGCGTCAATAATGGTGGTCTTCATATTCAGGCGCCACATACTCATAGCGATATGTGCACACGCATACCCAGCACTTTGCACTATCGATGAGGCAAGTGCTATGTCGACGTGCTGAAAATCGCCTGCAAGACTCATTTGTGTTGTACGAAGCACTCGGTAGGGGTGAGGAATCAGCCACTGGTGTCTTGACTCTTGACTAGGCTCGAGTATGCTGTAGACAGCCTGGTAGGTTGCAAATCTAGGTCGCTGCAAAGCGCAGCTTGTTTGTATGTGCCTTACCGCGCAGCCAAGTGGTAAAATGCTGCTCATGCTTTCCACAAGTTACAGCCGGTGAACCATTAACGAGGGTTGAGGTAGCCCGGCCCCTACATCGTTGGGACTAACGCCGTTAGATACCCTAGATAGCGAGCGTGTTTCTCCGCTGCTCTCTTACGCCCTTTCTCGCAACATCCAACCTTTCTAACACCTTGGTACTTAACTCTTCAGCGCTATGTTGCAGAATGGCCCAGCACAATAAACTGATCAACGCACGTCAGATAGTTACGGAGTACTAATTATGACAACTAAAGTGGGATAGCGGGAGACTCACCTCGGATGCTTCCTTACCGCTTTCACGCTTTCCATGCTTACTTCTGTAAAACTCTTACGGGGTACACGCTCCTGGTTTGGCTTAACTTATAGCATAGGCTTGAAAAGATGTGAAAGGTCTTCCAGCCTGCGTCTAGGGCCAGACAAGTCACAAATGACGTTGATTATCCTTCAGTTGCTGGCACGGCTTAATTAACCATTGTGTGCAGAGTTCTTGGTCGGCTGCCCGCACTCACTCTCACAGTCACCCTTCTTACCTGTGAATGCAACCTAGACGAAAGCTTAAATGAGTGCTGTTGTAATCGGGCCTGCCAGCAATGCAATGCAATGAAGTTTTGACGGGCTTTCCATCAGAAATTGGGTTGAGGTTGCTGAGCACGGTGGGCGTCCGGGCAAATTTGGGCATAGTGGTGTATAGTACCGTACTGAGCCTACTTGCTCACTAGTGTTACTTAACAGCTGCACAAGCTATTAGGCCTAAGTACTTATCAATCTGACAAGCCATCGCAAAGTAACTTCATGTTAGGACAGGGCGCTCGTGGCGCTGTGTGAAGATAGGCGCTTAGTCTTCTAAGGTAAGTGCGTTTCTTGTTGGTCTCCAGGGTTGAAGGAAAGTTGGAGAAAAGCACTCAGAGGAGGCTGTGCTTTTGCATATCATCTGTCCGCTTCATGCTTCCATCATATGCTGCCAAATCTTCGATGAAAACCCAGCAGGAGGGAAATGCAAAATCCTTCCCGCACCAGGGCCATGTTCCCTAGGGGCTTGCGAGCTTCCTATTACTACACAGAGTGCTGAAATGTGGAGTAGTAAGTATTAGGACGAACAACAGCAAGGCAATGGCAAACCAAGACTCAAATCCAAGCAGCACGCTACGCAAACTTGTCAAGGTCCTGCCTGATGTCGAAAAATGGAGCCGGCTCAAGCGCTTACGACATTACCTGGCACTGAAAATGATTTCGAGCAAACGCTGAGCCGAAGCCATTAACAATAGTGGATTGTCATGGTTACTGTGTCAATAGAGTATGAATGTTGAAATGTTGCTTAAAATACCGAGTACTCATCATCAAGAATTGTCTGCAAGTTGGTTCGAACTTGAGGTTATGTATGTTTGTCTTCCACTTCCCACTCCCGCAATATCATGCAAAGCGCCAAATTGTCGCTTCTGGATTTTAGCTAGAAGATTTCGAAGTGTTCCCAGAGCTTATTCCGGACACTAGATAAATCCTTCAGAGTATTGTCGTGAGTACAGGAATACGGCGTATTGGTGGACTCTCGTTCCACTTGGGGTGGACAACGATAGCTCGCCTAAACGTCTGATCGACTCTCCGCATTCCAGTAAGCGGTGTACTGTAAGCATTCAGGAACGCTGACAGTTGGATACGCATGCAGTGGCATGTTCATATGTAGTACATGTGCACAAATATGCATATGTATTTAGAATACTCTCATATGCATCGCAGTCCAATCTCTGTTGAGTCTTCGTCACTGGAGCCCGCTGCTCCCCGAGTAACCATTTGAATATGTACGTAGGGATACAGCACATGGCATGGTCTTCAGTCGACATGCCGAACAGCGGCCAAGTGCCTTTGTCATCCGCGGAACTGTGTCCATACATCCTGCTCAGCAGCCACAATCAGGTTGATTGGCGACAAAATATGCGAGGTTGGTTACGGTCTTGAGTAAGAATTGCGTTTGTGGTACTGGATCTTCTCTTCGGGTCGTGGAGACATTTTCGACCGGTCGAGATCGACATGAAAAAAAAAATCCAGAGCAAGTCTTCGCAGGGCAAGGCTAATCTCGTCAGAGTTCTGACTTGCATCATGCAGTCTCACCGTGTGCGGTCTCAGAACCTGGTTTACCACGAGTTTTTCTTTCGCTTGTTTGCCGTTTAACTATGGATAGTGCTGGAGTACTGTCTTACTCTCAGTGGCTGATATTCTGATGATGAGGGCAGTTGAGTTGAGATATCCTAGGGATCGGAGTACGTATCCATCATAGTTGTGGAGATTTAGTGTCATAGTGTCAGTCATTCGTCCTTCGAGCGAAGATATCTTGTGAAGCGTGGAACGTTTTCGTCAAGCTACTACTTTGTAGTCTCATTTTTTTCTGCCGAGCGCGGAGCCGTAAATAAATGCAAATTATGTTGTTAGATTAGTGGAAAACAATCGGCATCAGCGGCACCTTGAGGGGACTGACCACGCCGGTTTTTGAAGGAGTCGTTAAAGATTCGGTCCTTCCAAATTTTTAACCTGGGTGGCGGGCTCTGCCGGCGGGAGGTCTGAGATGAGTAATGTGGGGAGATTTGGTAGATATGCAGGGGAGTAAAATCTCTGTCAAATCCAACAGGAAGGATCATCTCGATAGGATGGAGAAGATCAGTGCTACATTTGGACCGAGTCCGAGGGACAAGAAGGAACCCATAAGTCGATATTCATAGAAAAGATAAGGTGTTGTATACCATGCGCGCGTCAGGGTACACTGTATGTATGGATGGATACCAGTGCGATGGTTTCTCATCGTTGATATTGGCTTTCTGAAATTGTGTCTCAAGGCTTGATCTTGCCGGACCACCAGACAGATCCATACGATTGAAATTCGGAACAACCTACGGTCAGCAAGGTATGTACATATAAGGCCAGGTACTGGATCAAGTACCTATACTTATATCCTCTGACTACCGGCTCATAACCATAGGGAGTTGGTAAGATACCTATCACGGTCGAATGCAGGTTTGTACACGTATGCACCTACTACGTATATATACTTGTACTTTTAAGTAGTGAGGTAGATGAATGGGTCTTTTTACCTCTTTTTCTGTTTTGCTTTGGATGAGCTCTCCAGTAAGTATATGCAGACTCCTGAAAGTCGCTGGGATTTATTGATATCCCTTGGACCATATATATGGAGTAAGGCACGGGAGTAATATCTTGGAATTACGTAGAGTCGAGCGTTAGAGCAAAGGAAAGAATTTGGTGACTGACGTAAGGTAGATATTGGAGTAAGGTAAGGTGTATGGAGGTGCTAGAGTTCTGAGATGTTATGATCTTATATCTCAGGCAAAAAAAATACTTTCGTTCATGATGGAACAGAATTTAGATCTGACCAACAAACGAGTCACATGACCAGTGATTATCGCTTCCTGTCAGGCAAACAATGCATTACGCACTGGGTACGTGGTAATAGTGGCTGTCTTTAAATCAGCACCTGACACCGCAACATCACAAGAACACTGATCTCCATATTCGTGAAATGTGAAATGTTTACGCAGAGCTCTTCTTTTAACCAAACAACGTTCTCTATTTCGTCATGTCTTCCGCAGCGACGACCGAAGCCAGAGTATGCAATTCCGCGTATTCGATTTGATATGTACTGACCCCCTATACTAGGAGCTTGATCTTGTTGGCAAAGTTGAGATGAGAATTGCCTTGGCTGAGGACAATAAGCTTGAGTCCATGCTGAAGACATATTTGCCTCCTCTTCTTCTCAAACTTGGCAGTGACCACACCAGCGTCAGAAACAAAGTGGTCAGTCATCTGTTGTTATCACGGTGTGCTTGTTACAAATTCACTTGAATTTGGTCCTCCATCATCCGAGTCAACATCATATTCTTTATAATGAAGCATCTGGTTCTGACTCATATAGATCTCAACATGTCAACATATCAAAATTCGCTTGGCAGGCAATCAGTGCGTATACGTCCGGGTTTAATCTGCACACTTCTGCTGACTATCGCCATAGAGCCATCATTTTACCAGTAGCAGCCCTTTTGAAACAATATAAGGACAATCCACAGTCCTCGATGATTAGGCACTTTGATCTTATGTTCATCCAGCAAAGCATAGGGAAATTGTCCGCATCTGTAAGAAAAACATGCCGTCTTGATACGCCTTTTACTGATTTTTTTACTATCCAGGAACAGCTAGACTTGCTACCTGTAATTGTTCATGGCCTATCTCATGATTCTGGAAAGCCAACATGTGCGACAGTGTTCAACCTATTTCTACGTCTTCTACCTCGCCTCAAGATACCACCGCGCGGTAGTGTAGAAGATATGGAGTTAAGAACAAAATTGGGATTCGACACTCACCCGGATGATGCACAGTTCGTAGCTACTTGGATTGGCAAACTAATACTCTTCACCTTACTCAAACCGTCTGTGACAGAAGCTTTCCGCAATGCCGATGCTGGTAATTCATCAAATGGCCCAAATACGCTTTTTGGCCTAACGGCCGATGATTATAACTTTCTGGGCTTAGAAGGCAAGGCAGAAGCTTGGGATCCAAATTCTCCTGAGGGATTGAATCTTGCTGGTACGAAGATTACATGCCTGCTCTTTCTCGCCAGTGGAGCTTTCATCGATGATGAACGGTTTTTACCAGCACTGTTCGCTTCTGCCGATTCCAACAGTCGAATCTCAGATATTGGAGAAGATCTTTTGAAACGTACTAGCATCTCTTTAGAAGATCGTGACCGAGTTGCTCGCCTCTATGAGCTTTATTTTATTCTCCGACCTGCTTTGAAGACAAGAATATTGATGTTATTCTCGAAGTCTGCCTTTGCTACAAAATTCCCTCGTGAGATCACCAGAATGGCTCAAGAGGGTCTTGACAAGGATAATTCAACCATGGCTTCCGTGAGAGGTCTAGAGGCCCAGAAATTACGAAACGCCATGTTCAATTTTGTCAACTGGGTATCTCGTATGGGCTCAAAAGATGATCTACAAATTCTAGCCCCTCCTCTCATCATATCGCTACAATCGTTCATCGAGGGGCAAGGCTGGCCCATCCCTCAAGATAAAGGTACTGATGCCTTAGCATTGCGAGCCTTAGCATATGAGACCCTTGGAACGCTGGCTCAAACTACCCCAACAATTGTGAAAGAGCCGACACTGGCTCTCGTTAGATGGCTGTTTCGATCTGTAACGGAGGACGGATCGTCCAATGATATTTTTGTTAGCATTGAGGGTGCACTTGCAAGCTTGATTAACGCGCTGGCTCCGCCTTTGGATAACGAAATCAGCCATAATCTTCGGATAATGCTTCTTGAGTATATGACTCTTGATGAAAATGACAAGATCCGAAGGAGTCCACGTTTTGCGACAGTAAGATGGGCCAACCGTTGCCTGTCGTACAGCGACATAGTTGGCCGCTGGATCGATATTTTAGCTCTTGGTGGCCGTCTGGATGAGCGCAGTGACGTCGTTGAAGAAGGAAAGAAGGGTTTGGTAAGTTGAACCCCAACTCAAGTCGATGATCAGACTCTAATATAGCTTAGGATCCATATTGGTATCAGCTTCTGAATCCGGGATCACTCTCGTCAGTGGAAATGTTACCTGATTGGAATCGATTGGTGAACACCTTCTTCGCAGCAAGTAGTTTGATTGAGAACTCACATGTCGCAAATACTATGCTTACTGGAATGGAGCTAGATGGCGTCTCCGTATTTGGAAACTTCTCTGGAACCAAAATAAATGCATTCGCCACAGCAATAACATACTGTAAAAGAATGATATGCATGAAGGCGTTGCATGGCACAGATAACGCTCTCACAATTGATGCAGACTGGGAGAGGCAATTGGATGTGCTCTTTCGTAGCGACCTTCCAGCAAGAGTTAGCATCAAAAAGTACATGATGACAGCTGCTATGGAGTCTCTCGTCGTCTATCTTACAGCCGCTTTTGAAGGCACTATTTATGCAGATGGTAATGGTTTGGGTGATTGTGGCGCTTCATTTATCGAAATACTCTCGCTTTCTCCGTCCTCTGTTACTGGCGAACTTGCAACCAGAGCGCAAGAGCTGCTACCAGCAATCTATTCTAACAATGCAACAACTCGATTGGTTGCTGCACGAGCCTTTGGCATGCTTGCATCACATCCCAAGAATCCCAGCACAAGTATTGAAAGCCTGCTGTTCTCCCTTCTCACAACGAGTGGTTCCTGGGCAAGTGCTGTCGGGAGCGAAGCCAATAAAGCACAAGGATCGATCTTGGCCATAGGCTACCTGGCTAGTCGTGCTGTATATTATGATCGCGCTTCAGCGCTCTCAAATGATATATTGCATAAAATTTTAGAGCATGTGGTTGATGTGTCTGAAGGCACTGTTGATGCCTCCATGAAAGAGGCTGCTTTCGTAGCTATTGGTCAGCTTTGTGCTTCTGGCATACTTATTGAGGGGAATATGAAAGCTGCACACCGCAAAGTGAGCAATGTGCTTGAGAAACTTACAGTCGAAGCAAAAAAGGGAGATGAAAGAGCTATCGCTGCTCTTGGCCGATTAGCTATGACCCTTGAAGATGCTTCATCAGCGGCTGCAGAGGCCACCGACGTTAAGGGAGATCTGGATATCAACACTGTGTTGAAAAGCTTGTACGATTTGTACGAGCTTAAGCAAGCTGAAACTCACTTTACTATTGGTGAAGCATTGAGTTGCGCTGCTGGCGGATGGGACTCGAACTCAATGAAGTTAAGTATGGATGTCGATTCAGCTTACAAGGGCTATTCCATGAAACCTCAGGTATTGGAATCGATGCTGGACAAGCTTCTCACTGATTGCAAGACGACAAAACCATCGCTCAAGAAAGCTTCTGGTATTTGGCTTTTCTGCCTTGTTCAACATTGTGGGCATTTTTCTGAGGTTCAAAATCGTTTAAGAGAGTGCCAAGCTGCTTTCATGGGTCTCCTTTCCGCGCGAGAAGATATTGTACAAGAGACAGCCTCCAGAGGGCTCAGCTTGGTCTATGAGCAGGGAGATAAAGAACTCAGAGAACGCCTTGTCAGCGATCTTGTTGCCTCTTTCACCGGCACCACAACCAAGATCAAAGTGGACGAAGAAACCGAGCTCTTTGAGCCCGGGGCATTGCCAACAGGTGAAGGCCAGTCAGTCACTTCCTACAAAGATATCATGTCACTTGCTGCAGAGGTTGGAGACCAAAGCCTGGTATACAAATTCATGTCTTTAGCATCAAACGCTGCGACATGGTCGACTAGAGCAGCTTTTGGTCGCTTCGGTCTCAGCAATATTCTTTCTGAGTCTGAAGTAGATCCAAAGCTGTACCCTAAGCTATATCGTTACCGATTCGATCCAAACACTAATGTACAACGATCCATGAATGATATTTGGAGTGCACTGGTTAAGGATTCCAGTGGTACTATTGATAAGTACTTTAATGCAATCATGGATGATTTGTTGAAGAATATCCTAGGTCGAGAATGGCGTACACGACAAGCAAGTTGTGCTGCTATTGCGGATCTCGTACAAGGCAGACAATTTGAGAAGTATGAGAATTATCTCGGACAGTAGGTTACCCCACGTCTATTTTGTGCTTAAACTAACTCATTTATAGGATCTGGGAGGTCACCTTCAAGGTTCTTGACGATATAAAGGGTTCTGTCAGAAAAGCCGCAATGTCCTTGTTCAAGGTTTTGACTGGTGTCTTGGTTCGCCAGCTGGAAGCTGGAGCCACAGTGACATCCAAGAATGCAGACACTATGCTCAAGAATGTATTGCCATTTTTATTGTCTCCTCAAGGTCTTGAGAGTTCCTCTGAAGAAGGTATGTTGTATTTTTCTCGATCAATCCTAACGGCAGTTAGACTAATGAGGTGGTTACAGTACGGTTGTTCGCTTTGAGTGCCGTGTTAGATATCGTCAAGAAGGGAGGCAAGACGCTTCGACCTTTCATACCAACCTTGGTGGAGCGTCTGATTGGACTCTTCAGCACCCTGGAATCTGATAGTGTTCAGATGATCCATATCAATGCCAAGAACTATGGCTTGACGGAAGAAAAGATTGACCAACTTCGCAGCAACTGGGTGGCATCTTCCCCATTGATGGAATCAATTGACCGTTGCATGGATCTGCTGGATGAGAAGACGATGGCTGAACTTGCACCATGTCTTGAAAACGTCATCAAGACTGCTATTGGTATTCCTTCTAAGGTCGGATGTAGTGCTGTCCTTGTAACTCTATCCACAAGACATGCTTTCGTCTTCAAGCCTCATGCGGATCTTTTCTTGAAGGCCATTGAAAAGGCTGCTCTGGACAGGAACTCAACGGTCAGCAGTGCCTATGCAAGAGCCTCTGGATATGTTGCTAGACTTGGGTCCGACAAACAAATTCTGAAGTTCTCGACTTATTCGATGAACCTCTATTTTGGTGCTGAAGACGAGGCGCAACGACAAGTCGCTGCTGACATTGTCTATGCTATCTCCAAGTTTGCCACAGATCGCTTCAATTCTTTGGCGTCGGACTTTCTGCCATTTGTCTTCTTAGCAAAGCATGATGCAGATGAACATGTCAAAGAACAATTTGAGAAGACATGGAGTGAAAATGTTGGTGGGTCACGCGCAGTTCTGCTATATTTGAAAGAAATTCTGGCCCTTGCTGTGACTCGCCTGGAATCTCCAAAGTGGACTATCAAACACACGGCTGCAATTACAATTGCAGACGCAGTCACATCTGCTGGCAAAGATATCAGTCTTGCAAATGCTGAGGCTATGTGGCCTGCTTTGGAAAAGGCTCTTGCTTTGAAGACATTCGAAGGGAAGGAGAAGGTATTGACGGCCTTCGTCAACCTCACTAAATACGCAACCGCATTGTGGCAAAAGGATAGTGCGATTGCTACGCAAGCGAAAAAGATTGCTATTCGTGAAGCGAAGCGTAATAACGATGTATATCGTCCTTATGCTTTCCTCACTTTGGGGGAATATGCCGAGGCTCGAACAGATATAGATATGTTCGATGATGTCTTCAGCATCATTAAATCGCACTTTGATGAAATTCTTGACGATGACAAGATGGATACGGCAGAAGACTCTAAGAACAGCCAGATTTCCAAAGAGACTTTGACTGTGACATCGGGTATTAGTGCCTTGATAAGATCCGTCAATGTCACCAAAGGCCGGGCAATCTTTGCGGTCCATCTACTTAAAATCATCGATACTATTAAGATCGTTCTAAAATCTCCAAAGGCCACTATTGGCACTCGCACTGCTCTATATGAGCGATCCAAGGTCCTCTTTGAGAGTATGCAAGAGCAACCACCTGCTGAAGAGGATGCCAGATACGATATTCCTGTATCATTCGTGGAACTGCTTGAACTCCCAGGTGGTGCAGGTAGTGAATTAGTACGGACAAAGCGTGCGGAAGCAGCGGGAGCTATCATAGCGTGTCTCTCTGGTGGCGTCTTTGGCGGTATGAGCGACGGCCGTGAAGACGTAAAGGAAAAGATTTCTGAAATCATTCGTGAGGCTCAGAAGGATGAGAGGTCAAATACCGTTCGTGGCATCTATGAAAGAACATTGAAGGTGTTGGAGGGCATTTAAATAGCTGATATCGTGTCTTTGAAATTCTTGGAATAAACATTCTGTTCTTGATATTCTAAGTGATTTAATATGATTGAGATGGGATACCCTATTCCCAGTGTTAATTTATGAATAACCATACGAGTATTTCAATAGAGGAAACCACACATGGACACCAAGGGCAATCCCACCCAGTCATATCCCTGAGTTCATTGTTTTTCTTAAATAATATTTTTCTAGACTAATGTATATATAGTTTAGCGGACTAGGTACACTACACCAAAGTTTTGATGTAAAGATACATATCACCTGAATTTTGAAGGTGCGATAACTTGATGGGCCTTAACATTAATACACAATCTTTTGATGCTAAAGTACCTATATTAACATATGGTAATATACCCAGAGCACATTTTCCAACTTTGTTATTATATGAGTTTGAAGCTGGTTTTATTTCTGTATGTTTTCCCTAAAAAAAAGTTTAAAATTTTATTTGACGCAGATTATAAACCAAAAAGTTATCTTTAAGGTTATAAAACACTTTGAGTTTATGTAAACTGACAAAATAAAAGCCTTTTCGTGTATAGAATACCTCAGTATCAGAGGGCTAACAAAGCATCAATACTGAGGCCAACCAAATTATTGCACTTTCAAAATTATGGCGTCATGTACTTTTACACCAAAATCTTGGTATAAAGGTACCTGGCGCGTTGAATTATATATTAGCCTATTTTCAAAAACAAATTTAAAACTTTAATAATTTTCTTTTTTGCAGATTTACTACTAGAAAATCAATTATTTTTCACAGCTGAAGTAACAGTCAGCTTGAATAATGGCAGCACTTATTTTATCAACATCAAAATGTATCTTACAGATAGATGCTGGATAGTTCTTAGATGAGAAGCTCAGTAAAATATCAAGGTCACCACCAATT